>BSBN01001682.1:0-1200000 GCA_027924645.1 Cunninghamia lanceolata | reverse complement strand
TTAAAAGTTTGATTCAATTGTGTTGAAATTGGGTTTTGTTAGAAGTGAGGAGGATCACTGTATTTACATTCATTGTATTGATGATTTTATATTGATCATTGCATTGTATGTTGATGACATGTTATTTTTCAGCAATACTAAGAGTATGGTCAGTTAGCTAAAAGCCCAACTTTCAGGTGCATTTGATATGAAGGATCTTGGAGCTACCAGTTATATTTTAGGAGTGGAGATCAGGAGGGATAAAGGTAATAGAAATCTTTGGTTGTCACAAAGTAAGTATGTGAATACCATTTTATAGAGATTCAATATGCAGGACTGTAATCTAGTTAGAGTTCCTTTACCTATTGGTAGTAAGCTTTCATTAGATATGTGTCCAAAGAATGAAGATTATTTTGAGGATATGTCTAATGTGCCATATGCCAGTACTATAGGGAGTTGATGTACACAATGGTTTGCACTAGGCCATATATTGCCCAACCAGTGGGAGTTTTGAGCAGATTTACATCTAACCTTGGTAGATAGCATTGGAATTATGTGAAGAGGGTGCTTAAATATCTTGTAGGTACTCCTAATTATTGTTTAGTTTATTCTGGTACTAATAGTGATGATAAATCTCTGCACATATAGGGTTTTGTTGATGCAGATTGGGTAGGTGACTTGGATAGTCGAAGGTCCACTAGTGGCTATGTGTTTACTCTGTTTGGAGGAGCAGTGAGTTGGATGAATAAGAGGCAGCCCACAATTTCAATTTCTTTGTCTACCATAGAAGCAGAGTATATGGCTGCTACTCATGTCTCTAAGGAGGCAGTTTGGTTGAGGAGACTATGTACAAGTATTGGTTTTGATTGCAGGATCATTCAGATTGGTTGTGATAGTCAAAGTGCTATCTATTTGGCAAAGAATCCTATGTATCATACTTAGACTAAGCATGTTGATGTTCAGTATCAGTTTATTTGAGAGTTGGATGCAAATGGACAGATTGAACTGAAGAAGATAGACACTCAGGAGAATGTTGTAGATTCATTGACCAAACCTATGAGCACAAAAAGTTTGTGTGGTGCAGAGGGGTCGTGTGTAGTGCCCCTTATCATCTTTTGGACTGATGTTTGCTTGGTAGTACTGGACATTTTGACAGTATTTTTAGATCGTTGATGATGGATTTCTAGTTATTTTGCTATTTCAATATGAACCTAATTGTTATGATAACAGATGTTGATGATGGATTATGTCATTTTATGCTTTACAATTTGATAAATGAACTGATGTTTTAGATGCTTTGATGTTATTCATTATATGGGATTGGAAGTTAGTTGATCATTTTATGTTGTAGACTAGTAATCTGATACCTTGTTCAATATAGTTGATTGTTATTCATAAACGTGAATGGAACAGTGTCGTATTACTCGTGCTCGAGTACCCTACCCCACTGCGATTTCCATTCACTATGGGACTGCATGTGATGTATATGTATATCTTGATATGGTTAACTGTGCATTGCTGCAGAATGTAGGTACTAGGCATCGACTCCACCTAATTACCAGGTTTGAGCGTGCCTTCGCCAATGGATTAGTTGGTTGGAGTTAACGTGGGGTCCCTAGTCAGTGTTCCTTGATCGTAAGTTTACCCTTGTGGTTGTTGGTTGTCGTTTGATCATGTCTTGCTGTCAGGTAATACTGTACCTTGGAGTCTAATTAAGTTCGAAGGTGTCTAAGCATGTATGGTAATGTTGTGCTTTAATTAGAATCATTCTACGAAAGAGTATAAATGTTGTTAAATGGGCATAATGTCGTTAGTTGTCGATTATCGTTATAAATAAATTATTACTTTATTAGAAGTGTTGATTGTTAATTAAAGTTGTAAGAAATTTGTATTATTTGATATAATATTATTTATAATAAATATTTAAATAAATAAATAGATGTAATCATGCTTGTAAATTGTGATTCACAACTTGATTAATAAGATAAATTAAAGTATAGTACAAAATTATAGATTGTCGAAATAGTACTATTCTATTTATAACAATATTTTGGGTCGGCTATAAAGAAATATAATAATAAAATAAAATAAATAATAATTGGGGGATCATTAAATTAAATAAAATATATATATATATTAAAGGAGTTATGCATGGGATCGCGGGCCAAGCCCTTGGTAGAGGAGAGAGGCTGTGTTATAAAAGAGCTGTAGGTGCATCAAGGATGGCATCACAGGTGAAAGGAAATACGCAACTTGGAACTGCAACGATAGGAGCAGATTTGTCAAGTTGATTGCGAAACCAGGTTCCGTCGAATGCCTTATCTCTGAGCTTTAGTTCGATTCTGCAAATGTTGTTGTAGTTTATTTGATTCCAAATAGTTCTGTAGACTGTCCTCTCTGTGTTAAAACAACATCTTCTCTTAGGGTTTTAAATCATTCCTTTCTGCTCAAGGATTCCGTTAGTAAATTTGTTCCCTCCCACTGTTGCCGAATCATTCTGTATGCACTCTCAGACCGGCGTAATCTTGGTAGGGTTTGTAGATGTAAAAGACACCTCGATAGGATCGCCGTAGATCGCTGTTGGTTACAGCTAGTCGTCCTTGTAGGGTCTGATCAATGTTATTAATGATTCTTTCTCTGTGTTTAGCTGGAAACTTGTTTGGAAACTCACTGTATGTCTTTTGTATCCATTGATTTTCATGGGCTGCGTGCCTTTTTAATCTGCCCCCCACATCTGCAAATGGAAGTTCTATTTGTCAGAGACCTGTATAACGATTGTTACTTGAGATTTAATTTATTCTTTTTATATTCCTTAGTATTATTTACAAATGATTCGATAATAATAGGAAGCGCTGCATATTGCAATGCTAGGCATGATGGGCAGTTCGCTGCTATTGTCCTATTTATTCGATCTAGTTGAAATTCTCTATAGCCTTGTTGTCTCGCTCCCCCATGTATATTGTTTTGTTGTGTTTGGCTTTACTTCTTTGGTGGCCCGGTAATATTAGGTATTTGCTGCTTTTTTTTATCAATCGCTTTGAATATGCTGAAGCCTTGTCATTTCGTTTTCATTCCAAGATGTGAGACGACATTCCTTTTTGCTCCGCTTGTTGCATTGGTGCTGTTTAGTAGAGGACCGATTATGTTAGGAGACGCTGCCAATTTGTTATGCCAGGGCGATGGGAGGTGATGGGTTAGATAGTTCGCTGCTGCCATTGTTTCCCTATTCGCCTTTGATGGAAGTCTAATATGGCCGGAGGTTCTAGTTGTTCTGCCTTATAGCGTTTGGTATGGTTTAGCAGTGGGACGATGATTCCTTGTATGCCAGTCCACCATATAGTTGGGATACCACGATTTTATTGACCTTTAAACAAGCTGAGCGACTTAATTATCCCTAGAAAATGAAGGAGGCTGTAGAATTCATCATCAAAGTTGAATAGTGTGTGTTCGTCATACAACAACCTTGACCGCAATTCACAGCATCGATAGCAGTAGTATTGTCTTAAGAGCTTTTGTTTCTGCAGTTGCTAGAGGTAAAACCTAGTCTTGATCTGCGTCCACCCTGTATGCAGCGCCTTGTGCATAGGATTTGGGTGTGGTTCGATTAAATGCCCTTGAGGAGGGCAGGAGAAGATCGTTGGAAGGCCTTAGAGTATAGTCAGTCCACCCTTCTTAAACAATATTTAATGGAATCCCCTTTAGCACCTCCAACTCCCGTAAGCATTTTGTAGTCTAAAACAACGATCCAGAACTATACTCTGTAGCAGCAGCAGCATTCCTTCGTTCAACAAGGGGAAGCTATCACTGACGAAATGCGTTCCACCATCATAGAATAACCTCCCAGTAAACAAACCACTTGTTTCCTTTGATTGGCACCATACATTATATGAATGCGAGAATTGCGAATACAGGTGGTAGTGATGCTGCGTATGATAATTATGAGAGGACGCATTAACTAAGTTAGCCACGTAGAGTCATTGAGTCTTTCTATGAATCAGCTTCATTTTAATGGATAATTCCTTTTCTCTTATTTGCATGCTAGATTAGTTTTCCATTAATCTGTCAGATACTTCAAAGAAGCGCAATATGATGTTGGGTGGAGATAGTAGGCTGTTTAGTTATCCTGTCTAATTATGCTGAGGGAATCATCAATGTAATAGTTTTCTGGAGTGATATAAACCATGTCTTCTATTGATCTTTTGTCATAACGTACATTCACACGAAAATCAGGAACGAATGTCATATTATTTGCAAACTACTTTCGGTAATGTAGATGACCATAAAACCAAAAGATTAAACATACAGCAGCTTGAAGAAATACTACCAATTTTATTATAGATTCGTTGTGTCTATGATAGGATATATATAACATATTATAGCGGGTCATAAAAACAGTCCATCTTTTCGTTGTTAGAGTACGGAAACTAATTAGTGCAGTCTGCGCATTTATCCGAGAAGCTATTAAACTGTATTTAATGTCATTACAGAGACGTTGAGCGCACCGTAATTAGTTTGACAATGTTCAAAGAAAGAAAACAACCCACACAGCCAACACAGACTTAATGGATATCTCGATGATGCAGTTTGACACTTCTTCTAAAGGCCAGTGCAACAAGAGATCACAGCCAGACACATACATCAATCAGCGATTTATTGAGATGTTTGTAATTTATCCATTTCTGTCAGAGATTAAACCTGAGTGGAAGTAATTTCTAAACTTGTATTTATTCTTTCCATGTTTGGGAGATCAACACAACAGTTCGAAGCATGAACAAGGTACGGGGATCTCAAAGAACGTCCGTGGATACCGTTAAAAAAAAAACTTAGTCATTAAACCTTTTTGCCTTTGTATTTTGTGATTATTGGATACCGTCAGATTTACAAGATGAGGAAGCTGTTAGACTAATCAAGCTGTTCACGTTCCATTCAAATAGGATCCATTTATGATTCCTTTACAAGGCAGTAGGATTATAATAAACAGTAATAGTAAAGAATGTAATCTAATGTTGATTTTATTACAGAAGTTGTTTTCAGTGAACAGAGAAGAAATTGTAGTGTTGACTTTGGAACTGTATTTTACGGTATAAGTTAAGTATTTCTGTTGTTTGTAAAGAGTCGATTTAAGAGTGGATAAACTCGTATTCCAGAGGCTGAGTTATCATAGTTAAGTATATGCAACTTGTGTATTGTTGTTTTTGTGTTTACGATGTAATAACGAGTATGTGGATCAAACATAGAATGAAGTATATTGAGATAATGTCAAGTTGTTTATGTGTAGTGAAAGTAATATTTTCCTGTGAGGATGTTAAACCACTTGTGATCATATTGTACCATATTGTCGTATGGAGAGATCTAAAATTTGTAAAAGAATAAAGTATTGTAATGTTAAAAGTGTTGGATAACAATTGATGTTATGATTCTATTTTGATGCAAGAGGGTTTATGCCTTGCAATGTACATATACGTGTGTTGTTATTAAGTCTTGCATGATGTTTTAAGGTTTACTAGGTGTTAGGAAGGAGAGTGGCTTTCAACGTGGGGCTGGCGCCCAAAGTGGCAGTCAGGATAACCCGTTGGAAGTAGATTAATCAAGTGATAACCTAAAATTAACTAGGCGGTTAAGGGTAGATTTCACATTAATAAGATTAATGGATTCCTCTCCCATGACCTGTAGTGCTTGTTTAGACTAAGGATGGGTAGAGAAGGCCTGGTCGACATGATTGACTTCCTTGTCCTCATGAAAGGAAGGTCGATTCCGCATGTGTCACCCTATGGGGCCGGCGCCTAGTGAGAGGCTATCAGGATAACCATAGATGGGGGCCGGCGCCTAGTGAGAGGCTGTCAGGATAACCCATGTTAGGACCGTGTGATGACACTCTCCCTACTACAATCTAGCATCCCTTGTTCGGTCTCTCCTCATTTGTTTTGTGTCGCCTCTGGAAGTGAAAGTTAAGTTAAGTTATGTTGTGTTGTATTGTTATTGCCATGTGTTGTATTGGCGTTTGGTCGTCCTTTGTTCTTGTTTGTCTTTTGTCTACCCGGCTGTCAGTGTTTGGGACCTCATGTTAACTCCTAGCTCGGGGGGTGGACCTTAGGGTTCCACATGGTCCGGTGGAAGAGCTATTTTTATCCATTGGTTACTCTTGTCAAGATCATATGCAGAAAAGGATTTGTTCCAGATATACTTGTTCCAATGATGATGATGAAAGTGCATAACCTTGTACCAGATTTGTGTAACAGAACATTCTTTATGTATGTAACTTTGATGTAGACTAAAAGTGACAGTGTAATGATGTCTTGATGTACTTATATGAAAGCATTTTAGTTATGTATTTAATCATGCAGATTCTGTTATTTGATGATTTGCAATGAATAGGAAATAAGTTATTTAATTGAGAATGGATTTGAATCAGTTGCTGATGTATGTTAAATTGTGTTAGTCAATTTGTTAAGTGATGCAGCCTTGAACCCTTAGAGAATATGTCATAATTGATTATGTTATCGTTACTTAATCGTTTTTAAAATTTTTTTTTTCCCTGTTTCTTATAGCATAAGTGTGCATTTCTTTAAGGTGTTCACGGTGGGCGTTACATCTGGTATCAGAGCCAAGTTACTAACACTGGGTACTCTGGTTTTATAATTAGCCCATTGAACTATGCTAGTTGCTTAAACTCTTAAGAACATATCCATTCTTAGTCCTTGCCTAACAACCTGAAGTGGTTCTTGGATGTGTTGTCCAGGAAGATGCCTAGGGTACGAGGCCGAGGACGTGGACGAGGTAGGGGTCATGGGAGAGGTGTTGAAATCAGCCCTCCTCCTAGTTCCCCTCATGGAAGTACACAAGAAGGTGGCAGTGAGAATCAAGAGAATCAGGATCAGCCTGAGGGTGCTCAACTACGCCAGCTCCTAGAGGAGGTGCTTGCTCGTCTTGGTCCTAGGTAGGAGGTGGAACAACCAGAAGAGAGAGAAAGAGAATGATCTCCTAGAAGGAGAGAAATCACAGCTGAACAAGAAGCCATTCTTGCGGGCGACATGAGAGACTTGATGAGAGCCCGTCCTCCTACATTCGATGGCTCCGGTAGCGGTTTGGAAGCAGAGACATAGCTAATTGATTTGGAGAGATGCTTTGCTATGCATCCATATGGCAGCAACACTAAGGCAAGATGTGCCATCATGCATCTAAGAGGATTCGCTTCTACATGGTGGCGTCTTGAGGAACAAAAGTTGCATCTAGATATTGCTACAATTTCATGGGAACTATTTCTGGAAAGGTTCAGAGCTTGATTTTTATCTGATCACTGGAGGCAACGATGAGCGGACGAGTTCCATGGGTTGAGACAGATGGCCATGACAGTGGAATAGTATGAGCGCAAGTTTTATGAACTCAAGCAGTTTGCAGGTATTGGAAACGACGAGGCCATGTTAGTTCAGCATTTTATTAGAGGTTTGAATGCACGCATCAGCGGAGGAGTTCGTGTGTTCGAGCCGAAGACCATGGAGGTAGTAGTTGAGAAGGCTCGACTGGTGGAAGAGAACTTGACCATGGCCCTAGGGAGTCATACAGGTGTACAGATTGGTAGCTCATCTCAAGCAGGTTCAGGTTTCTGAGGCGGTCAGTCTCATGCAGCAGGTAACTCGAGGAGTCAACAGGTACCTTCTAATAGCAGACAGCAGCAACAACAGTTTTCCCAGACGAAATCAAGAAATTCTCAGTATCAGCAAGGTAGTAGATTTCATTCCAGAAAGGATCGAAGTTGGCAGAGAGTTAAACGTGATCGTGCCAGTCAACCCGCACAGAGTACACAATCTGCTGCAAGTAGAGGAAGTTTTCAGCAATCAAATGCTCCTGTAGGCGGTGGAGGTTTTGGTAGGGGAACAGGATGTTTCTCTTGCGGCCAGCAGGGCCACATTGCTAGACAGTGCCCACATAAGAATACTTCAGGATTTGGACAGAGGCCCGTAGTTTCAGAGCCCACTGTTGGTGATGCAGGCAAGTCACATAGAGTGTTTGCGGCGATGGATAATCGCCAAGCGGAGCACCAAGGTACCGTTGTGGAGGCTACAGGTGTCTTGCGAGGTATTACCATTTCTATTCTTTTTGACTCTGGTGCTTCAGATTCTTTTATTTCCCCTTCTATAGTGGAGCGTTGCAAATTAGTGGCAGCAAAGCAAGATGTTAAGTGGCAGGTGGAATTGGCCTCTGGATCTAGAGTATCAGTAGACTCTCTTGTGTATGGTTGTGAGTTGAGGATAGGACCTTTATCTACCACAGCGGATCTTCGCATTATACCATTAGGATCCTATGACATAGTGTTGGGAATGGATTGGTTGGATGCTCATCGAGCGGTGATAGACTGTCGCCACAAATTAGTAAGGTGTGTTGATGATTCGGGCAAAGAAGTAGAAGTGGTTGGGATTCAGAGACCCATCTCCTTGCGCATGATTTCTGCTATGCAATTGAAGAGATGTTTGCGTCAAGGATGCAAGTTGTTTGCTGTGACAGTTAATGACTTAGATTTTGGAGAAAATAGGGAGACATCCCTTGACGATCATCCTATTCTCAAGGAGTATGAAGATGTCTTTCCTAGCGAGATTCCAGGTATGCCACCGAAGCGGGATATTGATTTCAAGATAGACCTTGTTCCTGGAGCAGAACCTATCTCATGAGCTCCATATCGGATGACTACTCAGGAGCTTAAGGAGCTTCACTTGCAACTAGAAGAGTTATTAGCGAAGGGATTCATTCGTCCAAGTGTCTCTCCATGGGGAGCACTTGTGATTTTTGTGAAGAAAAAGGATGGATCTCTGCGTTTGTGCATCAACTATCGACAGCTTAATAAGGTGACTGTGAAGAACAGGTACCCATTGCCACGAATTGATGACCTCTTTGATCAGATCAAAGGAGCTAAGGTGTTCTCCAAGATAGACCTAAAATCAGGATATCATCAGTTGCGCATCTTTGAGACTGACATCCACAAGACAACATTTCACACTCGCTATGGGCATTATGAGTTCACTGTTGTACCTTTTGGGTTGACAAATGCGCCATCAGTATTTATAAGCTTGATGAATGGTGTGTTTCGTACCTATCTGGATAGATTTGTTCTTGTCTTCTTAGATGATATATTGATTTATTCAAGGTCTATGGAGGAGCATGAAGAACATTTGCGTCAGGTTCTGCAGTGTTTAAGAGAAAATCAGTTGTATGCAAATCTGGCTAAATGTGATTTCTTTCAAACTGAAGTAAAATATTTGGGACATGTTATTTTGGACAAGGGTATTGTAGTGGATCCTTCAAAGATTCAAGCCATCAAGGATTGGCCGGCTCCTACCAATGTTTCAGAGGTTCGTAGTTTCATGGGTTTAGCAGGCTATTATCGACGATTTGTGGAAGGATTTTCAAAGATAGCTCACCCTATAACTTCTCTTCAGAGAAAAGGAAAGAAGTTCATTTGGTCAGAACAGTGTCAAGCAGCCTTTCAGAGTCTTAAGGAGCAGTTAACTAGTGCACCTATTCTAGCAGTGCCGGATCCTGCCGGAGATTTTGTGGTATGTACTGATGCATCTTTGGAAGGTTTAGGAGCAATTTTAATGCAGGAGGGTCGTGTGATAGCTTACGAGTCCTGTAAACTCAAAGATCATGAGTTGAACTATCCTACACATGACCTAGAGTTAGCTGTAGTCGTTCATGCATTGGTAAGATGGAGACACTTCTTGCTGGGGCATCGGTTTGAGCTGCACAGTGATCACCGAAGTTTACAGTATATCTTTACTCAGCCAAACCTGAATGCGAGACAGAGGCGATGGATGGAGTTTCTATGTGAGTACGACTTTGAGGTAAAATATATCCAAGGTAAGGAGAATGTGGTGGCAGATGCTCTTAGTCGTCGAAGACATGAACTTTCGTCTATCACTCTTAGAGTGGATTTGAGAGGGCAGATTCTTGCAGCACTCCCTGCAGATAGATGGTATCAAGAAGTGAAAGCTGAAGTGGAGTCTGGTAGAGCCTTGGAGGGTAGATATGCTGGATATTCTATCGAGTCGGATGGTCTCTTACGACATTTAGGTTGCATTTATGTGCCTTCTACAGAGGGTCTTCGCACCCTAATCATGACTGAGGCTCATCGGGCACCTTATTCTGCTCATCCAGGTGTCAAGAAGATGTATGCAGACCTTCGTCAGATATATTTTTGGGCTGGAATGAAGAGGGATATTGCTGATTTTGTTTCGAGATGCTTAGAATGTCAGAGGGTTAAGGCGGAACATCAGCATCCCGCAGGTCTTCTTCAGCCACATCTCATTCCGGAATGGAAATGGGACATCATTTCAATAGATTTTATAGTTGGTTTACCCATGTCTTCTCGTCGCCATGATGTAATAATGGTCACTGTAGACAGGCTTACGAAGGTAACACACTTTTCTCCTATCCGATCTTCATATAATGCTTCATCTGTGGCCAAAATTTTTATGGAGGATATCGTCAGATTGCACGGGATTCCTCGCAAGATTATCTCTGATCGTGATCCAGTTTTTACTTCAGCTCTTTGGACATCCCTTCAGCATGCGTTGGGGACTCAATTGAACTTTAGTTCAGCTTATCATCCAGAGACTGATGGGCAAACTGAGAGAGTCAATCAGGTCCTTGAGGACATGCTCAGAATGTATGTGATGGATCAGCAAAACCGTTGGGAAGATTATTTGTATTTGGTAGAGTTTGCGTACAATAATGGGTACCACAGCTCCATTGGCATGTCTCCTTTTCAGGCCCTATAAGGTCGTCCTTGTCGTACCCCATTGAGTTGGGATCGTCTTGAGGATAGAATTCTCCTAGGTCCACAAATGCTCCAAGAGATGGAGCAGCAGGTCGATCGCATTAGAGAACATCTGGTAGCAGCTCAGGATAGACAGAAGAAATATGCAGATGCTCACAGACTTGATCGTCAGTTTTCAGTTGGTGATCGGATGTTCTTGTGGGTGCGTCTGCGAAAGAGTCTGATCCGTTACGGAAAAGGCTCTAAGCTCGCACCACGCTTTGTGGGGCCATTCGAGGTTTTCGAAAGAATCGGTCCTGTTGCTTACCGTCTTGCTTTGCCACCTAGCTTGTCGTGCGTCCATGATGTATTTCATGTTTCTGTTCTTAGACCTTATCATCCAGATATTTCACATGTTCTTGATTGGAATGCCTTACAGGTAGAGGACGGGCAGCTAGCTTTGGAGCCCGTAGGCATTTTGGAGCACAGGCGACTCACTCTCAGGGGCAGAGTCATAGAGCAGGTAAGGGTCCAATGGGATCCTAATGATGAGACTTCAACGACCTGGGAAGATACTTCCCGTATGCGAGAGCTATATCCATATTTGTTCACAGGCTTCCAGGAGTAAGCTTGATCCTAGGGGGGGAGGATGTAGTGCCCCTCAACTTATCATCTTTTGGACTGATGTTTGCTTGGTAGTACTGGACATTTTGACAGTATTTTTAGATCGTTGATGATGGATTTCTAGTTATTTTGCTATTTCAGTATGAACCTAATTGTTATGATAAAAGATGTTGATGATGGATTATGTCATTTTATGCTTTACAATTTGATAAATGAACTGATGTTTTAGATGCTTTGATGTTATTCATTATATGGGATTGGAAGTTAGTTGATCATTTTATGTTGTAGACTAGTAATCTGATACCTTGTTCAATATAGTTGATTGTTATTCATAAATGTGAATGGAACAGTGTCGTATTACTCGTGCTCGAGTACCCTACCCCACTGCGATTTCCATTCACTATGGGACTGCATGTGATGTATATGTATATCTTGATATGGTTAACTGTGCATTGCTGCAGGATGCAGGTACTAGGCATCGACTCCACCTAATTACCAGGTCTGAGCGTGCCTTCGCCAATGGATTAGTTGGTTGGAGTTAATGTGGGGTCCCTAGTCAGTGTTCCTTGATCGTAAGTTTACCCTTGTGGTTGTTGGTTGTCGTTTGATCATGTCTTGCTGTCAGGTAATACTGTACCTTGGAGTCTAATTAAGTTCGAAGGTGTCTAAGCATGTATGGTAATGTTGTGCTTTAATTAGAATCATTCTACGAAAGAGTATAAATGTTGTTAAATGGGCATAATGTCATTAGTTGTCGATTATCGTTATAAATAAATTATTACTTTATTAGAAGTGTTGATTGTTAATTAAAGTTGTAAGAAATTTGTATTATTCGATATAATATTATTTATAATAAATATTTAAATAAATAAATAGATGTAATCATGCTTGTAAATTGTGATTCACAACTTGATTAATAAGATAAATTAAAGTATAGTACAAAATTATAGATTGTCGAAATAGTACTATTCTATTTATAACAATATTTTGGGTCAGCTATAAAGAAATATAATAATAAAATAAAATAAATAATAATTGGGGGATCATTAAATTAAATAAAATATATATATATTAAAGGAGTTATGCATGGGATCGCGGGCCAAGCCCTTGGTAGAGGAGAGAGGCTGTGTTATAAAAGAGCTGTAGGTGCATCAAGGACGGCATCACAGGTGAAAGGAAATAAGCAACTTGGAACTGCAACGATAGGAGCAGATTCGTCAAGTTGATTGCGAAACCAGGTTCCGTCGAATGCCTTATCTCTGAGCTTTAGTTCAATTCTACAAATGTTGTTGTAGTTTATTTGATTCCAAATAGTTCTGTAGACTGTCCTCTCTGTGTTAAAACAACATCTTCTCTTAGGGTTTTAAATCATTCCTTTCTGCTCAAGGATTCCGTTAGTAAATTTGTTCCCTCCCACTGTTGCCGAATCATTCTGTATGCACTCTCAGACCGGCGTAATCTTGGTAGGGTTTGTAGATGTAAAAGACACCTCGATAGGATCACCGTAGATCGCTGTTGGTTACAGCTAGTCGTCCTTGTAGGATCTGATCAATGTTATTAATGATTCTTTCTCTGTGTTTAGCTGGAAACTTGTCTAGAAACTTGCTGTATGTCTTTTGTATCCATTGATTTTCATGGACTACGTGCCTTTTTAATCTGCCCCCCACATCTGCAAATGGAAGTTCTATTTGTCAGAGACCTGTATAACGATTGTTACTTGAGATTTAATTTATTCTTTTTATATTCCTTAGTATTATTTACAAATGATCCGATAATAATAGGAAGCGCTGCATATTGCAATGCTAGGCATGATGGGTAGTTCGCTGCTATTGTCCTATTTATTCGATCTAGTTGAAATTCTCTGTAGCCTTGTTGTCTCGCTCCCCCATGTATATTGTTTTGTTGTGTTTGGCTTTACTTCTTTGGTGGCCCGGTAATATTAGGTATTTGCTACTTTTTTTTATCAATCGCTTTGAATATGCTGAAGCCTTGTCATTTCGTTTTCATTCCAAGATGTGAGACGACATTCCTTTTTGCTCCGCTTGTTGCGTTGGTGCTGTTTAGTAGAGGACCGATTATGTTAGGAGACGCTGCCAATTTGTTATGCCAGGGCGATGGGAGGTGATGGGTTAGATAGTTCGCTGCTGCCATTGTTTCCCTATTCACCTTTGATGGAAGTCTGATCTGGCCGGAGGTTCTAGTCATTCTGCCTTATAGCATTTGGTATGGTTTAGCAGTGGGACGATGATTCCTTGTATGCCAGTCCACCATATAGTTGGGATACCACGATTTTATTGACCTTTAAACAAGCTGAGCGACTTAATTATCCCTAGAAAACGAAGGAGGCTGTAGAATTCATCATCAAAGTCAAATAGTGTGTGTTCGTCATACAACAGCCTTGACCACAATTCACAGCATCGATAGCAGTAGTATTGTCTTAAGAGCTTTTGTTTCTGCAGTTGCTAGAGGTAAAACCTAGTCTTGATCTGCGCCCACCCTGTATGCAGCACCCTGTGCATAGGATTTGGGTGTGGTTTGATTAAATGCCCTTGAGGAGGGCAGGAGAAGATTGTTGTAAGGCCTTAGAGTATAGTCAGTCCACCCTTCTTAAACAATATTCAATGGAATCCCCTTTAGCACCTCCAACTCCCGTAAGCATTTTGTAGTCTAAAACAATGATCTAGAACTATACTCTGTAGCAGCAGCAGCATTCCTTCGTTCAACAAGGGGAAGCTATCACTGACGAAATGCGTTCCACCATCATAGAATAACCTCCCAGTAAACAAACCACTTGTTTCCTTTGATTGGCACCATACATTATATGAATGCGAGAATTGCGAATACAGGTGGTAGTGATGCTGCGTATGATAATTATGAGAGGACGCATTAACTAAGTTAGCCACGTAGAGTCATTGAGTTTTTCTATGAATCAGCTTCATTTTAATGGATAAATCATTTTCTCTTATTTGCATGCTAGATTAGTTTTCCATTAATCTGTCAGATGCTTCAAAGAAGCGCAATATGATGTTGGGTGGAGATAGTAGGCTGTTTAGCTATCCTGTCTAATTATGCTGAGGGAATCATCAATGTAATAGTTTTCTGGAGTGATATAAACCAGGTCTTCTATTGATCTTTTGTCATAACATACATTCACACGAAAATCAGGAACGAATGTCATATTATTTGCAAACTACTTTCGGTAATGTAGATGACCATAAAACCAAAAGATTAAACATACAGCAGCTTGAAGAAATACTGCCAATTTTATTATAGATTTGTTGTGTCTATGATAGGATATATATAACATATTATAGCGGGTGATAAAAATAGTCCATCTTTTCATTGTTAGAGTACGGAAACTAATTAGTGCAGTCCGCGCATTTATCTGAGAAGCTGTTAAACTGTATTTAATGTCATTACAGAGACGTTGAGCGCACCGTAATTAGTTTGACAATGTTCAAAGAAAGAAAACAACCCACACAGCCAACACAGACTTAACGGATATCTCGATGATGCAGTTTGACACTTCTTCTAAAGGCCAGTGCAGCAAGAGATCACAGCCAGACACATACATCAATCAGCGATTTACTGAGATGTTTGTAATTTATCCATTTCTGTCAGAGATTAAACCTGAGTGGAAGTAATTTCTGAACTTGTATTTATTCTTTCCATGTTTGGGAGATCAGCACAACAGTTCGAAGCATGAACAAGGTGCGGGGATCTCAAAGAACGTCTGTGGATACCGTTAAAAAAAAAACTTAGTCATTAAACCTTTTTGCCTTCGTATTTTGTGATTATTGGATACCGTCAGATTTACAAGATGAGGAAGTTGTTAGACTAATCAAGCTGTTCACGTTCCATTCAAATAGGATCCATTTATGATTCCTTTACAAGGCAGTAGGATTATAATAAACAGTAATAGTAAAGAATGTAATCTAATGTTGATTTTATTACAGAAGTTGTTTTTAGTGAACAAAGAAGAAATTGTAGTGTTGACTTTGGAACTATATTTTACGGTATAAGTTAAGTATTTCTGTTGTTTGTAAAGAGTCGATTTAAGAGTGGATAAACTCGTATTCCAGAGGTTGAGTTATCATAGTTAAGTATATGCAAATTGTGTATTGTTGTTTTTGTGTTTACGATGTAATAACGAGTATGTGGATCAAACATAGAATGAAGTATATTGAGATAATGTCAATTTGTTTATGTGTAGTGAAAGTAATATTTTCCTGTGAGGATGTTAAACCACTTGTGATCATATTGTACCATATTGTCGTATGGAGAGACCTAAAATTTGTAAAAGAATAAAGTATTGTAATGTTAAAAGTGTTGGATAACAATTGATGTTATGATTCTATTTTGATGCAAGAGGGTTTATTTGCAGTGTACATATACGTGTGTTGTTATTAAGTCTTGCATGATGTTTTAAGGTTTACTAGGTGTTAGGAAGGAGAGTGGCTTTCAACGTGGGGCCGGCGCCCAAAGTGGCAGTCAGGATAACCCATTGGAAGTAGATTAATCAAGTGATAACCTAAAATTAACTAGGGGGTTAAGGGTAGATTTCACATTAATAAGATTAATGGATTCCTCTCCCATGACTTGTAGTGCTTGTTTAGACTAAGGATGGGTAGAGAAGGCCTGGTCGGCATGATTGACTTCCTTGTCCTCATGAAAGGAAGGTCGATTCCGCATGTGTCACCCTATGGGGCCGGCGCCTAGTGAGAGGCTGTCAGGATAACCATAGATGGGGGCCGGCGCCTAGTGAGAGGCTGTCAGGATAACCCATGTTAGGACCGTGTGATGACACTCTTCCTACTACAACCTAGCATCCCTTGTTCGGTCTCTCCTCATTTGTTTTGTGTCACCTCTGGAAGTGAAAGTTAAGTTAAGTTATGTTGTGCTGTATTGTTATTGCCATGTGTTGTATTGGCGTTTGGTCGTCCTTTGTTCTTGTTTGTCTTTCGTCTACCCGGCTGTCAGTGTTTGGGACCTCATGTTAACTCCTAGCTCAGGGGGTGGACCTTAGGGTTCCACATGGTCGGGTGGAAGAGCTATTTTTATCCATTGGTTACTCTTGTCAAGATCATATGCAGAAAAGGATTTGTTCCAGATATACTTGTTCCAATGATGATGATGAAAGTGCATAACCTTGTACCACATTTGTGTAACAGAACATTCTTTATGTATGTAACTTTGATGTAGACTAAAAGTGACAATGTAATGATGTCTTGATGTACTTATATGAAAGCATTTCAGTTATGTATTTAATCATGCAGATTTTGTTATTTGATGATTTGCAATGAATAGGAAATAAGTTATTTAATTGAGAATGGATTTGGATCAGTTGCTGATGTATGTTAAATTGTGTTAGTCGATTTGTTAAGTGATGCAGCCTTGAACCCTAAGAGAATATGTCATAATTGATTATGTTATCGTTACTTAATCGTTTTTTTAAAAAAAAAATTTCCCTGTTTCTTATAGCATAAGTGTGCATTTCTTTAAGGTGTTCACGGCGGGCGTTACATCGTGGGCCTTATTTTTAGTGCCTGATTATTTTGATTTGATTTCCTATGGGTTGATTTACAATGTATAATGTCAAGTGGGAGAATGTTGGGATAAGGTGCCATTAACTTTGTAAATCCCAATATTGTATTTATTCCATTTATTATTGGCAATTTATAATTACTCATAAGGGAATGAGGTAGTTTGACCGGAAGTGGTAATTTTGGAGTCCGCAAGGTAATTAAGGAGTGACATTTGTGGTTGGCAATTGTAAAACTCGACAGTAAATGAGTGTAGGTGTCACCTTGGGAGAATCTACCATTTTAGTATATATGACACACATCATAGTGTTTGGTTGGTTCATGTAAAGAATCTATGACAGCTGCAAGTTGTCATAAGATTCTATGACACTATGACACATATGACGGATATTCATTAGTTGTAAGTTGCTATGTTTAGCCCAAGGCTCCCATCTTGGGAAGATACTCTTTGGTGGAATCTATGATAGTTATGACATGTCATAAGATGCTATAAGAGACTAGATTTAGTCTTGGGTGCCCAACCTTGCATGACTATTTTTGGACAAGTGGAAGGTGCTTGTAAGATGGCATTTAATGTTTATAGGTTGGAGATTCTCAAGAGAGAGAAAGTGAATGCCTAGGGAGGTGTGAGAGCACTTCTATATGCATTTTTCCATTGTATTTGTTGCCACAATACATGTTTTAGGTACTCAGGTACTGTAGGAATGTTGTCGGATTGAAGACTAGTGGAGAGAGTTGTGTAGTTAATGTATTCTACAATATTTTATAGATTAATACAAACTTGTGCCTCTTTCCTGGTGGAGTTTTTTACCTGCAAGGGTTTTCTCCACGTAAACACTATGTCATTGTGTTGAGTTCTTCATGTTTGATATTTTCTCTGTAGTGGGTTTTCTATTTTGATGCAATCTCCATTGATAATACACTGATATAAGATCATTAAATATATTTGAATCAAATTTTCATTTGAAGTAGTTGTGCTTTCATTTCTAACAAATTAGGTGGTCGATACCTTTTTAGTTACCTCTTTTTTTAAGTGGACCTCCTTAAAATCTGAGCTGGAGGTTTTCATTTTTTTGAACTCTTTGATCTCTGTACTATCCTTCTCATCTAGTTGAACCTAAATATCTAGTTCATCATTTGGTGCAATCTTCTCATTCTGAAGTTGTAGTTGCACAATTAACCTTCCATTCTTCTTTTGTTTGCACCTATAAAAGAATGTTTGATCTCCCTGAAGATCAGATTTTGACTAAACAAAACATTTTTGGCCACAAGATCCCAAAGATTGTACTCTTTTATACAAATGACATAGCCAATGAAGATACATTTAACAACCTTGTTATCCAAATCTCATTGCTTCTCCTTAGGCACATGAACATACATACCTCACAAACAAATACACAAAGATGTTGAAATGAGGGTTTCTTTCCCATCCAAACCTCCATGGGGGTTTTCCCACAAGAATTGATGTAGGAGACCTATTGATTAGGTAACATGTAGTAGCAATCATGTTTGCGTATAATTTCTATCTGAGGCCAAACCCACCAAGTATACTCCTAGCACTTGTTGGGAATTAAGGCATCTCAACCTTTGTAATTTCCTAGCATTTATTATTTGATTGTATAATTATTTAATTGCATATATTGTATTTAATATTGGTCATCTAGTTTTGTCATTTAGTGTGAGGTGGCATGATGACATGTCATCCCACTTGGAAGGTGACTTGGATGGTCAAGTCAATATTTGAAAATGTAGGCATCCCATTTTGAGGTGGCATTATTGCCATGTGTCTACATCTTGTGGATTATGTAAGATGTTATGACATATTATGGATTCTATGACATGTAAGTGCCGGAAATAGAGATTTTATGACAAGTGTGACAAGTGTCGAGAAGCTTCTTTGGATGGAGAAAGTAGGCACCCAAGTTTGACTATGACAAGTTGTAAGAGAATAATTTATTAATAGTCAGTTATGACATTATGTTACAACTGTAAGTGTTGTCATATATGATAGATTTTATGATGGTGTAAGAGCATCTATAATAAATATTTTGGGAAAATCTGGGGCGTCCAAGTATGGGGGTTGTAAGGGATGAGAGGGAATGTTTGACAAGTGTCTTTTGCATGCTTTATGGCTTTGGAATTTCAGCTGTGTGGATTTGGATGAGATTCTTTTGTGGTTTTCTCTAGAAGCTACCTCCATCTTGGTATTTCTCTCTATATACAGGTGTTTGGAGTTGGAGTTGGAGTTGTATTGTTCATTGGCATGTACCATTATGATCCCAGAGTTACTCTAGTATTCAACATTTGTGTACTTCTGGAAGAACTTGCATTGAAAGTGTGTTGTAATCATCCTTTGATTTGATAATACATTGTGTAGGTTTTGGAGTATGGGGATTTTTCACCCAAAAGGGTTTTCCCCATGTATATCTTAATCTGTAACTGTAAAAGTTAAAATTTGCATAAATCTTTCCTCAGTAGATTAGTGTAGGAAGTGTTTCCGCATACACTGCTTCCTTTTAGTTAGTATTAGAGCCAGATCGCCTTTGGTTCTAGTTGTTGGGCAGAGGGTTTTTTGAATTGATCTTTGTTTGAGTGGAATCTTGTGTAGAGGATTTTAAAATCTTTGTTGTAGGAAAGAGATGGCGAGCACATCTAGGAGGTTTGATATAGAGAAGTTTAATGGAGGCAACTTTGAGTTGTGGAAACTCAAGATGGAAGAGTTATTGGTGGATAGAGATTTATGGCTCACAATATCTAGAACCATGCCATCGGGCATGAAACAAGAAGATTGGGTTTTGATGGATTGGAAGGCTAAGGGTTTGAAAAGACTCTATTTGGATGATTCAGTGCTCCTGAATATCCATGAAGAGAAGATTGCAAAAGATCTTTGGAAGAAACTTGGAGATGTTTATCAGGCCAAATCCCTGGTGAACAAGTTATTCTTGCGAAAGAAACTATATTATCTGAGGATGGAAGATGGAGGATCTATCACTAATCACTTGAATACATTCAATATTCTTGTTGCCCAATTGACCTATGTTGGTGTGAAGATGGAGGAGGATCAATTTATGACATTACTATGTTCCCTACCAAATTTGTGGAACCACCTTGTTATGGCCATTGGGAGTACCACTACCACCTTCAAGATGTATGAAGTGGTTTCTTTGTTGTTGTTTGAAGAGATGCAGAGAAATTCGTCCAAATCAGAAAAAGAGGCTCTTGTGGTTCATGGTTGATCTAAAGATCCAAATCTTGTGGGAGATCCAAGTCTCCTGGAAAGTCCAAGGCTTTATGTTAGAATTGCGAAAAACCTAGTCACTTTTGTTTAGAGTGCAAGGAGGAGAAGAAGAAAAAGAAGAAGAACTATGATTCAAATTCTGATAAGTCCTCTCAAGATGATGGAGAAGCATTTTCATTGCCTTGGCAATATATGCATCTTCATTTCTTTGGCAATGTATGCATCGAAAGATGTGTGGCATATCGACTCTGGTGCATCTTTTCATATGACCTCTCATCGGGGTTGCTTCTTGAGGTATGAAGAATATGATGGTGGGAAGGCATACTTGGGTGATGACTCTCACCTGAAGATTATTGGCTGTGGAAGAGTCTTAATTCATTTCCCTGATGGAAGAGTGAAGGGGATCAATGGTGTTATGTATATCCCTGGTTTAGCATGAAACCTATTATCTGTAAGTAAGTTGAATAATGTGGGTGTGTAGGTTGTTTTCTCTAATGGAGGATGTAAGATGACTAGAGGAGCTATGGTGCTAGCTAAGGGTGTTTAGATTGGTACTCTATTTCAACTTGATGCATGCACGGTTCAATGCAATAGTGCCTTTGTTTCAAAGAAGAGAACTTTAGAGTCTTCATCCTCACCATTGGAACCAACAACGAAGAGGACTATTGCATCTACTTTCGATGGCCATGCTTTCTAGGTACATAAGGGTGCTCATTCTAGGGAGATGAAACTTCCAGTTGAGAAGAAAATGTTATGGCACCAAAGGCTTGGTTACATTGATGAAAAGGGTTTGAGGACCCTGAAAAATAAAAACCTCATTGAGGGTATGAATGACTATAACCTTGAGTTTGCTTTTTGCGAACATTGCATTTATGGAAAACAAAACCATGTTTAGTTTTATTCTAGTTCTCACAAATCTTCTGAGGTGTTGGAATTGATTCATTATGATGTATTTGGTCCTGTTAATGTTCCTTCAATTTCAAAATCTGTTTACTTTGTGTCATTCATTTATGATTACAGTAGAAGGACATGGGTATATTTTCTTAGAAGAAAATCTAATGTCTTTAGTAGATTCAAAGAGTTCAAAGCACTTGTAGAGAATCAAAAGGATAGAAAGATTAATTGTTTGAGGACTGACAATGGTGGTGAGTTTTGTTTAAAAGATTTTGATAAGTTCTGTAAAGAACATGGGATTGAGAGGCACAAGACAACTCCATATACCCCTCAATAGAATGAGGATGCAGAGAGGATGAACAGAACATTGATGGAGAGGGCTAGGAGTATGCTAAGTGGAGCTATCCTTGAACAAAAGTTTTAGGCTGAAGCTATTGCTACCGCTTCTTATCTGGTTAACATGTCTCCTACATTAGTGCTTGTTGATAAGACACCTATGGAGGTGTGGTCTAGTAAAAGGACTTCATTGAGACATATTTAAGTATTTGGTTGTGAGGCATATGCACATGTGCCTAAGGAGAAGAGGTCTAAGTTGGAGAACAAGGCTGTGAAGTTGACTTC
Organism: Cunninghamia lanceolata; assembly: GCA_027924645.1. NCBI lineage: Eukaryota > Viridiplantae > Streptophyta > Pinopsida > Cupressales > Cupressaceae > Cunninghamia > Cunninghamia lanceolata. The sequence continues at coordinate 1,178,351 of BSBN01001682.1, read as the reverse complement.
CTCAGCTTTCATCTTCTTTATCTCCTCATCTGATTCTATTTCTTCTTCATCCTTTCCACCCACACTTACATACATTCTTCTACCTTTTGTTTTTTGTCTTTTTGCTCCTCTGTCAGTTAGCTTCTTTAGAGATTCCTTTATGCTAGTAGATGCAGCACTAGAGGAGGAGGCAGAGCTTCTGGCAGGCCTCTTTGTTGCCTGAGGTCTTTCTTTTTCTTTAGGTTCTTTTGGAACCTTTTCTCTTTCACTTTCTTTCTTTTCCCTTGCCTCTCTGATTTGTTCCTTTGTGAATCCATGCTTCAAGGAAACCTCTTCTACTTCTCTTCGTACTTTTCTTGAGATCTCTGGTTTTCTGACCTCCACAAGAATTTTCACATTTAGTTCTTCAAAGGTTCTAAACCTTTCTTCTTTTGTGTCAAGTGGTTTGCTCAACATGTGTTGAGCATAATTATCAAGAATTGCTTCTTCCACTTCATATCCCATGGGCATAATCCAAACTATTCTGGGCTCAATGGCCTCCATCAAACATTGATCCTTGTTGACAATGAAACATATTATATCTTTGTATTTTTCTACTATTTTCTTTGGCAAAGGAAATACTATTTTCTTTGGAATCCTTTGCCTAGAGTGCATCATACTTTGGAAATTTTTAAAGTATACCCACATAGTAGCTTTTTGGGCATCATGGTTCCCAATAGTATTCAGGAGATCTCTAATTTGTATGGCTACAGGTTTGCTGGTTAACCAAAACAAATTCTTCATAGTTGGTAGTTCATTCATGAAATAGAAGAATAGGAAAATGATCAACGTACCAAATTTAAATGGGTAGTTCTTTCCTTCCTTGATTTTCTTCAGATTCTCCATCAATTGGTTCCGCAAAAGTTCACACAAGTCATAGTCATTGTTTTCTTTTACCATTTGATAGGCTGTGTATACCGGAGACAAAATTCTCCCAGGTTGTAAAGTAAATCTTATAACTAATGACCATGGAGGCAAATCTTATAGCCAGATCTGTAATATCATTAATAGTCAGTGCCCTCTTGTCAAATTTTGCTCTGGTACCTTCCACAACAACCTAATTCTTCACATCTTTCAGCAAGGGCACACCTCTTGTGGAGCTTAACCCTGTTAATGCACCAATGGCCTCCTTGGTGATCTTAAAAGACTGCTCTAACCACATGAATTCATCATGAATTTTTCTTAGTACATATCGGACCCATTCGTCTTCAAGAAATGTGGGGAAGTGTACATACTGGATAAACTTCTTCTCTGCTAGAACTTTGTATTCCTCCTTAAGCTCAAAATAATCTCTACTCCAGTGATTCAGATATAGATCTGTGAGTTTGCTACTTCCGTGTTCATCCATGCCCACATGATTGTATGCCCTAACATCCTTTGAAAATAAAACTTCCGCAAGGTACCTCTGAGAACACGCCCAATGGATCTACTTCGGTTGCTTTGTAGGGGTGTTTCTTGAATTTTAGGTGAGTTCACTCAGTAATATCAATGATTTGAGGAGTGGCCATTTCTTAAAAGCTTCAACAAATACACAATGGAGTTCGATCTATTAATACCTTGTTACACTGAAGTTAGGGTTTCCTTATTTCAATTGCTCTGAATTCTTCGAATCTCCTTTTGAAATCACTTAAAAGTTCACTTCAATGCTCTTGAGTACATGAAACTTGAATGTAAAGTGAGCTGGGAGTCAAATAGATTTCCTTTTTATCCTCCACAAGGCTTTCCCTAGTCACCATAAATGCATATTCACAAAAAGTTGTCTAACTTTTTGACAGACACAATAAGTTAGGATTGCTCCGCAATTTGCTGCACTTAACCTTTTCACTCTGGTTCTTTCTTCATGATATTCTTCCTGACAAGTTCATCATATCTTTGTGTTAGAGTCCAGTACTAATCATTTGGCTGGGGGATATAGATTTTCAATGCAGTTCCCCCTGAGCCAGAGCTCTCAATTTACTTCCCGGAGGAAGTATCTGTACCAGATGCTGGTGTAGATCCATCCTTAACCTCATTTACACCCTTTTTGATCCAGATCATACTCATCTCTTTCTTGGTTTCCATAGGATCAACTTTATTCTTTCCTTAAACATCTTTCTGCTCTATTTTCCTCTGTTGTGTAGGATAATCTATTTCCACATTTTTGCTTATGCAGAATCTAGCAAGGTATTCAAACTTCTTGCAATGGTAACAAACAACATTTCTCTGACCTTGATTTCTTGTGACATTTGAATTTGGCCTTGATCTGCATTGGTTAGCCATATGCCCAAATCTATTGCATGCAAAACATTTGCCATTGAAAGATTGACCATTCCTTGAATAGTTTGGCACATTTCTTGACACACTTCTACACTTATTTTCTTTATGACCAATCTTCTTACAATTGAAACATTGACCCAAAAAAGATGGAACATTTTGATTCATTCTACTTCTACACTGAGCAGCCCTATGACCAAACTTATTGCATTTAAAACAATGGCCATTGAAAGATGGGTACCTTTGAGCATTTGGTTGTCTGGCTAGAGGTCCTTTAGGTCTTCTTCTTTGATTCCTTACAGGATGATCTCTGCCTTTTCCTTCTTTAGATCTGACTTGTCCAGAATTTGAGCTTTCTCCCTTTTCAAATCCCAAGCCTTGTTTATCATCTGGATACTTTTGACTGTCCAGCAACTCATCAAGTTTTGCAGAGCTTATTTTGAATTTTTCTTTGTAGCTGTTGGCTGCTTCTAGATCAAACTTTGAGAGCATAAATTCTTTCCCCAATTTTTCACATTCGTCTAACTTGTCCTTCACAATTTGATTCAAACATTCCTCATTCTTGGTCTTTTCTTCAATCACCCTGAGAAGACTCTTTGTGGATTCACTTGCTTGTTTTAGTTGGTCACATAATTCTTTCCTTCTTTCCTGAGATTTACTGATCTATTCTTTTAATTTTAGAATGCAATCATTAGCTTCTTTGATACTCTCCTCTAAACCCTTGATATCAGCCTTGAAGTTGTCAAGATCTTCTAGAGCTTTTTCAAATTGTTCATTGTTGACATAAACATGATCACCAATCACAATGCTACCAGGATGACTTGTTTCAGGATAAGTGAGATACATTTTTGCTGCCATGAGAACATCTTCGCAAATCTTCCTCAAGATTTTAAGCTTCTTCCAAGGAACCTTGCTCTGATACCAATTGTTGAATATAATGAACATTGAGAGGGGGGTGAATCAGTGTTCTACAAAACCATTTATGCACTTGTTCTTTTATCCATTTACCAAATTCAATTATGTGAAAGCAGATTAAACAAATGAACAACCATAAAGGCATAACACATGAACACCATGATTTTAACGTGAAAAACCCTAAAAGGGAAAAACCACGGTGGGGGTTAACCCACAAAATTTTATTAGTTATAGCAATAACAAATTACAAGAGGCTCACTGCCCAGAGCTCACTACTCAAGAGAGGCTCACTGCCTGAAGAAAAGAAGGAAGAAGAAGAAGAAGGGTGGCTCACTACCCAAGATGAAGTACTGTAATTGCGTCTACTTATGCATGATTACAGTTCCAATTAATATTATGAATACTGACTGAAAATTCTTCATTTCAGTCTGCCCCTGTTTCTCTGCTCTGCTCTTACATATGCTCAAGATCTCTCTTAGTTTGCTGCAGCCATTCTATCTTTGCATATTTTTCATTCATATACATCACATCACACATCACACCCTTTAGGCATGAAATCCATTCTCTATTTATATCCACAACTAAATCTTTCTCATGATTAGGTCGGCAAGCAAACTAAGAAATGTGTATACCAAGTGTTATATCCTGTCAGCTTGTTCTTGTGTTAAGTCTTCAATGTGGATCCAAACCATCGTGCACATGTCTTCATATGTGTTGGCTCTAATCATACAACCACTTACATTTATCATGCAACTCATATTTCTTCTCCAGATAAGGAATTAACCATCTTGTCAGTTTGTTCCTTCATACAATATATGATAGGTTCCTCTGTCACATCACAACTTATGCTGCGGACCAAATGGGACTTCATGAATCATTTTCAGAAATCATTATTGATCTCTTGACATGTATTCAATTCTATAGAATAAGATAAATCTGTATGCCAAAATGCAGACCTTAGAACTGTTGCCCTGTCACACTGTAACACTGTTATACTGGATGCCAGTATTGGAGAACCTGTAGAATGAGATCTGCTGCACTTTCAGAGCTACAAGCTTGGATTCTGATAGTCATGACCTATCTCTATCTTACTTCAAAACCACAGAATAAAACATTCTAATGTGGAAGAATGCGGACCAATTTACTCAATACTATTCACTATCTCTATCTTACTTCTGCAGATCCGGACTGGGTCTTTTCATCAGATGACTTTTGGAGGAAGTCATGACTTGATTATTGAGATGTAACATCAATAGATAACTATGAACATCATACCTAAGCCAGATCTTCATACCTTCAATTGTGGAGGGGTACTAATCCTTTTTCTGTCTCATACCTGAACACTTCCAACACTTGGCCAATTTAGGACTTTTTAGACTTGTGCCTTGTTCCCAATCACAAATGAACTTCTAGAGTTATGTCTTTCTATCATGCTGATGTGTTCTCCTTATTTTATTTCCATCAATGACAACACTCAACTTGTCTTCATAGCAATGTCTCTTTCCAACAATCTCCCCCTTTGGCATTGATGACAACACTTAGTGAAAATGCTTCATTATCAAAACTGCTCCCCCTTACTATATACACTTCTATATTTATTCTCATCTTGAGATGTTTATCTATTTTTCACTGATATTCTTCTCCCCCTTTGATATCAATGGCAAAAGGTGTGTTTCGGAACCAAAAATTTGTCAAGACTTCAAAATTTTATGTACTCTGCCACATATTTACAAGTACAGAATTCTACTTTATCTTACATATGCTAAATAATGTCACTAAAGATGTTCTTTATTTGAGCTATCTCAACCTCCTAGCTCTTTTTAGCACCATCCAAAATTTGTATATGTCCACTGAGTAGAAAACTAGAGTTTATGCCTTTTGTAGATCTGATGGAGTGGCAATTTGTGCAGCAAGCTGTGCTTCAGTTACAAGCTTAATCATTGTCTCTAGTTTGGGACTAATCAGTCTTCTCAATTGTCCCATTCTAGTCTTAATTTGATACTTCTGATTTATTAGACCATTCAAGTCATTGTGAATGTTGATGACTTGAACTTCTTTGTTATTGATTGATTCATTTATCTGATCAAAAGACATAGAGATGTCCAATAGTTTTTCTTCCAAGTCCTTAATTTTTTCTTCTGTCTTCTTTGTAACTTTCGGCTATGATAGACAAAATTTATATATATCACCAAGTTCTACAATAACACTTTGAATGCTCTGTATCCCATTATCTAACTGCACCTTATCATGAGATATCAACTTTGTCAACTCATCTAACCTTTTCTTATTGAACTCTTGTCTAACTTTTGTTTCAATAGATATTTCAAGGGATTCGAAGTGTGTACTTATAGAGTGCATGAGTCCCTTGAGTTGACATGAAGCAGATAGAGAGGTATCCTTCTGATATGTTGGCATTAGCTTCTCCAAAATGCTAGATGCTTTGTTGATGAGTTCACTATCCTCAATGTGGGACTTCAATATCTCTTTTCTTGCTTTGGCTTGAGCAACTGAAGCCAACTTGAGCATTTGAACAGGAGACATTGTATCCAAGTTTATTGGACCTTGGATTGACTCAGGCTCATCTATAACTAGTTCCTCATTTTCCAATAATTCTTTTGCTGCCTCAACAGTCTCTTGCTGCATCTGAGACATCATCTTTCTGTTCCTGCTCCGGAGGATTAATGTCCATGGCCTTGTTCATGTCCTCCTTCTGTTCATCCTCTGTCAAATCCTTTTCAATCTAATGTGCTGGAGAGGAACTGGTTTGTGCAGTTGGTATTTCTTCTTTTGCAGTCCTCTCTTCAATAGCATTGTCCACTGTTTGATGTTGTGAAGAGGCAAGAGTTTCCTTTTCTTCACCTATTTGGTCAACTTCATCTGTCTCCTTTTCAATGTTGACTCTGGAACATATGTATTATCACCAACAATGTTGTCTTCATTGTCATAAGTGGTGGGAAGATTGTATTTCTTCAGAGCTTCCAAAATAATTTCCTCCATTTCTTTTACCACTATGTCAATCTCACCCATCATTAATGAATTCATCCTCATTTTGGTTTTGAACTTATCCTTGGTTTCCTTAGAAATCAAGTCTTCTTCTTTTGGAGTAAATTCTGGACATAATTTTGTCATTACATGTTGTCTTAGCTCGATATCTTTTGCCCTGGTAGTCTCTTTTTCTAGTGGTCAAAATGTTGGCTAGACTTTCAGGGAGATCAGAGATGGTCTCAATGAGGGCCATGTTGAAGATGTTTAAGTATTTTATTGTGGCCTCTTCCAAGATTATCTTATCCACATCATTATATTCATCATAAAATTCGATCATGGGCTTCAAGTTCCCATCAATTGTGATAGATTTTAGTACATCTTGAAGAGATATTGTAGCCTTTTCAACATAAGGCTCTTCTACCTTTTGCCTTTTATTTGATTTGTCCTTTCCGGAGGACTTTCTTGTGGCTTTGACTACCTTAGCTTTCATCTTCTTTATCTCCTCATCTAATTCTGTTTCTTCTTTGTCCTTTCCACCCACACTTACATTCTTCTACCTTTTGTTTTTTGGCTTTTTGCTCCTCTGTCAATTGGCTTCTTTACAGATTCCTTTATGCCAGTAGATGCATGACCAGAGGAGGAGGGAGAACTTCTGGTAGACCTCTTTATTGCTTGGGGTTTTTCTTCTTTTTCTTTAGGTTCATCCAAAACCTTAACTCTTTCACTTCCTTTCTTTTCCCTTGCTTCCCTTTCTGCTTGACCTTTTTCCCTTGCCTCTTTGACTTGTTCCTTTGTGAATCCATATTTTATGGCAATTTCTTCTGCCAGTTTCCGCATTTTCTCAGAGATCTCTAGTTTCCTTGCTTGAACATGAATTTTAGCATGCAATTCCTCATAAGTCCCAAATCTTTCTTCCTTGGGATCTCTGGGTTTACTTAATACATGTTGAGCATAATTTTCTAATATTCCACCATCTACCTCATATCCCATGGGCATAACCCAAACAGTTCTGGGTTTGACAATCTCCATTAAACACCGATCCTTGGTAACCATGAAATAGATGGTATCTTTGTATTTCTGAACAATTGCCTTAGGGATTCTTTCGCTTGACTGCATTATGCTTTGGAAATTTTTAAAATAGCCCCATAGGGTAGATTTCTGATCATCAATACTTCCTATGCTATTAAGATGATTTCTAATTTGAACTGAAGTAGGTTTATCACTTGTCTAGAGCAGATTCTTCATACTTTGCAATTCTTGCATGTAGTAGAAGAATAGAAAGAGAATTAGTGTACCATATTTGAATGGATATTTCTTCTCTTTGGTCTTCCTTAAATTTTCCATTAGTTGCTGTCAGAGCAGTTCACAAAGATCATACTCTGCATCTTCCTTCACCATCTCAAAAGCTGTATAGATAGTTGTACTGAATACTGAATTTTCACAGTTTGAGAAGTAAACATTGTAGCCAATAACCATGGATGCAAGTCTTACTGCATAATCTTCAATATCATTGATTATTAGCACTCTTTTGTCAAACTTTGCTCTGGTGGCCATCATTACTTTATCATTCTTCATGGTTTTCAGAACTGGTACTGATCCGATGGAGCATAGCCTAGTTACTTCCCTTATAGCATCTTTTGTGATCTTCAGGGGTCTCTCGAGCCACATGAATTCATCATGAATCTTGCTCAATTAATACCATACCCATTCATCCTCAGTGAAGGTTAGAAAATTAATGTACTGAATAAATTTCTTTGTCTCCAATGCCTTGTATTCATTCTTCAGATCGTAACCTCCATCGCACAAGTGATTTAAAAATAAGTTAGTGAGTTTTCTCTTCTCATGTTCTTCTAGGGCAACATGAATATATGCCCTAACATCCTGTTGATGATTGTTTTTACACATTTATAAAAAAAGTTAAAATTCACAAAATGAACCTAAACTGTCTTGAAAGATATGAAGAAATTGATTAAGAGTTCTTAATCCCAAGTTTTCATATGGTCATGTCTTGACCTTGTGGACAATTCAGTAGGTTAATGTTAAACTCTAATATGCAAGGGGCCTTACTTGATTTAAGGTGATCTATGACTCACTGGACTCAAATTATGCAAATTGTTGCAAATATCAACAAATTATCCATCTCTTTGCATAAATTTACTACTATATCACAAATCTTTGTATGATTTATAATGAAACAAGCTTTTCTTTCCAAATTGATATGAAAATTATCAAATATTAACACAATTGTTCATGCTTCTTTCAAATGTAAGACAATTTCCTTAAAATATTTGCGTTTGAGCTAATTACTTCAAATATTTGGGGAAAAGTTAGAGAAATTTAAATTGAATATCATTCTACTACAAGATCTAAATGCTTTGTTATTCACGTTGTAAGAAATACATCAAACTTGATCAAATCCACAGACATAAATCTCCAAATGTGAATCCCTGAGTATTTTCATAAACACACATCCAAGATTGCAAGCTTTTAAAGAGATAGTATTTCAGAAACAAATAAGAGCTAGAAAACACTCTGACAATAGTGCAGAATTCCAGATTTACTTGTATTTAAAGTACACAGTCATATATGGTTTACAATGTATGAATGACCTTTTTGTTTCATTAATCAAATCAACAGAAAACTTACAAACGTTTTACAGATACAATAAGGAAGCTAGATACTCCACGCATTCCTTAATGTAGACATAAGTGACCTCCTCCTCTAAACTAAAATACTTCTCTAATCAAAATGTTCAAACAAACTACAAGTGCAAGCTATCTTTCAAAAATCCCTGTGTAACTAATATACAAGTAGCAGAGCTTCTTATATAGATTTTGAAGCTTCATACTGTTACGGCTACAAAACTTAATCTACGGTTAGGATCCATCTATTATTGATCAAGGGTGCATATTCATCTCTAACTGTTTCTCAAAATATCTTAATGGTATCTTTTCCCCCTCAAAGGATGCCATTGGAATCTTTTCAAAATAAGATTCCCCTCTTTTCTTTGACTTCTGCCTTCCTATAGACTTTGCCCGCAGATACTCTTTACTTGATCCTTTTCAATATTGTTTGCTCCTTTTACATTTTTCTACTCTTTCAAATATGTTTTGAAATTATTAATTACACCTTCTATAAAGGTGCGATCTCCTCCTAGACTCTTTGTCCATACATGTTCCTGCATTGTAACCCCTCTTTTAGTTTCTTTTGTGCTTTATCTGAACCTTCATTCTTCTTCTTGTATTTCCTTGTCTTAGCATTTTCCTCCATCAATGAATCAATCATTTGTTTACTTAGATATGCTTCTGGACTTTCCATACATGGTGTAAAAATGACATGGAGTTCTGTTAAATCTTTTTGTAGTTCATATGCTGGTGTATCCATGCACTCATGATCTAAAAGCCTTTCTATTATCCTTTTATGCATTCTGATCATGTCATCTGCCTTTTCTTCTAAGTTCTGAGCAGCTGTTATGCATCTTCTAAGATTATCTTCTTCAAATTTTAATTCTAACTTTGCCTGTGGCACCTGATTTACCATTGAAACGGTAATTACTCCTTCATTTATTAGTTCTTCTATTCTCTCTTCAATTTCCTCTAACTATTCCAATTCTGACCTGCATTCCTTTCTTCTAAATTGGCCATTATATACAAGTATACTGCATTTATTCTTTTCAATTGCAGCCAATTCCCATCTTTTCATTGCTTGTTATATTACCTGTTCTCCTTCTTGCATGAAGTCCTTTAACCATTCTTGAAAAACATTGGCTTTAACTCTCTTATTTTCCATGTCTTTCATTTCATGTTTAGATACAACTACTATATCACTAGGCAATTCTGGCACTGTTGTATTGGGATCAAATATTCCCTTAATGAATTGTTGTAATTGGACAATGTGTCCTTTCAAATATTCTTATTTATCTTTATCCTTCCTTAGCATTTTTGCCGTAACTTGGTGCATATCCTCCCATTCAGTTATGTGTTGTTCCCTTGTTGTATGCCCTAGGTCAAAAATGAGTATTTTATATTCATCTATAGTTATTTCCCCTTTTCCTTTCTCTTTTTGTGGTATGGCCAAGTTCAGCGTCTTGGATCCATCTTGACCTCTTTGTATGGCTGACATTGTTCTGGCCTTTCTCCTTTCTTACCTTGGCATTGTATTGCCTAGTAGACTTTTGATATCAATAGGTACTAATTGTACCTCCTTCTCTTTCCTTATCTCTGCCCCTAACCACATTGGAACTTCCTTTGTGCCTTCAGCATTTTTTTCTTCATCAATTACCTCTTCCTGAGGTCTTTCTGCTTCCCCATACTCTTGTTGTTGCTATTGTTGTTCTTGTTGATGTTGTGGAGGAGGCTGTTGTTGAGGGGTTGTTTCTTGTATCATTGGATCACTCTGTTGTTTGGATTCACCCTCATTTTCTTCCTCTTCAATTTCTGTATCCCCGCCATCTTAATTCTCTTCCTCAGGACCTTCCTTCCTTGATGATTCTCTCTCTTGGTCTTCCTCTTTATTTGTTTGTTCTACATTTGACATGTTTATATCTTCTACTTGTTTTTCAATTTTACCTTCATCAATGTTTTCTGTATGTTCTTCACCTTCAGGTTTCTTGGCTGCATCCTTTGTAGTTTCACCTTCTTTTTGTACTTGCTCTGTATGTGCAGGTGGACCTACCATTGTATTAGCCCCTTTTATTTCTTTTTCCTATTCTTTTGTACTTTCTGTATTCTTCTCCTCTTCACTTTGCTCACCATATATGTTTAGAATATTTAATACATCTACACCTGAGGTACCAGCTCCTATTTCCTCTTGGGTTTGAGCAGGTGTTTCCTTTATTGCTTCCTCAGGTGCATCTTCCTTTTGAGACTCTTCAATTTTATGTGCTTCATCTTGTACATCCTTTATTATTTCAAAAGACACCAGGGTACCAAATGGATCTACTATTCCTGATTCTTCTTGTACCCTTTCTTTTTCAGACTCTAAGGCTTGTTCAATTTCCATCTCAGCTTGAGTATTTTAATCCTCTTCTTCACTTAGGAATTTAGTGGATTCTTGTTATTCTATTCCAATTTCTACAATGTGGATAGTCTCAGTGGTTTGTTTGGCTTCATGTGCTTTTGACCCTTGCAGCATTTCCCCAGCCAACTCTGTCTTTACCTGAGCATATGCTTGTCTCTTTCCTGTTGAGGTGGATGCACCAGGTATATCACTCAACTTGGCTCCCACTTGCTGTGCTCTTATGACTTCACTAGTTTTTGAAGTCTCTCCTTTTGATATGCTTATTGGTATTGCCTTTTTAACCCTTTGTCCTGTTATTTCTTTGGAACCCTATGCTTCTTCTGTACTAATCTCATGGCTTAATGATTTTGCCTCTACAAATGTATCAGATGATACTGCTACTATTACTCCTAATGCATAAGGATCCATCAGAGTAGCATTCTTATCCTTCTCTACAATTTTAGCTTCCACAATCCTTCTTTTCTTCTCATAGAAACATTGGAGATCATCACTATGCTCTATTACTCTCTTTTTCCCTTTCTTTGGATATGTGATCTCCCTCCCTTCAGCTTTAAGCTCTTCAATCCTATCTTTTAACCATGTTTTTGAAAACAAGATGACTGGTTTGGACAATGTGTCCAAAGAAGTGTTCCATGGTTGTGACCAATCAGGCTCTGCAATAGGAGCAAGCCTGGCGCTTGCATAACTGTGATGCAACAATTTATCATCTTCTTTAAACTCTGGGGGAACATATATATCTCCCATAGACCTCATTTGATCAACTGTTAGTCTTTTATGAGCCCTCTTTCTTACCTCTTTATCCTTTTTATAGTTTGACCAAAAGTCTTCAATATGAATTTGATGTTTAAATTTTTTATCAATTGTGTTTTGAATTCTATGGAAGGGATCAAACCTTCGAGGCAACTCAAATTCCTTAAATCCATAATACCTCAATTCCTGTTCTGAATAACCAACAACCTCCTCACTATAGCAGGAGTATCTACCAATGGCCCAAGGTAACTTATGATTTCCTCTGCTAAACCTCTTCTTGTACATTTTAGATGCATTCAAATTCTGCCTTGAGAACTCTAGAACAATCAATTTATCAAAAGGATACCGGGGTAGCATGAAAGGTTTTCCTTCAAATCCTTCAGTTCTGATACAAGTAAAATGTGGAAATTGAATATACCAGGAACTGTGTAGCCTAATTGCATCCTCTGCATCTTTAGATAACCTTTTATCTAGCTCTTCCCTTAAAATTCTTACCATGTATGTATAGAACACATCATTCACTAGCGCATACTTCTTCAATGCATTCTCCTCCTATAAATCAGGATAATGTTCATATACTAGCCTCTGACCTGGACCATTTCCTAAGGTTCCAACCCTATCTATCTCATGTATGAATGGTCTAACCTCTGCTGCACATGAATATAATATGTATGAAGACAAATAGAAAGGCATCAACTTTTGCTTTCTTAGCATCGCCTGTTTCCATATGGCCGTACTTGTAGCCTTAGCTCAGTGAATCTGTCCTTGCTCTTTTCTTTCTTCTCTCAGGAATTGGATGACAGTGAACATCCATGGCTCACACTTAGTGCCATCTATTAATCCCACCAACCTGCTTAGTATTATGATCATCAAGTATATTTCTTCTTTAAAGTCTATTCTTTGTAGATTCTTGTGAACTCTTGCCACAACCTTGGGTTTATTTTCTGCATTGTACCAACTGTATAAGATCTTGCCTCTACACTCCCTTTCATTGTTGTGGAAATCCTCATTGTATTGATCTATATCAATATCCACCATTTTCTCATGTATTTCTACACCGAATGTTCTCGCAATCCCTTCTGTGGATAAGTTTGTAATGAGTCTATCGTAAAACATTATTTTTCTGGTAGCTGGATCATACAGGTATATGCAATCGAGACACAAATCCCTGGCCTCCATAGCTAATGGAAAACTTGTAGCTCTGTACAATCCACTCTCCCATATACACCTCATATCGGGTGTAGCGTCTGCCACTGTGATTTTCTGCAGAACGTCATTCGCATCATAATTTCCTATATTTGTGTCTGTTCCCACTCCACTTGTACTAATTAATGATGAGTATCCTCTGTGTAATGGCAACTCTTCCTTCTCTACTTCCTTGCGTGACTTTCTCTCTTTTTTAACTTCTCCGTATGTATCGACCTTTTTCTACTTTGGAGCCATCCATTTTACCCTAACCCTCATTTGTCTTTTCCATTTTGACTTTCACATTTGTTTAACCCGCCTTAGCTAATTAACAATTAAACCAGTAAGTTAACAAATGTTTACATTTCACAATGAAATTACTGAAATCTACTTACAATTTACCAACTGAACTGTAACGGTGTTTTAAGATAAATACCTGTATCTCTTGACCACTCAACTTTCTGTCATTGACTTACTTTACCATTTTACTCTGTCCAGCCTCTAGAATTCCATCGCTTTGATGAATTTTATTCAATTTTTGTAGCAATTCTTTGATCTGCAGTTTTAATTTTTTGACAATGTAAATCTGGAAGAATGAAGAAGCTTTAAATTTACCATAACCCTTTGAATTTTACTCTTTTGGGTGTTATCTTGGCATTAATTACAACAATTAATTCGCCTAAGGCTTTAGCTTTTCTATTTAGTGTTTTGTTTTAAACTTCTATCCGTTAGTTTATTTTCTGCATACATCTCATTTTTCTTGTATCTTTCTTTGTATATTGTTCTTTGTATGTCCCATTTGTATCTTTTCAATATACAAACCTTTATGCAACGAGCCATACACCATGTTAACTCCTCTCCCTTTATATCCATGTTTGTATCTTCAATTTGTATATCACAATGTATGTTAACTTGTATAAGCGCATATACAAACTACCCATACAAACCCCTTTTTACCTTTTATCTTTCCGTCGATGTCTTTTATTTCTTTGTATATTGGAGACGTATATTATTAACATACAATCGCCCCAAACATACAAAGACTTTCCTTTATTTAACTTCTTTTTCGAATATGTCTTGTATCTTTTGTTTGTATCCTCGCTTGTATGTCACCTTGTATATTAGATATGTATATTATTAACATACAAGCCTGAGATACAAACCGTGGGACCCACTTTACTTTTCACTTGTATTTCAACGATACAACAATACTTGTATCTATTCTTATATACAAGCCCCAATACATGCAAACTTGTTTGTATCTTTCCTTCAGACTACTTGTCTTTTATAAACCACAAAACATAACTCTTTGGCTCCACATATGTATATAAAGTGAATGCACCTTCGATATGCATTAAGGTACGATACATCACTTATATCAGATTTTAATTCCTTTTGACTTCCGGGCTATATGTATATCGAAATATGTGACTCAAAGCATACAACATATAAACCGCAAAACATACCTCGATAAAATGAAATTTCATATTTTCTTCGGGTTCGTGATATGTATATTATGTTGTATATCACTTTGTATCTTTCTTTTCGCCAAACATACAACCCGAGATGCAAACCACAGACTTAACCAATTATCTGTTTTACCTCTAAATTCTGTCAGGTCTAACTTGTATGTAAAGAATAACACAATAACAATATGCATACAAGTACAATGATTCATAACCTGAAACATACACTCAATACCACGACTTGACATACAAACGACCTTGTATATGCAACATACAAATCTTCCTATAGTGCATTTTACTAAAACATGCATATCGTGCAGAATATAGGAATTTTGAAATGGTTCAAAAAGTAACCCCTATTCATTTTTGACAAAGAATTCACCCCTATCCTGCTCTAGTACTTAATGCTTATTTTTTCATTTTTGAACAAGATTTGTAACTTTTACTTCCTTTTCCCTTTTACCACCAAGCAGACCCACACAGAAGCAAAAGCCATAGCCACAACATGGGTCCTCATTTTGCTAAGTAAAATGGGGCATGTTGTGAGCATCACGACAACTAGCAACCAAACAAAACAATTAAATTAAAACCATTAAAGAAAAATAAATGAAATAATTACATAACTTCCAACTATCTCTTCTGTAAATCATTATTTAACTTGAGACCTAATGTATTCAATAAGGCGCATGAATTTCCCTATTCAGTTTAAGTGGGTGCATGTGATTAATAATACTCATCTTGAAAATAAGTTGAATAAACCAGTGACTGATATTAAACTACATAGTTGATGTCATCCCCTCATAGCCAACCGGATAGAGCCTTGCTTCCTGCAGGCATTTATAGCCCCGACAAGGTTATCATTACAATTCTCCTAAGTAGAGCCCCACTACTAGCAAGCGTCTATAGCCTCGGTAGAGTTACTTAGATGGCTTAATCTAGATTTTTAGTAAAATCCATTTTATTTATTTACTTATTTTTTCTATATTTTATGTAAGATAGAGACTTTATAAGATATTACCATTGTAACTTCATGATGCAAGGAGTGATCACTTGCTGAAAATTAAGCTGAGAATTATAATGGTAGCAAGGGTGACCTCTAATTTTTCACCTAATACCTACACTGGTATGTTCAACAAACCCAAGGATTTTAGGTTTGTCATTGTGAGAAACTTCCCTTGAATACTCAATCCACAGTTATTGAAACAAAATTTCACAAGCTAAACCATTTTTTACATTCATGATAGTCACAACAAATTATGTATAAGTTTCAAATAATTAACCCAAATGTTCTAAATTTTTTATTGTTTTCAGTGGTTGTTAATCTACTCCTGTATACCTCAAAACAAAATAAACATTATTACCAAGGAAACACAACCCACAAACCACCACAACAAAACCAAACAAAATAAAACAAAAGAAAACCCAACAAAATTGTACATTATTTACACTATGATACACACCATACCAACTACCCTCACCTAAGCCTGAAAGTAATGTTTCAAATGTTGGCCATTAACAGGTAATGGTACATCTTCCCCAGTCAAGGTCTTGAGCCTGAAAGTATTATCTCCTATTATCTCAATGACGTATAATGGACCTAACCATAATTTGTTAAATTTTTCATGATTTCCTTTCTTTTCATGTGCTTTATTCCAACACAACACTAAGTCCGATATTCTGAATGTTTTGACTCTTGCTCTTTTATCAAACCATCTTTTGACCACTGCCTAATGTTTGACAAACCTTTCAATGGCTTGATCTCTCTTCTCATCCAATTGTAACATTTGGATTATCCTAGCCTCTTTGTGATCATCAAATCCTAAATACTCATTAGCAAACTTCCAGACATGTATTCTTAAATTCACTGGAAGTATGGGATCAGTCCCATAAACTAGGTGATAAGATGCATTGCCTAAGACTGACTTAACCTTAGTCCTATCTACCCACAACGCATATTTTAACAATGTATTCCATTCTTTAGGATTCTTTACAATTAGCTTCTTGAATAAAATCTTGTTTGTGGACTTAGCTAAACCATTCCCTTGAGGATAATAATTTGAAGAAAATTTTAAAACTATCACATATTCAAATCCCCATTTAGAAAATTTTAGAGAAGAAAATGCAGGGCCATTATCACATACCAGCGAATATGGAGCTCTAAACCTTGTTATGATGTTTTCTCCAAGAAATTTGATAACCACCTTAGTAGTAGAAAACTTGCAACATGTGGCTTCAGTCCACCTTGTACAATAGTCTGTTGCTATCAACATAAACTTATGTCCTGCAGATGATGGAGGATTTATAACTCCAATGAAATCCAAGCCCCATTGTGCAAATGGCCTGGACTCAATGACTGGCTGTAATGGATTAACCTGATTCCTTCCTTTGTCTGCTGTAGTTTGACAAGTGTGACAACTTTGAATATGACTCTCTGTATCTTTAAACATTGTTAGCCAATAGTATCCTGCTCTTAATATCTTATGCGTAGTAGCTAAATGAGAACCATGAACAGTTCCATACTTATCATGCAACTCTAACAACACCTTATCTGCTTCAGTTCTATTTAAACACCTTAAATATATACATTCATGGTTCTTCTTGAATAGAAGACCTCCTTTTACCATGTACTTTTGTGCTTTAATATTTAAAGCTCTCCTCTGAGAATACTTCACCTTACTTGGATATTTTCCTGATATTAGAAATGTATTCAAATGATCATACCAACCTGATGCATCATTAGAATTTAATACATACTGTTGCTTCACCAAATTTGAATCTATGTTTGCTATGGTCTGTACTAATGCTTTCCCTTTGATCAACTTCATTGGAATAATCTCCATATCAAACTCTTGCAATATTGTAATCCATTTAGCTCTTTTCTCTCCAGGCTCATTCTGCATTAGCAACATTTTTACTACTACATCTGGTAGCCTTAACTTGGCTTCGTAAGATGTAATGTCTAAACTTCTTAACTGCTCTTACTAGTGCAAATGCCTGTCTCTCTGTGTCTAGATACTTTAGTTGTGTATCTATTAGAGGTGCACTCATGAAAGCTATGGTCTTTTCTTCATTATCTTCTCCTTTTTTTGTCAAGGCAGTTGCAACTGAATGTGAAGATGCAAAAGAATATATGTAAAATGGCTTTGTATAATTTGGACTTGCTAACACGGCAGCATCAGAAATAGCTTCCTTAATATCTTCGAATGTAGCTTTGGCTACCGCTGTCCATTCTATCTTTGCATCTTTCTTGAGCATGGCGTTTAATGGTTGCACAATTTCTGCAAATCTTATAATAAATTTCCTGACAAAGTTATTCTTACCAAAAAATGACTTTAATTCTTTCTTGCTATTAGGTAATTGCAATTTTCTTATTCCTTCTGCTCTGTCGGGATCAATGGATATCCCATTTTTAGAAATGACATGTCCTAACAATTTTCCTTCAGTTACACCAAATGACCAATTCTTTGGGTTGAGAGAAATCTCATACCTTTCACATCTTTTAAGTACTCTTCTCAAATCTTCTACATGAGTGGATACATCCTTGGAATAAATAGTTAAATCATCCATATAAATAACAATGCATTTACCTAATAATCCACGAAATGCAATGTCCATGGCTCGCTGAAAAGTAGCACCTACATTGATTAAAACAAAAGGCAATCTCCTATATGCACAATTACCCCATTTGCAAGTAAAATTAGTCTTCAACCTATCTTCTTTATCCACTAGGACTTGGTTATATCCTGAGAACCCATCTAAGAAAGACATCATCTTAGCCCCATTTACTGCTTGCAGTACTTCATCTATTGGAGGCAGGGGATAATTATCTTTTTCAGAGGCTTTGTTCAAATTTCTAAAGTCTACACATAACCTAATGTCTCCACTTTTCTTTCTCATAGGCACTAAATTAGCTACCCAGGTTGAATGTCTTACTGGGAAGATTATCCTGGCAGACAACAACTTTTTCACTTCTTTAAAGATTAAAGGCTATAAAATAGCATTCACAGGCCTTTGTTTCTACCTAAATGGTTTAACATCTAGTTTCAAGGGTATCACATGAGTTATGATGGACTTATCATATGTCTTCAAATCTTCATATGTCCATGCTATTACATGTTTGTATTCTTTCAGAACATCCACAATTTCTTTTCTTAACTACTCGGAGCAAGCCTTTCCAATCAATACATTCTATGGATTTTGCTTTTTTTCCTAAGTTATATGGATCACATTTACCCCCTTCAGTCTTGGGCAAATGTTTCTGTCTTACTACCCCATCAAAGTCATAAATATTTTCTAACTCAATTACCCCCTTAGGTAGGAAATTACTTTTCAAGTTTATTATGTCTTCCTCATCCCAAGACACATCAGGCCTTTCCTATTCGTCAATCATTTGAGCTTCAAACACTTCATTACAAGTGAGAAAATCTACAATTTGCTGATCTCCCTCAAATACCTAAAAATGAGTAACATTATCTGGTATACTTGGAACATTCACTAATTCAACATCAAATCATTTTAAACCTAACAATGTTAAGGGTTCCAAAGTGCTAGCAGCAACTGCTAATGCATCTGGTCTATGATTCAATTCTCTAGGAATATGTTCTATGTTAAAGGCATCAAATGAATCAATTAAATCCCACACCCTATGCCTATAACAAACCATCTTCTTATAATTGCATGCATACAACTTTTTTACTTGTTTGACCACTAACTTAGAGTCTAAAAATATTCTGATCATTTTTACCTTTTTCTTGATAGCCATAACAAGTCCATAAATCAAAGCTTCATATTCTGCTACATTATTAGTACAAGGAAATTGTAGCCTATATGCTGCTAAAAATGACTTACATTAGGATCTATAAGTTCCACACCTACACCTGCACCTTGTTTAGATTTAGATCCATCAGATTTCAGTGTCCACATGCCCTCTTTATTCTTTTGACCTTTTATTTTGGCATGTTTTATCTTTTCTATTACATGTGCGGTACTCTCTTGTTTCTTCAAGGGTAATTCATTTTGACCTACTTGCATATTTATACTCTCAATTTGTAAATCAGAATGACAGACACTCTTGTCTTTTGTTTCTTTTTCTAAATCTTTAATTAATACATCCATATTGTCCTGAAAGTATGTCTCTGGTTGATTAGGATTAAACTTTCCTTCCTATAGTTCCATCTCCTTTGTGTACTTTATGTATTGATATTCTATAATATCTCTGGACATTCCACAATTCTCTTCAGAATGAGGCTTATTACGAACTGTGCACATGTTTTTGTACAACTTGCACTGAACTGGGATATTTTGTTCAATGCACTTTTCCATTTCCTACCTAATGATCTGACCAAAACTATTTATTGCATTGTCTTCCTCATCAGAAGAATTTTCATCAGACTTAATGAACACTACTGTTTCTTTACTGATAGGTTTTTCTATAAAATTTAGCATCATGATTTCTTCAATTTGTACTCCCTTGTTAGTGACTCTATAAATGCCAGGTTCAACGGAAGCATACAATATCTCAGTAGTCCTGTTGTATTATGTAATCATGTGTTTCATTCTGGGTTTAGCTTCTATCCTGATCTGATTTGGAACACCTCTCCAAGGTAGCCACATGTGTCAAAAATCAGTGGCCATATACCCATTTAATGTTTTGGACCAGTCTCTACTCAACAACATTCCGTAATTCACAGGTATATCCACTACTTGAATGTCAATAAACTAACTTACCTTGGGATCTGAGGCTAACTGCATTTGAATATGCATCAATTCTCCTATCGCATTAACCTCAGTTTTATCTAATTGCGTAACAACCTTGGCAGATTTGGTAGGGGTCAGCCCTAAAGTTTTGCATATCCCTAAAGGCATTACATTGGCTGATGCACCAGAATCTACCATGCAATTATGTATGTTCTTTTCAAACATCCTAATGGTTAACAAGAAAGGAGGGGATTGCCTCTTATCTACATACATGATCACATTAGTGTTGGAAGGCTGTTCAGTTTTCTTACTCTTTTCTCTGGGCTATGAATCCTTACTAGGAACATTCATATCAACAGAGATCTCACTTGTCACAGATGTATCCAAGGATTTTATGAAAGTATTTCTAACCCCTGGACTTTTCAATAATTCACATAAAGGTATACTGACCTTGATTTTCTTTATCTCTTCAGATCAGTAACTCATTAACCTCATTGTTTCCACTGTCTCTATTTTCCCTATTTGGATTTTTGGTGCTACTATCCCACTATTCACATGATGATTAGCCTTTAGTACAACATGATTATTACTAGCATTTTGATTTGGGGGAGTATTGAAATTGTTAGGAGGAGTGAAAGTAGTGAAAGGACCTCTTGGCCTAATGTTATTTCTCAAATTGTAGGTATGATTTTTGTTAGACTGTTGAAAAGCCTGTACCTCTTCTGTTTCATATAACACTTCATTTTCAGTTTCAAAAGGAAACTGAAATGCATTTAATACTAGGGCTGATTCAGGATATAGGTTCTCACAAAAGTAAGGTTCATCTTCTAACAGCTGATCCTCTTCTTCTTTAGTTGCAAAGGTAAAAGTCTCTAAGACTAAAGCAGTCTCAAATCTTGAGAGCACTATTTCATTACCTTTGGGAATGAGGAACTCAGAGGTGCGAGCCTGTACATCTATGTTGAAAATACTTTTTGCCAGATGAAATTGAGGGCAATCTAGTTCAGCATGTGCACTGGTATTATGAATCCTGCACCAATTATTTAATGCTATGTTGGCCATTTGAATTCTAGCTATTTATTTTGTCTCTTGGTTATCCAAATTTTCAAATAGAGAAGCTAGAGTGCCATTATTTGGCCCTGTGTTCCATGTCCTAGGTGGCCTTGGCTAATTCTGATTTCTATTGTTATTACCCTAGGTTTTGTTATCTACAGCAGGTCCTTTGTTTTGCATTGCTTGTCCCTGATTATGATTTTTACTCTGACTATAATTTTGTCCTTGATTTGAACCTTGACCTTGGTTATAATTTTGGTTATGATTCTGGTTATGGTTCTGACTATATCTTTGATTATTTTTACCATAGAAATTTTCATTTCTCAGTTGTGTCATTTCGATAGTCAATCTTCTCAAGTGTGCAGTAATTTCTTTGATTTCTTCCCTATCCTCTTGTGCCTTTACCACAAATGTGTCCTGAGGAGGCTAGAAGAAAGATTGACCATTATTCTGATTGTTATTGGTACTGTTACCAGTATAAGGGACTATAGCCTAGATTGGGGAAGGATTATACACAGGTGTGTGTGTAGGAATTGGGTTCAATAGCGGGGTATTGTGTGTAGGAACTCCATTCCATGATTGTGTTTGACTTTGTATCCCAGCATTTCCTCCATTAAGAAATGGATTATAAGTTGTTTGTCTCACCTTTAGGTTAACTGAGGCTGCCTCCTTATAAGCTTTGGATATTGTATCTATGTCAACCTTTCTTTTGACAAACATAGCAGTTAGTGGATCAAGGGTGACATAATACATGGCTAATAATGCATCGGCAGTTACTATGTAGGGAGCTACTAACCTAGAATAAGCTTTTTGAAACCTATCATTAAAGTTATCAATTAGCTCTCCTTCGCCTCTTTTAATTGCAGCCAATTTATGATATAAGGTGGAAGGATCTACCGGTCCCCTAAACCTAGACAAAAATGCCTCTTCCATAAGTGCCCAAGAAGAAATATAACCATTAGGCAAGTTAACATACCAGTTAGAAGCCTGCTCATTAAAGGTGTAAGGAAACAATCTACACACAACATCTTCATATTCCAACCTGGCTCTAAAGCATGCCTCCTTGAATATCCTAATGTGATCTTCTGGATCTTGATGCAATTAATATTTAGGACATATCTTTTCAAGATTTTTTGGCATCTCATGATAATCATTGAATGTTATTAGAGAATTGACATTGAAATAAGCCATTGTAGGTCCTTGTGCTGAGCTTGGACCTTTGGGAGAACTTGGATTTCGAGGAGGACTAGGACCAAGATTCAAAGATCTAAATGAAGCCCTGTCAGGACTCACTATGTTATGGATGTTAAAAGGTGATCCAGGAGGCATTCCAGATGAACCTCTTACGTTTGATATTCTAAAATTCCAAATGAAAGGACCTTTACTCTGCCTTTTATCAGGTAATTGTACAAATGTATTCTCTGAACTGGATCTAGACCTGGTCACTCTACCACTGTTATGAGCCAGCTTTACTCAAATCCTAACTTAACTCCAATCAAGCCCTCCTTCTAGCACCAAAAACTATTGATGATTGTTTTTACACATTCATAACAAAAGTTAAAATTCACAAAATGAATCTAAACTATCTTGAAAGATATGAAGAAATTGATTAAGAGTTCTTAATCCCAAGTTTCTGTATGGTCAGGTCTTGACCTTGTGGACAATTCAGTAGGTTAATGTGAAACTGTAATATGCAAGGGGCCTTACTTGATTTAAGGTGATCTATGACTCACTGGACTCGAATTATGCAAATTGTTGCAAATATCAACAAATTATCCATCTCTTTGCATAAATTTACTACTATATCACAAATTTTTGTATGATTTATAATGAAACAAGTTTTTTTTTCAAATTGATATGAAAATTATCAAATATTAACACAATTGTTCATGCTTCTTTTAAATGTAAGACAATTTCCTTAAAATCTCTGCGTTTGAGCTAATTACTTCAAATATTTGGGGAAAAGTTAGAGAAATTCAAATTGAATATCATTCTACTACAGGATATAAATGCTCTGTTATACACATTGTAAGAAATACATCAAACTTGATCAAATCCACAGACATAAATCTCCAAATGTGAAGCCCTGAGTATTTTCATGAACACACATCCAAGATTGCAAGCTTTTAAAGAGATAGTATTTCAGATACAAATAAGAGCTAGAAAACACTCTGACAATAGATGCAGAATTCTAGATTTACTTGTATTTAAAGTACATAGTCATATATGGTTTACAATGTATGAATGACCTTTTTGTTTCATTAATCAAATCAACAGAAAACTTACAAACGTCTTACAGATACAATAAGGAAGCTAGATACTCCACACATTCCTTAATGTAGACACAGGCGACCTCCTCCTCTAAACTAAAATACTTCTCTAATCAAAATGTTCAAACAAACTACAAGTGCAAGCTATCTTTCAAAAATCCCTGTGTAACTAATTTACAAGTAGTAGAGCTTCTTAAATAGATTTTGAAGCTTCATACTGCTACGGCTACAAAACTTAATCTACGGTCAGGATCCATCTATTATTGATCAAGGGTGCATATTCATCTCTAACCGTTTATCAAAATATCTTAATGGTATCTTTTCCCCCTCAAAGGATGCCATTGGAATCTTTTCAAAATAAGATTCCCCTCTTTTCTTTGACTTCTGCCTTCCTATAGACTTTGCCATAGATACTCTTTACTTGATCCTTTTCAATATTGTTTGCTCCTTTTACATTTTTCTACTCTTTCAAATATGTTTTAAAATTATTAATTACACCTTCTATAAAGGTGTGATCTCCTCCTGGACTCTTGTCCATACATGTTCCTGCATTGTAACCCCTCTTTTAGTTTCTTTTCTGCTTTATCTGAACCTTCATTCTTCTTCTTGTATTTCCTTATCTTAGAATTTTCCTCCATCAATGAATCAATCATTTGTTTACTTAGATATGCTTCTGGACTTTCCATACATGGTGTAAAAATGGCATGGAATTTTGTTAAAGCTCTTTGTAGTTCATATGCTGGTGTATCCATGCACTTATAATCTAAAAGCCTTTCTATTATCCTTTTATGCATTCTGATCATGTCATCTGCCTTTTCTTCTAAGTTTTGAGCAGCTGTTATGCATCTTCTAAGATTATCTTCTTCAAATTTTAATTCTAACTTTTCCTGTGGCACTTGATTTGCCATTGAAGGGGTAATTACTCCTTCATTTATTAGTTCTATTCTCTCTTCAATTTCCTCTAACTATTCCAATTCTGACCTGCATTCCTCTCTTCTAAATTGGCCATTATATACAAGTATACTGCATTTATTCTTTTCAATTGCAGCCAATTCCCATCTTTTCACTGCTTGTTCTATTACATGTTCTCCTTCTTGCATGAAGTCCTTGAACCATTCTTCAAAAACATTGGATTTAATCCTTTTATTTTCCATGTCTTTTATTTCATCTTTAGATACAACTGCTATATCACTAGGCAATTCTGGCACTGTTGTATTGGGATCTAATATTCCCTTAATGAATTGTTGTAATTGGACAATGTGCCCTTTCAAATATTCTTGTTTATTTTTATCCTTCCTTAGCATTTCTGTCGTAACCTGGTGCATATCCTCCCATTCAGTTATGTGTTGTTCCCTTGCTGTATGCCCTAGGTCAAAATTAAGTATTTTATATTCATCTTAAGTTATTTCTCCTTTTCCTTTATCTTTTTGTGGTATGGCCAAGTTTAGTGTCCTGGATCCATCTGGACCACTTTGTATGGCTGACATTGTTTTGGCCTTTCTCCTTTCTTTCCTTGGTGTTGTATTGCCTAGTAGACTTTTGATATCAAGGTACTAATTGTACCTCCTTCTTCTCTTTCCTTATCTTTGCCCCTAACCAGGTTGGAACTTCCTTTGTGCCTTCAACAATTTTTTCTTCATCAATTACCTCTTCCTGAGGTCTTTTTGCTTCCCCTTGCTCTTGTTGTTGCTGTTGTTGTTCTTGTTGCTATTGTGGAGGAGGCTACTGTTGAGGGGCTATTTCTTGTATCATTGGATCACTCTGTTGTTTGGATTCACCCTCATTTTCTTCCTCTTCAATTTCTGTATCCCCTCCATCTTCATTCTCTTCCTCAGGACCTTCCTTCCTTGATGATTCTCTCTCTTGGTCTTCCTCTTTATTTGTTTGTTCTACATTTGACATGTTTATATCTTCTGCTTGTTTTTCAGTTTTACCTTCATCAATGTTTTCTGTATGTTCTTCACCTTCAGATTTCTTGGTTGCATCCTCTGTAGTTTCACCTTCTTTTTGTTCTTGCTTTGTATGTGCAGGTGGACCTACCATTGTATCAGCTCCTTTTATTTCTTTTTCCCATTCTTTTGTGCTTTCTATATTCTTCTCCTCTCCACTTTGCTCACCATATCTGTTTAGAATATTTAATACATCTACACCTAAGGTACCAGCTCCTGTTTCCTCTTGGGTTTGAGTAGGTGTTTCCTTTATTGCTTCCTCAGGTGCATCTTCCTTTTCAGACTCTTCAATTTTATGTGCTTCATCTTGCACATCCTTTATTATTTCAAGAGACACCAGGGTACCAAATGGATCTACTGTTCTTGATTCTTCTTGTACCCTTTCTTTTTCAGACTCTAAGCCTTGTTCAATTTACATCTCAGCCTGAGTGTTTTGCTCCTCTTCTTCACTTAGGAATTCATTGGATTCTTCTTCTTCTATTCCAATTTCTTTTCCTGAATCCATTTCTCTCTCCTCACTTTCACTACTGTCATCTACAATGTGGACAGTCTCAGTGGTTTGTTTGGCTTCATGTGCTTTTGACCCTTGCAACATTTCCCCAGCCAACTCTGTCTTTACCTAAGCATATGCTTGTCTCTTTTCTGCTGAGGTGGATGCACCAGGTATATCACTCAACTTGGCTCCCACCTGCTATTCTCCTATGACTTCACTGGTTTTTGAAGTCTCCCCTTTTGATATGCTTATTGGTATTGCCTTGTTAACCCTTTGTCCTGTTATTTCTTTGGAAGCCTGTGCTTCTTTTGTACTAATCTCATGGCTTAATGATTTTGCCTCTACAAATGTATAATATGATACTACTACTGTTACTCCCAATGCATAAGGAACCATCATAGTAGCATTCTTATCCTTCTCTACAATTTTAGCTTCCACAATCCTTCTTTTCTTCTCATAGAAACATTGGAGATCATCACTATGCTCTATTACTCTCTTTTTCCCTTTCTTTGGATATGTGATGTCCCTCCCTTTAGCTTTAAGCTCTTCAATCCTATCTTTTAACCATGTTTTTGAAAACAAGATGACTGGTTTGGACAATGTGTCCAAAGAAGTGTTCCATGGTTGTGACCAATCAGGCTCTGCAATAGGAGCAAGCCTGGCGCTTGCATAACTGTGATGCAACAATTTATCATCTTCTTTAACCTCTGGGGGAACATATATATCTCCCATAGACCTCATTTGATCAACTATTAGTCTTTTATGAGTCCTCTTTCTTACCTCTTTATCATTTTTATAGTTTGACCAAAAGTCTTCAATATGAATTCGATGTTTAAATTTTTTATAAATTGTATTTTGAATTCTATGGAAGGGATCAAACCTTCGAGGCAACTCAAATTCCTTAAATCCATAATACCTCAATTCCTATTCTGAATAACCAACAACCTCCTCACTATAGCAAGAGTATCTACCGATGGCCCAAGGTAACTTAAGATTTCCTCTGCTAAACCTCTTCTTGTACATTTTAAAGGCATTCAAATTCTACCTTAAGAACTCCAGAACAATCAATTTATTAGAAGCATACCGGGGTAGCATGAAAGTTTTTCCTTCAAATCCTTCAGTTCTGATACAAGTAAAATGTGGAAATTGAATATACCAGGAATTGTGCAGCCCAATTGGATCCTCTGCATCTTTAGATAACCTTTTATCTGGCTCTTCCCTTAAAATTCTTACCATGTATGTATAGAACACATCATTCACTAGCGCATACTTCTTCAATGAATTCTCCTCTTGTAAATCAGGATAATTTTCATATACCAGCCTTTGACCTGGACCATTTCCTAAGGTTCCAACCCTATCTATCCCATGTATGAATGGTCTAACCTCTGCTACACATGAATATAATATGTATGAAGAAAAATAGAAAGGCATCAACTTTTGCTTTCTTAGCATCACCTGTTTCCATATGGCTGTGCTTATAGCCTTAGCCCAGTGAATTTGTCCTTGCTCTTTTCTTTCTTCTCTTAGGAACTAGATGACAGTGAACATCCATGGCTCACACTTAGTGCCATCTCTCAATCCCACCAACCTGCTTAGCATTGTGATCATCAAGTATATTTCTTCTTTAAACTCTATTCTTTTTAGATTCTTGTGAACTCTTGTCACAACCTTGGGTTTATTTTCTGCATTATACCAACTGTAGAATATCTTGCCTCTACACTCCCTTTCATTGTTGTTGAAATCCTCATTGTATTGATCTATATCAATATCCACCATTTTCTCATGTATTTCTAGACCGAATGTTCTCGTAATCCCTTCTGTGGATAAGTCTGCAATGAGTCTGTCATAAAACATTATTTTCCTGGTAGCTAGATCATACAAGTATATACAATTTAGACACAAATCCCTAGCCTCCATAGCTAATGGAAAACTTGCAGCTCTGTATAGTTCACTCTCCCATATACACCTCATATCAGGTGTAGCTACTGTCATTGTGATTTTCTGTAAAATGTCATCAATATCATAATTTCCTATATTTGTGTCTATTCCCACTCCACTTGTACTGATTAATGATGGGTATCCTCTGTGTAATGGCAACTCTTCCTTTTCTACTTCCTTGCACAAATTTCTCTCTTTTTTAACTTCTCTGTCTGTATCCACCTTTTTCTACTTTGGAGCCATCCATTTTACCCTAACCCCCGTTTGTCTTTTCCATTTTGACTTTCACATTTGTTTAACCCACCCTAGCTAATTAACAATTAAACCAGTAATTTAACGAATGTTTACATTTCACAATGAAATTACTGAAATCTACTTGCAATTTACGAACTGAACTGTAATGGTGTTTTAAGATAAATACCTATATCTCTTGACCACTCAACTTTTCATCATTGACTTACTTTACCATTTTACTCCGTCCAGCCTCTGGAATTTCGTTGCTTTGATGAATTCTGTTCAATTTCTGTAGCAATTCTTCGTTCTACACTTTTAATTTTTTGACAATGTAAATCTAGAAGAACGAAGAAGCTTTAAATTTACCCTAACCCTTTGAATTTTACTCTTTTGGGTGTTAGCTCGACATTAATTAAAACAATTAATGCGCCTAAGGCTTTGACTTTTCTATTTTAGTGTTTTGTTTTAAACTTCTATCTGTTAGTTTATTTTCTGCATACATCTCATTTTTCTTGTATCTTTCTTTGTATATTGTTCTTTGTATGTCACATTTGTATCTTTTCAATATACAAACCTTTATGCAACGAGCCATACACCATGTTAACTCCTCTCCCTTTATATCCATGTTTGTATCTTCAATTTGTATATCGCAATGTATGTTGACTTGTATAAGCGCATATACAAACTACCCATACAAACCCCTTTTTACCTTTTATCTTTCCGTCGATGTCTTTTATTTCTTTGTATATTGGAGATGTATATTATTAACATACACTCGCCCCAAACATACAAAGACTTTCCTTTATTTAACTTCTTTTTCGAATCTGTCTTGCATCTTTTATTTGTATCCTCGCTTGTATGTCGGCTTGTATATTAGAGATGTATATTATTAACATACAAGCCCAAGATACAAATTGTGGGACCCACTTTACTTTTCATTTGTATTTCAATGATACAATAATACTTGTATCTATTCTTAGATATAAGCCCCGATACATGCAAACTCATTTGTATCTTTTCTTCGGACTTCTCATCTTTTATAAACCACAATACATAACTCTTTAGCTCCACAAATGTATATAAAGTGAATGCACCTTCAATATGCATTAAGGTACGATACATCACTGATATCAAATTTTAATTCGTTTTGACTTCCAGCCTGTATGTATATCGAAATGTATGACCTGAAGCATACAACATACAAACTGCAAAACATACCTCGATAAAACCAAATTTCATATTTTCTTCATGTCTGTGATATGTATATCATGTTGTATATCACTTTGTATCTTTCTTTTCACCAAACATACAACCTGAGATGCAAACCGTAGATTTAACCAATTATCTGTTTTACCTCCAAATCCTGTTAGGTCTGAGTTGTATGTAAAGAATAACACATTAACAATATGCATACAAGTACAATGATTCATAACCTAAAACATACACTCAATACCATGACTTGACATACAATCGACCTTGTATATGCAACATACAAATCTTCCTATAGTGCATTTTACTAAAACATGCATATCTTGCAGAATATTAGGAATTTTGAAATGGTTCAAAAAGCAACCCCTATTCATTTTTGACAAAGAATTCACCCCTATCCTGCTCTAGTACTTAATGCTTTTTTTTTATTTTTGAACAAGATTTGTAACTTTTACTTCCTTTTCCCTTTTACCACCAAGCAGACCCACACATAAGCAAAAGCCACAGTGACAACAGGGGTCCTCATTTTGCTAAGAAGTAAAATGGGGCGTGTTGTGCGCATCACAACACATCCTCTATATATAGAATTTCATGCAGAATGTGTGAGAATGCTCCCAACGGATCCACTTCTATTGCTTTGTAGGGGTGTGGGTGTTTCTTGAATTTAGGCTGAGGTCATTCAGTGATGTCTATGACTTGTGGAGTTGCCATTTTAGAATTTTAACAAATTCACAAATGGGGTTTCAATGAAAATACCTTGTTCTGCTATGTTAGGGTTTCCTTTCTTTGAATTTCTCCAAACACTTTAAATCTTGGTTGTCGTTGCTCAAATTCTGCTTCAATATCTTTGAACACTTGATAGCTTAGGGTGCAAAGTGATTTTGAACATAAACTAGTTCCCTTTTATCGTCCACATGACTTAGCCTGATCATCATTGATGCTTGTTCCAAAAAGCTGTCTGTCCCCCCTTTGATAGATACAGTTGCTAAAAATTGCTCCGTAATATTTCATATTAGCTTATTTTCTTCTGGTTTTTCTTTTAGAGGATTTATCTTGTCAGATTCCATCACATATCTCCATGGTGGATTCTAGCACCAACTTTCTAGCTAGGGGATTTATATTTTTAACACTGCTCCCCCTGAGCTAGAGCTCTCAATTTACTTTTTGGAGGAAGTATTTGCACCAGATGCTAGTGCAGATCCATCCTTAACCTCATTTACAACCTTTTTGATCCAGATCATACACATCTCTTTGTTGGTTTCCACAGGATCAACTTTATTTTTGCCTTTAGCATCTTTCTGCTCTATTTTCCTCTGTTGTGTAGGATAATCTCTTTCCACATTTTTACTTCTGCAGAATCTAGCAAGGTGTCTGAACTTGTTGCAATTGTAACAAACAACATTTCTTTGAACTTGATTTCTTCTGACATTTGAATTTGGCCTTGATCTGCATTGGTTAGCCATATGCCCAAATCTATTGCATGCAAAACATTTGCCATTGAAAGATTGACCATTCCTTGAATAGTTTGGCACATTTCTTGACACACTTTTGCACTCATTTGCTTTATGACCAATCTTCTTGCAATTGAAACATTGACAAGAAAAAGATGGAAGATTTTTATTCATTCTACTTCTACATTAAGAAGCCCTATGACCATACTTATTGCATTTAAAACAACGGCCATTGAAAGATGGGTACCTTTAAGCATTTGGTTGTCTGGCCAGAGGTCCTTTAGGTCTTCTTCTTTGATTCCTTACCGGATGATCTCTGCCTCTTTCTTCTTTCGATCTGACTTGTCTTGAATTTGAACTTTCTCCCTTTTCAAATCCCAAGCCTTGTTTTATCATCTGGATACTTTTGACTGTCTAGCAACTCATCAAGTTTTGCAGAGCTTATTTTGAATTTTTCTTTGTAGCTGTTGGCTGCTTCTAGATCAAACTTTAAGAGCAAAACTTCTTTCCCCAATTTTTCAATTCAGACATTCCTCATTCTTGGTCTTTTCTTAAATCACCTTGAGAAGACTCTCTGTGGATTCACTTGCTTGTTTTAGTTGCTCACATAATTCTTTCCTTCTTTCTTGAGATTTATTGATCTGTTCTTTTAATTTTAGAATGTAATCATCAGCTTCTTTGATAGTCTCCTCTAAACCCTTGATATCAACCTTGGAGTTGTCAAGATCTTCTAGAGCTACTTCAAATTGTTCATTGTTGACATAAACATGATTACTAATCACAATGCTACCAGGATGACTTGTTTTAGGATAAGTGAGATACCTTTTTGCTGCCATGAGAACACCTTCCCAGATCTTCCTCAAGCTATTAAGCTTCTTCCAAGGAACCTTGCTTTGATACCAATTGTTGAATAAAATGATTACCGAGAGGGGGGTGAATCAGTGTTCTACAAAATCATTTATGCACTTGTTCTTTTATCCATTTACCAAATTCAATTATGTGAAAGTAGATTAAACAAATGAACAACAACCACAAAGACATAACACATGCACACCAAGATTTTTACATGGAAAACCCTAAAAGGGAAAAACCACGGTGGGGGTTAACCCACAAAATTTTATTAGTTATAGTAATACCAAATTACAAGAGGCTCGCTGCTCAAAAGAGGCTCACTACCTAAAGAAAAGAAGGAAGAAGAAGATGAAGGGTGGCTCACTACTAAAGATGAATTGTTGTGATTGCATCTACTTATGCATGATTACAGTTCCAATTAAGCTTATGAACACTGATTCAAAACTCTTCATTTCAGTTTGCCCCTATTTCTCTGCTCTACTCTTACATATACTTAAGATCTCTCTTGGTTTGCTGCAGCCATTCTATCTTCACATATTTTGCATTAATATGCATCACATCACACATCACACCCTTTAGGCATGAAATGCATTCTCTATTTATATCTGTAACTAAATCTTTCTCATGATCAGGTCGGCAAGAAAACTGTGAAACGTGTATACCAAGTGTTATATCCTTTCAGCTTGTTCTTGTGTTAAGTCTTCAATGCGGATCCAAACCATCATGCACATATGTGTTGGCTCTAATCATACAGCCACTTACATTTATCATCCAAATCATAATTCTTCTCTGCATAAGGAATTAACCATCCTGTCATCTTGTTCCTTCATAACATATATGATAGGTTCCTCTATCACATCACAACTTATGCTGCAAACCAAATGGGACTTCATGAATCATTTTCAAAAATCATTATTTATTTCATGACATGTCTTGAATTCCATAGAACAAGATAAATCTGTATGCCAAAATGTAGACCTTAGAACTATTGCCCTATTACACTGTAACACTATTATACTAGATGCTGGTATTGGAGAACCTATAGAATGAGATCTGCTGCACTTCCAGAGCTACAAACTTGGATTCTAATAGTCATGACCTATCTCTATCTTAATTTAGAACCATAGAATAAAATAGGCTAATGCAGAAGAATGCAGACTAATTTACTCAGCACTATTCACTATCTCTGTCATACTTCTGTAGATGCGAACTTGGTCTTTTAATCAGATGACTTCCAGAGGAAGTCATGATTTGATTATTGAGATGTAACATCAATAGATAATTGTGAACATCATACCTAAGCTGTATCTTTATACCTTCAATTGTAGAGGGGTATTGATCCTTTTTCTGTCTCATACTTGAACACTTCCAACACTTAGCCAATTTAGGACTTTTCAGACTTGTGCCTTGTTCCCAATCACAAATAAACTTTCAGAGTTATGTCTTTCTATCATGATGATGTGTTCTCCTTATCTTGTTGCCATCAATGACAACACTCAACTTGTCTTCATAGCAGTATCTTTTGCCAACAATGACATAGATGTGAAAAGGATACAAGCTTTGGGATCTAGTGGCTGAAAGAGTTCTATATATCAGAAGTGTGATTTTTAGAGAGCTCAATCCTTCTTCTATTGTTCTACTACTAGAGAAATAAGATGAGAAAGAGGATGTGGTTCATCTTCCTTCCATCCCTGAGAAATTTGAACCGAATCTACATTTGTTGGACCTGATGATGAGGAGAGCTCTATCTAAAAGTTTAGAAGAAGAAGAAGAACCTCAACCTCAACTTTTGAGGAGGTCCACACAGATAAGGTGACAACCTAATAGGTTTGGTTATTCATTGCATGATTCTAATTGTATTTTTCTTTGATTTTTGACATTGATGAGCCTAGGACCATAAGGGAGTCTATGGGTATGAGTGTTGCAGATTCCTAGAAAGAGGCCATGGAAGAAGATATGGCTTCCTTGAAGAAAAACAATACTTGGGATTTGGTTCCTTCACCTGATGGATGTAAACTTGTTGGATGCAAATGGGTGTTCAAGAAGAAGTTTGGTTCATATGGTAGTGTTGAGAAGTTTAAGGCAAGGTTGGTCACAAAGAGTTATTCCCAGGTTGAGGGAATAGATTATGGTGAGATTTTCTCTCTCGTTTCAAAGATGACATCTATTAGATTCTTGTTATCACTTGTTGCAACATATGATTTAGAAGTTGGACAGATGGATGTGAAGACAATTTTCCTTCATGGTGACTTGGAGGAAGAAATCTATATGTCACAACTACGTGGTCAAAAGTAAAGAAAATATGGTTTGCAAGTTGAAAAAGTCTTTGTATCGTTTGAAGCAATCTCCTAGGATGTGGTACTAGAAATTTGATGCCTTTGTGTTGAGTTTGGGATTTATGAGATTGAAATTAGATCATTGTGTTTATTATAAAATGGATAATGATCATATTCTCATTATTGCATTATATGTTGATGATATGTTGTTCATCGAGAATGATAAAAGTTTGATTTCTAATTTGAAGTCTTGGTTGTTAGTACAGTTTGAGATGAAATATGTAGGGACAACCAGGTACATTCTTGGAATGGAAATTAGGAGAAAGAGTTAACAAAAAACTTTGGTTAGGCCAGAGTAAGTATGTGAACACTATGTTGGAGAGATTCAACATGACAACTTGTAGACTGTTGACTATTCTTGTTATGATATTGACAAAGTTATCTATTACAGATTATCTAAATTCTCCTTTAGAGATGGAGGATATGAGAAGAATTCCTTATGCTAGTGTAGTTGGCAACTTGATGTATGCTATGGTCTGTATAAGACCAAACATTGCCCAAGCAGTGGGAGTCCTTAGTTTATGGCTAATCCTAGATGGGTACATCAGGATGTGGTGAAGAGAGTATTCAGATAATTGCACGGTACTTCTAATTATTCCCTATGTTTTCATGGTTATCTTACAGAACCTCGGTATTCACTTTTGATTTGAGGATTTGTGGATTCATATTGGGAAGATGACATTGACAGCAGGAGATCCACCAGTGCTTATGTGTTCACTATGTTTGGTGGTACTATTAGTTGGATGAGTAAGTAGCAACATGTGGTCACTTTGTCCACTACTGAAGCACAATACATGGCAACAATTCATGCTTGTAAAGAAGCCATTTGGCTTAAGGGATTGTGTTTTGATGTTGAGTTTGTTAGATTTAGGACATGCAATTGAGAGGGGGGGTGAATCAGCTGTTACCAAAATCCTACTCTTTATTCACTTTAAAACCGTCTTATATTTCAACGTGATATCAAAGATTCAATCATGGAAGCATAATGTAATAATTCAAGAGTAGAAAAAAATTCAACACATATGACACCAAGATTTTAACATGGAAAACCCGGTTAAGGGAAAACCCACGGGGTGACTAACCCAAGATTTGTATTCTCTATTAAAAGAATAAGAAGAATAAAATGGCACTTGCCAATTAGGGATCATTGCCCAAGCACAAAGCTCACAAGAGGCCCACTGCCTACAGGAGACACACTATCTACAAAAGAATATGAGTATTACATACTTGAACTAGAGATTAGCATCTTCACTATGCTTGATTCAGTTCTATTTAAGCTCAACACCTCTACTCTATTTTTCACTCCTCTATGCTACCACCTTCTCATCGTAACCACACACACTTTTGAATGACTTCGCAACTCTTATTTATACATGACATCAACTTTGGAATGATCATCAAAGTCGGCACAACATACACTTATTTTATTATAGAGCAAATACAACTTGACTTATTATGAAAACTTTATGCGCATCACTATACTGTTGGCCACACATAACTGGGACTTCAATATTCTTCAAGGAGCATACCATGCTTCGCAAAACATCTTCATGATCATTCGCAACATGTGCAAAACATCCATTCGGCCAAGACTAGGAAGAACACTATTCCCGAAAGGTAAATCTTCAATCACAAACTCAATCTTCAATATAGACTGCCAACACGAACTAGACACAAGCTAGAGACCTCCACAAGCTTGCTTGAATCACCAAGAACATCCACACCACTACTGCTTAATGTAATCATTCACATCTTCATTCAGAACCTCAAGAACATAGTCGGCCATCATTGTCACCTTAGAAGGATTGCTTGTGGACCTCCAAACCATGAACCAATTGAGTTGTCAATTCACATTAGCCTCCCAAACATGCCACCAGATCTGCATAACATGATATTGTATTTCCAGATTTCATTGGACCTATTTTTGTCACTCTATCACCTCTGAACAGTTGCCAGAACAAGTTTTAATCTTATGGCCAGAACTCCTTCACATTTTCATGTGGACCTCTCAAATCTTGACTGGATCATCTTCAGACACATATCTACAAACCCTTTGATGCGCATATTCTGATCTTCATCTAGCTGGGATCTTCACTTGAGAGCTTCATTGTCTTCACTGTTCTTCTTTGTTTCTGATAGGACTAATTTTCTCAATATCCTCAGCACACAGCTCATCCAATCCTTGACATCAATGCAACAAAAGTATGTTGACATCAGTGACAACACCGGTTAGGCCCATACTTGCAACAATCTCCCCCTTTGTCATTGATGGCAACATATGATGTGAAAAATTATTTTAACCATCAAGACAAGAACTTCTCCTTACTGACGGACATGGCTCCCCCTATCAACAACAACCATTCACATGTCTTCTTTTCCTTTACTACTCCTCCTTTGATCAACAACCACTTTTTTTTTCACGTCTTCTCTCCCCCTTTGACATCAATGGCAAAGGGCAGATACTTGCAACCACTTCTCATTCTTCAAAATCAAACAGACTGCCCCCCCTGAATAGCAGCCTCGTAGCATCAAACCTGATCACAAGATATAATTGTGAGATCCACCGGACTGATGCACATCAATGCACCTTAATCCAAAACCGAAGGGGTAATAACCCCTAACTTCTCCCTGAGATACTCAAAAGAGTCCTTAGGTAGAGGTTTAGTAAAAATGTCTGCAATCTGATCCTTTGAGGGCACAAACTCCAATCTGACTTCATTCTTGTTCACTTGCTATCTCAAAAAGTTAAACTTGATGGATATATGTTTAGTCTTTGAATGCAACACCAAATTTTTTGAAATATTTATTGCACTTGAATTATCACAGAAGATTCTGATAGGTTCGTCATACTCCACTCTAATATCTCTTAGCATTTACTTCATCTACAAAACTTGAGTGCAACTGCTTGCTGCTACAATATACTCTACTTCTGCAGTGGACAAAGATATTGCCTCTTATCGCTTACTTAGCCAAGAAACCAATCTTTTTCCCAAAAAGAATACACCACCACTGGTACTCTTCCGGTCATCAACATCTCCTGCCCAATCAGCATTTGTATATGCATGAAGAGAGAAATCATGATCCTTAGGATACCATAATCCATACTCAACTATTCCCTTCAAATGCCTGAGAATTCTCTTGATTTCCATGACATCAGACTCTCTAGGATCAACTTGGAATCTAGTAACAAGACCAACAACATTCATAATATCAGGTCTAGTTTGAGTAAGATAGAGCAGTCCTCCAATCATTGACCTGTACTTTTTCTGATCAGCCTCAGGTGATTCATCATCTTTACTCAACTTACATCTGGTTGCCATGGGAGTATTCATTTCCTTTGAATCTTCCATCCCAGATTTCTTCAAAACTTCTTTCACATATTTGGTTTGTGATATGAAGATTCCTTTCTTTGTTTGAGTGATTTGCAAACCCAAGAAGAAATTCATTTCCCCAAACATAGACATCTCAAATTCACTTTGCATTTGATTTGCAAAAGTCTTGCACATACTATCTTTCCCTCCAAAGATGATATCATCAGTAAATACTTCAACAATTAAGATATTTTCATGATCAACCTTAAAATATAGGTTATTGTCAGCAGTACCTTTGTTGAAACCAATCTTCAAAAGATGTTTGTCCAATCTTTCATACCAGGCTCTTGGGGCTTGCTTGAGTCCATACAATGCCTTCTTCAATTTGCAGACCATATCTCCATGATCAGACAATTGAAATCCATCCAGTTGCTCAATGTATACCTCTTCTTCTAAATCACTATTTAGGA
This sequence comes from Cunninghamia lanceolata, assembly GCA_027924645.1. Taxonomy (NCBI): domain Eukaryota; kingdom Viridiplantae; phylum Streptophyta; class Pinopsida; order Cupressales; family Cupressaceae; genus Cunninghamia; species Cunninghamia lanceolata. The sequence continues at coordinate 1,140,497 of BSBN01001682.1, read as the reverse complement.
AAGCAGACTTAACATCCATCTAATATACCCTGAAATCTCTAAAGGCAGAAAAGGCAAGAAATAATCTAACTACTTCAATTCTTGCAACCGGAGAAAAAGTTTCTTCAAAGTCAACTACTTCTATTTGAGAATATCCCTTACAGACCAATCTGGCTTTGTTTCTTACTACTTCACCATCTTCATTCAGTTTATTCCGGAAGACCAACTTAGTCCCAATAACATTTTGGTCCTTAGGTCTAGGAATAAGATCCCAAGTGTGATTCTTTTCAATCTGCATCAATTCTTCCTCCATTTCTTTAACCCATCTTTCATCATTGTATACTTCACTTACTGTTTTTGGTTCAATCTTTGAAATCAAACAATACTTCACAGAATCTTGAGCAATTTTTCTTCTTGTTTGAACACCTTTGCTTCTATCTCCTATGATAGGATATTCAGAATGATTTAGTCTTACATACCTGGGAGTTTTGGGATTCTCTTGCACTTGGATAGGTTCATCCAAACTTGTCTCTTCTTCTTGTATTTTAGGATTCTCCGGATCAGTCTGAATCTGAACTGGAGTTGGGACTTGTTCTCCTTAGTTTAAGACATTATTCTGATCACCTGCTTCATACTCATAATACCTTGAGGGAATTTCCATGCCTTCATCAACTTTCATATTTGTACTTTCTACAATCTTTCTCAATCTCTTGTTAAAGCACCAATATGCTTTGCTTTGAGTAGAATATCCCAAGAATATTCCTTCATCACTTCTAACATCAAAATTACCAAGGTCTTCATCTCTTTTGATATAGCATTTACTACCAAAGACTCTAAAATACTTCACAGTAGGAGTGATGCCAAACCAAAGTTCATAAGGGGTCTTACCAGTATTGCCTCTGATTTGTACCAGATTAAGAGTATAGACAACAGTGCTTACAACTTCTCTCCAATAGATTTGGGGAACATTTGCTTCCATCATCATGGTCCTAGATGCTTCTTGGATGGTTCAATTTTTTCTCTCCACTACTCAATTCTACTGTGGAGTCCTTAGAGCAGGTAATTGTCTCTTTATCCCATGTTTCTCACAGAATGATATGAACTCACCAGATGTGAATTCTCCACCTCTATCAGACCTGAGGCATTTTATGTTTATGCTAGTTTCATTTTCTACCATAGCCTTGAATATTTTGAACTTCTCAATAGCTTTAGATTTCTCTTTCAAGAAAGTCACCCACATCATCCAGGAGTGGTCATCAATCAGCAACATGAAATACCTATCTCCCTGCAGACTTTTGATTCTTGTCGGACCATAGAGATCAGTGTACACCAAGTCTAACAATCTGGTTGAAAATTGTTCCTTACTTTTGAATGAAACTCTATTCTGCGTACCCAACTAACATTCTTTACATAAACTGCTAGTAGGTTTCACCAGTCTTAGAAGATCTCTTACAACCTGAGTGTTTCTTATCTTGATGATATTATCACAATTCACATGACACATTCTCCTATGCCACAACCAACTCTGATCAATTTGAACAAATAAGCAACTTTTCTTAGTACCAACCAATTGGAAGATGTTACCTTTTGTCTTTGTACTAGATGCAATCTCAGTTCTAGAGCTTTTAAAGATATTACATTTTCCCTTTTTGAATTAGAGATCATAGCCTTTGTCCACCAACTGACCAACATTGAGAAGATTATGCTTCAGACCTTCAACATACAAAACATCACTAGTTTTGTTCTTTCCATTAAAAGAAATGGTTCCTCTGCCTCTAATTTTGCTAGCAGAATTATCTCCAAACTTTACAACTCCACCTTCATATCTTTCCAAGATTAAGAACTTACTCTTGTCTCCAGTCATATGGTGAGAGCATCCACTGTCAATAACCCATTCATCCTTTTCTTCAACTTGAGAAGCTAAAGCACTTTCTATCATCTTATGATTGGTAGATTCAATAGGTATTGGGTCTTCTTCTTTGATGGCAATAAACACCCAATCACTTCTGGGTTTTTTCCCTATCTCAGATTCATCATCTGTTACTCGTTCATCATCATTTTATTGAACATAGTAACACTTCTTCTGAAACCTTGATCTATTAGGGTTTGGCCTTGAAAACCTTTCTGGACATCTTGATGCAAAATGACCAATCTTATTGTAGGCAAAGCATTTGAAAGGTAATTTTCCTTCATACTTACCAGATCATCTTGGCAGTCTCTTTACAATAAGGGTTTCAAGTTGTTCAGCTTCTAACTCATATTCTTCTAGATCTTTCCTTTCTTTATCATACCAAGTTGATTTCCTTGAGGAACTTTCTCCTAGATCACATCTCTATTTGCCTTTTGCAGAGGCACTAGCTTTGAATGTAGATTTAGTCTTGGGAAGTGCATCACCAAACTCAACCAACTCAAATGTAGATATCTTACCAGCCAATTGATCCCTTGTAATAGTTGTTAAAGATCTGATTTTCATCAATAGCAACAACTTTGTTTTTGTAAGTAGAGGTAAAGATTTGAGAACTTTGGCAACAATCTCATCTTCATCCAAAATCCCACCAGCACATCTAATGCCACATACAAGCTCATTTACTTTTGACATATATAAAGTGACATTCTCATCTTCACTCATCTTCAAGTTTTCAAACTTTTCTTTCAGACTTTGCAACTTGGCACATTTAACATATTTGTCTCCTTCATAAAGATTTTCCTGCTTTGTCCAAATTTCATAAGTAGTCTTCAAGCCAATAATATTTGTCAGCTCTGAATCAAATAAGGCACTTAGTAGGGCTTCTTTAGCTTGAAGATTATTGTCTGCATCTCTGAGTTCATCTATAGTTGTTGGACCATTCCTTGGGGGAACATATTTAGTTGTGGTTATGTTCTAATACTGTTCTCCCATGCATTGTAAGTGACATTCCATGTGGCTCTTCCAGGCAGTGAAGTTTCTTCCATCAAACCTTGGACTGTCCTTCTTGTAGGTCAACATCTTAGATCTCCTCAAGTGGTTAAGTTTCTTCTAGAGGAACTTATCTCTAATGCCAATTGTTATATTTAGGACAGACAACTAAGAAGTGGGGGGGGGGTGAATTAGTTGTTACCAAAATCCTGCTCTTTATTCACTTTAAAATCTTCTTATATTTCAATAGCATATCAAAGATTCAATCATGGAAGGATAATGTAATAATTCAAGAGCATAAACAAATTCAACACATATGACACCAAGATTTTAATGTGGAAAACTCAGTTAAGGGAAAAACCACAGGGTGACTAACCCAAGATTTGTATTCTCCGTTAAAAGAATAAGAAGAATAAAATGACACTTGCCAATTAGGGCTCACTGCTTGAGTACACTGCTCACAAGAGGCCCACTGTCTACAGGAGATACACTGTCTACAAAAGAATATGAGTATTACATACTTGAACTGGAGATTAACATCTTCACTATGCTTGAGTCAGTTCCATTTAAGCTCAACACCTCTACTCTGCTTTTCGCTCCTCTATGCTACCACCTTCTCATCATGACCACACACACTTTTGAATGACTTCGCAACTCTTATTTATAAATGACATCAACTTTGGAATGATCATCAAAGTTAGAACAACATACACTTATTTTATTATAGAGGAAATACAACTTGACTTATTACAAAAACTTCATGCACATCACTATACTGTTGGCCACACATAACTCAAACTTCAATCTTCTTCGAGGAGCATGCCATGCTTTGCAAAACATCTTAAAGATCATCCACAACATGTCCAAAACATCCGGTCGGCCAAGACTAGGAAGAACACTATTCTTGAAAGGTAAATCTTCAATCACGAGCTCAATCTTCAATGCGGACCACCAACACGAACTGAACACAATCTAGAGACCCCCACAAGCTTGCTTGAATCACCAAGAACATCCACACCACTTCTGCTTATTGTAATCATTCACATCTTCATTCAGAACCTCAATAACATAGTCAGTCATCACTGTCACCTTAGAAGGATTTCTTGTGGACCTCCAAACCATGAACCAATTGAGTTGTCAATTCACATTAGCCTCCCAAACATGCCACCATATCCATAGAACATGATATTGTATTTCCAGATTTCACCAGACCTATTTGTGTCACTCTATCACCTTTGAACAGTTGCCAGAACTGGTTTTACTCTTATGGCCATAACTCCTTCACATTTTCATGTGGACCTCTCAAATCTTGACTGAATCATCTTTAGACACATATCTACAAACCCTTTGATGCACATAGTCTGATCTTCATCTAGCTGGGATCTTCACTTGAGAGCTTCACTGTCTTCACTGTTCTTCTCTGTTTCTAATAGGACTAATTTTCTTAATATCCTCAGCACACAGCTCATCTAATCCTTGACATCAATGCAACATAAGTATGTTGACATCACTGACAACACCGGTTATGCCCATACTTGCAACAATCTCTCCCTTTGTCATTAATGACAACATATGATGTGAAAAACTATTTTAACCATCAAGACAAGAACTTCTCCTTACTGACTAACATGGCTCCTCATATCAACAACAACCATTCACATGTCTTCTCTTCATTTACTAATCCTCCTTTGATCAACAACCACTTTTATTTTTCACATGTCTTCTCGCCCACTTTTACATCAATGGCAAAGGGCACATACTTGCAACCACTTCTCATTCTTCAAAATCATACAGACTGCTCCCCCTGAATAGAAGCCTCCTAAGATCAATTTGGATCACAAGATATAATTGTGAGATCCACCGAACTGATGCACATCAGTGCACCTTAATTTAGAATTGGAGCGTTAATAACCCCTAACTTCTCCCTGAGATACTCAAAAGAGTCCTTAGGTAGAGGTTTAGTAAAAATGTCTGTAATGTGATCCTTTGAGGGTACAAACTCCAATCTGACTTCATTCTTGTTCACTTGCTCTCTCAAAAAGTGAAACTTGATGGATATATGTTTTGTCTTTGAATGCAACACCGGATTTTTTGAAATATTTATTGCACTTGAATTATCACAGAAGATTGTAATAGGTTCTTCATACTCCACTCTGATATCTCTTAGCGTTTGCTTCATCCACAAAATTTGAGTGTAAATGCATGCTACTGCAATATATTCTACTTTTGCAGTGGACAGAGATATTGCCTCTTATTTCTTACTTAGCCAAGAAACCAATCTTTTTCCCAAAGAGAATGCACCACCACTGGTACTCTTCCGGTCATCAACATCTCCTGCCCAATCAACATCTGTATATGCATGAAGAGAGAAATCATTATCCTTAGGATACCATAATCCATACTCAACTATTCCCTTCAAATATCTGAGAATTCTCTTGATTTCCATGGCATGAGACTCTCTAGGATCAACTTGGAATTTGGCAACAAGACCAACAACATTCACAATATTAGGTCTAGTTTGAGTAAGGTAGAGCAGTCCTCCAATCATTGACCTGCACTTTTTCTGATCAGCCTTAGGGGATTCATTGTCTTGACTCAGCTTACATCCGGTTTCCATGGGAGTATTCATTGCCTTTGAATCTTCCATCCTAGATTTCTTCAACAATTCTTTCACATATTTGGTCTGTGATATGAAGATTCCTTTCTTTATTTGAGTGATTTGTAGACCCAAGAAGAAATTCATTTCCCCAAACATAGACATCTCAAATTCACTTTACATTTGATTTACAAAAGTCTTGCACATACTATCTTTCCCTCGAAAGATGATATCATCTTTAAATACTTCAACAATCAAGATATTTTCATGATCAACCTTAAAATACAGATTACTGTCAGCAGTACCTTTGTTGAAACCAATCTTCAAAAGATGTTTGTCGAATCTTTCATACCAGGCTCTTGGGGCTTGCTTGAGTCCATACAACACCTTCTTCAATTTTCAGACCATATCTCCATGATCAGATAATTGAAATCCATCCGGTTGCTCAATGTATACCTCTTCTTCCAAATCACCATTTAGGAAAGAAGACTTAACATCCATCTGATATACCCTAAAATCTCTGAAGGTAGCAAAGGCAAGAAATAATCTGACTGCTTCAATTCTTGCCACTGGAACAAAAGTTTCTTCAAAGTTAACTCCTTATATTTGAGAATATCCCTTACAGACCAATTTGGCTTTGTTTCTTACTACTTCACCATTTTCATTCAGTTTATTCTAGAAGATCCACTTAGTCTCAATAACATTTTTGTCCTTAGGTTTGGGAACAAGATCCCAAGTGTGATTCTTTTCAATCTGCATCAATTCTTCCTCCATTGCTTTAACCCAGCTTTCATCATTGCATGCTTCACTTACTATTTTTGGTTCAATCTTTGAAATCAAACAATACTTCATAGAATCTTGAGCAATTTTTCTTCTTGTTTGAACACGTTTGCTTCTATCTCCTATGATAGGATATTCAGAATGATTCAGTCTTACATACCTGGGAGTTTTGGGATTCTCTTGCACTTGGACAGGTTCATCCAAACTTGTCTCTTCTTCTTCTATTTCAGGATTCTCTGGATCAGTCTGAATTTGAACTGGAGTTGGGACTTGTTCTCCTTGGTCTAATACATCATTCTAATCATCTGCTTCATACTCATAATACCTTTAGGGACTTTCCATGCCTTCATCAAATTTCACATTTGTACTTTCTACAATCTTTCTCAATCTCTTGTTATAGCACCGGTATGTTTTGCTTTGAGTAGAATATACCAAGAATATTCCTTCATCACTTCTAGCATCAAACTTTCCAAGGTCTTCATCTCTTTTGACATAGCATTTACTACCAAAGACTTTGAACTACTTCACAGTAGGAGTGATGCCAAACCAAAGTTCATAAGGGGTCTTACCAGTATTGCCTCTTATTTGTATCCGATTAAGAGTATAGATATCAGTGCTTACAACTTCTCTCCAATAGATCTAAGGAACATTTGCTTCCATCATCATGGTCCTAGATGCTTCCTTGATGGTTTGATTATTTCTCTTCACTACTCCATTCTGCTGTGGAGTCCTTGGAGCAGATAACTGTCTCTTTATCCCATGTTTCTCACAGAATGATATGAACTCACCGGATGTGAATTCTCCACCTCTATCAGACCTGAGGCATTTTATGTTTATGCCAGTTTCATTTTCTACCATATCCTTGAATATTTTAAACTTCTCAAGAGCTTCAGATTTCTCTTCCAAGAAAGTCACCCACATCATCTGGGAGTGGTCATCAATTAGCAACATGAAATAACTATCTCCTTGCAGACTTCTGATTCTTGCTGGACCACAGAGATTAGTGTGCACCAAGTCTAACAATCCGGTTGAAGATTGTTCCTTACTTTTGAATGAGACTCTGTTCTGCTTACCCAACTGACATTCTTTACATAAACTGTTAGTAGGTTTCACTAGTCTTGGAAGATCTCTTACAACCTGAGTGTTGCTTATCTTGATGATATTATCAAAATTCACATGACACATTCTCCTATGCCACAACCAACTCTGATCAATTTGAACAAATAAGCAAGTTTTGTCAGTACCAACTAATTGGAAGATGTTACCTTTTGTTTGTGTACCAGATGCAATCTCAATTCCAGAGCTTTCAAAGATCTTGCATTTTGCCTTTTTGAATTAGAGATCATAGCCTTTGTCCACCAACTAACCAACACTGAGAAGATTATGCTTCAAACCTTCAACATATAAAACATCATTAGTTTCATTCTTTCCATCAAAAGAAATGGTTCCTCTGCCTCTAATTCTACCAGCAAAATTATCTCCAAACTTTACAACTCCACCTTCATATCTTTCCAGGCTTAAGAACTTACTCTTGTCTCCAGTCATATGGTGAGAGCATCCACTGTCAATAACCCATTTATCATTGTCTTCAACCTAAGCAGACAAAGCACTTTCTATCATCTTATGATTGGCAGATTCAATAGGCATTGGGTCTTCTTCTTTGATGGCAATAAACACCCAATCACTTCTGGGTTTGTTTCTTATCTCAGATTCATCATTTGTTACTCCTTCATCATCATTTTCTTGAATATAGTAACACTTCTTCTGAAACCTTGATCTATTAGGTTTTGGCCTTGAAAACCTTTCTGGACATCTTGAGGCAAAATGACCAATCTTATTACAGGCAAAGCATTTGAAATGTAATTTTCCTTCATACTTATCGGATCATCTTGGTAGTCTCTTTGCAATAAGGGATTCAAGTTGTTCAGCTTCTAATTCATCTTCTTCCAGATCTTTGCTTGCTTTATCATACCAAGTTGATTTCCTTGAGGAACTTTCTCCTGGATCACATCTCTCTTTGCCTTTTGCAGAGGCACTAGTTTTGAATGCAGATTCAGTCTTGGGAAGTGTTAGGTCTCAAAAATGCAGGTTGCTAATCCTAAGAGGATGTCAAGCTCTATGTTTAGATTCATAATGTTTTTGAACTAACTTAATGAAATCAACCTTTAGGGTTTGATGATTTCCTACACTTTAGGTCTTGCTACACCTAGGTGGGTAAACCTTGGAATTTAAAGCAGATTGAATGCAACTATTTTGACTAAAAAAATGGATCTACCTACAGTGGAAAATGGTGTAAGATAAATGAGAGCTTGCTATCTAATTCTATATCTAATTTCTAATGAATGGTTGGTAGAAATTGTATAAGCAATATCAAGGTGAATTTTATGATTGTGTACATAAAAGGGTTTAAATGATAAATTGAACTAAGACTAGTGCCTTGTTGGGTAAACAAAGTGAAATGAAGGACTAAGATTAGTGGCTTATAGTGGATAGTAATTCAAACTGTTTGGCACAATTTTAGTTTATAACTTGTATAAACGTGCAGGGAGATGACTAAAAAACTCTTCTTAATGATCAAACCAATATAAACAGATATCTTGTAATTCACCAGAAGGTATTTTAATCCTTTCTTGAAGGAACCAATTGAATGGAATATGCAAGAGTAAAAGATAATATTAACTTGGAGACAGAATGGCAATCCTAATTATATGGTTCTTCTTAGTGATCCAAACTAACACTTCTAGGTTAATGTGATTGATCAGAAGGATTTTAATTCCTCTAATGGAAACTAATTTACTCAATCACATAGATACAACAAATGTGCATTGACAAATTAACTATATACTTGATATATTAATTTGAAAAACAAGGAAATACAGAACTACAGATAACCACACAATTGAATAATCTTAACAAATAATTGATGCCAGAATAGAACCACTGAATCAGATAAATTTAATCTACTTCTTTAATAATAAACTTTCAACATGATCTTTGAGAAACATTGTAAATTATATGTATATCTTTTACTGCTAATACCCATTTCAGCACCAAATGTTTGGACTTATATAGATATTTTTGCGAAGAGACATAACGCTTCAATAAGTCTTTTGGGAAGTTAACAAGATTAACAATCATAACATAACCACGATTAGGCTCTATTCAACCACAAGTAAATTTTAGCCACATGGTCTAGGTACTCCTGGCTACGATGGGAATCAGTAAATTCAATGGCATTCCTTGTAATCACATCCATTGTGACCATTTTCTCCAAATGTTTGCAGGCTTCCCCAGATGTAGAATCTTTGTCTTTAAGGGCTCCCAAAGCTTCATGTAATATAGCTTGACAGTCACTGCTCCATTCTTCCTTGCTCTTTAGTTCTTTATCACTTTTGAATAATGTGGGCACTCCTGCTTTCGAAGCTTCAGCACATTCTTTGGCATCAGTTTTAAGTTGATCATAGTATTTCTAATGTTGCTCGATCAACTCTTTTGCATTGGAGGTACCTTCAATGTTGGAAACATCTTTACCTTGTATTTCACTCAATTTCTCCTGCAATCTTTTTTTGAGCCTTTCATGTTCTTGACTTGCTTTATAATTTTGAGAGTATATCCCAAAATTGGTTTAACCAATGCACCATGTTGCATGTCTACTTTGTAGTACTGTGACAAGTGTATCCATTTAAATTTGTGCTGCTTGATTTATGGATAATGATTGAGTACTTTGTGAACTTTCACCCTGGGTTAACCTCTTTGTTGATCCTCCGAAGGTACTCTTAACAGCATCTTTGAAATAATCATTTTCTTTTGTCAACCTCTCACAACTCATTTTATACGCATCTCTTTCCTTAATTAACATCTGAGCCTATGCCTTATTCAACTTTGCAACGTTGATGCCAATGTCTGCAGTTATCAAGGGATCAGTCTCCCCTGCCTTCAGAGTCATGACATGGCCAAAAGTTTTTTTAGTGTCTATGATTGCTGTCTTTTTGTGGGGAGGATACAAGGCCCATATCATTAATGAATTTTCATCATTATTATATTTGGTGCCCACGTATACTTTATTGGCACCCTCTGGAGTGAGCCTATATTTATCATCTGTATTATTCAAAAAACTGTCAAAGACTAGAGCAGAATTCAAATCAAGGCCAGGAAAGATCATTACTCCTACATCTTTGAGCAATTATCTGCCCCTGCTAGGGGTCATATCCTACAACTCATTATCCACTGTTGTTTTCAGCATATCAAGTAATTGTCTCTCATTGTTAGCAGAGACATCATCCACTAACTCCCTGATTTCCTTCCCTTTGCATTTATACAAAAATGATTTAAATTCTTTTGAATGAATGAATTTGTCATTAGAAATAAAAGAATCATAAGCTATTTGACATGGATCTTCATCAATAGACCCCTCCTCATCATGTGCTATGATAGGAGGCTGATATTGTTGCATTTTTCTTTTGGACATCTTTATTGTTTTGTCCTGTGGTTCTTCTTTCCCTGCCGGTTCTTCATCTCCAGAGGATAATACCTCAATTTCTGCTAGCTGTTTTCTTTTCTCATCTAGGTCCCTATTGTACTGTTCCACCACCAATTCCACCTTAGCCTCTTCTAGGTTTCTGATGACATCATCATGTGGATAAGGGATGTGTGTGTATCCACTGAGGTTTTGCTTCCTCTGAGCAGAGTCAATAAAGCCTTCAGGATCAAATCCTTTTCTCACCTCAACACACCTCATATTGTAGTGCATCAATTTATCCAGGATGAGATTATAACCTTCTTTAGAGACCACAGTGAAATCTCCAAAACATAAAGTGCTAGGCATAAAAGATTGTTTGTCATGGGAACTCATATGCATTACATTTGAATAGTGCATTTGCCTAACTATTTCTAGGTAAGCAATTCTGTCAGGGATTGTTTTAGGCAAGATGAACGGGGTGTCCTCAAAACCATACACTCTAACCATGGTGGCATCTTCAAAACAATACCAATCTCCCCAATTATGAATGATAGTAAGAGGACCACCAAAATATTTTGGTCTAAGGAACCTCTTTATCTCATTGGAGATGGAAAACTCACATGGGTGACTAAAATATCTATACAACACTTTTACAGAGTATTCTTCAAACTGTACATAGCTGGAATGGGCATATCTGCTATCCCATATCTTTGTCCATATCTATATTGGTAACTTATGTCCCTTCTGGTCTACAGGAACAACTTTAAATTCACTTCGCCACAACCCCACTTCTTGGCCATAATAGAGCACCATGTGCATAAGAAGTGTGTAATGCTTGAAAGAATATGCTGGGGCATTGTTTTTTATTGCAGTCAGACCATAATCTATTCTATTAACAATATAAGCAGCATAATCAAACTGCCTTGCATTGTGACATTGGATGTCAGTAGCTATGACCATCAAAGGGATTGTCATGAATTCAGGGACCTCTGATCCTAAGACCTGGCCCATAGAATAATAGGTATGTTGTATGTAGGGTTCAAATATTGATACATGAAAAGGAGGACCATCATTCTCATTGAGGGGCACCAATTCTCCCTCAGCTCTGGGCCTATGAATAGGTAACCTCCATCTGTTGTAAGTTGTATCCATTCTCTAGTATTCCTTTTCTAAATCCTGATAAATAATGGGGATAGTGCATAAATCATCCAAGTCGAATACCTCACAGATGGCATTTTTTGACAAGTGTATAACAGGCTCCCCTTGTGGATTACATATAGCCTTCAGACTTGGGTTATATTGTTTAGCAAGAAGTTGGAGGAGTTCAACATTTAGGAACACATCAGGAACAACTAACTTGTTGCAAGTATGGGCCTAACCAGTGTTATCATTGATGTCAACATACTCTTGTTTCATTAATGATAAGGATTGGATAAGTTATGTGTTGAGGATATTGAGAAAATTAGTCTCAATCAGGAATAGTGAAAAATAGTGATATCATAAGGTAAAAAGTCTAAGACAGGTTGAGAATCAGAGGATGCAAACTAAAGGGTTTGAAGATATGAGTCTTAAGATGTTGTAGTAGAGATTTCAGAGGTCCTCATGAAGATATGAAGAAGTTACGATTCACTCAAGTAGAACCGGTTCCGGTAGATGTTCAAAGGTGACAGAGTGTTACAGAAAGGTTTGGTGAGATTTAGAAATGCTTTGTCCTATTCTGTGGATTTGAAGGAGTGTTTGGGAAGTCCTTATGATGTGTCAACTCGATTGGTTCATGGTTTGAAGGTCTGCAAGCATCTATTCCTTTGTGACAGTAATGGCAGATTGTGTTCTTGAGGTTTCGGATGAAGGAGAGAAGGATTTCAGTAAGTAGAGGAAGTGCGGATGTTCTTGGTGATTCAGGAAAGCTTGTGGAGATCCTTGGATCATGTTTAGATCGTGTTAATAGTCTGCATTAGAGTTGGAGCCTAGAATTGAAGAAATACTTTCGGATGAAAGTGTTCTTCCTTAGGCTGGCCGACCGGATGAGTTACTCAACTTGCGGATGTTCTTGTGGATGATTACCGACTTAGATGTTTGTTCCTAAGTTGATGTCATGCATAAATAAGGGATTATGAAGTCATTTCAAAGGTAGACTTGTGGTGATGAGGATGTGGTAGCAAGGAAGAGAGCGAAAAGCAGAGCAGAAGGTTTGGGCTTAAATGGAACTGATTCAAGCATTATGAAGATGCTATTTACCAGTTCAAGTATGTGATACTTATTCCTTTGTAGACAGTGTGTCTCTTGTAGGTAGTGAGCCTCTTGTGAGCAGTGTGCTCAGGCAGTGAGCCCTAATTGGCATGTGCCATTTTGTTCTTTCTATTCTTCTAACAGAGAATACATTCTTTGGTTAATCACCCTATGGTTTTTCCCTTAACCAGGTTTTCCACATCAAAAATCTTGGTGTCTCATGTGTTAATGTGTTTTTGCTCTTGATTTGTTGCATTGTGCTTTCATGGTTGATCTTCTATTATGCTGCTAATTAGCAATGTGGAGATAAGTGTTTAAAGAAGAGAAAGTTTTGTACAACTAATTTACCCCCCCTCTCAGTTGTGTGCCCTAAATCTAACAATTGGTATCAGAGCCAAGTTCCTCTAAAAGGAGCTTAACCGCTTGAGGATATCTAGGATGTCATCTTACAAGAAGGATAGTTTGAAGTTTGATGGAACCAACATTACTCTTTGGAAAGGTCGCATGAAATGTCACTTACAGTGTATGGGAATGGCGTACTGGTCCATGGTTACAAAACTGTATGTACCTCCATAGGGTGGTCTGACAACCCTAAATGAAATCACAGATGTTGAAAACAATCTGCAGACCATAGAGGCTCTTCTAAGTGCATTATGTGACTCAGAGCTCTCAAATGTTGGTAAATTGGCTGCTTTTGAGATGGCTAAGTTTGGAGATTGTTGGTTTTTCTTCTAAATCAACATTAGGGTTTGCCAGTTCTAATGCACAGGTAGATTCAACCAACTAAATATAGGAGGTTGCGTGAGCTCCTCCCCTTCACTTCTAGTTCTGGTGCACCAAGGGGGTGTCCCTATTTGATAAAAGTATGACCTTGACTAGCTCAATGACAGAAGGATTTAACTTGACATCATTAGGTAGAATACTCTCATGTATGGACCAAGATTTGTGTAACAAATCACAAGGTTGGCAACATTCTTGGACATATGTGTCTGGTTAGGGATGAGAGCATGCAGGGGTTTCCTACTCCTACTCCTACAACTAATAGGTGGAAGGATGAAATGGTTTGATTTGATGTTTGGAGTTATGGGACTTTCCTAGACCCATTAAACAAACAGATTCCCAAACTAGTGCCTTATCTGGGCAGCAGAGTCAAATCTAAGAATGTAAATGTCTCCCTATGACAACATGAATTCATATCTAGAGGACTTGAGAAGAATGCTACTGCTTAACAGCAACATGTCCAAGAAAGAGTATTACCTATGATCATACTTTACAAATCCTATGATGCAATCTATTTTCCTTTGTATCTGATCAAAAGCCTATTTAACCACTCCTTGAGCAGACGTAATAAATCAGACACACAGTATGCATATACTGAAAAACTTGGAAGCCCTTGACAACCTTGTTTGAAAAGAAAACAAATGACATACAGGAGACAATCATAAACAATACACACAACAGGTATTTTTCATTTAAAATTAATCTATATAGAAAGTTATCATACAGGAAAATTATCATTTACAAGACAAGAATGATTGATACACCAAAATAAGGACCGAATCTATAGCAAAAATGCCTTTCAAAATGTGAACACCTTATGTTCAGAGTCAGAGTAGAAAGCCCAAAAACATCCAACCTCCAAAAAGTAACACAGTTAGACCTTTCATACAGAACCATGTACTTAGCCAAAAATTAATTACAAAGCAAATTGAAAATTTGCCAGACTCAAAGCATGAGGAAAGGTACTCAGAAAAATTCAATGCTATGGGGGAGATAGAGAGGATGGAGTAGATGGAAACAGGGTCCCCACCGCCCTTCAAGGACATCCATCTTCATTCAAGTAGCTAGCCAGTCATTCAGGCCATACCTCTACAGCTTCATGCCATTAATGTCGTTCCAAACCTGCAGCTTCCTTGGAAACTGTCACAGCGCTCCTATGGAAAATTCCCGCCAAAACGTAGCATCCAAGTATTCAAAAACAAAGGAAATATTAGTCCCAAATGCACCCCGCGGAACCTATTCTAACACCTTATAAGCGTGGCCATGAGGAAACTAAGTGTCGAGCGCTTTTGCCCCGCTCAAACCATGAACCTTCCACCAATAGCTCATCGGCCTAACTCCTACTGATAGCCCACTTCCTTCGGTGAGACCAACCCCATCGGCCAAACAAAAAGCTTCCCCGCCGATATCACAAGTCACCTCGACGACCACTAAAACACACCCCGCCAGAACTAAACCATCGGGATGACCAAACTGTCAGAGCGACCAAAAAACTGCTGTGCCAATATCACAGCTCTCACCAACCACTTTGCACAACCCTCATCGGCTAGAATATCCCTGTCAGCCTAACTCTCCACAATCTGCCCGATGAACCATGTCACCCCGACGAACGCTTCACACCTCCATTCTGTCGGCAAGACCCAAACACATTGGCAAACCTATCATCTGCTTGGCTGATATACCATATCACACCGATGAACATCCAAATTGCCTTCGTCGGTCAGACCAACACCATCAGCTAACCACAAAGATCCTCTTGCCGATGACACCATCGGCCAGACCAAACGCATCGGCAGAGCCTAGAATTCCCCCGCCGACCACAATACACCTGCCGATGAACACTTCCATCGGCCAGACACCCAACATTGGCAGACCACAAAACACTCCTGCCAATACACCAAGCTACACTGATGGAAACTCCATCAGCCAGATCGAACACATCGGAGGATGCAAAATTTCTTACGCCGATAACAAAAATCACGCCGATGAACACACACAAAAGCTTCAAACCACAATCCATCGGCTGGACACCAACCATCGGCGGACCCTTCACTAGCTCACCCGATAAGCAAAGTCACACCGATGGCGCATCATGATGACCCCCTCCTAAAGAAATATGATGCTGATGTTGAAAAACACTGAGGGGCCCCAAAACTTAGAAATTTTTTGGATTTTTTGGCAAGGTGCCTGCATGAAAAATTGCTCAAAAACTGACAGTCAATTCAGGCACCAACAAAGATGATCCCCCAAAGACTGAATCTACATTCAAAGCCAGTGTCTCTGTAAAAGGAAAACAAAGGTTTGATCTGGGAGAAAACTCTTCAAGGAGATCATCATGGTATGAAAATGCAAGAAAAGACTTGGAAGAAGAAGAAGCTAAAACTGCTCATCTTGAAGCTCTTATTGCAAAAAGACTGCCAAGAGGATTCGATAAGTATGAGGGGAAATTGCCTTTTAAGTGTTTTAACTACAATAAGATTGGTCATTTTGCATCAAGGTGTCTGGAAAGATTTTCTAGGCCAAACACTAATAGACCAAGATTCCAGAAGAATTGTTACTATGCTCATGAAGAAGATGATGAAGGAGTAATAGATGATGAATCAGAGAAAGGAGACAAATCCGGAAGTGACTGGGTGTTCATTGCCATCAAGGAAGAAGATTCGATGCCCTTTGAATCTGTCAATCATAAAGTTGAAGAGAAGGATGATTGGGTCATTGATAGTGGTTGCTCTCACCATATGACAAGTGACAAAAACAAGTTCATAGATTTGGAAAGATATGAAGGAGGAGTGGTAAAGTTTGGTGATAACTTTGTTGGAAGAATCAGAGGTAGAGGAACTATTTCTCTTGATGGAAAGAACAAAAACGGTAATGTATTATATGTTGAAGTATTGAAGCACAATCTTCTCAGTGTTGGACAGTTGGTGGATAAAGGCTATGATCTCATATTCAAGAATGGAAAGTGCAATTTTTTTGAAAGTTCCAGAACTGAGATTGCATCTAGTACCCAAACAAAAGGTAACATCTTTCACTTGGCTAGTACTGGCAAAAGTTGTTTATTTGTTCAAGTTGATTAGAGTTGGTTATGGCATAGAAGAATGTGTCATGTGAATTTTGATAATATCATCAAAATAAGCAATACTCAGGCTGTGGGAGATCTTCCAAAATTGGTAAAACCTACAAATAGTTTGTGCAAAGAATGTCAGTTGGGAAAACAAAGTAGAATCTCATTCAAAAGCAAGGAACAATCTTCTACCGGATTATTAGACTTGGTTCATACTGACTTATGTGGTCCGACAAGAATCAGGAGTGTGCAAGGTGATAGATACTTCATGTTGCTAATTGATGACTATTCCTGGATGATGTGGGTAACCTTTCTGAAAGAGAAATCAGAAGCTCTTGAGAAATTCAAAATATTTAAGGCTATGGTGGAAAATGAGACTGGATTGAAATTAAAATTTCTAAGGTCTGATAGAGGTGGAGAATTCACATCCGGTGAGTTTATAGATTTCTATGAAAAACATGGAATAAAGAGACAGTTGTTTGCTCCTAGGACTCCACAACAAAATAGAGTAGTTGAGAGAAAGAACCGAACCATCCAGGAAGCATCTAGGACCATGATAATGGAAGCAAATGTTCCCCAAATATATTGGAGGGAAGCTGTCAGCACTGCAGTCTATATCCTCAATCGAGTTAAAATTATAAGCAATATTAGTAAGACTCCTTATGAACTTTGGTTTGGTATTACACCTACTATAAGGTATTTCAGAGTATTTGGTAGCAGATGCTACATCAAGAGAGATGAAGATCTAGGCAAGTTTGATGCTAGAAGTGATGAAAGAATATTTTTGGGTTACTCTACTCAAAGCAAAGCATACCGATGTTATAACAAGAGATTCAAGAAGATTATAGAAAGTACAAATGTGAAGGTTGATGAAGGAATTGAAAAACCCTCAAGTTTTTATGAGTATGATGAAGATGATCAGAATAATGCTCTGGTTCAAAGTGTCCAAATCCCTCCTGAAAAACATATTCAAGGTGATCCGGTAAGTCAGGAAGAAGAGACAAGTTTCAATGAGCTTGATCAAGAATTAGAAATACAAGAAACCCCCAAAGTTCCAAGGTATGTGAGACTAAATCATTTTGAAGATCAGATCATAGGTGACAAAAGCAAAGGTGTACAAACAAGAAGAAGAATTGCTCAAGATTCAGATGAGTATTGTCTGATTTCAAAGATTGAACCTAAGATAGTAAATGAAGCCTGCAATGATGAAAACTGGACTAAGGCAATGAAGGAAGAACTGATGCAAATTGAGAAGAATCACACTTGGGATCTTGTTCCTAGACTTAGGAACAAGAATGTGATTGGAACCAAATGGGTCTTCCAGAACAAATTGAATGAAGTTGGTGAAGTAAACAGAAATAAGGCCAGACTAGTTTGCAAAGGTTACTCTCAAATAGAAGGAGTTGATTTTGAAGAAACTTTTGCTCCGGTGGCAAGAATTGAAGCAGTCAGATTATTTCTTGCATATGCTACCTTCAAAGATTTCAAGGTATATTAGATGGATGTCAAGTTTGCCTTCCTAGATGGTGACTTGGAAGAAGAAGTGTACATTAAGCAACCAGACGGATTTCAACTATCTAAAAATAGTGATATCTGCAAGTTGAGAAAGGCACTGTATGGACTAAAGCAAGCCCCAAGAGCCTGATATGAAAGACCGTATAAACATCTATTGAAGATTGGTTTCAATAAAGGTACTGCTGATAGTATATTATATTTCAAAATTGATCATGAAAACATCTTAGGTGTTGAAGTGTTTGTTGATGATATCATTTTTGGAGGAAGAGATAATATGTGTAAAACTTTTGCAAATCAAATGAAAAGTGAGTTTGAGATGTCCATGCTTGGTGAAATGAGTTTCTTCTTGGGTCTGCAAATAACTCAAACAAAGAAAGGTATCTTTATTTCTTAAACCAAATATGCAAGAGAATTATTGAAGAAATTTGGGATGGAAGATTCAAAGCCAATGAACACTCCTATGGCAACCGGATGTAGGTTGAGCAAAGATGATGACTCTCCTAGGATAGATCAAACTAGATATAGATCAATGATTAGAGGATTGTTGTACCTCACTCAAACTAGACCAGACATTATGCAAGCTATTGGTCTTGTTGCTAGATTCCAGGCTGATCCTAGAGAAGCTCATGTCATGGAAATCAAGAGGATTTTCAGGTATCTAAAAGGGACAATTGAGTATGGTCTATGGTATCCTAAAGATCATGATTTCTCTATTCATGCATATACAGATGCAGATTTGGGCAGGAGATGTGGATGACTAGAAGAGTACCAGTGGTGGAGCATTCTTTCTGGGAAAAAGATTAGTTTCTTGGCTTAGCAAGAAATAAGAGGCAATATCTCTGTCTACAACTGAAGCAGAATATATAGCAGCAGCAGGTAGTTGCACTCAAGTATTGTGGATGAAGCAGATGTGAAGAGATATCAAAGTGGAGTATGAGGAGCCTATCACAATTTTTTGTGATAATTTAAGTGCAATAAACATATCCAAGAATCCGGTGTTACACTCAAAGACCAAACACATATCCATCAAGTTTCATTTTTTGAGAGAGCAAGTAAGCAAGAAAGAAGTCAGATTGGAGTTTGTGCCTTCCAAGGATTAGATTGCAGACATCTTTACTAAACCTCTACCTAAGGACTCTTTTGAGTATCTAAGGGAGAAATTAGGGGTTATTACCCCTCCAGTGATGAACTAAGGTGCATCATTCTAGTGCATATCACAGTCACATCTAGTGGTCTGGATTGATGATGGGGAGCTACTACTCAGGGGGAGCAGCAGTTATGACTCTGAAGTGATAAAATTGCATGTATGTGCCCTTTGCCATTGATGTCAAAGGGGGAGAGAAGACATGTGAAAAACAAGTGTCTGCTGATCAAAGGGGGAGTAGTAATAGGAAAGAAGAAATGTGATTGGTGGTTGCTGATAGGGGGAGTTGTGACAGTAAGGAAAAATTCTTATCTTGATGGTCAATCAGTTTTTCACATCATATGTTTCCATCAATGACAAAGGGGGAGATTGTTGCAAGTATGGGCCTAATCAGTGTTGTCATTGATATCAACATACTCCTATTGCACTAATGATAAGGATTGGATGAGTTATGTGCTAAGGATATTGAGAAAATTAGTCTCAATCAGGAACAATGAAGAACAGTGATATCATAAGGTAAAAAGTCCAAGACAGGTTGGGAATCAGAGGATGCGGATTAAAGGGTTCGAAGATATGAGTCTTAAGATGTTGCAGTAGAGATTTTAGAGGTCCGCATGAAGATATGAATAAGTTGCGAATCGCTCAAGTAGAACTGGTTCCGGTAGATGTTCAGAGGTGACAGAGTGTTACAGAAAGGTCCGGTGAGATCTAGAAATGCATTGTCCTATTCTATGGATTTGAAGGAGTGTTTGGGAAGTCCTTATGATGTGTCAACTCGATTGGTTCATGGTTTGAAGGTCCGCAAGCATCTATTCCTTTGTGACAGTAATGGCAGATTGTGTTCTTGAGGTTTCAGATGAAGGAGAGAAGGATTTCAGTAAGTAGAGGAAGTGCGGATGTTCTTGGTGATTCAGGAAAGCTTGTGGAGATCCTTGGATCATGTTTAGATCGTGTTAATAGTCTGCATTAGAGTTGGAGCCTAGAATTGAAGAAATACTTTCGGATGAAAGTGTTCTTCCTTAGGCTGGCCGACCGGATGAGTTACTCAACTTGCAGATGTTCTTGTGGATGATTACCGACTTAGATGTTTGTTCCTAAGTTGATGTCATGCATAAATAAGGGATTATGAAGTCATTTCAAAGGTAGACTTGTGGTGATGAGGATGTGGTAGCAAGGAAGAGAGCGAAAAGCAGAGCAGAAGGTTTGGGCTTATATGGAACTGATTCAAGCATTATGAAGATGCTATTTACCAGTTCAATTATGTGATACTTATTCCTTTGTAGACATTGTGTCTCTTGTAGGCAGTGAGCCTCTTGTGAGCAGTGTGCTCAGGCAGTGAGCCCTAATTGGCATGTGCCATTTTATTCTTTCTATTCTTCTAACAGAGAATACATTCTTGGGTTAATCACCCTGTGGTTTTTCCCTTAACCGAGTTTTCCATGTCAAAAATCTTGGTGTCTCATGTATTAATGTGTTTCTGCTCTTGATTTGTTGCATTGTGCTTTCATGGTTGATCTTTTATTATGCTACTAATTAACAATGTGGAGATAAGTGTTTAAAGAAGAGAAAGTTTTGTACAACTAATTCACCCCCCTCTCAGTTGTGTGCCCTAAATCTAACATAACTTACCCAAATTCAAATGCCATGGGTTTGATGCTGGAGAATTCCTAAATCTTCTGTTGTGGTGGAATTTGAAAAGTTCATACCCTCTGATTGGGGTCAAAAATGTTCCCTAGATGTTTACATTTGTCTTCTAACTTCTCTACTTCTGCCCTAAGTTGAGCAGATCTTCTGGCTTTGGGGGTTGACCCTAGTAATTGATCAATCAAATCTTGATTGAGCTTTCTGTCCTTTGTTTTCTCTTCGGGGATTTTATCAATTTTCTGTTTCTTAGGTTTACTTGTATCCCCTTGTGATTTTCTGCCCTTTCCTTTTCCCAGAGTCTCCATTTTCAATCTTTGATAGAAAATCAAAATACAGGCTACAACGCAAAGGTTTGTATGTATGTACCTGTTGTCGGTGGCTGTGATTGAATTCCCCTATTTGCGCTTCAAGTTTCACCTATAATTTCTTCAAACAACTTTGTTGATTTTAATTATACTGATCTTGGAGGATTTCATCGCCGTTTGCATTTAATTGTTCATGCAATTCAATATCCTTCATCGTTGTGAAATGTCACATCGTCATAACTCCTTTCATCAGCATGATTTTCATAATGTCTGGGTGATTTTAATATCTCCTTTTGGCGCAAGTAATCAATTGCTGTAACCCTTCAATTGTCTCCTTGATGCTATATTAACTCATATCAACAGGAGATGTCTATACCTTATCTGATGTGAAAGTGGGCACAATTACCATTGGCATGACCTCTTTCATCGCTGTGTGATTGATATTCCTTTCTGATATGTTAAGTGTTACCGATATGACTATCGGTGGTAGTCTCGTCGATGTATATGACTATCGATGTTATCGGGGTGATCTATGCCATTGGGATAACATATTTATGTTTTCCCGAGCATCATCATCTTCCTGATAGCCTTTTATATCTTGGATCGGAAGGACTTTCATAATGTGTTACCGATATGCCTATTAGTTAGACTTCTTACCAGTGAGTGTAATCCTCATTTCTATCGGAGTCAAACATGTCATTAGGGTAATCTTTTTTAAGTCACCTGATCATGGTTATCTCCTCGATGGCTATTTTATACTCTTTATCAGAGAAAACCTCATGAGGTGTCACCGACACTTTTATCGCTGTGACTCGTGGGTCGGTAAGACATTTAAATCTTGTTCCGACCTGTTTAGCTTTGCCGATGGCTCTTATCTATCACATACATTGGTGTGTGATATGCTGAAATACTTTTATTCGCTGAGACATCAGGGTATCAGGGATTCATAAATCTTTTGTTCCGATGTTCATCTCTTGCTGATGACCACTATTCCTTTTAATTCCATGGGACATTTGGTGAGAATTTCACTGAAATACTCTATCGGTATGATGCATACCATCGGGATGATCTGCGGAGTGTTACCCGATAACCTTCAGTCATACCAATCGGTGTAACTGATAGATTTTCTTCTCAACACAAGGTCATCGGTGCTATTTCCTCCATCGGTGACTTTTGCAATCTTCTCTCCGATCCTTGTTTTCACGTCGATAGCCATTTCAACTAGTTTCTTATGGATCGACATAAGTAACATAGAGTCTTGCCGATAGTATGAATTTTAATCCCTTTAAACCGTTTTGTCACGGACTTTTTGTGGGATGTATCAATTTTAATTATGATTTTGGGCAGGATTTTATGATTTGGTCAAATATGGAGAAGTGAAAATACAGGAAAATTTTAAATTTTTCCTATCCCAACAGGAAGTGCATCACCAAACTCAGCCAACTCAAATGCAGATATCTTACCAACTAATTGATCCCTTGTAATAGTTGTTAAAGATTTGACTTCCTCAATAGCAGCAACTTTGTGTTTGTAAGCAGGAGGTAAAGATCTGAGAACTTTGGCAACAATCTCATCTTCATCAAAAATTCCACCAGCACATCTAATGCCACATACAAGCTCATTTACTTTTGACATATATAAAGTGATATTCTCATCTTCACTCATCTTCAAGTTTTCAAACTTTCCTTTCAGACTTTGCAACTTGGCATAGTTAATATATTTGTCTCCTTCATAAATATTTTCCAACTTTGTCCAAATTTCATAAGCAATCTTCAAGCCCATAACATTTGTCAACTCTGAATCAAATAAGGCACTCAGTAGGGCTTCTTTAGCTTGAAGATTATTGTCTACATCTCTGACTTCATCTATAGTTATCAGACCATTCCTTGGGGGAACATATTTAGTTGTGGTTATGTTCCAATATTAATCTCCCATGCATTGTAAGTGACATTCCATGCGGCTCTTCCAGGCAGTGAAGTTTGTTCTATCAAACCTTAGACTGTCCTTCTTGTAGATCGACATCCTAGATCTCCTCGAGTATTTAAGCTTCTTCTAGAGGAACTTATCTTTGATACCAATTGTTAGATTTAGGACAGACAATTGAGAAGGGGGGTGAATCAATTGTTACCAAAATCCTGCTTTTTATTCACTTTAAAACCTTCTTATATTTCAACAACATATCAAAGATTCAATCATGGAAGCATAATGTAATAATTCAAGAGTAGAAACAAATTCAACACATATGACACTAATATTTTAATGTGGAAAACCTGGTTAAGGGAAAAACCATGGGGTGACTAACCCAAGATTTGTATTCTCTGTAAAAAGTAGAAGAATAAAATGGCACTTGCTAATTAGGGCTCACTGCCTGAGCGCACTTCTCACAAGAGGCCCACTGCCTATAGGAGACACACTATCTACAAAATAATTTGAGTATTACATACTTGAACTAGAGATTAGCATCTTCACTATGCTTGAGTCAGTTCCATTTAAGCTCAACACCTCTTCTCTACTTTTCGCTCCTCTATGCTACCACCTTCTCATCATGACCACACACACTTTTGAATGACTTCGCAACTCTTATTTATAAATGACATCGACTTTGGAATGATCATCAAAGTTAGAACAACATACACTTATTTTATTATAGAGCAAATACAACTTGACTTATTACAAAAACTTCATGCACATCACTATACCATCGGCCACACATAATTGAGACTTCAATCTTCTTTGAGGAGCATGCCATGCTTCGTAAAACATCTTCAAGATCATTTGCAACATTTACAAAACATCCGGTCGGCCAAGACTAGGAGGAACACTATTCCCAGAAGGTAAATCTTCAATCACGAGATTAATCTTCAATGCGGACCGCCAACATGAACTGGACACAATCTAGAGACCCCCACAAGCTTGCTTGAATTACCAAGAACATCTGCACCACTTCTGCTTACTATAATCATTCGCATGTTCATCTGGAACCTCATGAACACAGTTGGTCATCACTATCACCTTAGAAGGATTTCTTGTGGACCTCCAAACCATGAACCAATTGAGTTGTCAATTTACATTAGCCTCCCAAACATGCCACCAAATCTGTAGAACATGATATTGTATTTCTAAATTTCACTAGACCTATTTGTGTCACTTTGTCACCTCTAAATAGTTGCCAGAACTAGTTTTACTCTTATGACCATAACTCTTTCACATTTTCATGCGAACCTCTCAAATCTTGACTGGATCATCTTTAGACACATATCTACAAACCCTTTGATGCGCATACTCTGATCTTCATCTAGTTGGGATCTTCACTTCAGAGAGCTTCACTGTCTTCATTATTCTTCTTTGTTTCTGATAGGACTAATTTTCTCAATATCCTCAGCACACAGCTCATCCAATCCTTGACATCAATGCAACAAGAGTATGTTGACATTAATGACAACACTAGTTAGGCCCATACTTGCAATAGAGTTTGATGCAGGGAAGATTATGATTTGTTGTGATAGTCAGAGTGCCATATGTTTGGTGAAGAATCCTACTTTCCACGTGAGGACTAAGCATATTGATGTCCAGTACCATTTTTTTCATGACATGGTAGAGGATGGGAAGGTAAACTTGGAGAAAGTTGACACTTTGACGAATGTTGTAGATTCCTTGACAAAACCTATGAGCATGGAGAAGTTTAGATGGTATTCATAGTCTATGGGCCTCTTAGCCCCTAGAAATTAAATCTTGTCATTCTATTGGCTCTTGCAAGGTGTTCAACAAGTGGGAGAATGTTGGGAATTAAGGTGTCTCAACCTTTGCAATTTCCTAGCATTTACTATTTGATTGTATATTTATTTAATTGCCTATATTGTATTTAATATTGGTCATCCGATTTTGTCATTTAGTGTGAGGTGGCATGTTGACATGTCATCCCACTTGGAAGGTGACTTGGATGGTGAAGTCAACATTTGAAAATGCAGGCATCTCATTTTGAGGTGGCATTATTGCCATGTGTTAGCATCTTGTGGATTATGTAAGAGGTTATGACATATGATGGATTCTATGACATATAAGAGCTGGAAATAGAGATTCTATGATAGGTGTGATAAGTGTCAAGAAACATCTTTGCATGGAGAAAGTAGGTGTCCAAGTTTGACTATGACAAGTTGTAATAGAATCATTTATTAATAGTCAGTTATGACATATTCTCTTATAGTTGTAAGTGTTGTCATATATGATAGATTGTATGATGGTGTAAGAGCATCTGTCATACCTATTTTGGGCAAATTTGGGGTGCCCAAGTGTGGGGGTTGTAAGGGATGGGGGAATCTTTGACAAGTGTCTTTTTCATGTTTTATGGCCTTGCAATTTGGGCCATGTGGATTTGGACAAGTTTCTTTTGTGGCTTGCTCTAGAGGCTACCCCCATCTTAGTATTTCTCTATATATACAAGTGTTTGTAGTTAGAGCTGTATGGTTCATTAGTAGGAATCATTATGCTATCAGAGGCACTCTAATATTTGAAATTTGTGTACTCTTGGAAGAACTTGCATTGTAAGTGTGTTATCATCCTTTGATTTGATAATACATTGTACAGGTTTTGGAGTGTGGGGTTTCTCACCTGAAAGGGTTTTCCCCATGTATATCTTGTTTGTGAGCTTTGTACCTACTTTTAGATGTTTGTTATTACCTTTATGTCAATGTGCATCTTAATTTGTAATTGTAAAATTTAAAATTTGAGTAAATCTTTCCTTAGTAGATCAATGTAGGAAGTATTTCCGCATACCTTGCTTCCTTTCAGCCCTCTCCATCAACATCTTGTTCATGTGTTTTGCAACTCCATTTTGTTGAGGAGTGAATAGAGTTGTCTTATGCCATTTTATACTACTCTCCTTACAAAACCTATGAAAATTTGTAGAACAATACTCATCACTATTATCAGTTCTAACACATTAATCTTTCTATTGTTTTGGTTTTCCAAGAGAGCTTTAAACTCTTTAAACTAACTAAAAATCTTGATTTACTTATGAGAAAATACTCATGCCCTCCTACAATAAGGATCAATAAATGATACATAATAAAAAGATTTTGACAAGGAAGGAACATCTGTAGGATCAAATACATCACAATGAATAAGATCTAACAACCCAAACAATTCACAAGAACTAGAGTAAAAATAAATAAAGTTATATTTTCCATAAATATAATATTTACAAAAAATAAACTTAAGGAAACAATTAGCAAGCCCTTCTACATTTTTTTTATTTTTTAATGTTTATGGACCTTTCTCACCAATATGGCCCATGTGTTAGTGCCATAATATTGTCTTCTCAGTAGGTAACTTGATCTCTAAGGTAAGAGTGTGCTTAGATACCTAGAATGCACAACCATCATAATTGAATACAATATATCTTTTCGTTGCAGGTTCTAATAATTGAGTTGTAGACTCTGTAGATCTCTTCACCATACATACTAAAGAACTATTACATGATATGTAAGTTGATGCATCAAGCTAAAAGAGAGTACCAACTCAAACCCCTTTCACAAGCACTATAGCTCCTCAAACCATCTTACAATTTTCAACATCAAAGACTTGCATCTGTAGACACTAAAAAATGTCCTAATCATGCGAACACCATTTTTGTACTAATTATTCCCTAATGCCACATTCTTATATTAATTAAATAATTTTGAATTATTTAATTAATTCACCTTTCCTATTTTCTAATCTATAATTAAATAAATTTTTATTTATTTAATTATTCATCTCTATTTTCTCTATTTTCTTCTATAATTAAATAATTATTTTTAATTATTTAATTAGTCATTATCTATTTCTTCCATTATTCAACTAATTTAAATAAAATATTTAAATTAGTCTTCACCTTTATCCTCATCACAA
This sequence comes from Cunninghamia lanceolata, assembly GCA_027924645.1. Lineage (NCBI taxonomy): Eukaryota > Viridiplantae > Streptophyta > Pinopsida > Cupressales > Cupressaceae > Cunninghamia > Cunninghamia lanceolata. The sequence goes on along the minus strand of BSBN01001682.1, from coordinate 1,113,217 downwards.
CACATGTCCCTCTCTCATAATTTAAGTAATTTTTTATTTGAATTATGTGTCATACTACAACCACACTACAACTTTCATTTAATGCTTTTCACACTACCAACTAATTTAAATAATTTTATTATTTAAATTAGATCAACTTTATTCTTATCCACACACTTGTCATATCACTTCCTTTATATTAAATGAAGGATTCAAAATTGAATCACCTTTTAATCTTAGCCATCCACATCACACAATTCACCTTTCAATCCTCACCCTTCATTCAAATCCAAGTCTTCTATAAAAGCAAGCCTTCACCTTCATTTCAAGGCTAACCACAATCATAATCTTCAAGATTTTGCTATCATTCACATTGAGCTTATCATATCTCTTACATGTTGCAAATCTGAGAGCAATCAAAGCAAAATGGAGAAGATCAATGGAGGAGAATCAACTTTGGCATAGGAATTTAGATATTATTGCTTTTATCATTTGATTTCTATGTTCATGTTGTGCTTCATTGTTGGATTAGGGCTTTGTAGCTTGAATTTAGATAGTTTTGTGGTTGCTATTGATGATTCATGCATGATACCCAATTTTCCCTGATCTACATCATCATTCATTTTACTCATAGATAACAAGCTTAGTCTTAAACCAAGGATGTGCAACAATCCACTAATCCCTTTGATCCTGCCATTAGAGAATTAAATATTGACTCTCCCAAAACCAATTATGCTAAGATATGAGTTGTCAAGTCCAAGGTATACCTTCCCACCATTGTATTTCTTATAATCTAAAAATCACTCTTGATGGGGAATCATGTGGAAAGAAGCTTTGGAGTCTATCATCCATACATCCCCACATATGTGCATTACCAAGGCTATGAAAAAAACACCTCTAATACAAGGAAAAAAATAATAGGGATATTAGACTAACTAACCCCTTAATAGAAAAACACTAGGCAACCTTTCTCATTTAAAAATTGATGGTCTTGACCCAAGAAATTATTCACAGAGAGCAGAGAGTAAACGGATGAGGCACGTGCTGAAGAAAAATGCAAACTATGATGCTCCAATGCATGAACTAGTATAGGTGAATAGTCCCTAAGACATCATACAAGATGATTAACTGCCCATTCTTTCCCAAGTCAACTACTAAGTTCACATATTTTGGTCCTTAAGACTCAACTCTTAATAGTGATCAATAAGGCTTCATTAGTGCATAGATCTTTTTCACAGCCAGAATAGCATAGAAAATCTTATAAAAGTGATATATTGACACAAAGAAATGCAATAAATAAGCAACTATAGAATCTCTCTCATACTTGATTCAAAGATGATCACATTTGAGGTAAGTTAAGTGAGAAAAAATTACTATTCAAAAACCAATCCCTAAGCCCCTAAATTATTAGTTGTTCAAAGCTAAAACCACAAAAGAGTAGGAAAAGTGGCGGTTCCATAATGTTAGAAAAAGGTTGTTGTACACCTTGCACAAGTAATGAATTATTTTAATTATGTTAAATAAATATTTATTTGTGGTGCATCTAGGAGATGTGTTTAGCCACATTAAATATTTATTTGGGTCCACTTGTAAAGTTGTATTATAATAATGGTTAGATATTTTATGTGTGGGAGACATAGAATAAATAATTACTATTGGAGAAACTTAGTACCAAAAAGTAAATGATGGGGTCATTGGTTTTGTGATCTCATGGTTTTGAGACACATGGTTTTTCTAATACCACAAGTTGTATTTGTGTGAGTTTGATTCTATAAAAGCAAGCACATGTTTAGTGGTTGAGGTTGGTTGGTTGAGTCGGCTATCATTTTATTGAGTTTCTCTTGTGTGTGCATATGTGAAGCATGGCATGGGATATGTGGTTATGTGCTTAGACACATGGAGGATGCATTCAAGGAACTTGATGTTTCATAGGTATTCATGAACTCTATAAGCGTATTGTAATATTTTATTGCTGAATAATACATTGAGTGTGGATGCTTTTGGAGGTTGGGTTTTTCCAATTTAAGGGGTTTCCCAAGGATCTTGTGTCACCTTGTGGTATGTTTGTCTATTCTTTTGGCATGGTGGATTATAGATATATTCTAGTTATTTTGAATATTTGTTTGCATATTTATTTTTGATGATCAAATTTGCACCTAATTGCGCACTTGCATGCAAACCTGCACCAATATGGGAAACCCCACAAGGATGGGACTATTGTAGATAACTTAGGTATACTTGATGGTGTATTAATTTATATTTTATTTGATTTAGAAGCTTTAGACTCTTTTATCCCCCCATCCTTGGTAGCCTATATGGTGGCATCAAGGTAGGAGTGTGTGGTACAGTTGTGACCAGGGAACCTTATCAGGCAACCTAATCACACAACTCAACAACACAATAGTGACATAAATTCATAAACAAATCTGAAACTATTTTATTAAAATTCACAATACTAGCAGCTACAAACTTATTGGCCTTCCAGGCCTCAGTCTTAGGCTTTACAATGCAATACCCAATTGATTATCTTCTTACAACACCAAATTGCCTCAGGTAATGAATATAGAGATCACCCCAAATCTATGATCATCCCACCTCCTTTCTATGTGGAACAACCACGCCCTTATGTGCTGAGAGGAACCCTTAATCTGCCCAAACAAGAATGATAATCACCTTTTTATTCTTCCTCTATGGAAGTTAAATAGTTAAGGAAATATTTAGTTATAGAACTAAATAGACAGGTTTTCAATAACCACTTGACAGTTTCCAAACAGATTAATAATAACACCATTTGATTAAATAAACATATTTTAATAAAGTCCCATACATCAACAATGTTGGGCCTTTTCAAACTTTAAATCTCCTTGTATCGGAAAAATGCTCCTTCCATGAACCACAGAGTTCTCCATCGGCGTTTGCTTAGGTTCACGCATTTAAATATTCCTTGACACATCAATATAAGGGGGTTATTGGCAAATGAAGCTCTTTGAGCTTAAAAGTTTGTCACCACTTGCTATCGACAAATTTGTTATTTTGTAAACTAAAATGTTTACCGATAATAAGATTTAAACCATCAACTCCCTTTTATTAGAAAAAGTTACCTTTCTCGAAGCTTTTATTAGCTTATCGGGAATTTTCAAAAACCACGAACTAGCTGAAGACTTAACTCTTTTTCTTCTACCAGTAATTTCTTCTCTCTACAAACTTTGGAATCAAGCCTCACGAACTTAGATTATTTTAACTTCTACTTTATTACCTAGTGATGAATTCAATAAACTATGAACTCTACTCTTGAAAGCCTTTATAAAAAAAATGTCGTATCGGTGAACCTAAGGGTCTGCAAACCTAAGATTTTGCTGATGAAGTTATTAAGCTTCCAACTTTATCGACTGAAGGATTCTTTTCAATAAACTTGTAGAGTTGTGAGCTAGCATTTAAGCTTAGTTGGAGAAGTAGATCGTCGACAGACTTAAGAGTTCACAAACTGGTGATTTTGCTGACACTGAAAGTTATTGGTAAAATACAAAGAACTTTTGAAACTTTAAAGTTTGCCGATATCAAAGAAGACTTTACTTGAGATTCTTTTTGATGAAGAAATGCAATCACAAAACACCAAAGCTTTTCATTGATTGTCCAAATCAATGAACCACAAAGACTTCGAGTCCAACCATTAAAGATTTATCGGCAAAGTGAGGCATCGATGAACTGCTGGGTCGATGAATTGAGTAATTTGCAAACTGGAGAAATCACTGACTGGCTATAACAATCAATTTTATCCATATTTCACCAAATTAGAACTAGAAATACCCAATTGGCTCTTCTACATGATGATGCTCTTTACTTGGTCAGATTTAACATGAATTTGCCTCCTAAAGAAAAAGACCAAAACCAACACAAGAAGAAGACAAAGTACAACAAAAACTGAACTGAAACAAAAATGAAAAACTTGAAATATTTTTGGGTGATGCTAATTGCTTGTGGACCTAGATGCTCCTACATTAGACATGCCGGGTAAAATATTTGTGAGCATGGGCTCACAAAATGGAGATGAATAGTAGAACTACCCTTCTGAGTTGCAAACAACCCGCAGCAATATCCATCACTGTAATAGGTTTATTGGAAACTTTCTTCCTCTGCATCTTCTAGCATCTGGCTGGGACACTTGCCATCCTCCTCCACTAAGTGTGCACCTTCTTCCTCCCTCTCATGGACTCACATCCACTATAGACTACCCTCCTCCACTAAAGACTATCTCTTCTTCTTATCCAAATACTCTCTCCTCTTCTCTCGTCTTTCATGGGATCCAACCCACTATCACCCGACCTCCTCCACTAAAGTTCCTCTCCCAATAGATCTCATCCACACCACAACCTATAACATCTACATACAAATCTAAATGGAATACATCCATTTGTTCCCCTACATTCACTACCTCTTTTTTGACATCCTCTTCTACTCCCACCATTGAAGGTAAATCATCATAACTAAATTTAAAATAAAAAATTATGCCATCCTTCTTTGCAGTTACAACTTTTCCTTCTTCACCATTTGCTACAATGTTCTCTTCTTCACTATCCACTCCTATCACCATCCTCATCTCCTCAACCGTTACAACATTATGCTCACCTTCAACTTCTACAATCTCTTGTCTTTCCTCTTCAGTATCAGCCACTGCTACATCTTCCTCTTCCTCAACCTCTTTTTCCATGCCTCCATTAGGGCATACTACTATAACTTTTTCTTCTTCCTCTTTACCTGCATATACATCATCACTTGCAAACATATCTTTGTCAAAAAAATAATGGGTCTCCTTCATACCAATATTTTCCTCTTTAGTCTTCACATCCTCAACTTGTTTCGCCACCTCTTCGTGCTTATCCTGCAATGGACTCAAGACATATTCTTCCCCATCCTTTAATATGATATATGTATTCTTCCTACCATCATGCACAACTTCTCTATCCCAAAGCCAAGGTCAACCTAACAAAACATGGCATATATCCATAGGTACTATATCACATACAATTTCATCCTTATATCTACAAATTTGAAAATCAACAATACATTGTTCACTTACCCATATCTGACTATCTTCTTGCAACCAAGAAATACTGTAAGGGTTAGGATGCTTTGTTCTCTTCAATTTCAGCTTCTTGACCATCTCCAATGACACCAAATTATCTGTGCTATTGCTATCCACAACCAATCTACAACACTTTCCACCTAGATTGCAAATAGTTTGAAACACATTGTTCCTTTGGATGGGCTCTTGCTTCTCTTTTTGTGGCTTCAGAAATTCTTTCTTCATCATAAAACATTCTCTTGGCTTCCAAGACATTCTATGCAACACTCTCCTACACAATCACAAAACCAACTCTCTACAACTTGCACACACTTAAAGGTACACATCAATTTAGAAAACCCTTTCTAGTTACAGGTCTCCTCCTTGCAACAAGATCACTCACAATTAACTCTCTCTCATAGCTTCAATGTCTTCTCTCATCTCTCAATTGCTTAGGACTCGTCGCACACTTGCAACAATTCTCTTGAGCTCCTTAGATAACACATCCACTTCACTCTCCACCCACAGGTCCTGGTATAGGCTGCGTCACGTTCGACACCTTGTCTACACATTCAAGATCATCGCTCTGATACCACTTGGTGCAATTGTGACAAGGGAACCTTATTAGGAAACCCAATCACACAACTCAACAACTCAACAGAGATATAAACTCATAAACAAATATGAAACTATTTTATTAAAATTCACAATACCAACAATTACAAAATAATTGGCATTCTAGGCTTCAGTCTTAGACTTTACAATGCAATACCCAATTGATTATGTGCTTACAATACCAAATAACCTCCCAATGAATACAGAGATTGTCCCAAATCTAGGATCATTCCACATCCTTTCTGTGGGGAACAACCACACCCTTATGTGCTGAGTGGAACCCTTAATTTGCAACAATCTCACCTCTGTTCCGCCCCTCTTGAGGAATCTCCCCCCTCAGGAATCTGCCCTATTGGTTTTCATCCTGAATCAGCAGAGGGTTTTCTAGTTCCAATGCACAGGCAGATTCGGCCAACAAATATAGGAGGTTGCGTGAGCTGTCTCCCCTTCACTTCTAGTTCTGCCGCACCAAGAGGGGTATCCCTATAGCTAAAAATTTGACCTTGACTCGCCCAATGACAGAAAGATTTAGCTTTACAACAACAGGCATAATACTTTCATGTGTGGACCAAGATTTGACTGATAGATCACGAGTTTGGCAATGTTCTTGGATATATCTAACTGGTTGATGATGAGAGTATGCAGGGGTCCTATTCCTACACCTACAACTAATGGGTGGGATTATGAAATGGTTGGTTTTGAAGTTTTTGGTGCAAGACAGGGGTTTTTGGATCATAACTACTACACAGGGAGTAGACTGGTTCCTATCTCAGGGCAAGGAGTCAAATAGACATATACACAAGAATGGCTTGCACTAGCATTCAAGTTTCAAGGGGTTAGGATTGGTATTTGCCTTACAAACACCACCCAAGAATAGGTATTTAGCTGCCTCCACTTATAGATATCCTAGCTGACATATATTATTCTCCATACTTAGCCTAAAATAGTTTAATCCATTCCTTGAATGGAAGTTCACAGATCAAGCATGCAATACAACAAACCTATATCCTAGAATCTGAGAAACCCTTAGCAACCAGATTCAAAAGAAGCTATGCATATAGCAAATGGAGACAGACAACTAAGCACATGCAACAAGCATTTTTCATATAAAAATGACATGAAACTGAAAAACTGTGCAACTTGCATTCAAATGCAACACATAAACTCTAACAGAGATAAAACAGCCAAGAAAGGCTTTGATCTTTGTTATTTTTTCCAAAAAATGCCCAAGTCTTCAACAACAACAAAATGAGCAACATAGTCTGCTTATAAAATAGGAATGTGTACTCAGCATTCAGTACAAGGCACTTCAAAATTTCACTAGATACAATGCATCTTCAAATTGGCACTCAAAACAATCAATGCTACCAGCATAAACAGAGGAAAGAGCAGGTGGGATTGGGATCTGCACCGCCGCTTGAAGATTTTCCTTACCAATTTGGTGGTTGACCTGTCCATCAGATCCATGCCTCTGTAAATCACCATTAATGCCCAACCTACCCATGGGATGCAGTAGTTACATGCTCTGGAACTCTTCCTACCTTGGAAAGCCACTGTGGAAGTGTGGAAAACCCTTCCTTTTGAATATTTAAAACAGAGTCGTCGATCTCCTTCCTTCCCACTAAGATTTATGGCTGCAATCACACTAATTTATCCTTGACCAATAGAAACGTGCCATGCAGGCACCTTGCCCACTTGACTTTTCCCATCGCAGCATACATTTTACCTTTTCTTCCCTTTTGCCTTTTTTGCCTTTTGAATCCTTTGTATATGCAAATGCATATACATACAATCGCACTTGGACACATGTCATCCCCTAACTGGCTCTCTATCACTAGGTATTTTCACCTCCATCGGCCATCAAAACAACCTGGGAGCATCCGTCGATGTGTAGTCTCTCGCCGATGAACCAATGTCCCCTTTTCCTTTTGCATCTGAAAATGCATGTGGGATTGTATATACATACAATCGCCCTTCATACAAGGCAGACCCCAAAACATCATATAACAAATTGAAACTGCTATCAGGCCTGGGCCTTGTACCTTCCCCTTGTATAATCACTTTGCATATTGCATAAATACAAGCATACATATATGCAAGCCGTGGACTTCAAATCATTATGAATTAGAATGCACCTCCTTTTGAAATTTGGCTTGTATCTTTTTCATTGCACATCGGCTTGTATATCAGCATATGCAATCCAAAACATACAACCTATGGGCCCCACCATGCATTTGAAACTGTTGACTTTTTGACCACTCCTGCTTGTATGTTTCACTTGTATCTTTTTGTTGTATGTTCGAATGTACATTGGGAACATACAATCCCAATTTACAACCCACGGACTTCATCCACTTCACCAATACAATTAACCTTCTTGTCGCGTCCACTTTGCATTTGCTTTTCCTTGTATCATTGCCTTGTATATCGCAAACATACAACGCGGATATACAAAACAAAATATACAATTCAGAACTCAAACCTTTATCAACTAGAATGTATAACTTTTTGGGTCCAGGCCTTACATATTCGGTTGCATGCGCCAACATACAATTGCCTTTGTATGCGACTGGTGGACCCCACCCCATGGTTCTTACTTTGCATGTTTTCTTTGTATCAGCTTGTTGGAAGAACTATGAACTTGGTCACCGATAACCCTTGTCACTGTAGCAAATGCATATCGGCCCCTTTGTACATTGCCCTTGTATATTGCCTTTGCACATCCGCAATGTACAACCTGATATGTATTCCTCTTTGCATATCTGCGGGCCCCACCAAATGTAACTTTTCTTTTGCATGTTACCAATGTATATTGGATATACACTCATCTCTGCGCCTGCCAATATACATTGACCCTTGTACATTCTTTCTTGTATATTGGCAGTGTATGTTTCCATTGTATATGCATCGGGCCCCACCTTTTGCATGTGCAGTTGCCTTTGTATCTACCCGATGTACATTCTACCTTGCATGTCCACTTTGTATCTAGCCATTGTATATTGAATATACAACACAAAACATACATGCAATTGCGAAGATACAACTGCAGAATATTCCAAGAATCTTCAATGTACATTACACCTTTGTATGCCGGGAATGCATATACAAGCCTGAAATGCATACAAAAATGCATACAACTATTTTGTGCACTTTTCAAAGCCCGATATGCATAAAATAAGACTGAGGGACTTAGAACTTTTTTGGATTTTTTTGTTAAGGGGCCTACAGATTTAAATGCCTAAAACCTGAATGTTTATGTAGGCACCAACATTGGCTCTGTCTGGGGACGCATGCATCTTGTAGGCACGAGAACCATAGATCTCTAAGATGCAAACCAGTCCCTTATCCATTGGGCTATAGAGTCAAACACTGCACTAACTTGCATCACAAATCACATTTATTAAAACTTATCTAGTGGCCCAGGGCCACCAAAAAGGAAAAACTAGGATTTCCCTCTGTCAAACACTTGATTTTCTTCTGATCTTACTGGGTCAAGCCTAAAGATATTGCCGTTGTCTGACCACAAACAAACCTTGTCACTTGCATATTCAAACATCTCATTGAGCTTGCCCCTGTCAACCTTATGCAAATGACCATCAATATCAAGCATCATGTGAATGTTATATTCATGAAACAATACATTTCCATATGAAATATGATACTCATCATCATCTATTTCAGCAATATGCATTGTAAAATGATCTCCCAACTGGACTGAAAATTGAAAGCACTCAAAGTTCACCATGTAGCTAGGATCATCAGGTCTCAATTTATCAAAAGCTGGCATATCAAAGAAGAAGCTTTCACATTCATATTTGTGTAGATCATGCACACAATCATTAGCTGCATCAAACTGGAAAGGATTAGACTCAGGCACATCTCTGTAACAATCTTCATGATATACGTTAGTCTCTCTTTCAATAGGATGAAATTTAGAATCCTTATCAATATCAATGCTTAGATTTTCACCATACTCAAACAGATCCTCATCATTATATGTATCATTTGCATGGAAGAGGGTTGACCCAAGTGTTTCAGCTCCATCATAGTATGCCATTGGTTCATGGGCAGCCAAACGTGCATTTTCATCATCAATGAATTTCTTGTGTGGAGGAGTATCAACCCTTGTATCATAAGCAAAACAATAATCAAATAAAGAACAATCATGCTCTGCACTACTAATTATTTCAATCTCTAATTGCTCTTCATCATCTCTATGTGTCTGAATAAAAGACAATGATTCAAACATGGAACTGCTCCTTTGCTTGTTTATTTCTTCTCTATCTTGTGCACAATACTCACAATCATCTCCACAAACCCATTCAAACAAGCACTCATCATTGCTTTCAGAGCCAGATACCTCAACCTTGAATTGGGAGTCATCATTGATCCTTTTGTTAGCATCCTTCATTGATGAACAATCCAGTTGAGTATTGTTATCAGCGTTATGTTCAAACATAGCAGCCTTGTCAACTTTTATCTTTTCATTTCACATTTATCTTCAAATAATGCCATGATCACTTGGTCATTTGCAGCTACACAACTATTATTCATACCAAAATTTGTGGACAGGGAATTTTGTATGTGCTCATTCCTCATTTTTTCTATATTTTCTAAAAACTTGTATGCCATCTGCATACTTGTTATCTTGAATTCCCTCAACATTGCACTAGAGCCCTTTTCAAAAGCTTTAAAGTATATGCCAATGTAGGATGGAGTATCACGTCTGAAGTCTTCAGGGATTTGTGAAAGGGTAATTGCAAATCTATGACTGAAATCAATACTGGGCTCTTCATCTTGTCTTATAATTTCCATTAGTCTTGCAACAAGATCAGCAAGTTGTCTTACAAATTCTTTTTTAAAACAATCAACAAGTTCATCCCAACAGGCAGAGGACCTCTTCGGAAAGCTCAAATACGAATCCCTAGCTCTTGCACCAAAGGATCTAACAAAAAACCTCATCCACATATCCTCATCTCTAAATGAGTGTCTCTCCATGAATCTATGAAAGTTTTGGATATGTGCACCCCCATCACACACATTGTGTCCACTAAATCTAGGCATCTGATTGTAAATCTGAGTAGGCATACTTTCAACTTCATAGTCAACCCATGACAAATCTAATTGGTCATACAAGGGATAAAGAGGGCTGACAAGAGGTTTAGCATTTTGACTGGCAGACATAACAGGATTATTACTATTTAACTGAGCCTGCCGAGCCTCTAAGGATATCAACCTATTCTTTATCTCTTCAATTTTTTTACTCAACATTTCATCCCCCTCTTGGCTAAGCATAGGTGAATACATACTTGGATTCATATAGGGTTGAGGGTCAAGGGATTAGGGTTAAAGTAGAGTGTCGAGGGTAGAGGGATTAGGGATAGGGTTGAAGGTTGAAGGTTTAAGGATTTAGGGTTGAGGCTTTAGGGATGAGGGTTAAGGGATTAGGGTTTAAGATATAGTGTCAAGTGTCAAGGGTGTAGGGATAGGTTTTAGGGTTTAAGTATAAACTATATGGTTTGACGTTGAGGGTTGAGGGTTTAGGGATAGGGTTAAGGGTCAAGGGATTAGGGTTAAAGTAGAGTGTCGAGGGTATAAGGATTAGGGATAAGGGATTAGGGTTTAAGGTATAGTATCAAGCCTGTTGAGGGTTTAGGATTAGGGATAGCATTTAGGGTTTAGGGATGAGGGATTAGGGTTGAGGGTTGAGGGATTAGGGATTAGGGATAGGGTTTAGGGTTTAGGGTTGAGGGATTAGGGTTTAAGGTATAGTGTTGAGGGTTTAGGGTTGAGGGATTAGAGTTAAGGGTTGAGGGATTAGGGTTTGACATTGAGGGTTGAGGGTTGAGGTTTTAGGGTTGAGGGTTTAGGGATGGGGTTGAGGGTCGAGGGATTAGAGTTAAGGGTTAAGGGATTAGGGTTTGATGTTGAGGGTTGAGGTTTTAGGGTTTAGGGTTTAGGGATAGGGTTGAGGGATTAGGGTTTGATGTTGAGGGTTGAGGGTTTAGGGATAGGGTTGAGGGTCGAGGGATTAAGGTTAAAATAAAGTGTTGAGGGTATACAAATTAGGGATAGGGTTGGAGGGTTTAGGGATAAGGGATTAGGGTTTAAGGTATAGTATTGAGCTCATTGAGGGTTTAGGAATAGGGATAGCGTTTAGGGTTTAGGGATGAGGGATTAGGGTTGAGGGTTGAGGGTTGAGGAATTAGGGTTTAAGGTATAGTATCGAGCCTGTTGAGGGTTTAGGAATAGGGATAGCATTTAGGTTTTAGGATTTAAGGTTTAAGGGTTGAGGGTTGAGGCTTTAGGGTTTAGGATTAAGTGAGACCTAGATGGCTAAGGATGGATGGAGAGGTAGACAAGGAGTGACTGAGAGACATAGAGAGGGGAGAGGTAGAGAGGTGAAGAGGAGAGATAAGTTAGATATAGAGAGGTGAGAGATAGAACAGGAGCTAATGGAACTATTGATGATGATTGTTAGTCATAACATGCATAAAAATTTACACAACAAACCTTTATTATCTTGTAAAGTACGATCAACTTAGGATAAGTTGATGACTCTAAGTCTCTATTGATTAGATCATGATCGTCTGATGTTACTCAGAGGTTGATGTGACATGCTATTTTCCATTTCAAGGGGTCTTACATTTGTCTTGATGATTAGTATTGTCCTATTTCCTGTAAATTTACTTCATAGAGAGGTTATTTCTAGTTTATTTCCAAAGATAGTTGATATATTTGCAAGTTTGATCAATTCTTCTGATCATTGATCATCCTGAACTTGTTCTTTCTTCTACACTGTATATTTATTCAAATGATGTGTTTATAAGTAGATAAGTGTATGAATTTCATGGATACTTGTATGAATTTGCATGATGTTTGTCAATTTGACACGCCTTTTCTCTAAATATGCTCTTTATTTTAATTATCTACGGGATATCAACATTTTTCATGTTATTTTCTTTTAATTCTCTGTTATTTGCAATTATGGTGATGAATTGTTATGAAATTGAAAGAAATTTGAAAGAATGCTTCTAATTTTAGTGAATCTTTAGCCATTGAACCACATACATATAAGATACATTCATGAGGAGAAGAAATCAAACCATATGTCACCAGGATGTTCCACAACTAGATATGGATGATGCTAACTTCAAAGGATAAGGAATGAAAACAACACATGCAGATTGACAAGCACTCCAAGGGACGCAGCTGATCAAAGCATGTATCCAGATTTCAAACACAGATTACTCAAAATTTATGATGATTTGTAATCAAAAAGTCTTCTCTTTCATTTAGTATGCATAACATGTACATTTACAACAACTTTGAAATGAGCCCTAATATTTCAGCAATCAAATTTCAATTAAGTTTCTGAATGTTAAAAATATGGCACCCCTGCACCTTTTATCGAATAAGGTGAGGCAATTACAAATGACCTACGATCAAGATTTGTCAATTAAGATCAATGGTAGATAATTACTCTTTGACTCAGTCAACTCTTCCTCGTGGCACAGGTTGCCAGCTGGCAACCATATGGATGACTCATTTTTGATGAGGGCTTGATGCATATGTTCCCTTGGTGATGCATCTTCATTCACTCTTTAGGTTCCCCCACTTCATTTTCTTCTTCTTCATCATGGTCATCATCTTCATTACTTTCGGTATCACTATCACCCTGATGTACATCTTCCTGTATGTGGGCCTTCATCGCTGTCCTGATGTGCTCATATGCCTACACTATTTTATCTACCTCTCCGCCATCTTGGATTTTGGCTTTTGTTATGGCATGCTTATGAGACTAGAATTTAGCTTTGAGCGCTTCTAGCTTACCTTTTCTGCTATTTAAAGTCTTATTATAAGTTTCCACCCCGACCTTTATCCTCATGATCTTATTTAGTACTTCTTCTGTCAGGTGGGTGAGGGGGTCATCTGCTACTAGCTGGAAATTATCATGCTGAGTTTTTATAGCAAAGTTTACGTCTTGATTTTCAATCTTTCCCTCTACTTTCCCTTCTAAGGCTTCAAGGATCTCTGCTTCATATGCCATCATGTTGTACATCTTTATACTTATATCCCTAAGCTTTCCACTGCATTTCTTCAGGATATCACAATCAAACCTGATATTTTCATACCATATGTCTATCAGCAGGGCAGTGTTATTATTCAACACTTGATTATTTATTAGGATTTGAGGATCAATCCTCTTCATTTCTCTTAAAGTAGTTAGGTCCTTTTCCAATTGGAATGACCATTTCCCTGTTTCATTTTGGATTTTTTCTACCTTTCTCTTTAAACTGCTTAAAGAATTCCACCTCTGTAAGGAGGTTCTCAAAACATCTTTCACTCTAGTGAGGGATGACATCATCCATTTCTCCATGATCATGGCTTCATGCTTCATGAGGTCCTACTTGGTGACCTCCTCCTAGGATATGACAGTCAATGGGACTACCAGATCAACTGGTGTATTACCAGGGTTAATCAACTCCTTTATATATGAATGCAGCTAAGAAATGTGCTCCTTATGCTATTTATTTTTCTCTTTCTCCTTCTTTACCCTTTGGGTCAAAGAATCAATGATGTCTTTCCCTTCCTAACCTTCTTGGTCCTCATTAGTAAAACCCAAATCAACAGTTGTGATTTGGAACTCTTCAAGGGTGATCTTGCCTCTCTCCTTTTCTACCATAGGAAGTGCTACCTGTGTAGTCCTTCTGCCTGTAGCAGGATCTCTCTTAATAGCCGATGTCAATCTGGCTTTCCTCTTGGGCTTCATTATTGTCTTTGCAAACAAGGTGGAAACATCAAATTCTTAAATTTTAGACCCTCCTTCCATACCTATTTCTTTCTCCAGCCACTGAGGCACTTCATCTCCAAATCCCTGATGTCCTTTATCAACATCATGTCCGCCTTGTTCTCCAATATCTGTTTCTATTATGGGTGGAGAAGGTGATTTCTTAGTTTCTTTCTCATGGAATTCCTCATGAGGGGGATCCTATTGCATTTCTTCTTGCTGAGGGGCCTCTTTCTGTAGAGGAGGATCCTGTGGATTTTCCACATTATGATCTTGCACTTGATCTTGTATTCCCTCCTTCTGACTTTTATCCACTTTATTGCTTTCCTCATCCAGAGTCATGTTGACATCTGCGGATGTCTGAGTATTTTGGCCTTGTGTATCACCTTGATCCTGGGTCACTTCTTGTTCTACACCTGACGCACCAACATCCTGTGTCTTGAGGTCCTCATGACCTGATTTATCTTTTTCTTCTGTGGCATCTCCCCGATCTCCCTAAGTTTGGGCAGCAGTATCACTTGATGTATCTTTATCGCCCCCGCCCTTCTGTTGGACTTCTACTATTTTTGGCTTAGTGGATATATCATGTTGTTGCTTACCCATATTAGGAGCATTGCTCTCTTTTTCTGCCTGCTTGGCCACTTCAACCTTTTCTGTCACCTCAAGTGCACCTGCTTTTTCCTTGGGACTTACATCACCCCTGTATGTTAAATCTATAACCACAGGGCTAGTCACCTAATCAACCAACTTATCAAGCCCTATCTGTTGGGTTGCCCTCTCCAGGCTACTTTCTTTCACTTCCTCTATTTGCTTCACCTCCTCCAATATTGCCATCTATGCTAATGGGGTCCCATGTGGAGTCATGCGGGTACTAGAGGTGAGAGTTTCCATCCTTTAAGAGGCTACATTTTGAACTACCTCATCATCTGATAAGTCGATGGTGTCCTCCAAGGAGAAAGGACCACCCCGACCTCCCTTGAAAGCCTTTTTTGCTTGTTCCTCTGCCTTCTCAGTCTTGAACTTTATTATGGTGGGAAGCAGAACATCATGTTGCAGTTCCTTCCTAAATACTTCACTACCGGCTCCTCTCAATACAATAGGGTTAGCCCTGATATCACCCTGCATGGATGTTCTTTGCTTCTTAGGGGGTGATGTCAATGGCATCACCTTCCTCTTCCTACTGACCATCATTGGGTCATCAGGTTCCTTTTCTCCGTGCACTTCTTCAAATGGGATGTCTTCTTCTAGCTCATGCTGTGAGGTTTGGCCCTCCTCTCGTACTTCTGCAATTTCTACAGCTAGCTTCAAAATCCTCTTTGTCTTAGGCTTGTCAATTAGAGGTGGTGCAAATGATGCGGACGCTTGTCCTGATGTTGATGCACATGCAGCTGGTGTGGCAACCCTTTCAATTATCACCCCCTTACGTTCATCTTCAGTTTTCTTACCTCTATGGGGACCGTTCCTCTATTTTTGTGTGGGTAACCTCTCTCCATTGGATTTTCTTTTCTCATTGAGGAAGTCATCATACTCCTCGTCAGCTAGTTCTTGCCTTTTCTTTTTGGCATCAACTGTGAGGGCCACACCCCTTTTCTTCAATCTATTTATTTCCTCATCTACCCAAGCTTGGGTTAATTGTAGCACCCCACCTATAAACTGATCCAAGGATATGTCCTCCAGCTATGTTAGATTAGGGGCTGATATGGTGTCATTGTACACCTTCTTGTCTTCATATTCATTAGACATAGTTTTTCCATCATCCTTCTTCAGCTGTGTTGGCACTGGGATGCAGTCAAATATCCTTATTTGGTTCATGGTGAGCCTCTGGTATTTTCTTCTCCTCACCTCAGCTTCATTCTCACAATTAGTCCAGAAATCTTCCAGATGCTTCTGATGATTAGGTTTTCCCACTATTTTCTGCATCCTGCCATAGGGGTCATAAGATCTAGCCAAGGGAGAAGGCTACAGATACATCAGTTTTAGGCCTCCCATGGCATGTTTTATGCTCTCTAAGTCTGAGCACATATACCGGCCCATAGACATTGGAAATAATACCGGAGGTATCTTCTTTTGTTCCTTGTATGCTGCAGCTATGGTAGACACTTGTCTGAGAAATTCCATCAGGACAACCCCATCAGTAGGGTATCTTGGTAGCATAAGGGGTTGTCCTTCAAATCCCTCTATCCTTATATATGAAAATGTGGCAAACTGGATGAGCCAGGTGCCATGTCTGTAAACAACTTCCTGAGCCTCCATGCTCGGTCTCTTGGCTCTATCTTCCTCCATGGTTCTGACTAGATGCATAGAGAATGCATCATTTACTAATTTGTAATCCAAGAGATAGTTCTTTCTCTGTAGCTAAGGATAGTGATCCCATATGTGGGCATCATCTACATCACCGCCAGATTTACCCACTATAGTCAAGGCATCAAAGGTTCCCTTGTAAGTACATGAGTACACAACATATGAGGTCATATGAAACATGCATGCCTGACCTCCCAGGTTCCTCATGCCTTCATCTAGTGCATCGCTGACGACCTTGGCCCATAATGGCTTATTATCTATGTATACGACCATCTTGATGATTCCAAACATCTAATTCTCAAAATTTTCTGCATGAAGTTTGCCTGTCATCCTGCTTAGCAGGGCAATCATGTACTGGTAATCATTGTCAAAATCAAACTTGTACAAGTGTACGAGCAATTTAGCTGAGGAAGTGTAGGTGCTGCTCTTCGACCTCCACTGATACATCCTCTTCCTTGCACTCTTCTTATTGTTGTTGTATTCTTTGTCCAACTTACATAAATCTACACTGACCACCTTCTTTCCAACTGGTAGATTAAAAGTAGAGGTGATGCCCTTAATTGAAAAGTTAGCATATACTCTTCCATGCTTCTCCACCCACCTAGTCTCAGGGTTATAGTTCCTGGCATATTCCACTACCAGTTTTGGGGTGTCCATGGCATATGGAAATCTGGCTGCATGCCACATTCCTGAAACATATATTGCATCCAGAAGGGTATTGTCTTTATCATGATCTATTCTTGTTGACCATACTGCTAGGTCTGTATCTCCTTGGTGAGTGTCACCAATGATGCCGTACTTAAATTGTACCCCCTTGGGCTGAACAAACATGGGCTTAAGAAATTTTGAATCAGACCTATTCTGTCTAAGATCCGCCATGGACTCCTGCAATAAACACAATCTGTGTTACTTTACAATATCTATATGCATTCATACAACATTATGTACCTCTACAGCATCATGCATACTCTATTCATTATTCTTTACTTTATCATGATATGCATATTTACAGATTCAAACCACAAGAAAGAACATACTACCTAAACATGTAGAAAACGACAACAGGAGGGTTTTCAATTACTTACCTGATAATGCTTTCCTCTTGGGTTAGATGGATGATTACGGAAAAGGGCTGCAAATGCGGAGGATCACCCGTTCCGTTACGCTAGAAGATCTAGTCCATTCACAGGTAGCTGTATGAGGGTTTGACTTCTCTGCTATGTAATTTCTCATTTTTTTGCAAGGTAAATGAAAATAACCTTGGAAAATTACCTTTAAACGCATCCGTAGGGCAAATTAGGGTAAAACTGTGTTGGAGATGGTTAAATCAGTCAATCTTTTGCAAAGGATTCATGGATGATGCCAAGTGTTTGATTTGTATTCATAATCAGCGAGAATCCATCTACCACATTTAAGTGCATTTAATGTCAGGAAATAGGAAGGGGTTGATCTTCGAAAGATCGGGTGATATTTTGCGAAATATGACCCCCTCTGGATAAAATGACCCCCCGCCTTTGAGTGGCAAAACTAATGCAAAAGAATCAGGTGATGTGGTCAACGTTGACCACATGTATATCGGGTCATGAAACTAAGATCAAGAGATGTTCAAAATATGATCCTGCAAATAAAATGACCCCCTTGGGAAAAAGATCAGGGTGACGTCACCGTGTTGGCAAGCTTGTTTAAGTGTTGTGTTTTAATGACGTCACCGTCATGTTATTGAATATAGTAGGCATCGAATATATACCTCCGCGAGGTAAAATGGAATGATGATGTCATCATCAGGGTGATTTCCTTTGTTCGTTGGGTTTAGATGACATCATCATCATATTAGCATAGGGTGATATTTTGTGAAGAGGGTGATATTCGTAAGATGACAGATATTAAAAATATGACCCCTGCAAAATATGTGAAGTCGTTTGACAGGCAGTTAATAGCTATCACGTAAAATTGATATCCACACTTCATGGATCAAGTGATTATTAGGTGATAATGCAATATCAAGGTGATCTTATATAATATGATTGATGTTTGAAATATGACCCCCCTCCTCAGAATATCAGGTTTGACTGAAACTTTGACTCAACATAACTTTCTCCCCTTAGAGAATTTTGGGGTGATCCAAAAGGCAAACCTGCTTGGAATTTCATGAACTTTCCAACCATGAGGTTAATAATGTGAAATACTAAATTTTGCAACTAACCGCACCATGGTGACCTATCCACCCTCTTGCAGGGTTACCTGCATGACTTAATTTTACCAGACCGCCTAAAGCAGAAAAACAACAAGCCAAAGCAATAAAAAAAAGTTGGGTCCCTATTTTGTCAAGTCAAAATGGGGCATGTTGTGTAACCACACAACATGAACTAGA
The DNA here is from genome assembly GCA_027924645.1 of Cunninghamia lanceolata. Classification (NCBI taxonomy): domain Eukaryota; kingdom Viridiplantae; phylum Streptophyta; class Pinopsida; order Cupressales; family Cupressaceae; genus Cunninghamia; species Cunninghamia lanceolata. Next base: position 1,094,098 of record BSBN01001682.1, on the reverse strand, counting down.
GGTGGGATATTGTAAAGGTGCTAATGAAGGTGAGATAGGCACAAATATTTATGGATCAATCTATAGTAGGACAAAATGCGAGCATGTTATAACGCGCTCACATTTTGTCCTGCTATAGAAATGGTAAAAAGTCCTGGACCCCCATGATCAGGCCCACATGCTCTATTTTCATGCTAATTATGCACGTGTTCCAACAAAAAAGAAGTGCTTTCATGTTGTTGGGAAGTTCACATGCACATTTTACACATTCTACCACCTTTGCATGATCTTTCCACCACTTTTTCTACTTTGCCAACTTGAGAAGGAGGAAATAACATAGTTTTCACATCAAATTTGATATATATCTATTCAAGTTTCAATTTTTGTAGTGTTGCAATGTTAATTGTGATTCAATTTTAGGAATTTAACATTATAGATTGGTTAATAGTATTGTTGTTACTAATTATATTTGAGTGTTATTCAATTTAACATTGAAAAGGAAGCAAGTGGTGAAAAACTCAAATTGATGAGGAGTTTGATGCAAGAAGAAAAAAACACTACATAATTGGGTACTCTCTCCATTCAAATATCTATTTTTTAGGTATGTCAAGTATTTACATGCATGTTCTTTACATTTTCCTTAATTCTATTTGAATTACTTTATTATACTTTATCATACATGTTTATATCACTTGTATCCAGTATGCATAATAAAAGACTATGTATACATATCTTGTGTTTATATAATAGACTATATTTTAAATTAGTTCATGGTATGCATAATAAAAGATATCTCAAAGGTCAACATTAATTAAAATAGACACATTCCCAATCAAGAAAGTAGCCTACAATCTCACATGATGCCATGTATATTTTCTACACTTGGGCTCTTTAATAATTATGTGTAATAAACATACCTTAACATACCATGATGTCAAACTATACAAGAATATATCCTTATAATATAATAAAAATACAATCCCACTATTATCTTGTCATATTAACAAGTTAAATACAATCTTTACTCTCCTTTGACCTTATCCTCATCTAGGACTAAAGTGAACTTTGTACCATAATGCTTTGTATGGCTGCAATAACATTGTGCAATAATGCTACAGACAAATTCTCTGTCATGCCGAGGAAATGATCAAGAATTAAATCAACATAGGAAGAAATAGAAGCTAAGAATGCAAAGAAAGCAGCGACTATGAGGGAACTTCATGATAAGAGGAATTTGGACATGATAAATGAAGACATGCCAATTGAAGAGGAACTATAACCATCACAAAGAGATATGGTATTGGCGGCACAAAGAGAACGAATGCAAAAACTTCGTGCTATGAGAGATTTGAATACCATAGTTGGAGACGCGTCCTCTACCGCAAGTCAACATGTAGGGACACCATCTACCACATCTCAAGTTGAGAGTAGATTATCACTCACATGTGATGAAGGAGGTATGCCATCATTCCCACCTCAACCTCAAGGTATGTCATCTATTCCATCTTCAATCAAAGGTATGCCATCTAGCCCATCTCATTTAAATATTGATGAAATTCTTAATGTTGAGATGAATTTACCTAACTTAATACCACCTAGAATTTTGCATAGAAAGCCAAAGTATTTGATTGATACTGATAAGAATATTTTGCAGCCAATGGAAGGTAAGATTCTAAAATGCACTTGTAGAAGATATGCTCATAAGATTTGGAGATTGTTCTTTGAAAAGTTAAATGAGACTGCAAGATGTCAACTATTCATTGAAATGATGCGAAGTATAAAGTATAGGTCCATCATGAAGATTCTTGGGTTGAGAACATCAGAGGCTTCAAGTGAAAAATCTATTGTCAAGAATCTAATGAGTACGTATGAGAGTGTGGGTAACACCTCACGCACAAAAGATAGTAATGCAACATGGCGTGTGATTACATCGACTATAGTAAGTAGTCAAATGAGGAAAGATCGTCTTGTTAGAAAGATGAGTCAAGAATTGAGAATTAATAGGAAAACTTTATCACGAGCTGTTAGAAGATGCCAAAGAATTGAGGACACTAATGCCAATGAATTATGGGCGTTCTCAGGGAGACTACCACGAAAAGATAAACCAATTGTTGAAGCATTAAGATCACTAATTGAAGACTTTTGGAAGAATTACACAAGGGTATATTCGAATCAAAGGGATGTGGTAAGAAGGAGAATTAGTAGTCGGAACCGTGAGCCACATCCAAAGCATTTTTTGGATGAGACCTAAACATAGTTTTATGGTAAATTTCTAGAGAAGTATCCTCAAATTAAAATTTGTCAAAGATATTTTGAAATGCTAAAACCTTTCTATGTCAAGATAAATCACACACTCACTACTTGTTGTAGATTACATATTGAATTTTCTAACCATTTTGATGTTTATAGGTCTATATGTTTAGATTTGTATACTAACAATGTTTTGCAGGGTTGTGGCATATGTGCCCCACCAACATCTTTAAGAGACTTCATATCAAGAATTTTATGTGAAAGAGAGGAAGGTCAAATATTTTACAAGAAATTATGCTTGGATGGCACATGCCATCATTGCGGTGGCTTGTAACGTTTGCCAATATGTGAACATATGAAAATAACACATGTGGTTGGAAACAAACTAGTAGAGTTTGGCAAGTATAAAACAGTGGCATACAATACAAAAGATGGTAAAGAAGCAAAGAGGTGTGAATTGGTTATTGAAAAGATTCCAGTGTATCAGTTTATGCCTATATTTCATGACAACATAGTGTATGAGTATGCAAGACATGCCCATAGAGCTTGATGGTTGGACTTGCAATTCAAGTTATGTAAGGACACATTTTTGGTTGGTAGCGTTGTTTCAGTCGTTGACTTTGCAGAGAACTACAATCTATAGCCACAACGTGAGGTGCAATCACAATATTACAACTCCACACAGGTTTCTATATTTGTGCACATCACATTCATTCATGCGAATGATAGTATAGAGGATGACAAAAAGATCATAAGGGAGTATCATTTCTATATCAATGATGATCGCACACATTCTACGAAGTTCGTGCAAGGTTTCTTTCAGTTGTTCTACAATGATTTGGCTAGAAGGGACATATCATTCAGTCAGCATATCATATGGTCAGATAATTGTGCGTCATAATTCAAGAACTCACATAATTTCTATTAGATGAGTAGGAGGCATAATTTTACAGGTATTCAACATATGTGGAACTTTTGTGAGGCTGGGCATGGAAAGGGGGAGCATGATGGTGCAGGAGCATGTATCAAAAGAGCCATAGCATGAGAAGAGTTAAAGTATAAAGACAATGCAAAGTTGACAGATGCAAAATCGATCCTCACGTGGTGTAATGCTTCCATGGGTCCAAGTAATGAAGGTAAGTCTTCAGTTCATAGATTTCTTGGTTGATAGATGATACTAACATTGCACCATATGAGGGATGTTCTACACTGATAGGATCAAGTAAGATGCACTCTTTCAGAAGCTCAATTGTAGGTTCATGGAGTATCCATACGTGAAAGATGTCATGCTTTTGTTCTTCCTATACAATTCAAGCCTGGGATGAGTGCGAGTCAAAGGAGTGGGTTGACAAATGGCAGTTAAGTTATCTTAGCCCACTTGACACGTATCGACCCCCAACGACACTAGAACTAACACAGATGGAATCATTAGTTGACTTTGACCACATATCAGTTCTATTTCAACCAGGTAATATATCTATTTGCATAGTTTTTGAAATTCCTAATGTCATCTTACTTTGTAGTGTTTTTGTAATGTTGACTAATTTCTTCTAATTTGCTACACATAGCAATGTAGGGCATGTATATGCAGTTATTACAGATGAAGATAACGAAGAGGGAATAGATTATTACTTGTGTTGTTGTGTTGAGGCCAAAAAGAAATTGGAGGCCCCAATTACAGATGGAGAAAACATCGAATACCCTACAGGCTTAGTGGTTATTACTGGAACATATCTTAGAAGGTACCCACATAAGAGTGTTAATGTTTAGCTATTTCAGGACTTTGACACGCATCAGAAGAATCTTCATTACTCGAACCTTGTCGTGGCATCCAATGTTCATTTGATACAATATCAAGGTAGACCTTTGAACAAGTCTTTGTGGAAGGTGCGTGAGTTTGACCATGAAGCAATACTTGACACAATAAAGAGTAGATCTAGGTGTCTTCTAGGTAGGTGTCTTCTATAATTTAATCTAGGTGTCTTAGGTAGGTACTATATGTCAAATAGGTCACCATAATAGGTGTCTTAGGTAGAACTATAATCTAGGTGTCTAGTTGACTTAGGTCTAGACTATGATAAGGTATAAAGACTAGGTGTCTTAGGTCTACTATGTCTATAAAATCTAGATACATACTATACAATAGGTGTCCTAGGTGTCCTACATCTACTAGAATACATGTGTCTTAGGTCAGGCCACATGAGCTTCCACCTTCACATGGTTGGCCTTGTTAGTATAGAATATTTATATTTCTTGAAGCTAAGGGAAGCTCTTTTTCTTAATAGGAAAACTTTATCAACTTCAGTTGCACTAATGGTGCAGGAGCACCGAGGTTGTCATGCCTCCAAGAGGGGTCAAAAAATAAAATTTTGTTTTGATGGAGTCAATTGTATGTAATAAGGTCTTCTAAGACTATTTCATTTGTTTTTGAGTCTTTGAGTCCTGTTGCAAAAAAGTGTCAATGTTGTCAAGTTGCACAAAACAATTTTTACATTTTTGGTGTCTTGCTCTTGATGCAACCAAACTAATAGTTCCAATGCATCTAGATGGGTACATTTAGGCTAGGCATGGTCCTGTTTTTCACCCAAACATGCCGAAACAGTCTGAGCTACATTGTACCGACGATATCCCTAAAGAGTCCAAAGTGTAAAAAGACAGCAATTTTTGACGAGTTGTTACTTAGAAATTGTGTCACTTAGAAATATTATGTCTAAGGAAACATGATCATATAGGGTTCCTCTATAATAACCTCTCTCAGTTTTTTATATCTCTGAGGTGTTTTCCTGTGGTAAAAGGTTTTCTACTGCTCCAAAAATCGTTAGAAGGATGTAGTGTAAAGTTGCAAAGGGGTGTAACTTTCGTCCTGCTCCTAATGCGACCAAACTAACTATTCCAATGCATCCAGATGGGTACATTTATGCTAGGTATGGTCTTGTTTTTCACCCAAACATGCTGAAACAGTCTGAGTTACATTGTATCGACGATATCCCTAAAGAGTCCAAAGTGCAAAAAGGTAGCAATATTTGACGATATGTTACTCAAAAATTGTGTCACTTAGAAACATTCTGTCTAAGGAAAAATGATCATGGAGAGTCCCTCTACAATAACCTCTTTTAGTTTTTTATATCTTTGAGGCATTTGCCTGTGGTGAAAGGTTTTCTACTGCCCCAAAAATCGACAGAAGGAGGTAGTGTAAAGATTCAAAGGGGTGTAACTTTCATCCTACTCCTGATGCGACCAAACTGACTATTCCAACGCATCCATATGGGTACATTTATGCTAGGCATGGTCCTATTTTTCACCCAAACATGTTGAAACAGTTCGAGCTACATTGTACCGACGATATCCCTGAAGAGTCCAAAGTGCAAAAAGGTAGCAATCTTTGATGAGATGTTACTCAAAAATCATGTCACTTAGAAACATTTTGTCTAAGGCAACATGATCATGTAGGGTTCCTCTACAATAATCTCTCTCAGTTTTTATATCTTTGAGATATTTGCTCGTGGTGAAAGGTTTTCTGCTGCCCCAAAAATTGTTAGGAGGTAGTGTAAAGTTGCAAAGGGGTGTAACTTTCATCTTGCTCCTGATGTGACCAAACTGACTATTCCAACGTGTCCATATGGGTACATTTATGCTAGGCATGGTCCTATTTTTCACCCAAACATGCCGAAACAATCCGAGCTACATTGTATCGACGATATCCTTGAAGAGTCCAAAGTGCAAAAAGGCAGCAATCTTTGACGAGATGTTATTTAAAAACTATGTCAATTAGAAACATTTCATCTAAGGCAATGCGATCATGTAGAGTCCCTCTACAATAACCTCCCTCAGTTTTTATATCTCTGAGGTGTTTGCCCGTGGTGAAAGGTTTTCTGTTGCCTCAAAAATTGTCAGAAGGAGGTAGTGTAAAGTTGCAAAGGGGTGTAACTTTCATCCTGCTCCTACTGCAACCAAACTGACTGTTCCAACACATCTAGATGGTACATTTACATTAGGTATGGTCCTTTTTTTCACCCAAACATGTCGAAACAGTCCGAGTTACATTATACCGATGATATCCCTGAAGAGTCCAAAGTACAAAAAGGCATCAATCTTTGATGAGATGTTACTAGAAAACCATGTCACTTAGAAACATTCCTTTTGAGGAAGCATGATCACATAGAGTCCCTCTACAATAACCTCTCTCAGTTTTTTATATCTCTGATGCGTTTGCCTGTGGTGAAAGGTTTTCTGCTACCCCAAAAATTGTCAGGAGGTAGTGTAAAGATGCAAAGGAGTGTAACTTCCGTCCTGCTCCTGATGTGACCAAACTGATAGTTCCAACGCATCGGGATGGGTATGTTTAGACTAGGCATGGTCCTGTTTACACCCAAACATGCCAAAACAGTCCGAGTTACATTGTACCGACGATATCCCTAAAGAGTCCAAAGTGTAAAAAGGCAGCAATCTTTGATGAGCTGTTACTCAGAAACCATGTCACTTAGATACATTCTGTCTAAGGCAACATGATCACGTATAGTCCCTCTACAATAACCTCTCTTAGTTTTTTATATCTCTAAGGCATTTTCCTGTGGTGAAACATTTTTTACTGCCCCAAAAATCATCAGAAGGAGGTAGTGTAAAGTTGCAAAAAGGTGTAACTTTTGTTCTTCTCCTTGTGTGGCCAAACTGACAGTTCCAACACATCTGGATGGGTACATTTAGGTTAGGCATAGTCCTATTTTGTACCCAAACATGCCGAAATAGTCTGAGCTACATTGTATCGGTGATATCCCTGAAGAGCCCAAAGCGCAAAAAAGTAGCAATCTTTGACGAGCTGTTACTTAGAAACTGTGTCACTTAGATACATTTCGTCTAAGGAAATGCGATCATGTAGGGTCCCTCTACAATAACCTATCTCAGTTTTTTATATCTCTAAGGCGTTTACCCATGGTGAAAGGTTTTCTGCTGCCCCAAATATTATCAAAAGGAGGTAGTGTAAAGTTGCAAAGGGGTGTAACTTTTGTTCTTCTCCTCGTACGGCCAAACCGACAATTCCAACATGACTGGATGGGTACATTTAGGCTAGGCATGGTCCTGTTTCGCACCCAAACATGCCAAAATAGTCTGAGCTACAAACACTAACTAGTCTTCAATCTTCAAACACTACAAATACCATGATATCCTGCATAAAGTTGTCTTTTAGCCTTTTATAAAGGCATGCCCATCAAATTCAACCACATAGATATGATTGTTTGTATTCCATTTTTTTTAAAATATTGACCTTCCAATCCTTTTTCCCGCCCTCATATCAATTAAATATGACCTTCAATTATGATATGACGCTCGAGCTTATCAGAGTTTACTAGAGAGGCCGGTTGAGTTAGGTTGAAGGGCCGGTGAACTAATGACTTAAAGACCCTTTAGTAGGTTGATTTAAGTGATAGTAACTTTTGATTATAAGTCAATATTAAATTAAAACAAAAGTGCACTTTACACACGACAGACAATTGAGGGTTTTAAAGTCTTAAGAAAAGTAGATTCTTTTTAGGGTTTAATGCCCAATATGCAAACCCTAACTATCAATAAGATTATGATTATGAAAGCTTGTGTCTTCTCTAACTTCTTATTGCATGAACAAAACCACATCCACCATGAATACGAACCTTGCATCATATCAACCTTCCAAGATAGACCTTATCATGAAAACCATATTCACAACAAAACCTTGCATGAACAAAACCACATCCACCATGAACATGAACCTTGCATCATATGAACCATGTTTGTCTTGTGTAGCATCAACATGAATTAAGAGACCTTATCATAAAAACCATATTCACAACAACATGCACCTCATGACCATCACCTACCTTGAATCACTGTATGACCTCATCAACATCAATAACAAACAACCTTGACCCTTTGACTTCAATGACAACTTTAAACCTTGATTGTTGATAACTTATGGAAGCCTATAGCCCCAATGTTATGTTGCCTACTAAAATTAGGTAAGACTCAATGTAATCTCATAACCTCACCTTATATGCAAGAGGAATTACATTTAATAACCATAATGGTCATCAGGTGCTCATAAGCATATGATTTTGACTATCTTATTCAAAACAACAAACATACTCTTTGCATCCCAATATGGTATAATAACAAGAAATTAAGAAATATTTTCAATTGACCAACTCATAAAGAATATGGATTAGGATACTCATTTGAATATTTTTAATTGAGCAACTCATAAAGAATATGGATTAGGATACTCATTTGAATATTTTTAATTGAGCAACTCAAAGAATATGAATGTTTTCTATTCAACATGATGATTCATTTTTATTTTAAATACAACTTTTATCTTTTAGTTCCAAAATAAGGTTTAGTTGATACTTGAATAACAATAGCTGGCTTATTGGATCAACAAACATCCTATGTAATACAATTGGACTTTAAATATTTGAAGTAACCATCTACAAATATCCATTCAAACGAGGATTTATAATGCAAGTATGGACACCATCAATAAAAAAGATTTGTATTAATCAAATATCCATATAGGCATACATCAATATCTGTCGATATAAGTATAACATATATACAAAATAGCCATATAGGCTTACAAGAATGCCATATAGGCATATAATATCAATTATATGCAATACAAAATATATGTCCATAAATGCCATATAGGTATACAACAAAGGAACACAATAAAAAGTCATTCCCCTCTGGTTGGTGAAGAGAATAGATCAAGGGTAGCCTTTGATCTTCTAGGGGATGGAGACGCGTATGTGGGTGGTCTACTATGAACCCGAGGGCTGCTCCTCCTATTTAGTTGTTCATGCATCTGTAGTTGTTACAATAAAAAGTATAGAGATTAATATATAGAAATTACATGTTATAAAAAATGCAACATTTAACAAAATAATCACTTACTGCTACCATATAATTTGTCTCCTCACTTACCTTAGTAGTAGGATCAGGCTGTGGTGATGTCATGTCCTATAGAAACCATCTAGATAGAAATTAAACTTCAAATCAATAATCTTTTGATTTTTCAAAAATAAACAACTATAACAATGAATGTAAATTAAAATTTACTAATCTGCCTCATACCCCCGTCAATGGCATGGAGCTATGAATCGCAGAAGACACACCATGCTCCATTGCCCTATGAACATTAGGAGGTGTCTCTGCAGCTTGTATCATCTGGAAATAAAACAACATTATTCAATTACAAAAACTATAATAGTGATGCAAATCATGGCTTTTAACATACACACACGTTCACCTAAACATGGAAGTACACACAATAAAGCACACAAGTCATACAAAAATCTAGTAAGTATAATCCATTCATTAAACTATTTATTTTATTACCTCTGTGAAGCTTTGAAGTCCACCACCACTGGCAGGTGTTGTTGTGAAATCTCCAATATTAACCCATTCAACATTCAAAATTAGATATTAGAATACCATTCATATAACGATGCTATTCACATGTAATATTTATAATTGTTTACTAGTTACATACCCCGACAGTAGATGATGTAGTATAATATGCAGGTGGAGAACCACTGAAAACTACATCAATGTTATGACACTGAAATTTCATTAAAATCATCAAACTAAATTAGTTAATCTTGCATTTAAAAAATGAAATTTAATAAATTAAATTTAATGAACTTGCTAAGATTTACCTAAGTATCAAGCCTGAAAGTCTCACTTAGGAGGGCATCTGTCATCACCATCTACTCAGCTGTAGATGTAGCCTGCGCACCTACGTCATGACTATCCATGGGGTCATAACCACATGCTAACCTGCAAGTCTGACAAGTATGGGGTGGAACCATACTCGAACTCTCCCCTGACCCACACTGTGTTGCAGGACTAGCATGCTGTAAGATGCTCTAGGTCAAGGCACTAATGGATTGAAGTGCCTCGACCTCAATACTCTCCTTCACAATGGAAGGGATAGAAACGTGCTCATGGGCTGGTCTGGCGAGTGCTCATCTCGCTAGCCGTTGTGGGTTAACACGTGCCCCTGGTCTATCTTGTGCTGACCCCCTACCTCTACCCTGGAATTCTTGCATATCAAAATAATTTGGCTCTTTATTTTTGACAAACTTGAAGTAGGATTTTCTCAAAAAATATTGCGGTATCTCATTATTGTTGCATGGAGGATGGTCAAAAACCATCCACCACCTCTGCACAAAATTGTCCCTTATCACTTGGTTGTTACATCAATGGATAGGAAACCTCTTGCATGTAAGGGGTAGAGATTCATTTGTTCGTGGGTCTATGAAAATAGAACACAAGTCAAGTTTTGTAATTTGTTCCTTTTTAACTTGTTCATATGACAACTTGTCAGCATAATACTCTCTAAATTCTCTCCTCTTTTCTATCCAACTAGTGATTTGCTTGCTTATTGAATCTACATTTGATAACATAGATTCAAGGGATTGAGCAAGCATGGATCTATGCAAGGTTGAAGTTGCAGGTTCTTTCAACCTTGCAATTATGTCTTCAATTTCTTTTTTATTGTTTTCAATTTGCCCCATTGGATTTTCTTGTGTTCTAGGGGCATGTCAAGGAATGGATGGAGGAGTTTGTTGTTCAGGTTGTTCTTTGGTAGCTATTTCCTCTTTAGGATTTTGTGGATTTTGAGGAGGAGGAGGAGGTGCATTAACATTTCCTGACAATTAAGGAAATTTACATAAAAAATCAACTCAAACCTACCTATTTAGAAATAAATTCAAACAAAACAACAAATAAAACTCACTCCTTTGGCCCGCTCGACGTCGTGGTAGCATTTTGGCGATGAATCGACAGGATTTTGGTGTCGAATTGGGTCTTCAAAAACACAAGCGCACTCCTTAGAGTTTGCAGGCCATGGGTGTAGAGGAAAAAAAGAAATCAAATGAGCAAAACTTATTTTTATATATATAATTAAACATAACGTGCTCACATTATAATGCGAGCACGTTATGGTTTGGTTTTACCAAGCCTTAGGCTCATCATTACCAACCCATAGCACAAGCGCGTTATAATGTGCTCACGTTATGTCTTAACTTTTTTTGAAAAACTTTTGGCCACTTTTTGGCCCCCAACTTTTTGCACTTACCTAGCTCATAATACAGAGTTTGTTCTTCAATGTGATCAGTTCTACAATAGAGACACTAGGGCAGTGGTGGATGTGAATGGCAATGTGATCATCATATTGGATCTAGAGTTCATTGATAATGTTTTCATGTGTCCTACTGCTATAGAAGTTGTGAAACATGACTTTACTGAGGCTCAAAAAGAATATGACAAGAATTCTGAGAAAGCTAAGAAGACAATTAACACCAAGTGCCTTAAGACTTCAAGGCCAAATTTGTCTAGGTGGCCAAGGAGCTTTCCCATTAGTGATTTTATTGAGGAGGTTGGTGATCTCATAACTCTTCTTAGTAGAATAAGGGGGCTAGCTTCTTCCTCTCTTTTCCATGAATGGATGTACCCTTTTAACAAGGTTATACTTCAAAATAAGCAAACCATCTTTTGGGGTGAACAAATCAACAATGCTCTTCATGAGCAATTGACTAAGGTACCCACTACTTTTAAGTTCTATATGACTTCCTATCTGGTGTATATAGCAGCTTCAATGAGAATCTTTCCAGGTTTGACAACTAATGGAGATAGGAGGGTCATTCCTATGTATCAATACTATCCTCAACTGACATTGAAAGGCTCTATCCATCACTTTAAGAGGGTAAATGATGCTTTCTTTGTAGTGTTTATGTGCTTTTTTGACCCTCATTTAGAGTAGAGAAGAGTTTCAGATGAATCATGGTCAATTGTGAATGATTATGGGTGTATGTTCTTACAATTTTAGACTTTCTCATACTTAAGGGTTGGATTTTTCCAAGGCTATCCTTATATGTTGCCAAGATTTCCCTTAGATAAACTTGTTCTGATGGAGTTATGTAGACAAATGATTGTCATACATAAGAAGCAAATGGAACTCAAGAAACTAGGGTTTAGATTTCTAGTTGAAATTGGTAGATACTCAGTGTCAACTGCCGCAAAGGCTAGAGCCATGGAGACTAAGATGCAGTTAGTGACCATGAAGCAGTTCAAATGGAGACCAAGGTTTGATTTCAGGGGAGTGAAGGATAAGATTAAAAGGAAGACTCAATTTCATGAGCCGATGGTAGAAGACATCTGGGTTGATCTGAGAATTGAGGAGGAAATCAGAAGACTAGATTATAGTAGGTTATCTTTGGATTAGATTGAGTATATAGGCTTGGCTGATATTCCTGAAGACATGGTTGATAACGAAGAACTAATTGATCCTAGTCACAACATTGAGAAGATTGCTAGTTCTCCTCTTCCTCCTATCCAATGGTCTCAGAAAGAATTGACTTCTTTGAGGAAACGGTTTGAATCTGTGTTAGCTAATACAAATTTGTGGCTCCAAAGTAAAGGTATAACATTGAAGGATTTTGTAAATGGGTCTGAAGAAGAAGTTTGGGAGCAAACTGGTAAGAAGGTTGAGCTGAGAACCAAGAATAAAAGTGATACCCCTAGTACGTCCAAGGTTTCCAAACTGAGGATCAAATTTGTGTCTAAGAGGTCTAAGGATGCATAGAAAGAGTCTGAGGTAGAAGAAATGGAAGTTGAGAAATAGAATACTGATGAGCCAGCTACAGAGGAAATGGAGGTTGAGAATAGGTCTTCGAAAGAAAGAAGATATGAATAATAGAAAGAGATAGGGAAAGTTTTGCAAGATGAAGTTATGTTTCCACAGAGGGATGTGCTATATCTGAAACCCTTTCTCCTATGCCCGATGCATCTATTTCTATTCCTTTGTCTATTTTGCCTACTATCCTAGTTTCACCTATTAACATTCCATCTTCTAAATCTCCATCATCTTCTAGAACAATCTTTGATAAGCCTCAAGTTGCTTTTGATTATGTTCTCCATTCTTCTGGATCAATTCCTAGTCTGTCTTCATCATCTTTTGATATTGGAGATTCTTCAATTTTTGATCACTTTGTCTTGGGATCTGAGCAAGTTTCCAATGTGGATGTGTCAGGTGTAGTTTTTACTAATACTCCTCTTATTGTTTCTACTTTAAGTGCTGGTATAGTTCATGTCACACCAACAATGGAACCTGATCCGAATGTGAGAACTTCTGTGTGTCCTCCATGGTTTTCAGCTTATACACCCAAAAGAAAGAAACAAGCCATCTCCCTAGATGACTTTGATTTTGGTAAGTTGGTGCCTATCAAGGCTAAGATGCCAAAGAAGCCAAAAGTTCTTTCTAGGGTGTTGGGAGATAAGGGGCACAAATTTGTGGAGATTGCAAGACCCCCATAGGATGCTACCATGGAAAACTTTAGTATGAATGATTACTCTATTTCTATAATTGAACTTGGCAAAATCACACATGAGAGTGAAAAGACTGACATGCAATTGACAATAGATATTTTGATCCAAAAGTTAGATAAAGAAAAAGAGATGAAAGATTATTATAAATAAATGGTAGAACAATTGAATGCAGTGGTGAGGAAGATTACGTTGAAATCTGAATTAGTGACTCCTGAGGCTGTTACTGTTGAAGACCCTATCATTCAGAAGGCTGAAAAGACTCACCTCAAGGGAAAAGTGGTTGAATAATATTTGGAAAGGATGCACACATAGGGAATCTCTCTTCTTAAAGAGGTAGCTGAGAAAACAAATAAAATGGAGAAAATCAGGGTAGAACTTGATGATTTGATTGACACTATTTCTCAGGATATTGAGCATTTGGATCAGAGTCATGATAAGTGGATAGAAATGAGGAAGTTGAAAATAAGTGCTTTGATATCAATTGGTCTTATTCCAAATAAGGATTCATACACCGAGACTAAGGAGGCATTGACATATCGGAGCCGTGTGTTAAAAGATCTGATCAATGACTTAGAAACTGCAAGGAAGCTGAGTGACCAAAGTGACGTTAGTCTCTTACACAAGTTGGAGGAATTGCCATGCAATTTGGTGTCAAAGGATAATCAATTTCTTTCTGCAGAGGAGATGAACCAAGAATTTGAGAATATGTTTCAGAAGGAGTTTGAGGACAAAACCTTTTCAGTAGCTTCTATGGATAATATTCTCGACAACCAGTTAACTTTGGATAATCTGAAGGCCAAGTTAACTAGCCATGCAAAATCAATTACAACAGTCAGAGATGCAATAGTCAGAGCCCAGATGATTTTCAGGAACACAGTCAGTCTGGATAGTTTGGAGATGCAAGCTGCATTTACCATGTATGATTGCCACATGAAGAAAGAAGGCAGTGCAAGTTGAAGCAACTTTTCATCACTTAGTTTATTTTCTATTTTTTAGATGTACTTTTGAATAGTTTTGGACATATTTACATGTACTTTTTTCATATGTAATTACATGTAAAAATATAGGACGTCCCAAGTCAATAAGGACTCCTATTTTTGAATAAGTCAAAGTAGTTAGATTTTTCCTAAATTTTCTCAAGGCATTTCACTATAAATAAAGAGGGCCTCTATTGTAATTTTTATCTTTTAGTTATTGAAGTGAAACTCTACCAAATTGAAGAGCATTTGAGACTTTGTGTTCAAATTGTAAATCATATTTTATCAAAGTGAATAGAAAAGCAAGCAATCATTCAATCTTTGCATTGGAATAACTTGTGGTGTATTGGAAATTATTCTTATGTCCTTTTCCTTATACTATCTTATCTATTTGATCAAATTGTAGTGTGAGTTTGGATAATCTGTGAGACATTCTAAAGTTAATTTTGGAGACTTTGTGTTGCAATAATTATCTTTGGGTTTTTGATTTTATGTTTTGGAGTAAAAGATATTGGAAAGACTTTGAGCTACTATTATCTTTTATGATCATGTGCTTTTATCATAGTATTCGGTGAAGATTTTGGGCTGCACCTTATCCTATTTGGTTCTAAATTTTAAATCAGCAAAAGAAGCAATGATAGACTTGTGCTCTCATGAGTTTCTTGGTTATTTTGATTTGTATTGTGGAATTACTATTTTTGTGTAAACACCATTTCTGAAAAAAGAGAAATAGATGATATGGATTCACCTTGAAGATTAGTGTTCGAATAGATCAAGTTTGAAAGTAGTTAGAAAAGGGAACCTCCCCTTGCTAAGAGGAGAAAAATTTCTCATCATAGATGTGGTGATATAACCATTTTGTCTTTGGTTAGCTAAACGACAAAATATTCACCCAACAAATAACAAACATCCCATAGCACATCACATGCTGCAAAACATGAATTATCAAGGCAAAGGTTTAGGCCTTCTTAAAAAAGGTATCTTGGAGCCCATCCATGTCAAAATCCATCCACAATCACATGGCCTTGGCTATACATCCTAAGATAAACAATCCAAACATGTTAGTACCAGTTTCATACCCTCTAAATCCACTTATTCCAATCCCCAACTAGGTGCACCTCATCACACCTCCAAATCATATGCCACCATCCCTCCCCCATCATCATACCATTCTTAAAATCATGTGACCATACATCTCCCTCTATCCACTCTTCCTCCACTCCTTCCAACTCCTAACATCCCCATCCTTAAATCCCCTAATCCCTCCATCCACACACCTTGCTTCCTTAAATCCCCTAAAATTCCTAATCAAGGTCAACAAATGCACACATCACCCAAACATGAAGCTACCACCAACCCGAAGGGATTCAAAAACAAAAATTTAGATGCCTCCTTACATAAATAAAAGAATCCACAAAAGGCTCAAGATTATCATGTTGTAGGACATCTATGCACAACATCCAAGCAAAGTCACAAATCCAAAAGGCTACAAATGCTCACACCCCCAAAAGAAAAAGAAAAAAAGAAAAATGGTGTGGGTACCAAAGAACAAAGAAATTAGTCCAAATGGAGCATCGAAATCCCACTCTATCAAAAATCCCTCTCCCTCATCCCACACCCAATCAAACAATCCTAACAATCCTAAGTCCATTTGGGTCCCTAAATCCCCAAATCAGCAATCCCAAAATTTTCCATCCTGATCCCATAATAAAACATTCCCATTACTCCCCACCCCCTCACAAATAGAAGATTCAAAATCCATTATGGTGTGTGAAACCATTGGTCTTGGTTCCCTGCCACTCCATGACATTCCCACATACCTCCATCTCCCCATCTTATCTCCCCTATCCTACATATCTGCCCCATCACATCTCTATGGTCCATGCTTTCATATTATCCTTTCATCCACCATCTATTTATCCATCCATATCCATCCATAATTCACATCATAATCTACTATCCTCTAGCCATCCATAATCCACATCATAATCCACTGTCCTCCATCCATCTCATCCAATCATCTACCAACATCCATGCACCTAGAATGACACTCGGCATGGTCCATGTGCGATAAATATCTAGAATGGGACATTATCACCTTGCTATGGAATTATATGCTCAAGTCCACTTCTTCCTCCAAATCCTTTCCTCCATTCTTCCCCCATCTCATCTAAATAGCAAAAAAAAATTAAAAGATAAAAAAAATAGTAAAGATAAATCATTTGTCCAATGGTGAAAACCACCTCGATGGCGCCTTGGATAAGTATCATGATGAAAACCCATTTATGGGCATCATGTGTAGAGTGATTATCTATGTACCTTACACTTAGGGGAAATATGTCTCATCTATCCCATCCTATCATTTCCATCCTATCCTATCATCCTTATCCATTATATTGTTATATATATATATATATATATCCAATTGAACCAATCCATCCTCCCCTCCTACTTTGATCTTGACAAGGATAGGGGAAAAATGTTGAAAAATGCTTTGGATACCTCTTGATATACCCAATCCTTTCCAACCAATCCTATCACCCTTATCATACCAAGCATTTTCATAGAATGTCCTAAGTATAATATCTAGAGTGAGGCATGTTATTCATATGAACCATAGTCCTTGGAGATCACATCCTAAACCCCTTCATCCATCCATCATGAATATCTCATCCATCCCATCCAATCCCCAATCCTTTTATCCATCCATCCCATCCTCCTTCCATCCTTACCTTTAGACATGGTTTTTCCCTTGTCATTGGTATCTAGCAACACAGGCTATCCAAATGCAATCAATTACAACTATCTAAAAACCAAAAAACATAATATATAAAAAAATCCAAGAAATAAATCCAAATGCAAGCCATATGAGAAATCTAGCCAATCTAGTTGAGCAATCTATCCAATCATCCAAAAGTATCCAATGGTTTTGTTCTTAGCCTTGTTGCAAACCTAATAATCATCATCAATCCAGTCACCTCTTGCTTAAGGATTGTCTAACTTAATTATAGAGATCCATCCTTATCAATCAATACTAGTGTTGATTTGCATGGAAAACAACACTATCCAAGCCAATCAATCCATCGTCAATTTTTAGCTTGACACCTGGGCAACAACCTTGTTTATCATTTTATCATTTGTGCATGCTTTCTTGCTTTCTTGTGTGTCTTATCATTTTTTACTTGAATTTGTATGAATATTTGCAACATATTCTCACCATGACATCATGGTCTTCCATATCATGGTTCCCAATGGCATATGTTTGCTTGTGACCCTTTATCTTTATGCATGTGACACATCATCATCCTGGTCATTATACCTTGGTGCATAATATCTAGTGCTCTATCAAACTATATGGTTGCTCACCCAATGTAGTATAACGTATCATTCATCTATTTAATATATCCATTATCTTTCATTCATCTCTTTAACCAATCTATTTCATCCATTTCAAGAGTATACTTATGTTCTTCTAACCCACCTATCCTCTAGAGGGGTCATACCATAGCTACATCATCCTTCCTTGTCACTCTCTCTTCAGTTGGCTAGGGCATCATCATCCCTAAACCTACCATCTTATTCTATCCACCCAAACACTATGTTTTAAACTTATTTGAAATGATGTGGTGCAGTCACGGCAGGGGGGCTCATAGAATGAACTATCTAGGCCGTGCAACAAGAGTAAACACAATAGAAACAATTCAAAGATATGAAATGAATGCAGTTTCAGTCATTCAGTATATCATAGAATTCAAATACTTGATTTGGATGGCAACATGTAGGCTTACAATTTGGCTCACAGGCCTGATTACAGAATATCAGAATATGCTCGAGATATAGCTTTGAAGCTCCTTCACACAAAATCTAAACTAAGGATTATGAATCAATTGCTAGAAATCTAAGTCTACTTTCATAGTGATCTATTATACATCCTTACATATCATCTCCGGTATAAAAGATTCCTCTACGTCTACCAAGGAAGATCACAAACTCCAATGAAGAGCTGTAATGTGTGTACACATATAGGTCAGACCTAAACAAGAAGAATTCCTCTGTAAATGAATGGAATGATGTGCAGATCTTGGGGAAGGTCGGCCCCAAACCAAATATCATTGAATGATGTGTTATTAGGTTGCACAAGTTGAGAAATGGTCCGTAGGTCTTCTCCTTTAGTTGATTATTAGAGACTGTCATGATGCTCTGTTCTGAGAAAAATTGCTGATCTTTTGATAGCGATAACTTTCTGGTACTTAACCCAAATGCTCTAAATTTTGTATATGATGTAGATGAGTGAATCTAGATGCTAAGTCTAACTCCGCATGATGTGAAATACAATTGCAGTAGAATGCAAAGCAAAATATAGAAACTGCTACTAACTAAACTGAACTGGAAAATAAAAGAAACAAACTGAACTACCGATAAACTAAAGTACAAATGTTTTTGGTTGATGCAAGATTACTCTTGAACCAGGGATGCTCTTCCATCATGATGTTACTTCTCCTAGTTGCAACACCATCTCAAAGAGGCACAAAATATGGACACCTAAAATTGACCAAGTCATCCTAATCCCACTTTTGACAAACTGTCAGCATCACTTTTGACACTTACATCCTAGGCCCTCTTTATCATTATCCCTCCCACTAAATTAATTAAATAAATTATATCTATTTATTCAATTAATTTTAATCCACTTTATCTTTTTCCCAAATTAATTAAATAAATCATATTTATTTAGTAAATTTAATCTTTATCCCTCTTAGTCAAAATTAATTAAATAAATCTTATTTATTTATTTAATTTATCCTCCCATCATCCCCTCTCCAATAATTAATTAATTTCATTATTTAATTAATTATTGAGTTGCATGTCCAACTTAACTTAGCTGGATTCATTGAACCTAGACACTTGCACAAAAGTCAAAATAGCTCTTAATCCTAGCCACACATTTCAAACTAAACCTTTTAATCTCAACTATTCACATAAGGATTACCCTATTCCTCCACCTCTTAATCTTAACCATCCATTACACCTCTTAATCCTCTCCATCCATCCAATTATCTAGGAATCTATAAATCTAGCATCAACCTAGCCATTACCATCCACATTTCAAAGTAACATTATGTTGTCAAAATCATCATGTAGATCTCTCATTATCATATTATCAAGAGTTTTCAAGTACTATTATGTTGCTAGTTTCTAGAGCAATCAACATATCGAAGGAGAAAGAAGGGTTTAAAGTGAAGGTAATGTGTGTGTATTGCATTATCTTCTTTATTATTTCCCTTAATCTTTTCTTGTCTTCAGTTATGGTTTGTGCCTTCCCCATAATTTTATTACATGTGTGTCTATGATTACTCAATTGATTGTCCCTTAGTTTAGAGGTGTGACCCTAAATGTTTACTGGGTGAGATTGTATCACTATTTGGGCTAGTTGGACCAATAGATGTGCATATAAAGTGTCATAGTTCTTTTATTATTGTGCTAGTATAGTTCCTTTATGGCATCATTTATTGAGAAATGTTTATAATGATTACTTTATCACTCACTCTCAAATTATTTTGGAGCCATAATTAAATGTGTACCCATAGTTAAATGCCCAATTTGGGAATGATGGTTTTACTACATTCTTTCAATTATTTGTTCATGCTTGAGTATATATTACATGTGAAATGGAATCTCTTGTTATGCTCATTCTTGATGTGTTGTGTAGATAGTTGTAGTTTGTAACTCAGACTTCAAAGTCTAATGTGTTGCAAAATACATGTTCCCTAAACTTTGAGGTCTAACCCAAGGAGTTTGTGAGAGTTGTAGCTAGCTTAGGAAACCTACTTCTCTTCCTTGCATAATAGATTTTGGTTAAATTTATGGTCTTTATTTGAGCTAGTTTAAGTCTTTTATTGATGTCACCATGCTTAGTGCATTGATGTGCATTCCAATTGTGTCATGGTTGGTTTCGTGGAACCTTGTGCACAAAGAGGTGCTTGTGTCTTGTTGTTTGTAGTTTTTTTTATGAAAATTTGTTTATTCATCCTATTTTATTTCATTAGTATTATGAGTGAAATCTTTGGGTATTACATTAACTAATAGCTTTTTAGATTTAGACTAAATAAAAATTTCTCAAAACAAATAGGAATAAAATCTCAAGTAAATTTTAATAGTGTTAAAATCCTCAATGAGGTTTCAAGAATTATAAGGGTAAATAAACAACCTCTAATGCTCAATTTATCCAAAAATTACAAATAAGACAAGGTTGTCAATCCTTGTGAAGCACCATATTAAATCTAAGTCATTAAAGGGATTACCTTTGAGATTTCATTGACTAACTCCCTTGAAGGATATTTTTTGAGAACTACATAGAATGATACATTCTAATTAAATCATTGGGAAGGAGTATAATTATTATGACTAATCTTCAAGACATCAATTCTTGAAGTAATGATTTTACCAATAAAATCTACTTACATTTAGAACCCCAATTTACCTAGTCTAATGCAAAGGATCTCCCTCTGCCAAAACAAAACTTTTAGAAAACATAGAATTGAACAGGCCAAAATATTCTTCATTCAAATTGAAATTTCAACTTCACATTTGATGGCAAAATACATTATCTCATTTGAATAAATACTTAAAATAAATTTGCATTACATGAACTACAAAACTTGGCTCTCAATATCCATCCTCTCCACAAATTCTCACATAAGCAATCTCCCATCTGCACTCCGCACATTCATCTGCAACCTGTATCTCTCACACTACTCTCTTTAAGCCCCTCACACGGGGTGAGATCCCTCCTCAACTCTACTTGAGAAATCTACCTTTAATCTGCTGCAATATTTCTCTTAAACACCTCTCCACCTTCAGCCTTTGGCATTCCTTTTCATCTACAAAAAATAAGAGAAGACTTTGACCTTCCATTTCTTGTTATTTGTTGGATCACAAAGCTACCAGAAAAGTGTTTTTAGCTTCCTATTTAAATATATTTTAACTATTTTGAAAGGCCTCTTAAAAGAGGAATTATAAGTTCCTCACACCATATTCATTGAAATGCTTTTTATTTATAATGAACCTCAAAAGAAAATGCATTAAAGTATGCCTTTTGGCCTCTAAATGAGGTGTTCCATCTTTGTTTCTTGGATTTTTATCTGTTATATTTTTTTTACTAATTAAAAACCTCTTAAAAGAGGTGTTTAAAACTTCTTTCAATGCTGCTCCCAACCTCATTTGGTGCTGCTCACAAATAGAAATAATAATTGTTTATGGGTGAAAAGTGAGTTTTGTTTACTAGATCAATTACTACCCTTTCTCACCGCTAAGCATTGGGGATGAAAAAGAGTGGGTTTGAAATGGGCTTCCAATCACTTTGCCTCCCATTGATGCTCGCGTGGTTATGAAACCTAAGGCCCTAATCAAGATTTTGCCAAGTGTTGTACTTTCAACCAAGTAAAAACCCTAATTATGCCTCAATTTAGAAATATATAGAAACTAATGAAATATCTGGTAAAACTGATCACAAAGGTGTAAAGGAGAGGTTCCAGAGACACAGTACCCAAATTTTGAGGGCTACTTGGACTAGGGCGCCCGCTCTAATATCCTGCAAATTTCTAAACATGAAAATCTTCTGAACATGGTGTCAGGGACTATAAAATGGCTTCTAGATCTCAAAGGAAACACCTGGTTGGACTAGGGCACTTGCTCCAATGTCCCACAATTCTTAGAATCCAAAAATCTAAAAGTTTGTCGTGACTGTACCTACAATATCCTTCTTCCTATAGCTTCTTTTCGCCGGAACCTACAAAACATGATCTGCACATACAAAAGAAGGAAATTATTGTGGCTATATAGGAGCTTGCCTCAATCAAGCCCCATCTTTTGTATTTCTACCTCAACAATAGCCAAAGGAAAAGATTTGTAGAAGTGTGTGCAAACTTAACAATGTGTGTATGCATAAAATCAAACTCTAGATGTCTCAATCAAGGGAAGATCAACAACTTGCTTTGCAACAATAGATACATACAACTTCACCTCAAGGAGATGAAACAAATGAAGACTTGCATGAACAAGAAGGCAAATCAGCAATGTTCGTGGAGGATCTCCAAGCTTGCTGTTGGAGGCTTCAACCCTTCTCCCAATCATGCAAAAGGTGTAAAAATCTTAGGAAGAGCAAGATATACTCAAGATCTTGATTCCTAACCTTCATCCATTGTCTCCAAGATAGAAAATAAAGAATACTTCAAATAGCTTCAACAAGTCACTGATCTTCAATGGAAATTGTAGCAGAGTTTTGGCATCAATCTTGCATAAGAATTGTGTGTGATAAAATGAATTGCAAATGTCTTTTTATATCAAGCTTTAGGGAATTCTGATACTCTTGCTTTCTTTCTGATCTACAGGATGTCCCTGAGATGTAGGAGCACATAGGTGGGCATCTGATGGCACTTCTATGAGAGCGTGCTAGCGCTTTGACATCCATAGAGAGAGAGCACTTATAGATGGTGGGCCTGTGGTGAGTGTTTGAGATGCCCACAATCAGATTCCACTACGTGATGCTTATGGCACTGATGGAGAGATGGGATGCAGACACCTCCACATTCCATCTACCGACTGGAGAGATGACCATCACACTGGAGGATGTATTTAGGATCCTTTGACTACCGATCCAAGGAGAGACAATGAGGGTTGTTGGACATCACTCAGAGGAGTATACTCAGGAGAGTCAGTTATACTGTTTGGGTCGCATCGTGTCATAGGCAGAGTGAGGTCACATTCAACTCTGATTGCTAGAGAAGGGATGCAGAGACATTCCCTTACTACAGAGGATCATGATTATCACAGTCGCACTAGCCATCACACCAGATGGACTAGGCACTCACCTTCATGAGGGTCTCATTCATACTATCAGAGAGATGGAGATGCATCAAACTATCTACGCATGGGGGCGCAGTATGCTTGCGCACCTATATCGCAACGTAGGGCGATATGTCCACTATGAGATGCAGAGTCTGATGGTTTGCACATTATTACAGGTTTGGGCCTTTGAGCACATCAGGTTCACATGACCGATGGGTTATCCTATAGAGGCAACATTCACACATCTATGCGTCTATGCCCACCCACTAGTTAGGTGTTAGAGGCACGACAATCTATTATACTAGAGAGTGGTATTTGATAGATTGCAGCCTGGTGACATCATCTGGAGATTGTATCGTGGCTTCTTCAGATGGCTTGGCGAGCAGAGGCAGATAGCTTGGATGTAGAGGGATCAGCTAATGGCTTGTCACCTCAATCACATTGTGTCTTGGTTTTACTATGATAGAGTGGCACGACAGTTCGGACAAGTATAGGATGTTCCTGTAGTTCATTTGAGCTATGCACATGTAGCTTAGAGTGCAGTCAGAGCCAATACTGTCTGACAACTGACTATAGCAGACATACTACTTAGTGACGACGAGGGTCGTAAGCATGTAGAGCCAGTATCAGGTGCAGATGATGTCAGGTGTACCTAAGCATATCGGACCTGGTGGCACATAGCACAACCTGCACTTATCTTTTCACCTAGGCATCCTACATGAGATGCCCAACCTTGGGCCAGTCACGCTAGTGACATAGGGGTGGAGGACAATGGTAGTGACTTCATGGGATACTATGATCTCAAGGAGGGTATGGAGGAGGATGAGGATGAGTTTGAGGAGGTCCCATCACAGTATGTCTTTAGAGCGAGATCGCGATAGAGCCAGCAAGAGGCAGACACTAACGAGGAGACCAAGTCGAGACCACGGTGCAAGGCTCGTGGTCCTACTCCTGCGGACGATGTGAGGCCCATTCAGATAGAGCGAGGAGAGAGTAGTAGGCCTATGCCCTCAGCTATAGATCAGATAGCACAACTCATCACACTATCAGCAATCTGCGATCCATCCATGCGAGATGGAGACCCAGGTAAGGTTTGATTTATTCTGTTTTGGTATAGTTTATTATTTATGATTTTTATATGGGAATCTAACATCTATCTCATTCTCTGTCTTACAGTTGGGATAGACACATGGTGAGACTTTGTGAGTTGCATCATAGGAGACATATTATCGAGAGATGCCTCAGAGCAGCGGGTGCAGGCAGATCATTTGCCACGATCATCCCCTGGGCGGCATGCTGAGATATTTATGCCTGTCATCAAATACAAGACAGCTATAGAGGCCATGCTAGAGCAGTCTACATGAGAGAGAGGAGTTTTGATAGAGAGCTGAGTGCACCGAGGCTAAGCTCAGGGAACAGCAAGAATAGATGGAGCGGTTCCTACATTAGAGGGAGAGCCAGATGTTAGTGAGTTATTTCTGTGGGAGGTTCATAAGGCAAGAGTTGATAAAGACAATAGTCGAGCTGAGAGAGACTAGTACTAGAGGATGTACCAGGAGGCACATGAGTAGATGATAGAGATGAGAGGCGAGATCAGGGGGTTATGATTGCAAAGTGTCTCTAGGAGTCATTCGCGGTCTGTAGCCACTCATGGTCAGGCTTCTGTCACTTGCACACCATGAGGGCTTGAGGGTACCGGCGATTGAGGTTCTGTTATGTGATTCCTAGACATTAGGCACTATGACATCCTATTTTGTTTTGAGGGATAGTTGACTCAGATGTATACATGAAACTAAGATATATATATATATATGATTATTTCTTTTGGTTTATGTGTAATGACTTTTGATCTATCACATGTGATTTTTGTAAAAAATGCAACTAATGATGATGTCTAAATGCTATAATTAATTACTATTGTGATATACTAATAATTCTAAAAAGAACATGTAGTAACAAACACAATGATTAATTATTTTACACATATTTAAATTTTTATGCTAAATTCAGTTAATACAAAAGTGATATAAGCAAAACACGATACAACAATGATCAACTGAACAAAGATATAATGTAAAATGAATTAAGACAAAACAGTAATAGCTTGTTGAAATTAAAGCTAATCTATGTACTAAATTATCTTATAAACATTTAACATTAGATCTTTTAAGCATAGAACCTTTTGAGGTGCACTGCATTAATAGGTTCTTTAAGTGGTGTACCTTGCTCATCAGCTAATGTATATGCTCCAGATCCAAAGGTTTCAGTGATTATATATGGTCCAAGCCAATTAGGGCTGAACTTACCTTTTTCTCCAGGCGGTGCATTTATATTGCATTGATTTTCGTAAAGAACCAAATCCCAAACATTAAATGAACGTTGTATGACTTGCGCATTATAGGCTCAAGACCGTTAACACGTCTTTCATGAAGCATCTCAAGTTCTTGTAACCTTTTCTCTCATTTTGTGTCATCATCCATATTGTCTCTTAGGGAAATTTGCAAGGAAGGGATTTCTAACTCCAAGGGCATTATCACGTCTATGCCATATACAAGATTATACAGTGTGTTACTTGTAGCTATTCAAATACTTGTTTTGTAAGCCCACAGTGCATAGGATAATTGTGTATGCCAATCTTTTTTATGTTTATTAACAGTTTTCCTTAGAATCTGTCTAATAACTTTGTTTGAAGCTTCCGCTTGGCCATTTGATTGAGGATAATAAGGCATGGAGAAGCGATGTTGTATAAGATATTTTTTGAGGAACTTTTTCACATCCTTATTCTTGAATGGCGTACCATTGTCTGACACTAAGGAGGAAGGTATTCCAAATCAAGAAATTATGTTATCTTGTATGAATCGAAATATTACATCGGTGGTCATGGATCGCAAAGGGACCACTTTGACCCATTTTGTAAAATAATTAGTAGCAGTAATTATGAATGTATGTCCTTGAGAGGAGGGTGGGAAAATCTTACTGACAAGATCCAAGCCCCAGATAGAAAATGGCCATGGTGACACTTGGGCATGAAGCTCTTGAGTAGGAGAGTGGATTAGGTGTTTATGTTGTTGACATTGCGGGCATCTCTTGACGTAAGCAAAGGAATCTTGTTCCATATGCTACCAATAATACCCCATACGTAACAACTTTTGTACCAATGATTTTCCACCGCAATGCCCCCCACAAGCACTAGAGTGAGCTTCTTCTAGATCTATCAAAATATCTGCATTACTTAAACATCTGAGTAAAACACCATTATAGCTTTGTCGATATAAGATGTTTGATAATATGATGTATCGCATTGCTAGCTTGTGTAAATAGATTCAGGCATTCTTAGATGTCGAGTACAGAATGGTTCCATCGCATAAATAGTTGAATATATAGGAGAACCATTCATTAGTGTATGTATTACCACAAAATTCTGAATTCACCACTATATGGCTTTCAATTATCAGTTTCTTAAGATTATGGACAACGAAGGTAAATTCCTCAGGAGATCCATCAGGGGATATAAGGGAAGCTGCACTCGCCATTGCATCTACATGCCGATTATCTTTCCTAGGAATGGTATCAATCGTATATGATTCAAATTCTCTTAAGAGAGATAGTGCAAACTCACGATACTGAGATAGTTTATCTTGCTTAGTTTGATACGATCCTATTATTTGCTTAACAATTAACTAGGAATCTTTGTATATTGTAATATTCTTGATACTTAGAGCCAAGGATACATGAAGTCCAACTATAAGAGCTTTGTATTTGGCTATGTTGTTTGTGCATAAAAAATCTAAATGGTAAGATAAGGGAATCGGCTTTCCCACATGAGGTATTAATATAACACCAGCTCCGGAGCCAGTTCAAAATTTTGATCCATCAAAGTATAGCTCCCATTTCTCTTCTGTAGAGATTGTTAGAATCTGTTCATCAGGAAAAGCATCGACGTTTTGTATAGAAAAGGGTGATGGAGCTTCGGCTAATTGATTAGCTATTACTTGCCCTTTAATTACTTTTTGTGAAATAAATTTAAGATCAAATTCTGTTAATAGCATAACCCATTTATCCAGATGACCTAATAAGTCTATTCTTGCGAAGAGATGTTTTAAAGGGTCAAATTTCACCATTACATGCACTTCAACATTTAAGAGGTAATGTCTAAGCTTTTGAGTGGCAAACACTAAAGCTAGGCAATGCTTCTCTATAATTGTGTATTGCACTTCATAATCAAGCAAAGTACGACTGATATAATAGATAGCGCATTCTTTGCCTTTAGTATTATGCTGCACTAACAAGGCTGCTAGGGCATTGTTAGATGCTGAAATGTATAACATAAATGGTTTATTGGGAATAGTGGGTTGCAAAATAGGTGGGTTAGCTAGGTAATCCTTTAGATCATCAAAAAATTTTTGACACTTAGAATTCCATTGAAATCGAGAATCTTTCTTTAGTAGTTGTGTAAAGGGGCAAGTCCTATCCGCGAGTTGTGAAACAAATCGATGAATGGCCTGTATCTTTCCCTACAAGCTACGAAGTTGAGATATATTCTTAGGTATTGGCATGTTAACAATTGCATCTATTTTTTTTTTGTCAACTTCTATACCTCGATTTGAAATAATAAATCTAAGTAACTTTCCACTATCCATGCCAAAAACACTCTTACGGGGATTCAATTGCATATTATATTTTCATATGCGCTCAAATATCTACCGAAGATTTGTAACATGATCCTTACGATGGATAGACTTTGCTAGGATGTCGTCAACATAATCTTCTAGAATATTGTGCATATAGTCATGAAATATAAGAGTCATCACGCATTGGTATGTAGCTCCTCCATTCTTAAGTCCAAATGGCATGACTACCCAACAAAATGTACCCCAAGGTGTTATAAGGCTATTTTATATTAATCAAGAGGATTTATAAGGATTTGATTATATCCCAAAAATCCATCCATGAAAGATAGCAACTCATGTCTAGCGATGGAATCAACAATCATATTGATATTAGGAAGTGGAAAATCATCTTTTAAAGATGCCAAATTTAAATCTCAGAAATCTGTGCACATTCTTATACGACCATCTAGTTTTGCAATGGTGACAATATTTGAGCTCCATGGAGAGTAATCAATAGGTCGAATAAAGCTAGCTTGTAGGATTTTTTCAATTTCAACGTTAACAAGCAGAGCAATCTTAGGGTTCATCTTGCGAATCTTTTATTTGAAAGGTTTAACATCCGGCTTCAACACAATGTTATGCATTACAATCTGAGGATCTATACCAGGCATGTCTGAGTAATTCCAAGCAAACAATTCTGAGAATTCATTCAACAATTTAGTCATTTCTTCTTTTTCTTCCATATCTAAACAATCACCAATAGGGATAACTTTTTTAGGATTATCCTTATCCATAAAAATATCAATAGTCTTTCCGTTAAGGAGAGTACTATGGTCAGGGGGATTGTAAGATTGTAATTGTTCTTTAAGTTCTTTGCTATGTTCTATTGTAGTAGTTATTGTGCTAGTAGTCTTTCCAAAGTATGCATCATTGTTCAAACAATAAGGTAGGCCACATTTATGGTGATAACGAGGAATACCATCGTAGGCACCTAAGAATTCCATTATCACTTCATTCGCTGTAAACATATCTAAAGGAAGTGATCCTGGAGGATAATTGGCATCAATCATCTCAGGGTATATCAAACTAAGTGTTGATATTGTATTCACATTTAGAGTAGGGCATTTGTGGGCTTTAGATTCCTTGAAAGGATTATATCCAATGCCACTGGAGTAATGTTGCAAAGCAGATTCTGTAGGGACTTTGATTCCTTGTTTATTTATGCCACAACCTTTACCTGCATAGTCAAAATTTTTGTAAAGGATTCAGAATCCTCTGTTGTAAAGAGAGACCATTTATTTAGAGGAAGGTGAAGCTTCATAAGTCTCATAATCAGTAGTATAACTGAGAGTATTATCCTTATTTGTCAACAAAGAGATCTTTTGCTTATCATTCAAAACATGTGATGTGATCGATGCAATATTTGATGTTTAAGGGATGGGTTTTTTTAAGTTTATACTCTCCTGTGGAGGAGGATGTGAAATCTAACAAACCCCAGTCATCACCA
Source organism: Cunninghamia lanceolata (assembly GCA_027924645.1). Taxonomy (NCBI): domain Eukaryota; kingdom Viridiplantae; phylum Streptophyta; class Pinopsida; order Cupressales; family Cupressaceae; genus Cunninghamia; species Cunninghamia lanceolata. The sequence continues at coordinate 1,064,567 of BSBN01001682.1, read as the reverse complement.
ACAAGTGCATTTGATTGTTCGGACTCTTGCCTAACATTTTTAAAGGCAAGAGGAGTTGACAACTTGGCTTTTAAATTGTTCAAAATCTTAGGACCAACAACATATTTGTGCACTTCCATTTGCAAACAATTATCAGTTTCAGGATCTGAATGGATAGTATGTAATTTTTCTTTAAATATAAACTTAATCAAACAGTGTAAAGTAGAAGGGACTACTCCTAATGCATGTATCCAAGGTCTACCCAGAATCATGTTATAAGATAGAGAACAAAGCATTACATGAATCAAGGTAGGCACCATCACAGGTCCAACTTTTATAGGTAACGTTATAGTGCCCACAGATTGTTGTCCAACATTATCAAAGCCACGAATACTTAATGATTCTGGTTTGACAGTAGATATATCAACTTTAACCTTATGTAATAAATCAATACCACAAACATTAAGGGCTGACCCATTATCAATCATAACTCTTTTAACCAATGTTTTTTTTTTATCGTAATAAAGATAACCAAGTGATCATACTGCTTCTGAACCTCAAGAGATGGTAACTCATGTTGTTGAAACAAAATATCTATTTTCATTGCATGCATACAATCTAGTAAAGCGGCAACATCATTTGGTTTAACAACAGGAGGAACTATCACCTTTTGGAAATCTTCTTGTAGCATTCCATGGTAGGTAGGTGAAGTTTGTATAAGTTCCCAAAGAGATATTTTCGCAGGGGTAGCATGGAGCTGTTCTACAAGATCATAGTCTTTACCACATGTATATGTTAAATGAGGTGCTTGAGGAAGCATAGGTCGAGAACCTGGTAAAGATATCAGAACATTCGTTTGTTGTGTACTCTGTTTATTATTTTGAGTGTTATACACATGAGTGACCACATTATGATTAGTTTGTGTGTCTTGTTTCACTATTTTTTTTGCATAATCATAAGTGTAATTAGGAGATTGAGAAGAGGATCAAAGACCTTTAACAACAAGCACATGTTTAGAAGGTGGTTGAACCACATTTGCACATAGAGTGACCACAAATTTTGGTTTTTCAATCTCTTCTTTATGTTTAGGAACATAAATTGCATTTACAAATCTTTGAAATAGTGATGGCTTTGAGGTCATAGTGGAATGTTCAATCGAGATAAAGTCCTCAAGGGCTTCATCTAACATATCGAAGTCATCACGACTAAACGACTCATCATAAGCATGAAAATCTTGCAAAAAGTAATCTGACATTCTAACATGCTCTATTTAATCCAAGATTTAAATGCATAATGATGGCCTTTGCAAATGAAATACAACTTCCAACAATAAATGATAATTTCCAACTCTTTTAGTGAAAAGATAAAGAATGTAATCCACTATTTTAACATATGTAATTTCACTAAAGAGGTTTTCAAATCCAATCATGCTTTAGAACAACAAATGGTTTCAAATCTAAAGTCTTAAAGGATGAAAATTCTTTAAAGCTTGGGTTCACCAAAATGTTTAGGGGTGAAAAGTGATAGTTTTGTTTAATAGAGGGTGATCCCATAATAATGGGTTACACTTTTTGGCCAAAGTTGACATTGAAATGAACATTTTAGATAAAATCGTTACTTTCAGACACCTATAGTTGCTAAACCATGATGAATTTGGAGATGATGTAAACTAGTGATTTGTCACATTTTGTCTGTAGATTCTAAATATATTTTTTTAAATTTTTTTGGAATCAAATTGCATTTATTTTTCTATCTCCTTCAATAACTAGTTTTTAACAGTAAACACCATTTTTAAAGAGTGATGTGTATTGTGTAAAATATAACTTTTTTTCTATGAAGGATAAAATTCTAATTTTTTAGAATTTAGAAACTACGATATCTGGAGGATGCATTTGGTTGCATAATGTTTTATTGAATATTTTTCTTCTAATTAACTTTTGAAGTCAAAACAATTACAATTTAGAGATAGGTGTACCGTGTAAAGCATAACTTTTTTTGTATGTATCAGAATTCAATTTTTTTTTTCTGTTGGATCAAGGACATGAATACCAAGAGGATAGATATTTTTCATAATTTTGTTTTGGTAATATACTATTTTTCCACGTGTAGAACAGAGAGCTTTCTTTTTGATGAAAAGCCTATGTTTAATTAAACTAAAAAAAAATGTATAATAAAACAAAAATATATTAAAATTATACTTGATAGAAAGCTCGTTTCGAGGACTATAATCCTCTAGATGGGTTTGTCAAGTTGATTCCATTTTGATTGTCACCCTAGGCCTCGAAACCCAAAAATCTGCATAAAATTGTAGTTGGAGAGGGGCAAGGGAAAAATAAGGGGGTTTATTCGAACGTGGTTTGAACAAACCCCTAGAGAGGAGTTCTAATGAAAGGGGGTTTGATCAAACCCAAACCCCCTTTCATTAGAACCCCTAAAAATAACATTAAAAATTTGAAATAACATTAAAGGGGGTTCGATCGAACCCCCTTTTATTAAAATAATAACATTAAAGGGGGTTTGATCAAACCCCCTATTTTATTTAAAAAAAGTCTGACATAAAGTGGGTTCATTTGAATGGGTTCAATTGAATGAACCCATTTTTGGGTTCATTCGAACACCCATGTTCGACTGAACCCCTCCAAAACTTTTTTTTGGTGCATGAGCAATTTTCCTTTGTCAATGCAATTGTAACCCAGTATTGCGGGATCACCCTAGATCAAATACTACCCTTTCTCACCGCTAAGCATTGGGGACGACAAAGAGTGGGTTTGAAATGGGCTTCCAATGACTTTGCCTCCCCTTGATGCTCGCATGGTTATGAAACCTAAGGACCTGATCAAGATTTTTCCAAGTGTTGTACTTTCAACCAAGTAAAAACCCTAATTATGCCTCAATTTAGCAATATACAGAAACTAATGAAATATCTAGTAAAACTGATCACAAAGGTGTAGAGGAGAGGTTCCAAAGACATAGTACCTAGATTTTGAGGGCTACCTAGACTAGGGTGCTCACTCCAATGTCCTGCAAATTTTTGAATACGAAAATCTTTTGAACAGGGTGTCAGGGACTGTAAAATGGCTTCTATATCTCAAAGGAAACACTTGGTTGGACTAGGACACCCACTCCAATGTCCCTCAAGTCTCAGAATCTAAAAATCCAAAAGTCTGTCACGACTGTACCTGCAATATCCTTCTTCATGTAGTTTCTTTTTGCCTGAATCTGTGAAACATGATCTGTTTAATGCCCCCTCATTTTTGGCTTGTGATAGTTTCTAGTTTCACATTTCTCTTGGTTAGTTCTGAGACAATTGTTAGTTCTGCCATTGTATTTAGACAGTTCTAAGACATTTTAGTTATTAGGCTTATGGTTTATGCTTATTACGATCATGATGGACTATGTTTGACAGATATAGTTTTGACATGTGTTATGAATTATGATGACATTATTGTTATTCCAGTTATGATGAGATTGACATGATTAGTGATGGTTTAATATTATCACGTTTTATGCAATTTGTTGATATCTAATTTTAAATAAAAATGGTTATAGTCTTGTTTCTGAGTAGGGACGGTGTAGTACTACTCGTTTCGAGCACCCTACTACGTCGTGATTCTCTGACTTTGTGTGTGTTGATATACATATATTTGATCATATACAACCTATTGTTCCAATGCAGGTTGCAGGTACCGGGCCTCAACTTCACCTGACTTAGCAGGTCTGAGCGGGCCCTTGCACCAATGGATAATGTTGATGGAGATAACATGAGGTTTATCCCCTAGGTCAGTTCAATTTTCAGTTTGATGGTCGTCTTGTGGTTTGTAGGTTTATTGTCAGGTCCTTGTTTGGTCAGCTTATGTGTATTCTAGTATGCATAATGGGTCAATATTATTATAATGATTATTATTGTCAAACATTATAGTATTTTTTCTTAGTCGTAAAATTGGAATACTTGTAGTGGAATATTATTTAAGTAAATTTTAATGCAGAATTAATTAACTATCCTAATGTTTGTAAAAATATATATATGTGGGTCAAAAGCTTTATATTAATTCAATAATATATATAGTTATGTATAGAACCATTCTGGGGAATAAATAAATGTGGTTAGTTGTCATTTATGAATCCAGAATGGGGAATCTCTGTTATTAGTAAAAATTTAAATTTTTTCTGGTGGAGAGGATTCTCAGGAATGGATTTGGTGTGAGTGGGCATTTATGACACTTGGCTATTTGGTTTCTAGGGAAAATGGTTGGGGGAAGGTTATTTAGAGAAAATGAAAAGAATTGGGAAAAAGGGGAATACATCAAGGGAGATTTTAGAAGCTTGGATATTGCAGGTATGTTAATAGATAAATAGTGTTGTAAAATTTTGTCTCTGATTGGATTATCGCAAAAAATCTTGGTTTTGTTGCCTGATAACATGTTATCATTCTTGGTGATCTCTTTTCTCTCTAATTGTACTCTTTATTAGCCTTCTCAATCCCATAGAAGTGAATCATTCATCCTTAACTCAAGATTTGGTTATCATCTGAGCATTTGGTTGCAATCTTTGCACACTTGAGTCCTCGGTTGTATTCAACTTGTGAATGAGCTTCATGCCTATGTTATCACATTTAACCATTTTTCTCTTCTCATAAATTTGCCTTGTGACATGTTTGCTTGAGTGATTATCTGCTATAACTGTCACTTAGATAGGATAGAAGGGTCTGCCTATGTAACTCTTTGAAAACGATTATTTATTTTCTGTCTTGCAATGGATATCCACCCCAATTCATAGTTAATCCACGATTTGGCTTTCCTCTGTTAGTCTGATAGAATGAAGTAAGGGTTTAATTGATCTGCATATTTCTTTTTCCCGAGAGTGAACTGTGTTTTGTATCCTTGTTAATGTATGAATAATACATTAAATGTAATGCTGTCATTTTTCTGCTTTGGCGTAGAGTAACCTCCTCATAGGCCATCGAGCATGATATTTTTCCCAGTGTCTAGCTAACTAAATTCTTTGTCTAAATGAATCGATGTCAGCCATGGATGATCCTCTGCCACAATTCCTTATCATTATCAATTTGCTACCAATGTTACCTTATTTAAACAATTGGGATGGCTTTGCCATTTGGCTCCATGCAAATTGGTTTGGTCATCATTCAAACTATTATCATTTGATAGGTATTCTATACAGACCATGCATTTGCAAAACCTTAGAAATGTGTATCGGCCTTCAGGCCAGAATCGACATTCCCTAATTATAATGACCTTTGGCATTGATAATGAGCTCCATCTAAACCTGAGTCGATACTTTTAATAACGAAAGCATCTGCCAGTACCCTCCATGCCTAGAACGACTTACTTAGAGGCGCCATTGAACCTGATGCAATTTCCTTGTGCCACTGTGTGAAAAGAAGATCATGCTCTAGCTTTCTGAGTGCCGACGACCCTGGTGTGTGACCACTCTTTCACCCTTGAATAAGAGATTAGATTGATTGATTTCCCTTTAGCAATCACATGTTTTGATCTTTGTATAATTGGTTCATTCCTTGGTTCTATCCATTCATCAATCCTTCCAGCATGGATAAGGACGTTTTACCACATTTAAAATTAAGATCTATTAAAATCCTCTACCAATATCACTAGTCCATTGATAGCTTTTCCTGAATTCATCTAATCCTTATTCATAAATCCCACTATTCGACAACTGGTGTATGATTGTGTGGGAGGGTTCTAAACTGGGCCACCTACATATATTTTCAAACAGTGTCGTAGCATTAAATCCTGCAATCAAGGATTCACTGTGGCTTTCAATAAATCATTTTTTTGACAGTCTCTTTTATACTCTTTCCATACCTCAGCAAACCACTACTGATCCCGTCAAAATCAAGACATCCTTTTGGCATTGTGTTCTTGACCAAGATGAATTTACTTCAGCATGATTGTTGTTTGCATCTTCTATTGTATGCCTTGGCTTCATCTATATTATCGTAAATTCTTAGTTTTATTCTCTTCTGTATGGGAAACCTCCCCTGTGATCGCTCTAGGCATGACCAGAAAAGAATAATTAAGAGTTAGTTTTTATAGAAAATCTCAGTCATAGGAATCGATGGCGAATATTAGTTATTAGTAACTTCCATTTCTTATCATTGCTAAATAGTAAACCAGGAATTAGTATTTTCCTTATGAGGAATATAGTTTATTTAAATTATTAGAAAGTCATTTTAGGAATAGAAGTAATATGTCATATTAGTTGATTCCAGATTAGAAACTATTAGTTCTCAATTTGATGTGCTTCAATTATGCCATTAATTTATAAATTTTACATTATATAATTTGTCCAAAATTAATTTTAACAATTTTGCACTTATGTGTGTGTTGGCTGAGAATATTAGATATTAGATTAATAAGGAAGATTTAGAATAGATTTAATTAAACCCTTTTTGGTATAGTAAGTTACTTATAAGTTGTTATATGACAATTGGTTTATTTGCAGAGTCCATGACCTCAACATTTTTAATAGCTTGTTAGGGAATATTGTTATCTTAAGTAAGTTTATGATTTAATCTAAAAAGAGAGATTTAAAGTCTTTTATTGAATCCATGTTAAAATTGTTCAAAAAGTGTTTTGGATATATATATATATATATATATATATATATATATATATATATATATATATATATATATTCCTAGTTGTTTATTGCTGATTTTGAACCGATGTGTATCAATGATGTAATTTAGTCATTGCAATTATTTGATTTTGAGTATTGCTTAATGTAATAGTGTTCATGTTAGTTTCATGGGAGGTCAAGGTTGTTAAGCATCATGCTTTGGATAGTTGTCTTTTGGTATTTGTGTTGAAATCTTTTTAGCTCCAGAGGCTTGTTACCTTAAAATCCAGTGGGATATTGTAGCAAGTATGTATTGGCGATGTGTCTTTTAGTATGACGTCTTGTTGTGGATTGGGAAAGATTTTTGATTAAATGTTTTATTTGATTTGGGATTTTGAAATGGACAGGGGAAAGTTTCGTGGTTGAGAGTTTTGGACTTGAAATGGTCTATGTAATGTCTTGGATTGTAAAAGGAAAGATGCCTCGTAGTCCTTTTCCATGCATGTTATTGGTTTTTGGATGTTGGTTGTATGTAGGAGAGTCACTTTCATGGTGGGGCCAGTGCCCAAAGTGGTTGTTTGGGTAATGCCATGTAAGTTGTATTCAAGTGATAACTTAATAATTTATTTAGGTGGGTTGGGTAGAAATTCACATAATAAAATAAGTATGATGCCTCACCCATGCCTTGAGTGCTCTTGCAGGCTAAGGATGGGATGAGAAGGCTAGGTTGGCAAAGCCGACCTCCTCATCTCCATGAGAGGATATGTTAGCTCCGCATGTGTCACCCTATGGGGCCAAGGCCTAGAGAGAGGCTGCCAGGGTAACCATAGATGGGGCCTGGTTTCTAGTGAGAGATAGCCTAGGTAACCCATGCTAGGACCATGCGATGAAACTCTCCTTACTATAGTCCAGTTTCTTCCTGTTTATCTTTTGTTATTACCTCTAGAGTGCAGACTTGTCTTAATGATTTGTCCTGTATTGTTGAATACTGTCTTGTCTATGCAGTCTTGTTATTCTGTTTTGTCTACATGGAGTCTGTATCTTGTCGTTGTATTCATTGTTGTAACCTTGACCTAGTGGAACCTCATTGTTATCTCCTAGCTTGGGGGTGGACCTCAGGGTTCCACATGGTTGGGTGGAAGAGCTTAACCCATTGGTTTTCTTGGATGTACTAGTTCGAGGACATTGCAAAAGTGTTCTAGTTCTAGATTTGTTCTACATCTTCAGAGTTGTAGTATACCTTCATAATTGTTTTATTTTGTTGTATATTGTAAATTGATGTGATCGGTCATGTAATCTTGTATTTGAACCTTTGTAATTATTCATCTCTGCAAATGAATGATGTAATCCTCTTCTGTTGTAATGTATATCACTTGAGTTGTCATGATTTTATGTTTATTTGATGCAATTATGTTTCCCTAGAGGTGTTAGTTGATCATTTTGTGTAAATGTTGTAAATTGCATAATTTTATCTAATGTTAATGCATTTACTTGCTTCAAAAAATAAAAGTATTTCTATTTATTTTGCGCTTGATAGTATGACACTCTAGAGTTTCTTGATGGGGCATTACATTTGGTATCAGAGTCAGGTTTAAACACTAGGTACTCTAGTTTTAACTGAGCCCATTATGTGACCTAGTGCTTAAACTCTGAACAATAACTTCATCCCTGTTGTTTTCCTTTCTATTTGTAATAAATCTTCTTTTGGTGTTGTAGGTAGATTCCTAGAGGTAGGGGTCAAGGTCATGGTAGAGGTAGGGGTGGTGGCAGGGGTGGTGGTGGCACACGTCCTCCCAGTTCTCCTCATGAGAGTACCCATGAAGGCGGGTGTCAGAATATGGAAGGTCAGGGCCATCTTGAGGGAGCCCAGTTGAGATAGTTGCTTGAGGAGGCTCTTACACGTTTAGGCCCTAGACAGGAGGTTGAGCAGCCTGGAGGGGGTCAGGATGTAGATCAGCCGAAACCTAGGGAAAGAGAGAGATCACCCAGGCAGAGAGAGTTGACAGCTGAGCAGGAGGCCACACTAGCCAGCCATATGAGAGATCTACTCAGGGCATGCCCTCCCACCTTTGATGGAGCTGGTAGTGGTCTAGAGGTAGAGACTTGGTTATTGGATATAGGCAGGTGTTTTGTCATGCATCCTTATGGCAGCAACACCAAAGCCAGATGTACTATTTTGCATCTCCGAGGTTTTGCTTCAACTTGGTGGTGGTTAAAGGAGCAAAAGCTGCACTTGGACATTAGCACAGTCTCTTGGTAGTTGTTCTTAGAGAGATTTAGAGCTCGTTTCCTATCAGATCATTAGAGGCAGCACCACACATATGAGTTCCATGAGTTGAGGTAGATGGCCATGTTAGTTGAGCAGTATGAGCACAGATTCTATGAGCTCAAGCAATATGTGGGTATCGGAGATGACGAGTCTATGTTGGTGTAGCATTTTATCAGGGGCCTAAATGCCCGGATCAGCGAAGGGGTTCATGTATTCAAACCTAAGTCTATGGAGGTGCAAGTGGAGAAAGCTCGATTAGTGGAGGAGAATTTGGCTATGGCACTTGGTGGGCATACAAGTGTGCATTTTGGCAGTGCACCTTCTTCAGGATTTGGTTCACGTGGTGGGCATACTTAGGCATTAGGATCTCATGTACCCTCAAAGGGTCGACGGTAGCAGCACTCTCAGTCCAAAGTAAAGAATTCTCAGCCTCAATAAGGTAATAGATTTTAGTCTAAGAAAGACCGGTCTTGGCAGCGTAATAAGCGCAATCACTTTGTTCAGCTAGCTTAGAGTACATAGTCCATAGTGAGCAGAGGTAGTTTCTAGCAGTCTATTGCTTTCTAGGGTTGCGGTGGTTTTGGTAGGGGCACTGGGTGTTTCTCTTGTGGCCAACAGGGCCATATTGCTAGACAGTGTCCTCAGAGGAGTACTTCAGGGTTTAGAGATCGACCGGTGGTTTCAGAGCCAACGGTTGGTGATGCAGGTAGATCACACAGAGTCTTTGCAGCGGTTGATAACTGACAGGTAGAGCATCAGGGCACTGTGGTGGAGACTTTTGGTTTCATGTGAGGTATTGGTTTTTCTGTTCTCTTTGATTTCAGTGCATCTAATTCATTCATATCTCCTTCTCCTATGAAGTGTTGTGGCTTAGTGGGAACAAAGCAGGATGATAGGTGGTAGGTTGAGTTAGCTTCTGGGGCTAAGGTCACAGTTGAGTCTCTAGTGCTTGGTTGTGAGTTGAGGATTGGCTCTCTATCTACTACAATAGATATTTGCATCCTACCCCTTGGTTCATATGATATAGTTTTGGGGATGGATTGGCTTGAGGCCCATCAGGCAGTGATCGATTGTCGGCATAAGTCTGTGAGATGTGTGGATGATTCTGGTGCAGAGGTGGAGGTTGTAGGAGTTCAGAGACCTATTTCCCTATGTATGATCTCTAGCTTAAGAGATGTATGCATCAAGTATGTTAGCTTTTTGCTGTGTCAGTTCGTGACTTGGAGGAGAGTCGAGAGGCATCTCTTAATGATTATCCACTGTTGAGGGAGTATGCTAATATTTTTCCTTCTAAGATTTCAGGGATGCCACCTAAGTGTGACATCGACTTCAAGATTGATCTTGTTCCTGGCGCAGAACCCATCTCACAAGCTCCATACAGGATGACCACTTAGGAGCTTAAGGAGCTCTGACTACAGTTGGAGGATTTGTTAGACAAGGGATTTCATTCAACCTAGTGTCTCTCCTTGGGGAGCACCTGTGATCTTTGTGAAAAAGAAGGATGGATCTCTGTGGCTGTGTATCGATTATGGACAGCTCAATAAGGTGATAGTGAAAAATAGATACCCCTTGCCTTAGATTGATGATTTGTTTGATCATATTAAGGGAGCCAAGGTGTTTTCTAAAATTGACCTTAAGTCAGGCTATCACCAATTGCAGATTTTTGAGGCAGATATTCATAAAACAGCATTTCGTACTTGTTATGGGCATTATGAGTTCACAATAGTAACATTCGGGTTGACGAATGCACCTTCAATTTTCATGAGCCTGATGAATGGTGTTTTTCGCACTTATCTCAATAGGTTTGTCCTTGTATTTCTCGATGATATATTGATCTATTCGAGGACTATGGAGGAGCATGAGGAGCATTTGTGTCAGGTGTTGCAGTGTTTGAGAGAAAATCAACTTTATGCTAATTTGTTGAAATGTGAATTCTTTCAGATAGAGGTGAAGTATGTGGGTCATGTCATCTCTGGAGAGGGTATTGCAGTGGATCCTTCAAAGATCCAAGCTATTATGGATTAGCTTGCACCTACTAATGTTTCTGAGGTCCACAGTTTTATGGGTTTGGCAGGTTACTATTGCTATTTTGTTATGGGGTTTTCAAGGATTGCTCATCCTATTACTTCTGTTCAGAGGAAAGGGAAGAAGTTTGGGTCGGAGCAATGTCAAGTAGCTTTTTAGACCCTTAAGGAGTAGTTGACCAGTGCACCTATTCTAGGAGTTCCTAATCCTACCAGGGACTTTGTTGTATGTATAGATGCTTCTTTGGAGGGTTTAGGAGTGGTTCTAATGTAGGATGGTCCCGTGATTGCCTATGAGTCTCGTAAACTCAAGGATCATGAATTGAACTATCCCACTCATGATTTGGAGTTAGCGGTAGTTGTGCATGCCTTGGTGAGGTGGAGACATTTTCTCTTAGGGCATTGGTTTGAGCTGCATAGTGATCATCGTAGTTTGCAGCACATTTTTATGCAACCAAACTTGAATGCGAGGTAGAGGCATTGAATGGAGTTCTTGTGTGAGTATGACTTAAGGAGAATGTGGTAGCGGATGCTCTTAGTCGTCGGAGGCATGAGATCTCAGTGGTCTCTCTCATAGCTGATTTGAGAGGTCAGATTCTTGTAGCACTTCCTACAGATAGTTGGTGCTAGGAGGTGAAGTTCGAGATTGAGTCTGGTAGACCTTTAGAGGGTAGATTTTCTGGTTACTCTCTTGAGCCAAATGTTTTTTTGTGACATTTGGGTCGTATCTATGTTCCTAGTTATGAGGGTCTTTGTACCCTGGTGTTGTCAGAGGCATATCGAGCACCCTATTCTACTCATCCGGGTGTCAAGAAGATGCATGCAGATCTGCGTCAGCTGTACTTTTGGAGTGGCATGAAGCGGGATATTGCTGATTTTGTTTTGAGATGTCTTGAGTGTCAAAGGGTGAAGGTAGAGCATCAACACCTTGCAGGTCTTTTGCAGCTTCATTTGGTCCTAGAATGGAAATGGGACATCATTTCGATAGACTTCATTGTTGGTTTGCCGGTATCCTCTTGTCGACACGATGCTATTATGGTCATTGCGGATAGGTTGACAAAGGTAACTCACTTCTCTCCTGTCCATTCTTCATATAATGCTTCTACAATGGCTAGAGTGTTCATGGCGGACATCATCAGACTTCATGGGATCCCTTGTAGGATCATCTCTGATAGGGATCTAATGTTTACTTCAGCTCTGTGGACTTCTTTATAGCATGCCTTGGGGACACAACTGAACTTTAGTTCAGCTTACCATCTTGAGACTGATGGACAGACTGAGAGGGTTAATCAGGTTCTCGAGGATATGCTTAGGATGTATGTGATGGATCGGCAGAGCTGTTGGGAGGACTACCTGTACTTGGTGGAGTTTGCTTATAATAATGGATATCACAGTTCTATCGGCATGTCTCCATTTCAGGTTTTTGTATGGTTGTCCTTGTAGGACCCCTCTAAGTTGGGATCATCTCGAGGATAGAGTTCTTCGTGGTCCAGATATGCTTAGAGATATGAAGAAATAGGTTGAGAGGATTAGAGAGCATTTAGTGGCAGCACAGGATAGATAGAAGAAGTATGCAGATGCTCATAGAGTCGATCGACAGTTTTTAATTGGGGATCAGGTGTTCTTGCATGTGCGACCGTGAAAGAGTCTGATCTGCTACAGAAAGGGCTCTAAGCTAGCACCATGCTTTGTTGGACCTTTTGAGGTGTTAGAGAGGATGGGTCCTATTGGTTATCATCTTGCTTTGTGGCCTAGTCTTTCACACATCCATGATGTGTTTCATGTTTCTGTACTTAGACCTTACTATCTAGATATTTCTCATGTTCTTGATTGGACTGCTCTACAGGTAGAGGACAAGTAGCTGGCTTTAGAGCCCATAGGCATTCTATAGCACATGAGACTTGCTCTGAGGGGTAGAGACAAGGAGCAGGTTAGGGTCCAGTGGGATCCTAATGATAAGACTTTTGCGACCTGTGAGGATGCTTCCAAGATGAGACAATTATACCCTTACTTATTTGTAGGCTTCCAGGAGTAAGCCTGATTCTAGGGCGGAGGATGTAATGCCCCCTCATTTTTGGCTTGTGATAGTTGCTAGTTTCACATTTCTCTTTGTCAGTTCTGAGACAGTTGTTAGTTCTGCCATTGTATTTAGACAGTTCTGAGACATTTGAGTTATTAGGCTTATGGTTTATGCTTATTATGATCGTGATGGACTATGTTTGACTGATATAGTTTTGACATGTGTTATGAATTATGATGACATTATTGTTATTCCAGTTATGATGAGATTGATATGATTAGTGATGGTTTAATATTATCATGTTTTATGCGATTTGTTGATATCTGATTTTAAATAAAAATGGTTATAGTCTTATTTCTGAGCAGGGATGATGTAGTACTACCCATTTCGAGCACCCTACTATGCCGTGATTCTCTAACTCTATCTGTGTTGATATACATGCATTTGATCATATACAACCTATTTTTCTGATGTAGGTTGCAGGTACTGGGCCTCAACTTCACCTGACTTAGCAGGTCTGAGCGGGCCCTTGCACCAATGGATAATGTTGATGGAGATAACATGAGGTTTATCCCCTAGGTCAATTCAGTTTTCAGTTTGATGGTCATCTTGTGGTTTGTAGGTTTATTGTTGGGTCCTTGTTTGGTTAGCCTATGTGTATTCTAGTATGCATAATGGGTCAATATTATTATAATGATTATTGTTGTCAAACATTATAGTATTTTTTCTTAGTCATAAAATTGGAATACTTGTAGTGGAATATTATTTAAGTAAATTTTAATGCAGAATTAATTAACTATCCTAATGTTTGTAAAAATACATATATGTGGGTCAAAAGCTTTATGTTAATTCAATAATATATATAGTTATGTATAGAATCATTCTGGGGAATAAATAAATGTGGTTAGTTGTCATTTATGAATCTAGAATGGCGAATCTCTGTTATTAGTAAAAATTTAAAAATTTTCTGGTGGAGAGGATTCTCGAGAACAGATTTGGTGTGAGTGGGCATTTATGACTCTTGGCTATTTGGTTTCTGGGGGGAATGGTTGGAGGGAGGTCATTCAGAGAAAAGGAAGAGAATTGGGAAAAAGGGGAATACATCAAGGGAGATTTTAGAAGCTTGGATATTGCAGGTATGTTAATAGATAAATAGTGTTGTAAAATTTTGTCTCTGATTGGATTATCACAATAAATCTTGGTTTTGTTGCCTGATAACATGTTATCATTCTTGGTGATCTCTTTGCTCTCTGATCGTACTCTTTATTAGCCTTCTCAATCCCATAGAAGTGAATCATTCATCCTTAACTAAAGATTTGGTTATCATCTGAGCATTTGGTTGCAATCTTTGCACACTTGAGTCCTTGGATGTATTCAACCTGTGAATGAGCTTCATGCCTATGTTATCACATTTAACCATTTTTCTCTTCTCATAAATTTGCATTGTGACATGTTTGCTTGAGTGATTATTTTCTATAACTGTCACTTCTAGGATAGAAGGATTTGCCTGTGTAACTCTTTGAAAATGATTATTTATTTTCTGTCTTGCAATGGATATCAACCCCAATCCATAGTTAACCCACGATTTGGCTTTCCTCTGTTAGTTTGATAGAATGAAGTAAGGGTTTAATTGATCTGCGTATTTCATCTTCTTGAGAGTGAACTGTGTTTTGTATCCTTGTTAATGTATGAATAATACATTAAATGCAATGCTGTCATTTCTGTGCTTTGGCACAGAGTAACCTCCTCATAGGCTGTCGAGCATGATATTTCTTGCAACATCTAGCTAACTAAATTCTTTGTTTAAATGAATCGATGTCAGCCATGGATGATCCTCTGCCACAATTCCTTATCATTATCAATTTGCTACCAATGTTACCTTATTTAAACAATTAGAACGGCTTTTCGATTCGGCTCCATGCAAATTGCTTCAGTCATCATTCAAACTATTATCATTTGATAGGTATTGTATATGGATCGTGCATTTGCAAAACCTTAGAAATGTGTATCAGCCTCCAAGCTAGAATCAACATCCCCTGATTACAATGACCTTTGGAATCGATAATGAGCTCCATCTAAACTTGAATCAATACTTTTAATAACAAAAGCATCTGCCAGCACCCTCCATGCCTAGAACGACTTACCTAGAGGCATCATTGAACCTGATGCAATTTCCTTGTGCCCCTGTGTGAAAAGAAGATCATGCTCTAGCTTTCTGAGTGATGGCGACCCTGGTATGTGACCACTCTTTCACCCTTGAATAAGAGATCAGATTGATCAATTTCCATTTAGCAATCACATATTTTGATCTTTATATAATTGGTTCATTCCTTGGTTCTGTCCATTCATCAATCCTTCTAGCCTGGATAAGGACATTTCACCACATTTGAAATTAAGATCTATTAAAATCCTCTATCAATATCACTAGTCCATTGATAGCTTTTCCTAAATTCATCTGATCCTTATTCACAAAGCCCACTATTCGACAGTTGGTTTTTGATTGTGTGGGAGGGTTCTAAACTAGGCCGCCTACATATATTTCCAAATGGTGTCATAGCATTAAAACCTGCAATCAAGGATTCATTGTGGCTTTCAATAAATCATTTTTTTTGATAGTCTCTTTCATACTCTTGCCGTACCTCAGCAAACCACTTCTTATCCCGTCGAAATCAAGACATCCTTTTGGCATTGTGTTCTTGACCAAGATGAATTTACTTCAGTATGATTGTTGTTTGCAACTTCTATTGTACGCCCTAGCTTCATCTATATTAGCTTAAATTCTTATTTTTTTCTCTTCTGTATGGGAAACCTCCCTTGTGATCACTCTAGGCACGACTAGAAAAGAAGAATTAAGAGTTAGTTTTATAGGAAAACTCAGTCATAGGAATCGATGGAGAATATTAGTTATTAGTAACCTCCATTTCTGATCACTGCTAAATAGTAAACTAGGAATTAGTATTTTCCTTATGAGGAATATAATTTATTTAAATTATTAGAAAGTCATTTTAGGAATAGAAGTAATATATCATATTAGTTGATTCCAGATTAGAAACTATTAGTTCTCAATTTGATGTGCTTCAATTATGCCATTAATTTATAAATTTTGCATTATGTAATTTGTCCAAAATTAATTTTAACAATTTTGCACTTATGTGTGTGTTGGGTGAGAATATTAGATATTAGATTAATAAGGAAGATTTAGAATAGATTTAATTAAACCCTTTTTGTTATAGTAAGTTACTTATAAGTTGTTATATGACAATTGGTTTATTTGCAGAGTCCATGACCTCAACATTTTTAATAGCTTGTTAGGGAATATTGTTATCTGAAGTAAGTTTATGATTTAATCTAAAAAGAGAGATTTAAATTCTTTTATTGAATCCATGTTAAAATTGTTCGAAAAGTGTTTTGGATATATATATATATATATATATATATATTCCTAGTTGTTTATTGCTGATTTCAAACCGATGTGTATCAATGATGTAATTGGGTCATTACATTTATTTGGTTTTGAGTCTTGCTTAATGTAATGGTGTTCATGTTAGTTTCATGGGAGGTCAAGGTTGTTAAGCGTCATGCTTTGGATAGTTGTCTGTTGGTATTTGTGTTGAAATGTTTTTAGCTCTAGAGGCTTGTTACGATGAAATCCAGTGGGATATTGTAGTAAGGATGTATTGGCGATGTGTCTTTTAGTATGAGGTCTTGTTGTGGATCTAGAAAGATTGTTGATTAAATGTTTTATTTGATTTGGGATTTTAAAATGGACTGGGGAAAGTTTCATGGTTGAGAGTTTTGGACTTGAAATGGTCTATGTAATGTCTTGCATTGTAAAAGGATAGATGCCTCGTAGTCCCTTGTCCATGCATGTTATTGGTTTTTGGATGTTGGTTGTATGTAGGAGAGTGGTTTTCATGGTGGGGCCGGTGCCCAAAGTGGCTGCCTAGGTAACCCCATGGAAGTTGTATTCAAGTGATAACTTAATAATTTATTTAGGTGGGTTGGGTAGAAATTCACATAACAAGATAAGTATGATGCCTCACCCATGCCTTGAGTGCTCTTGCAGGCTAAGGATGGGATGAGAGGGCCTGGTTGGCAAGGCTGACCTCCTTGTCTCCATGAGAGGATATGTTGGCTCCGCATGTGTCACCCTATAGGGCCAGTGCCTAGAGAGAGGCTACCAGGGTAACCATAGATGGGGGCCAGTTTCTAGTGAGAGATAGCCTAGGTAACCCATGCTAGGACCATGTGATGACACTCTCCTTACTACAGTCCAGTTTCTTCCTCTTTATCTTTTGTTGTTACCTCTGGAGTGCAGACTTGTCTTAATGATTTGTCCTGTATTGTTGAATACTGTCTTGTCTGTGTAGTCTTGTTATTCTATTTTATCTGCATGGAGTTTGTATCTTGTCGTTGTATTCATTGTTGTAACCTTGACCTGGTGGAACCTCATTGTTATCTCCTAGCTCGAGGGGGTGGACCTCAGGGTTCCACATGGTTGGGTGGAAGAGCTTAATCCATTGGTTTTCTTGGATGTACTAGTTTGAGGACATTTCAGAAGTGTTCCAATTCCAGATTTGTTCTACATCTTCAGAGTTGTAGTATACCTTCATAATTGTTTTATTTTGTTGTATATTGTAAACTGATGTGATTGGTCATGTAATCTTGTATTTGAACCTTTGTAATTATTCATCTCTATAAATGAATGATGTAATCCTCTTTTGTTGTAATGTAGATCACTTGAGTTGTCATGATTTTATGTTTATCTGATGCAATTATGTTTCCCTAGAGGTGTTAGTTGATCATTTTTTGTAAATGTTGTAAATAGCATAATTTTATCTAATGTTAATGAATTTACTTGCTTCAAAAAAAAATATATTTCCATTTATTTTGCACTTGATAGTCTGACACTCTAGGGTTGCATGACGGCACATTACAATTTGCACATACAAAAGAAGGAAATTGTTGTGGCTATATAGGAGCTTGCCTCAGCCAAGCCCCATCTTTGATATTTCTACCTCAACAATAGCCAAAGGAAAAGATTTGTAGAAGTGTGTGCAAACTTAATAGTTTGTGTATGCATAAAATCAAACCCTAGATGTATCAATTAAGGGAAGATTAACAACTTACTTTGCAACAATAGATACATACAACTTCACCTCAAGGAGATGAAACAAATGAAGACTTGCATGAACAAGAAGGCAAATCAGCAATGTCCGCGGAGAATCGCCAAGCTTGCTATTGGAGGCTTCAACCCTTCTCCCGATCATGCAAAAGGTGTACAAACCCTAGGAAGAGAAAGATAGACTCAAGATCTTGATTCCTAATCTTCATCCATTGTCTCCAAGATAGAAAATAAAGAATACTTCGAATATATTCAACAAGTCACTGATATTCAATGGCAATTGCAATAGAGTTTTGGCATCAAGCTTGCATAAGAATTGTGTGTGATAAAATGAATTACAAATGTCTTTTTATATCAAGGTTTAGGGAAATCAAATTTTGAAGTAATGTCTTGATATCGCACGAAAACTAAAAATTTGAAAATGGAATCCCGAGGCACTCAGTGAGAACCGACACCCTGCCAAAATTCAAAATCCTGTGAAATCGGGGGGGACTAGGGCATGGTTGTCCAAGTCTAAACCACCAATTTCAGCTCAGATCTATATTTTTGGGGGTCCAAGGGACGCTATTCTCAAATCTCTTTCTGAGTTTTATCAATCAATTACCTCAAAAAGTTAATAGATTGCTCCTAGACTAAGTCAATCTGGGTTTCGGGAAGGCCAAAAAAGAAAAGGTTGAGGGACCACCAAGAGTGAGGAGCTAAACCAAGGGAAATTGTACCATTCCATACTGGAGGACAATTTCTGACATTACAACAATGTTTTTATTATTTTAAATCTGCTCATCTTGGTGTGGATGCATTACAACAATTTTATACCACTTTGTGGATGGAAATATAATTTTTTTAACTCATTTCCCAAGGGGATTGCCTCCAAAATCTTTATGTAATGGAAAGATGAAATATAAAGGAAGAAACCTAGAAAGTTATTTTCTATGATCTCCATATTATCTTACCCCAATAAGATGGTCAAAATCAGTGCTTTGGATGCACAAAACTGGGTGCCAATAGGCAAAAAAATTTAAATTGCTTCATTTCACATGAAAATTGGTGAGCATTCTTGGAATAACATCCCAAGGTCCCCTACAAAAGGATTCCACTCCAGCCTTCACGGATTTTGATATTTTAAACTTTCCGTAAATTGCTAGCCTCAATCAAAGAATTTTAAGTTCTCCTAAACGGTGAAAGATATGACCCTGATTCCTTTTGCACATTTTTTGAAATGCCTTCAAGAATATTCCTATAAGAGGATTTGTCATGAAACTTCACCAATCTTCTAGAACAACTATTTTTGTTGAGATTGCCTTTTGTGCTTTAACATCCAAAGTATGACAGAATTGAAACTTGCACTTTTTGACATGCCACACATTCCAAAAGCCATGAGATGCCAAAAGAAAGCCAAAACACACCAAAATTAAAAAGCAAACCTCAAATTTATTTTTGGTTGATGCTGATTGTCAGTCCGCCTGGATGCTCCTGTACCAAAGTCACAATCTCAAGAGAGAGAATTAATGATGAGCCACAAGGAAGGATTAAATGGACAATGGTATTATTTTATTCAATAAGTCATCATAATTACTTGAGGATTAACATATATTTAATTCAAGTCAAGAATACAATATAAGTAACAATTCAGAAGATCTAATTGATTGTTAGTAATGTATAAGGCTCTTGACACTAAGATAAACTAGTTGCCAAAAAGAATTGTTGAAATCACAATTCTTTGATGACCTAGCCATGATGCTAGAGCCCTTAGTTAATCTTTGGCTTTTGGTCACTTCACTCTTATAGTTTGATTCATTTACACTTGGCCATTTAATTCCAATGACTAGAATATTTAGATATATGTCAATTATGTTACTAGTGAACTAAATAATATTTACAAAGATACTTCCATACAAAAATGACATAATGTTAACTAGGTTTAAATGATAATCTCTAGTAATGATGGCATATACTATGAATTATAGATGTGGAATTGAACATAGACCTTTTTAGACTTCAAAGAATTTATGCAAGACTTGATCTAAATAATAAACACTAGAATTAAAGTATTTATTAGCTAATTATATTTCTTAGAATTGCAAGCAATCCTAGTACTCGTCATAGGATTCTACATATATTATCCAATTTTCTAATTTCATAGATTAAATTCCTCAAGATAAATATGATAAAGATTTTCTTGATTCCTAAACAAAAATCTCAAGATCATCCATCATTCTTACGAAAGTGAACCATATTAATAGGTCTTCCTAGAATCTAAAACATTCTTGCATTTTATCTATCTCTAATGTCAATAGTCACATTAAGATAAGCTCAATCTAGAATTCTTTTAGATATTCAATCCTACATGTTGCAACTCAATTGCTCCTTAAGCACGAGTCAATATCATTTTTTTATATAGGTCAACTACATATATTTACACAAGTATGAATAAAGGAAAGGGATTATTGTTGAATTAAATAAAGTAAATTAAATAATGTGATTATTGTTATTTATAATTAATTAATTAAGTTAAAAAAGATGCAAATTAATAAATTGTACAAATGAAATAAAATACTTAAAATTACATAGAGACACAAATTAACACGAGAAAACTATAAATAGTAAAAACCCACAAAGCATTATTTTACTAGTAAAACACCTACATTATTCTAAATTAATAGACAAAACCTAGGGAAATTCACTTCTCACTCAACATGGCTATAACTATTGAAAAAGAAACTAGACCAGAGTCTAAGGTTTTATACTTTGTTATATATAGTAAACTGAGAAATGTAGTGCAATAACAAGGGAGAACTTAGATATGCAATAAGTATAAACCAATTTATAATAAATTATATACAATCATATATATACATCCATATATACATAAAATCATATATTAATATACTTTAATGCATTATACATGTCTTATAATTAATTCCTCATGCTTTACTCTCACATATCATCTTCCTTATTGTCACACATATATAATTCATATGGTTCATGCTCTTATCTCTCACTTTTCCCTTCTTTATATAGCCACTTAACATGCCTTTTCATAATGTGTTTCCATCATATCCTCTCATAATAACACTTAATTATCTAATATCATGAATTTACCTTTTCCATTATGATATTTTACTCTTTTTAGCTTATTTAGACAGGTGTTTTACGGCTATTTAATTAGTATATAATGGATATATGGTTCTAGAAATGACCCAAATTACATGTGTGGTGTCTCACAACCCGTCTCACAACCTTGTATATCCTGCCAACATTCTCCTCAGGCCTGAAACATTGTCTTGTCCTCAAGGAAAATTGGTGAAATCACTTGTAACAACCCCATGTTTGCATTTTGGTTGTTTCTTTTCCTTGATGAATTCTGATACTATTATGATGTTGACATGATTAGTTATTATGCTGGATGACATGCTTATATGTTTATATACTATTATCATTGCTTTTGTATGATTATGGATAGGAAAGCGATGATGCCATAACACTCATATTCGAGAGGCTTATGATGTCATGACCCTCTTCCTGATGTCCATTGATGCTTCGACTATTATATGATATATATATGCAGATATTTGTAATATGTTTGGGAGTGATGCAGGTACTGGGTATCGACTCCTCCTGGATTCACAGGCCTAAGCATACTCTTATTCCCCAATGGTGGTTACTGGAGATAGTCATAGGCCAAATATTCCCTAGCCTAGCCCACTATACCCTGTTAGTGCAATGTTTCCGTGATATGTGTTTACCTTCTGGTTACCCTATGGTAATGTCTGGATTGCCCATCTGGTCTTATGTGGTTTTCTAGTATTGGTTGTTGAGGTATCTCGTTATGGGTTGTTAGTATTTTATTATGGTTTTGCATTAATTTATTATGTGGTTTATTTTGGTATGTCATATTGGTGATTTGAATGATGATATTTGCATGGCTTTGTGAATAGGGTTTTATGTGATTTTAAATAAATCAGTTTGAAAACCCTATTAAGTTAAATAGATTATTGACATTTTAAGAATTTGTACTAATTGGTATTTTATATGTATTAAGGGAGCTTGATATATTTAGTAATTTTATTTGAAGATTTGGTGAAGTTTTGTAGAGGTTTTATACCCCTTTTTTCAGTGCTACATTTTATATATAGTTGATGAGATTGAATGTGTCGGATCTCATATTGTCTTAGAGGCAGCCATATCTTTAAGGGTCATAGCTGCAAACCTATATTAGCCGCTTCCTATATACAAGATAGGAGATATTTTTAAGGAGGCAACAACATAAGGGAAGTTGTGGTATTGAGAGGGGACGAAAAAAAAGTCTTAGGGCTGAGTCGCATGAAGAAAAGGGTGTTGAGAAGTAAGTCATGGGTTTTGGGGAATGGACGCCCCTCCTTCTTGAGATACGATTTCTTGATTAAGGCATTGCTATTGGTGTTTGTGTAGGCCTAGCTAAGGGCACTATTAGTGAGTGAGAAGAGAATACTAGGAGCAAAAATCAAATTCCTAAATCGAACCCTAATCACTAGTCTTAGTGGTGAGACATTACCTTGTGGAGATAGGGGAGGTTCTAAAAATTGGGAAATGGAGAGTAGCAAGGGTTTGGATAGGAGAGAGAAGGGCACCTACAAATCACCATTTTGGGTAAGTTTTTACGGTCCTTAAATAACCCATTTTGTTATAACCTGCAATTATTGCAGTCCATGAGCCCGCATTTCTCATGGGCATTTTTGTAAAACAGATCATATGCCTTGTCTATGTCTCCATAGTTTGCACATATGTCGACTAGAGATTTTCCAACTATAACATCTGTTAAAAATTCCCCTTCCTCGATGCTTTGACGGATACCTATACCATGTTCCATAGCTCCTATCTTGGCATAGGCAGTGAGAATGTTGGCAAAGGTTTAGGAAATTGGCTTTACGCCAACCAGTGGCATTTGCTTAAAATTTTCTTAATCCTTTTTAACAAATCCATTTTGTGTGTATCCTGTGATTAGTGCATCCCATGAGATTGTTGGAACTAGACAATTGAGAGGTGGGGGTGAATTAGTTTCCCACAATAAAAAATTTTCTGCTTTTAACCTTCTTATTATCTTACTATTAGATTAGTGATGTAAACATTAAAGCATAGACAACAACATAAGAGTAGAAACATAATCAACACATTTGATACCAAGATTTTGATATAGAAACCTGGTTAAGGAAAAAACCACGGTGGGGGTTAACCCACAAAATGTGTATCTTATTAAAAGTACTTAGTAAAATAGAAGGCACATGCCTTTGGGCGCACTGCCCAGAGCTCACTACTCAAAAGAGAGGTTCACTACCTATAGAATTTATTTAGAAGGAAGTAACTAAGAAATAACATCTACTTCATGCATTATTCAGTTTCAATGAATGCTCAAGAACTTTCACTCTGCCCCAAATTATTCTTCACACTCTATACTGCTTTCACTCCTTTTCTTCTCTACTCTGCTCCTGATCCTTTCTTCAGATTAATCTATTTTTGCACAAGGATATCCTTCAATAACTTTTCAACAAGTATTTATACACTTCATCAACCTTGGAATGATCAACAAGGTCGGCTAATCTTGACGCGGATCATCACACTGTCAGCCAAAAATAACTAAGACTTGAATTTGCTTCTACAACCACTCCATACTTCATAAAAATCTCTTAAGGCATTTGCAATAGGCTAGGAATTTGGTCGGCCAAGACTGGGAAGAACATCAACTTAAAAGAAGAAATCTTCAATCAACAAGCCCAAACTTCAATGTGGACCTACAACATAGTAGCTACACGATCCAGAGACCTCCACAAGTGCATTGGAATCACCAATAACATTCATTCTAAGCCATATTAACAGAAACATTTGAATCTTTGTCTGGAACCTCAAGAACACACTCTGCCATGACTGCCAGACTGGAAGGATAGCTTGCGGACCTCCAAACCATGAACCATTGGAGTTGATACACACTGACTTCCCAAACATGCCTTCAGATCCGTAGATCATAATCTTATTTTACCAGAGCAATCCAGACCTCTTTCTTGTCACTTTATCTTTCCTAATTATTGCAGGAACCGGTTCTACTCAGATGGCCATGACTCCTTCAGATCTTCATGCAGACTTCTCAAATCTTGACTGAGGCAATCTCTAATAATCTTCTACATAGCCACATGATCTGCATGCATTGATTATCATTAAATTTCTCAATATCCTCAACAGTCTAGTCTTCTATGCAGACAACAAAAATATGATACAGTTGACACTAATGGCAACAAGGTTATGTTGACATTAATGACAACCCACTTAGGCACATATTTGAAACAATCTTCCCCTTTGTCATTGATGGCAATATATGATGTGAAAAATGGGATCTAACCATCAAGACAAGAACTTCTCCCCCTTTCTCATTTCACTTCTACAACTACTTTCTTTACTACTACCCCTTACATCAACAACTAATGTTTCAAGTGACTTCTCTGCCCCTTTGACATCAATGGTAAAGGGCACATATTTTCTATCTTTTCTCCCTTTTTTCTTTAGATTAATCCCAAAATTTGCATATTGACTACTCCCCCTTTGAGTAGTACCTCCTTACCATCAATCCAAATCACAAGATATGATTGTGAATTCCACCAGACTGATGCACCTTAGTGCATCTTAGTTCTGCTCAGGAGGGGTAATAACCCCTAGCTTCTCTCTAAGATACTCAAAAGTATCCTTGGAAAGAGGCTTAGTGAAGATGTCTGCAATTTGATCTTTGGAAGGGACAAACTCCAATTTGACTTCATTCTCATTTAATTTCTCTCTCAAGAAATGAAACTTGATAGATATATGCTTTGTCTTTGAATACAATACCGAATTCTTTGAGATGCTTATTACACTAGAATTATCATAGAAAATTGTGACTAGCTCCTCAAACACAATTCTGATGTCCTTCAACATTTGCTTCATCCACAAAACCTAAGTGTAATTATTTGCTACTACTATGTACTTTGCTTCTGCAGTAAATAAAGATATTGCCTCTTGCCTTTTGCTTATCCAAGAGACCAATCTTTTCCCCAAGGAGAATGCACCACCACTAGTACTTTTTCTATCATCCACCTCTCCTACCCAATCAACATCTATATATGCATGAAGAATGAAATTATTGTCCTTTCGATACCACAGTCCATAATCAATTGTCCCCTTGAGATATCTAAAAATTCTTTTGACTGCCAAACATGGGATTCTTTTGGATTAGCTTGAAATTTGGCAACAAGTCCAACTGCATTCATGATGTCAGGTCTAGTTTGAGTTAGATAAAGTAGTCCTCCAATCATTGATCTATATCTTTTCTAATTTGCCTTGGGAGAGTCATCATCTTTGCTTAGCTTGCATCTGGTTACCATAGGTGTACCCACTGGCTTTGAGTCTTCCATTCCAAATTTCTTTGGCAATTATTTTACATACTTGGACTAAGATATGAAGATACATTTGTTTGATTGAACAATTTACAGACCTAGGAAGAAATTCATCCCACTAAACATTGACATCTCAAACTCACTTTTCATTTGATCAGCAAATGCTTTACACATGCATTCATTTCCACCAAAAATGATATCATCAATAAAAACTTCAATAATTAGAATGTCCTCATGATCAATTTTGAAGTAGAGATTGCTATTAGTAGTACCTTTGCTAAATCCTAGCTTAAGCAAATGCTTATCCAATCTGGCATACTAGGCTCTTGGAGCTTGCTTGAGTCCATACAAGGCTTTTATCAATCTACAAACCATATCTCCCTGATTAGACAACTAAAATCCTTCTGGTTGCTCAATGTGGACTTCTTCCTCCAAATCTCCATTTAGGAATGCTGATTTCACATCCATTTGATATACTTTAAAATCTTTGAAGGTAGCAAATGCAAGAAATAATCTAACTGCCTCTATCTTTGCCACAGGAGCAAAAGTTTCTTTAAAATCAATTCCTTCCACTTGAGAGTAGCCTTTACATACCAACCTTACCTTGTTCCTTACTACCTCACCATCTTTATGTTGGCAAGAGACATAGTGTAGCCTCAAGATTGTTGTCATTGATGGCAACAAAGTTCATCCCACCCATCCACAGAACATGGTGTGCCTATACCAGAAGTCAGATTGAAGAAATGTTGTGATCCGGTAAGTAAGAACAGAGCATGTAGCAAGGTTCGACAGTCAGGTCCGGATCTCTCAGAGGAAGTATCTCAGTAAAGTACAATTTTGGGGAAGTCAAGAGGAGTACCTTGATTGATAGATTCCAAGGATTGAGCCTCCGGTGAATAAAGAGTGAAGAGATATGAGCACCTAAGCATTGGGTCCCTGTTTGGCAGAGTAGACAGAGGAAGAATTGACCAGCAGAGCATCAGACTTTAATTTGAATAAGATATTGATGATGATCAAGCTTCTTGAGGTATCATTCATGATTAGCTGACATGATTGATGACTTCTATAAGCATCTCCTTGATACGCATCACTTGGTAAGTAAGAATTTAGTTGACAAATCAGAGTTTAGGAAAATATTGACTATTTTAGATGCCGACTAGAAAGGTGTTGAAATCATTGGTGTGGATATATATACCAGATGAATTTGGATGTGAAGGAGTGTGTTGTGTGTTGAGAAGTACGAAGAAAAGTAGAAGAGTAGTTTGAAGGTAGTAAGACAGGTTCAGAATGTAACAGGATAGTAGCACCAAAGAAGAGGTAGAATGAAGTGCAGCAGATCAGTGTATTGAGCCTAACTGGAATAGAACCTCAGCATGTGTGGATGCTTCTCATCAGTTCAAGTATCTTTACACCTTATACCTTGTAGACAGTGAGTCTCTTGTAGGCAGTAAGCCTATTGTGAGCAGTGTGCTTGAGCAGTGAGCCCTAATTAGCAAGTGCCATTTTGTTCTTTCTATTCTTCTAACAAAGAATACAATCTTGGGTTAATCACCTTGTGGTTTTTCCCTTAATAGGGTTTTCCACATCAAAATCATTGTGTCATGTGTATTGATGTTATTTCTATTTCATGGTTATGTTTCCTTATTTGATTTAATGCTGCATTATTTGTTAAGCAAGATCAGAAAGTTGAAATAATTAAGATAACTTATTCACCCCCCTCTCAGTTATCAACAATTGGTATCAGAGCCAAGTTCCTCCAAACAGAGCCTAACAGCTTGAGGAAGATTTGGGAATCTCAATGGATATGTCTGGTATGAGGGAACAACTTCAGTCTGCCCTAGATGATCTTGAGCAATCTAACTCCGAAGTCAATGAATTGAAGGAAAGACTCAAACAGGCTAATGATTTCATAATTGAACTAAAAGAGAAACTGAGTATCCCTATGAAAAAGAGAAAGGATCTACTTCAGCAATTGGCAAGTCAAGGTGAAACCAATGATACAAATGAAAACTTGAAAGACAAAACCAAGCTATGTGAAAAATTGTCAAAAGAGGTCATTATGGTAAGACATGAAATGGAATCAAGAGTTATGAAATTCACCCAAGAAATTGAAGAGAAAAAAAAAACTGAAGATGATCTAAGACAATCTCTCAAGGAGAAGTCAGAAGACTACCACAAAATGGATAGAATAATCAGGCATCTAGAATTTGATCTTGAAGAAGCTAGAGATAATGAAGAACAACTTGAGAATCAGATTAACAATCTTAAAAGGGATCTTCAAACAACAAATGAATACAAAGAGAAATTCAAGATAAGCTCTGCTCAACTTGAAGTTCTTCTTCAAAGCCAAAAGAGGGTAGATGACAAGCAAGGCTTGGGGTATGAAAAAGGTGAAAGCTCCGGATCCGGTCAAAAGAACTCAAGATCAGAAAATCGAAGAAACAGGCCTAGAAGACCTCCGATAAGGCAACCAAATGCTCAAAGATATCCATATTTCAATGGATACTGCCACAACTGCAATAACTTTGGTCATAAAGCAAATCAGTGCAGAAGAAGAATGAATCAGACTAATACATCCTTCTCCAAACAATGCTTCAATTGCAAAAGGTATGGTCACAAATCCCATGAGTGTAGAAACATACAAATAAATAATTCATTCAATGGTAGATGCTTTTCATCTAATAGAATGGGACATATGGATAATCAGTGTAGATTAAGAGGATATCAGTCAAATATGCAAAGAAATGTTGTTTGCTACAATTGCAATAGATCTGATCATATTGTCAAATTCTGTAGAAGTAAGAATCAAGACAAAAGGGGTTCATAACAGTATAATCATAGCCAAGACAAAGGAAAAGGAAAAGTGAACATGGATGAAATTCAAAGGGAGATGAATAAGATCTGGGTGAAGCGAAGCACAGAGAATGTTGGGGATGGATCCACACCAGAATCTGGTGCTGATAATCCTTCCAAAAATTGAGTAGATGAGCTCTGGCTCAGGGGGAGACAAAAAGAAAACAAATCTCCCCAACCAGATAATTGGTGCCTGAAATTGGCACAAGAAATGTTGTGGATTAAAGGGTTCTCAGGGAAACATCTAAAGAAATCCTAGTAAAGATATGGAAGATCTGCAAGAAGATTTGAAGAGTCTAACCTTCCAAGATTGATCTAGTTTAACAGTCATCCAGTAAAATAGGATTATCATAGTTAGATCTAGTATGATTCAAATTTGAGGCATCTTGATCTGCGAATAGATCAAATGTTTGGGGAAAGTAAGATAGTTTGTTATTAATTACCAAGGATAACTCTAAGTATATCTCAGTGATCCAAAAAATATCTTTCTCAGAACAAGGAAAGCAAGGCAACCAGAATGACTTAAGTTGCACATTTATTGCAATATGGAATTAGGGTTTGATTAGAAATAAAAGGGTTCATTTGCTCGACATTTGTACATTTACATTCAAGAAGAAGAAGAAAAAGAGCTCTGCAAACAAGTTGTCTCAAGTTTCTCAAAGATCAACCACAGAAGTCAACTCTTCCAACAATCTGATCTAGCTCATTCCATGAACCCTAAAGGCATAAAAAGGTATTTTCCATTCTTGAAATCTATCTCTGAATCTTTTGTAAGATGGCTACTCAGAATGTTGTGAAGATTTCTAATAGGCCGCACCCTAAATTTAAGAAACATCCCTACAAATCCTTAGAAGTGGATCCCTTGGGAGCATTTTCCAGCATTCTGCATGGGGTTTTGCATGTTGAAGATGTTAGGGCATATATTCATGCAAACATTGAGGAATTCAGAGACTCCAAAATAATGGATATTTACCACAAGGAACTGATAGATGACTCATTTGATCTCAAACCCCAATACAAGGTCATAATGGATAAACATTTCAGTCAGTGCATCCATTTCCCCTATTTTGCTGAAGATGAATGGGTCTGGTATGCTTTGAGCAGAATGCATGACAACTTTATGTGGTTGATGAGGCCATTTAATATAACCAAGGAAGCAATTAGGGCAATAACTAGATTGCAGTCATCCGGTGGGTTACCTACTCTAAAATTATTCAAAAATCAAACTGTGAGTGAGGCTATTGGATCTAAATTTGATAAAAGAGCAATGACAGTTGAGGATATCACAGATCCGGATATCAAGTTTGCCTCCATGATTATTGGCTACAAGATGTATCACTCCAGCAAAGAAAATTCTATATCTGGAATAGCAATCTACACTGCTTATGAAATGTTGAGAAAGAATGCAGATTATGATCTTTGTGAACTCCTTCTAAGCCAACTGATGGAAAACCTACAAAAGATCAAGAAGGACAAGAAGAACTCTTTCAAGTATGGAGGGCTGATACTGTGTTTGTTCTTCTACTTTATGAATGAGCTACCCGGATCTAGTGGTTGGGTATGGTAGAATGACAGACCTATTGCAATTCAAATAAGAGATTACTTGCATGGGCTTGGTGATGCCAAGGCACAAAAAACAGCATTGTGGGGTTACCTCAAAAACTTCCAAAGCATGATGCAGGCTAGCGAAAGAATTCCCAAATCCCTAGTTGAAAAATACAAGGATACAGTGTGCTTTATGGTAGACACTGATCAATGTCTGATGGAGGTAGTAGAACCAAGAATAGTATGGATCATGCCAATGGGGTATGAAGTGGATGAGAAAATTGTAGAGCTGCATGTTCAACACATGCTAAGTCAGCCCAAGGATCCCAAGGTAGAAATGTTTGGAACCTTTGAAGAATTGAGTGCAAAGATTCATGTGGAGCTCAGACAACCAGAGATGAAGAGAAAAGTAAGAAAAGAAGTAGAGAATGTTGCCAAAAGGTATGGCATCTCAAAAGAGGCTCTTGATGCACATAGAGAAAAGATGAAAAGGGCAGAAAAGGAAAAGGAAGAGGCAGAAAAAGAAAGTGCTTTGGTAGAATCCTCCTCCTAGACCAGATCTTCTAAGAGCTCTACACCTGCTGCTACTAAGAGCTCAAAGGCATCAAAACCAGAAGCAAAATCATCTGGTAAAGGAGAAAAGAGAGCCAAGAAAAAGGTAACAAGGTCTTACACAAGCCAAAGGATGAAGAAGAGACAGAATCAAATGAGGAAGTAAAGAAAATGAAGAAGAAAAAGAAAACATCCGGTGAACTTTCTACTGAAGAAGTAATAGAAGAATTTGCTGAGAAGCCTACTTTATCTATTGATGATGTAGTCAAAGCAGTCACTAAGGATGGCAATCTGTAGCCAATAACAGAATTCTATGATGAATATAATGATGCAGATAAGAAGATTCTGGAGGAAGCCACAGTCAAGTATTTAAACATATACAATAAAGCATTTATTGAAATCATCTCTCTAATTCCCAAAAGTTTAGAGAAGGAACTTGAAATGAGAAAGGAGAATGCAAAGGCCAAGGATCTGGAGATTTGAGAACAAATAGCTATTTAGCTTTACCCCTCCATCACTCTAAAGCAAATGAGCATGATATTCAAAGACTCCAAAGATGAGTTCTGGAGCAAGGCTAGGATGAACCAGCTTATGCTTGGAGAAACAAACAAAGTGGCTAAAGAAATAGAAGAGATCCTCCGAAATGCTTTTAAAAGATTTAATCTTCCTGTGATAGAGGACTTGGGTGATGATCCCTCAACCATGGATGACAAAGGAAAATCTACTGAGATAGTGACAGAAGAGACCAAGGAAGGTGAGGAGAAAGATAAGAACTTAGATTCCTCTGCTCTGGAAGAGGAAGTCCCTGAACAAGCAAACATCTCTCCTCTGGTTTCACCTGCAGACTCTAGATCTAAAGGAGAAGAACAAATAAAGGAGAAAACTAGTCAAGGAGAAGAAGTACAAGAAAAAGAGGAAGGTCAAACAGAGAAAACCTTAGATGATAGCGCTAAGGCTGCAGAAGGGGAGAAAACCCTGTCACTAGCAAGAGACACAGCAAAAGCAGTCAAGGAATTCTTAACCAAAGAGATGATGGAATTTGATGAACTAGAACTTCTTCAAGGACCATTCAATTTTGACTCTCTCTCTCTCCAGTCCAAACCATGAAACTAGCATCCTTCACTCAAGCAAAGGCAAAAAAAACTGCCAAAGTCTCACATGGAAGACTGTGAGCTCTTCGAAATTATATCTGGTGTATTGGAGAAGATCATGCCATCCTTCCAAAAGGATCCTTTGACCTCCACATCCAGTAATCTAAAGTCTCTTGTAAATTCTATTCATACGCATTTTGATTCTTTAGAGAAATCAATAGAAGAAAAGGTCTAGAAGGAGTTTTTGGAAAAGAGATTCTCTGAAGTACAAGGACTAATAACCAATGATAGGAGAAATATGGATATAGGGATAAAGAGCTTAGAAAATGCTCTTAGAGATGGTGGGGAAATGTATAAATTTTGTCTATCATGGTCTAAAGTAACAGTGGAGATTGAGAAGAAAGTGAAAGAATAGGAGGATAAACTAACAAGACTATCTCAAAATTTTGATCCTCTTACCACTTCCATAATAAATCAAGAATGTCAGACTATTGCAGTCTTGAATGAAATTAAGAAGCTTGAGAAGGAGAAGAAAATAGAATAAGTAGGTTGAGTGAACTTAGAGGGATAATTATCCCTAAGTTATAGGCCATGCATGAGGCCCTAAATGATGCTTAAACCACATCCTGGACTAGTGATTCGACAAATCTGAAGAGGGCAGAAGCTTTTGCATTCCTGTTGAGTGGTCACATCTTAATTTTGGACAGGATGAAGCTGAGTTGGGTGACAGAAGTTGTATAATTGAAGAATACTTTTGCAGATATAATAAAGCATATGTAAAGTATAACCAGATAATATACTTATGGGACTAAGTGTAGATTGATTTTTTTTAATTTTTGGTGTGCGGACCCCACCCTTTGCCATTGATGTCAAAGGGGGAGTGAGGAGCAGTGAAAAATGAGGAATCCAGCTAAAGGAGAGCTCCGGTAAAATAAACATTAGAATAGAGCATCGGCTAAGGGGGAGTGTAGTATGACACTTAGTCATTTTTCACTAAGTGTTGCCATCAATGCCAAAGGGGGAGATTGTTGGCAAGAGACATAGTGTAGCCTCATGATTGTTGTCATTGATGGCAACAAAGTTCATCCCACCCATCCGCAGAACATGGTGTGCCTATACCGAAAGTCAGATTGAAGAAATGTTGTGATCCGGTAAGTAAGAACAGAGCATGCAGCAAGGTCTGACAGTTAGGTCCGGATCTCTCAGAGGAAGTATCTCAGTAAAGTGTAGTTTTGGGGAAGTCAAGAGGAGTACCTTGACTGATAGATTCCAAGGATTGAGCCTCCGGTCAAGAAAGAGGGAAGAGATATGAGCACCTAAGCATTGGGTCCCTGTTTGGCAGAGTAGACAAAGGAAGAACTGACTGGTAGAGCATCAGACTTTAATCCAGATAAGATATTGATGATGATCAAGCTTCTTGAGGTATCATTCATGATTGGCCAACATGATTGATGACTTCTATAAGCATCTCCTTGATACACATCACTTGGTAAGCAAGAATTCAGCCGACAAATTAGAGTTTAGGAAAATATTGACTATTCTGGATGCCAACTAGAAAGGTGTTGAAATCATTGGTGCAAATATATATACCAGATGAATTTGGATGTGAAGAAGTGTGTTGTGTGTTGAAAAGTGTGAAGAAAAGCATAAGAGCAGTGTGAAGGAAGTAAGACAGGTCCGGAATGTAACAGGATAGCAGTACCAAAGAAGAAGTAGAATGAAGTGCAACAGATTAGTGTATTGAGCCTAACTGGAACTGAACCTCAGCATGTGTGGATGCTTCTCATCAGTTCAAGTATCTTGTCACCTTATACCTTGTAGATAGTGAGTCTCTTGTAGGCAGTGAGCCTCTTGTGAGCAGTGTTCTCGGGCAGTGAGCTCTAATTGGCAAGTGCCATTTTGTTCTTTCTATTCTTCTAACAGAGAACACAATCTTGGGTTAATCACCCCGTGGTTTTTCCCTTAACAGGGTTTTCCACGTCAAAATCATTGTGTCATGTGTATTGATGTTATTTCTATTTCATGGTTATGTTTGCTTATTTGATTTAATGCTGCATTAATTGTTAAGCAAGATCAGAAAGTTGAAATAATTAAGATAACTGATTCACCCCCCCTCTCAGTTATCAACACTTTATTCAGTTTATTCTGGAAGACCCATTTGGTTCCAATCACATTTTTGTCCTCAGGTCTAGGAACTAGATACCATGTGTGATTCTTTTCAATTTGCATCAATTCCTCTTTCATTGCTTTGACCCAGTTTTCATCATTGCAATCTTCACTTACTAATTTAGGTTCAATCCTTGAAATCAAACAAATCTCTTCTTGATCTTCAAACATTTTTCTCCTAGTTCAAACACCTTTACTCTTATCTCCTATGATCTGATCTTCAGGATGATTTAACCTTACATACCTGGGAATTTTGGAGATTGTTTGAGCTTCTGTTTCTTGAACTTATTCCTCGATCTGTGTTAACTTCTAGAGTTACAGGTTCAAAATAAATCTGAGTCTGAACTTGAACTTTTCTTCCTTGATTTTGACTTTCATCTTGATCATCTGAATCATATTTGAAGTACCTAGAATGTCCTTTGCTTTCATCAATTTTAACATTCGCACTTTCAACAATCGTCTTCAATCTTTTATTGAAGCACCGGTAGGTCTTACTTTGAGTTGAGTATCCTAGAAATATTCCTTCATCACTTCTTGCCTCAAACTTACCTAAATCCTCATCTCTTTTGATATAACATTTACTACCAAAGACTCTGAAGTATGTCACAGTAGGAGGATGACCAAACCAAAGTTCATAACACTACTGTATTTAACTACAAATTCTGACGAATGTTTGGTGACATATTGACAAAATATTGTCGACTTACTGATGCAACATTGATTTTGTGAGGACCACCCTTTTTACTTATGTTGTTATGACTATTTACATTACTGTTACTGTTATTTTTTTTATGTTTGTGGGATAGCAGTTCCCAAAATTGTCAAACTATTAAACTTTATTATGATTTCGGAAAAACTAATTGGGTGATGTTTGGATAAGTTTACATTTCAGAAAAGTTAAATAGGTGATGATGGAAAATTGTAATATGATTTCATTTATGTTAATTAGAACTATGTCATGATAATGCATGTTTTTAAGTTGCTTCGGCTATGATGATTTTATGTGGTTACTGATCTTGTAATTTAGTGTGCAGGAATTACTAATCGAACCACAGATTTCGAAGATCATTCCGCACCTCGTTATTTGTTATTCCCTGTTAAGCCGATCTGGTTCCACAAGGAACCAAGATCTCTTTGTGTTTGATGTGATGATGTAATGTGGTCTTTCGTATGGTCGGGTGGGTTAGGTTACCCTCATGTAACATTATTTTATAATTTGTGTTGTAAAAACAAAGGATTGAATTTGAATTTCCTTATTTTATTTAAATTTATGAGGCCTTTTCATGTGCTTTACCTTGACCATGGGTGTCCTGGATGGGTTAAAGTTGACCTTGGGTTATACCCCATGGGTCCAGGGGCCCATTTGGCATGAGTAACCCTTGAGTAACCTCCATCTAGTCATCTTAACTTCCCCCTGAAGTTAAGTGGCGAAAATTGGAGGTATGGAGGGGACATGATGGGTTGTACCAACACCCAACCCATCCCCTCTACAATCCCCAAGGTTAGAGATGACTACAAAACCCATCCATTATTGAAGGATTGACTTGAAGTCACCTTCTCCATTAGTGAGATTCCCCCATGTGAAGTGGGGCCACCCATGTGAAGGAGGGAAGAAGAGGCATGGGTCACCTGTCTTTTACTCCTTTAACTCCTTTTATTTCTCCCATGCGAAAGAGAAATGACAGGAGGAAAGGGATAAGGAGTACTCTAGGGATGGGTGAGTGACATAAGCCACCAGGACAGAATAGTGGTTTTGGGGAAGGGTGAGGAGGTGACAAGTGTCACCTCCCCATTCCTCGAAACGGAAAAGAAATGGGGTTATTTGTTTCCAATTTTGGAAGGGGAGGGAGTGAGTTGAATTGTGGGGAAACTTTCATTTTGTTTTACCAAAAAGAGAAAAGTTATCTTGCAGGAGAGAGAAGGGAGAGGGAGTTGGTGGCTAAGGTTGGAAGAGAACTCTGTGGGCTCTGCAACAGCTTCATTCCAGGAGGGCTTTGTAAGGTTGGTTTGATTTTTACCTTTGCTGAATGTGTATGTAAAGTGTGTGAATTTGTGTTTAGATTTATTTTCTGTGGGGTTTGTTGTCGGGTTGTTTGACAGAGCTTCTCCCACTTGGGAGAAATGCTCATCAAGTTTGGGGTAGGGGAGGAGAGATCCTCCTCAGGTGCATACCTATTTCCATCTTTTGGGATGTTGAAAGCCTTGAGGGCATGTATCTGTGACTGTATCTTTGACTTGAGAGTCAAATACAGATTTCTTAAAAATTTGTGATCAAACTTGGTTTGAGACCAAGAGAAATTGTATTGGTTAACTTATCTGTCAGGGTGACACTCTAGAGTCGAGTGTGTCCACTCTCCTGCCCCTTATGAAACTCACTGTAGTTGAGTTTCCGTGTTGTGTAAATTACCCACGGGTGTTTGTGTGCTTTGGGATTGTTGTTGTTACTGTTGTGAAGTGGAGTGCTTGAGTTACCCAGGTGTGAGTATGGTCTCCCTAGCTCGGGGGTGACCCTCTTGCGGGTCTACGGAAGGGAGGAGAGCTAGATGAGTGGTGTTTTCTTCTTTGTTTGTCTTTGATATGCAGGTTTTCTCTTGGAGCTTCTGGTTGGATATTTATGAAGAAACAACTTATTCCTCTTTGTCATGAGAATTAGGCCAGGTTCATTTCATAAGAGTTGAAGAGAGAGCACCTCTCTTGTTATTTTTGTAATTTATTGTTACTCTGGGAGTGAAGGAAATCACCTCCCTGATCTTGTTATTGATGGACTTTTACTTGGTTGTCACAAGCTATCAGTTGTATATTGTTTGGGAGAAGGAAGTTCATATCTGGGAAGTTAGTTGTTTGTATCTATGGTTTAAAATTCTCTTGCTATTTGTAGTGGAAGAGTTAACTTTTCTGTAATATGAATGTGGTAAACAAATACCTTAAATTTTCAAGTTATGTTGCTTAGTAAACTTTTTTTTAATAGCAATTTATTTGTGTTTAATGTGTTATTGAAAGGAAGAGTTCATTACTTATTTGCAATCTAATCTGAGTTTGGTTATGTAATTATCAGAATAGAACTGCTAAACTAGTTGAAAGGTCAGTTTTATGGTTCATTGTTCTAATGGAACAGACAATTTTAAATGTTTAAGTTTATTCTTCATATATAGTGGTTTCAGTTAATTTGAAAAGATTAGAGGAAATCTAGTATGTATATATTTCTGTTTGTCAATTTGAGAAACTTAAATGATTTATGAAAATGGAATATATATAAATATATATATAAATATATATATATATATATATAATAAGTTGTTATATATTTACCATTTTTACCGAATAAGTGAAACTGGAATATATATATATATATATATAATTGTTATTTAATTATCATTATAACAGGTTGAATTTAAGAAAATTAAGTGATATTATAAAACTGAAATATATATATATATACATATATATATACATATATATATATATATATACATATATATATACATATATATATATACATATATATATACATATATATATATATATACATATATATATACATATACATATATATATACATATATATATACATATACATATATATATACATATATATATATATATATACATATATATATATATATACATATATATATATATACATATACATATATATATATATATATATATATATATATATATATATATATATATATATATATATATATATATATATATATATATAAAATATTCGTTATATATTAATGATGCAAATTAAACTCATGCCAATCGAAATAAGAAGATGGAAGTTCGCTGTGTAAAACACAGTTTAGAATAAAAATAAAATAAAAAAAATACAATGTTGGCGGTGGGGTTTGAAACCCCACCGCAGTCCTTTTTTAAGGTGTGGGGAGGGGCGGAGCCCCACCC
This sequence comes from Cunninghamia lanceolata, assembly GCA_027924645.1. Lineage (NCBI taxonomy): Eukaryota > Viridiplantae > Streptophyta > Pinopsida > Cupressales > Cupressaceae > Cunninghamia > Cunninghamia lanceolata. Next base: position 1,027,043 of record BSBN01001682.1, on the reverse strand, counting down.
ACACCCCACATCGTGGGATGTGGGTGGGGCTCCGCCCCTCCCCACATCCCCATACCATTGAGACCCCCGCGGAGCCCCTCTTGACGCTGCCTCCGCCCGCGCAGTCCCCTGCGCCTTCTCCTTCGGCCAACCTCCCCTCCGTCCCTTTGCGCGGCCGACATCTGTCTCCCCTGTGTTCGTCCGCCGCCGCTGCGGCCACCGCCGCTGCGGCCACCACCGCCCCATCTCCTCCGCTGGCTGCTCAATATCATTCACAGCTAAAAACAAATAAAAAAAAAGAAATGTTAGGGCTTTTTAGCCCTAACATATAAGTTGGCCTATTTAAGTGTAAAGTTGGAAATAAATTATAGTTTGATATATATATAGACATATATATTGATACTATACATGTCTATTTATATAGCAATATTTAATGAATTGTTTCATATATATATATATATATATATATATATATATATATATATATATAAGAAGTAAGGGATTACGTGGAGTTTGTTAAACAAAGTTAAGAGATCATTTTTGTAAACTACATATACATTAAAATATATCTATATATATATATTTATGGAAATAGTTTTATGGGCCATTTTATTGGGCCCTCGTTTAAAATCTTGACAAAATGTGACACAGTAATATACAAAAAAAAAATAAAACAAAAAAATATATTTTCACAGTTAGGTTTTATTAAGTGTTGAACAAAACAACCAAAGAATTTATGTTTCCATGATTAGGGTTTTATAAAGTGGAGAGCCTCCTACATCTATTAACAATGGTATACGATTCACAATAAGAGTATAAATATTAATTATTAGTAATAATAACAACAGTAATTATAAATAAGAGAAAATAAAATTATAATTTAAAGAGAGCATAAAGGAATATACTGTATTACTCCGGAAAGAGTTTCTCGGAAGTTTCAACTATCAACGCGATTCAATACCGGGAAAATGAAGAGGAAAATTACACGTCACCTTACTTAAAGGATCACTGGAAATAAACTTAAGAAGCCATCACAGACATTCCATGTGAGGCCATTTTAATCTCAACTGTAGTAAACGTCCATATAAGTAAACCTGTAAGAGAGTCAGAAGAAGAAAAAGTAACATTGGAAAAACATAGAGGAGAAAATACGCGACAATTCCCACATGGGATAAGAGAACTAAGTCGATGGACCCTCCAGCCAAAATTTGCTTAGGAACAAGTTTAATTAATACATACAAGAGAAGAAACCTAGATCGGAGAAGACTAGGAGACCGAGTCCAGCGAAGTAGTAAACCAGCCTATGTGACCTGGATCATCCAGAAGTTAGGTTTAATATTAACAATAGAAACAGTGATAACCCTGATTGATGCCCAATATGTAGAAAGGAAAATGAAAGAGAGAGAGACCGAAATATAAACAAACTAAATTATCACAGAAATAGTTAAGGTGAGCGCGATAACAATACAATCAAAATTAAGACCCAGAAAAAGGGAAGAGAGAGCAAACGAATCGCCTTGTTGAGAATGCTAAGTCGAAGGAGGAGTATGTTTCAGGAAGCAAGAGAGGAGACAGACAACCGTGCCTTGTTGAAAAATGATTAAATAGGGAGATCACGAGTAGGTTTAGTCAGAACAAGGCGTCGTGGGAAGTTGTTAATCTATCAGTGAACCATGTGCGTAAAATAGTGTTGAGTAATTCCCACTAACGCCGTAAGGTGTTATGCTGCCGGAATTTGCCGAGATTTAGATTTAGGAACCTTGGTAATCTCACTCTTGCAATGATGTTAACGACGTTGTAGAGACCCTCTTGTTGGTCTATTTGCGTCTGGTTGCACGCAATTGTACTTATATCCCGCCAAAAACTGTCGTGTTTTTGCCATGAGAGAACACCGCCGAGCATGCTTACGCATGCGAGGGGGTTTTTAGGGCAGTGTGAGAAAAGTTTTTCATATCTCGTGTCATAACCACATGACAGATGTGGCTATGATACGTGTGATGTGTGTTGTGACCACAAGGAAAATGTGGGCATGACAGATTTAAATTTCGTCGCTGAATTTTCATCGCTTTAATGACCAATTTTTTTATGTCGAAACCATGACCCAGCATCGTCAGTCACTGCCACAGAAAATGTTGGCAGTGTCCATCGCAAAATCAACGTAAATTCATCCATCTATCTACGTAAAAAATTACAAAATGTTGTAGAATGACCATTTGAAATCGTCAAAGAAACACCAAATGTTCGTCCATTTTCCAACGAGGTGAGCAAACTACAACCCAACATCATCAGTCAGTGCCACGGAAAATGTTGGTGGTGTCCATCATAAAATCGACGTAACTTCGTCCATCTATCGACGCAAACAATCACAAAATGTTGTAGAACACCTATTTGAAATCGTCGAAAAAACACCAAATGTTTGTTCATTTTCTGACAAGGTGGAGCAAACCGTCGTTGCCATTATGAAGAAAACTGCGTCGGGTGTACAGCAACCTCGTTGCAAATTTTTTTGGTTCGTCAGGCTATGTTCGTCGAAATTGCGATGAAACCATGCAGTTTTAAAAAAAATTTATTTGATCAAACATCTTTTACTTTCACTGATGGTGCCTTATTTTATACACTATGTCAGTGTAACTTGAGATATGTTCTCTCGACTAAATGTTATCGGTGTAAGATGTGTCATCGGGCGGTCCATTTTCTATTGTTCCGATATCAATGTGTTTCTTCAATGAAATATATCAATGTACCTCATGCCGAAATCCCGAGTGAGTCTATCTTTTACTTTCTTGAATAGCCCATCAGTAGAACAAAAAGAATGTGTCCCCGATACAAGCCTTTTATCTTCATCGGAGTAGTATATGAGATTGGAATTATCACTTGTTAGGCTTCCGATGGCCGATGAGTATTTTGTCGGGGAAACTTTCATGGGTTATGCCGATATGTATTTCCTGTGGTGCTACATTCTCTATTTGTTCCTTTTTAATCAAAATATATAGCCCAATTTATTCTGCCAATCAGTATGAATGCAATGTGCCTATGCTAATATTGTACAATGTGCTTCCTCATTCACGTAGGCCATTCCTGCAATGTTTTTATCGATGAAGCTTGCTAGTTATTGTGCCAATATAAACATAAAACATGATCGGGGTGACATAGATACTGCTTAGCCGATATGTTATATATCTTCAATTTGAAATGTGTGAACAATGGGTCTTGGATACATATAGAGAGTAAATAGCTTATAAGAACAATGGTAGAAGACCCAACAATGAAGACTTGGGCAAAAGCTGCCATAGAAATTGCTGGATACGTCTCACATGACCTGCAATAATGCAAGTCCCAAAGCATATGGGCATAGTGTTGAAAACCCACACATGGAAACTAGGGACCCAAATTTTTTTTTAAGGTTGTAGCATCCCTACAAAAATCCTCATTAACCAATCAAAAAGTAAACAATTGTCTACTAATTTGAAAGGATTAATCACAAAATTGGTTTTAATAGTTGAGACAGGTGTGAATGAAAAAATGGAAGACTTATGGTAAAATTTCAAATATGTGAAGATCTCCTTGGGAAAAATCTAATAGTCACCTTCTTCTCTCATATTGGAACAAAGTAAAATTTGTTCTTAACATTTTACAGGCAAAAGTTAGTGTAAAGAAAACATACAAGTATGTTGATGCCATCATTGAACTGCACACCAAGCTCACGAATCAAAACAAGCACTAGGCATTTTTCATTGCACTCATGGACCATGTATTGTTTTCAGTCCCTTTGATCATTTGTGGACCTCAATATGCAATTTTATTTCATTGAAGTTTAGAAATTTGAACCCTAGTGAACTTCATGTGCTATTATGTGACGAGAATTCCTTTCAATCTTATAGTAGAAAAAATATGCTAAGACAGATACAAAAACTACAGTTCACAGGCCAAAAATGGCCACCCAACTGATTGAACATCTCAAAGCTTGGCTATTCAAACTAACCAGACACCAGTATTAGGTAGTACTTGGGTTTGTCAATGGGACATTGGCTCGAATTGACCAAAATATAGCATGTAACACCTCGATGGGAACAAACATAGTCTAAATCATTGTACTTGCAACAAGATTTCTAAATGTGGGGGAGAAATCACTTACAATCATTATCCCATGGTTGATTTTCCCTTTCTGAGTGCCCTCACCTCTCGCTCTGGCTTTCCTCCTGCCAAATGGTTCCTAGTCGTCCTCCTCAACTCAATGGCCTTGCAAGACTCATCCAGTAAAGTCTCACAAATCTCCACTCAGGGGCTGGATGCAGTGGTTTTTGGTGCAACTCTCCAGTTAGGGTCTCAATGCAGTATGCTATGTCGTGCTCCTGTGTGCGTGGGGCCAAAATTCAAAATATATAGTTTATATATATGCGATGTCAACATATAGTTTATATACAAAATATATATGCTATGTAAACATATAGTTTATTTTATTTTCTACAAAATATATTTTTTGTATGGTGGCTTGCTAAGCTTATATAGTTGGTTTTCTCTTTCTTTATAATTTTTGATGATTTATTTCCTATGACATGATTGAATATTATCTACAGTTCTAGTGATTGTTAAAAAGGCTTATGATATATGATGTTTAATCATGATGGATGTTTAAGATCAGTGATTGAAATACTACTTGACTAAAGATTGAGCTATCTGATATTTTGTCATTTAAACATCATGGAAGAAATGCTTGCAATCAATTTCTTGTTAATGTAGCCTACAAGGTTTCTTTTCCTAGTTTTTTTTGGTCCTATTCTTGTTATGACTTATTTTTTTCCATTGGTCTATTACAGTAATGGGGAGCATATCTAGTGAATCGATTCTTTCAGTCACTTTGATTATTATCCTTGTGCATAACAAGTTTTCTTCTATCCTAGGAAGGACGAGATGCCTTTCTATAGCATGACCTCATGTTTGAGTCTCGAAACCCTCCCATATCATCAATGCATGCGCATCTAGGCTAACCATGTCAAATTTCACTCCATACAAGCACAAATTGAAAAAAATTCAATGTTGGCCCCATTCACATGTCACTATTCAGGGTCAACATGAGGAAACACTAATTTTTTGGGAATGAAATAACCAAAGATATGATAAAATAATATCTAATCATAAATAGTCATAGAGTAATTAGGATTTGATCATATGGAAATTTCTAGGAGAGCTACAATAGTTGTAACATCATGAATTAACAACATTAAAAAGTACATCATGAATTAATTATGTAATGGCATAAAAATTAAAAACGTCATGAATTAATTATGTAACCATATAAGTCAAATATAATTCTATCAAGAAATCAATATCAAATAGATAATATCATCACATAACTCATACATTTCAATGTCATTGATCTTCTTCTTCATCCAACTCTTTGTTTGTATCATCCAATCTAGATTCGCCATTGGAAGGATTGGTCATATCATCATCATCGTCATTGATATTAGTTTTGATAATGTCATCATCCACACAGATATCATCTTCATGAACATTAACTCCTACATCATCATGATCTAGTTCCTCTTCTTCGACATCTTTGTTAGGCACATCATCAACTAACTATTGATCCTGATCATCATCTACATCATCTTCTAGTTCTTTAGTATCTTCTTCTTCCACCACATTATACTTTACCGGCCTTCCTCTTGGATCATGTCTAACAACAAATGACCAACCCGGTTTACCTGGAACCTCTAAGTAAAATACCTGCTCACATTGTCTTGGAAGAACATGGGGCTCATTTCCAGCTTGCTCGATCGACCTTGTATTAACCATGGTAAATCCATTATCATGTTCAATAATAGTTTTCTCAGGATCATTTCCATTCAATCGTAGCTTGTACCATTGGATGATGAATAGAACTAATTTGAAGGACTTAAAGTCACACTCAAGTATATCATCCAAAATTCCATAGTATTGATTTTCTGAGACTTCTAGATGTATGTCGCTTCTAGATGAAACATTAGTCACCTAAAAGACTGTAGTTATCCCAGAATCACAAGTTTTCTTCATGTCATCCAACTTTTTGATTCAAAATTTATGACCATTGAACCACATAGCCATGTGGTGTTTCACCTGCAATATGTCAAACATGTAAAAATTATTGCATCATCAGTTGATAAACATATTTATTCTTGGCCGAATGTATGCAAAGAAAAAAAACTTAACATATATATACACCAATATAATTGAAAATAATTAAATAATATGGGTGATTAATATATTTATACGTACCTGTTTATCTCTTAAACCATATGCTAAATCAATTTCCCTTGGTGTAACATTGGAATCTCCATTATGATGAGCTTCTTTAACCAATGAAGCCATACATTCCCATGTTAATGCATGACATGATTGTTGACATCGTTCAATCCACACCATCATCCAATCAAGATTGTTTGTGACGTACAAATGTAGTGCATCCCACTCTCGACCAATTGTATAAAAAAAATTGAAATTCACAAACGACATATAATTAGTTAATTACTATGGTATACGACCTTAATTTATAATTGATGTACCTAAAAACCTAACATCCCACTACCAATGATCTTATTATCTTTCGTTGTTGGATGAATTCAAATTAAAGGAGTATGCACAAAGAATGAATTATGACCCTGAAGGGTACATACACTCTTGTAAGAAAAAGCAAGACCTTAGTGGATACACCCATGTTCCTATACCAGGGGAAGATGTGTTTAAGAACAAAGAAGACAAAGAAGTATAGGAGGTTATAGAAAATTTCATGAAGATATTATACCCTAAATTACAAAATTTCAAAAGTATTAGACCCTAAATTACAAAATTTGGTAATATGAGAGCCATCATTTGTGTGACAAGATCCATAGCATAACCCTAGTTACAACTAACCAAAATACCATTACATCCACTTCAGCAAGACTTTGAACCCTTCATACCGACCCAAAAAGTAGCAAGGATTTAGACTCGTGAAGCAAACAACTTACACAAGAATTGAAATCTTATGAGCTAAGGGTAGATTGGCCTAGAATAGCCCCATCGTTGGAACCTTTCATTATGCTACACTGATGGTCTGATAGAGACAAGATAGTATTATATCGGTATGACAATGACCTATCAGAGTAACTTTTGAGTCATCCCACCGATAGATCAATGAAATTAAACATAGTGAACTTATTGGAATAACATGCAAATATCAGTGGAAACCGCATCATGGTCCCGCTGATAGGCTGATAAAATTGGTAAAAGTAGATTGTATCGCCACAACATAGAGACTTCGGTGGAATAGACATCACACCTTCATCGATGAGCTAATGAACTCAAGTTAGCTAGAACATGTCAACTTCAGTGGATCTTATATACAAGTTCCCTTGATATGCCAATAAAAGCCCACAAGGACAATAAGCATCGCTGAAACATATAAGAATCGATGGAACCAAGGATAAAGTTTTACTGATGGCCTGAGATAACTAAAAAGCATTACCAATATGACAAGTATTAGCTGAGCTAGGGTATATCGGAGTAACTACATACAAAATCCCATTGATAGACATAGAAAAGGAAATCCATCGATGGAAGAAGTGGTCATCGGTGAAATATAATGCAAAGTCACTGTTGGAACTAAAAAATTCACATTTTTCATCTACTAAAGGATTTACTAATGTCCCTCATTTCCAAGACCAACCACTAAAATTTGTGTTACAAGATCCATATCAGAGTCCACACATAAAAGATCCTATGAACATACCTAGCTCTGTGACCATAGCTCAATTCTGATACTAGTTCATCCATATTGGCAAGACCTCATGTAACTCACACTGAATGCTAAAATACATTTTTGGAAGAAAATATGATAATCGGTGAGAGATGAGCAATGTCTGAACGACCAAGATTTCATATGTTAAAAATTTTGGGGAGACATTTGGTATGTATCACTGATACATTCTCATGGACATGAGTATAACAATCAGAGTGAAGTCCTGAAGTCACACCGAGCCTTTAAGTCACACCGATCAATGACTTATCAGCATGAAGGCAAGCAATCTCTCCCCGATGCATAATGATAAGGCTATCGGCGTGACACATACAGTCAGAATGAAATCCTTAAGCTTCTCTGATCATAAAAGTCACCTCGACATAAGGAGAAAAAGGATTTTCAGCAAGACTCTCTCTGATATGTTCCAGTAAAGTTGAATGAAGGAAATAAGACCATCAGGAAGACATGACCCATCGGGATACCCGCATATTTTCTTGCTGATGAAGATTATCATGCCGATAACGGAAAGCTAATCTCTATCCATTAGAGAAACACTCACCGATGCCAAGATGAATATTAATCCAACTTGACCAATTGTTGTAAGGATAAAAATTGAAATATCTTCCAGAAATAATGATAAAAGGTTAAAAATTGCTTTGGGGAGACACCAATGTACCCATGACGACTGATTAGATACATATGAATGAAAATGGTGCCAAGGCAATATGAAGGTCGGTAAAATAAATGAGATAGTCTCACCGATATGAATAAAAGAGCATCGCCCTGACATTTTGAAAGTCATGAACTCCCTACATTCAATTGGTGCAGGAGCACCAAGAAGACTAAAGGACTTATGTCTTGTTTTTGATGTTCATTCTGTCTTGTTGATTCCATAAGGTCTTGAAGACCATTCTGATGTTGTAATAAGGACCATTTCCATTTCTTGTTGATGTCATAAGGTGTAATAGGCAGTTCTATTTGTAAGCCTTCTAAGGCATGTAAAAGGCAATCATAAAAACATATGGGCAGTCATATGTTTTCTCATGTTGTAAGCCTTTTTGGCATGTGTCAATGGGTGGTAGAATTTGTCAAAGGCTTAATGACATTATCAAAGGTGTTGACAAGTCATAAACCATCAATGCCATTATGCCAAAAGTTGTAATTAGTTTCAATGTCAAAATAGGATAGTTGCAGTCCTAAAGACAAGGTAGTTGCAAAGAGGAAATTTGATGGTTATACAGTTCCATCAACCCCAACTACCCTCTAACTACTCCAAGGTGTTGTAGTAGGCTTCTTTAAGCCCTGCCAATGATTATTGTAGATAGAGAAGCCATTTTTGTTGAAAGAAATAACAACAAACCATAGTTTTCTACCCTTTTTCTGTGTTACTCGCTGTTACAGGCCATACTTTGTCACTTTATGGAAACGTCATAAGGCAAGAGTCTGGGGAATGATGGAGGTATGAGTTAACTTTGCATTGAAAGTGGCTGGAAGCTTTGACACTCATTTGTATTTGATTTCTTTGCATCTTTCTAAAACTGGTTTGAGAAACCCTCAACTAGGGTTCTGACATAATTTCAGTATGTTTTCACCATTCCACTGACTCCAAAGCTCTTTGATTAGTGGGATAGATTCTTCAATGTTTGTTTTGATGTTTTTCAAGAGCATTTTGGGTAGGAGTTTGTTATTGGTGGAGTTCCATTGAGAAAACCTAACATCCTCATGTGTTAGGTGATGTCTAGAAGCCTAGAAAAAGAACAAAAGAGGACCAATTAGTTACAGTCCAAGTTGGGACCCTAAAACCCACAAAATCCATGGTTTTGACATGTATTCTAAGTGCTCAAATCATTGGTTGGGTTCTGTGCTTGAATTTTAGAGGGGTCTCTTTGTATTTTAGGCCTAATTGGGGCTCTAGGTTTTTGAGAGGAGTTATAGGTTGAGTCATACTGTCCAAAACAACCTATACCTAGTTTTGGATATGTGATAGGGAGTCCAAATGGGTATTTCTTGATTATCCAAGATTTGTATTTGAAGGTCTACAACAAAAGTTATGGATGATTGTTCTCTTTTCTAGGGCTATAAGCCATTTCTTGGGTTTGTGAAGGAAGTACTAGTTCTATGTTTGACCTGCCTTTGCCAATGATTGGAATGTGTCCCAATGCATGCCTAATCAACTTTTCCATGAAGAATTTAGAGCCTCTAACTGCTGTTCCCACTTTTGCAAACTAATATTTGAAATTGGGTTTTTGGGTGTAGTGAAAACCTTGTCAACTTGTTCTATCCTCTTCTATCCAAGTGCCTCTACATCATAGTGGTATCTGAGCCATAAAAGGTTCTGTTGTTTGTTGTGTAAGGGTTGGTATATGTCAGCAGAGGAGAGTGAAGGAGAGGTTAGCAATATGCCTCCAAAGGGGATGACCACTGAAGTGGTTAAGAAGTTCAAGGAGATGGAAGAAAAGATCAAAAGTGGAGTCAAGGAAGCACTCCAAGTAGAGTTGAATGCATTGAGGATAGGGAAGAGGATAGATGAAGGTTCTGATGAAGAAGAAGAAAAGAAGGAAGAAGAAGATCAAGAAGAGGTAGAGGTACCGGCAGATCAAAAACATTTCCTTGAAGCCATCAAGGCAATTGGCAAGGATTCTTCAGAGGCTCGGATGGAGATTCCCATGTTTAGTGGAAAGATGAATGTTGATGAAGTCATGGAGTGGATTGAGGCCCTAAACAACTACTTTGAATACAAAGAAGTTCCTGAGAACAAGAGGGTGAAGTTTGCAAAAACTAAACTCAAAGGTGCTACCCTTACATGGTGGAATTACACCCAAGGTGAGAGGGTAAAGAATGGGAAGAGTATGATCTCTTCATGGAGTAGAATGTTGGAGAGGATCAAGTCCCAATTCCTTCCATCAGACTATGAGGTGTAGATCTACATGAAGATGCAAAATCTCAAGAAAAGAGATTTGGATGTGGCCACCTACACCAAGGAGTTTCACAAGTTCTCTCTTCGTTGTGGGTACATGGAGGATGAAAAAGGTAAAGTGGCAAGGTATCTAAATGGTTTGAGGTTTAATATTCAAGATGAGATTAGTTTATTAACCCTTGAAACCATGGAAAAATGATTTCAAGTCATATTAAGGGCTGAAGAGAAGTTGAAGAGGAAAGGTGAGCAGCAAAATAGAGGAAGAGGTGGTAGAAATTTCAGAGCTAGGGGTAGTTTTGGAGGCAGAAATCAGTCCCAAAGAAGTCAAGGGGAATCTAGTTCCCAAGAGAAAAGTGGAGAATCAGGTTCTAGAGGAGGCTTTAGAGGAAGGAGGCCCAATGTACCCATGACGACCAATTAGATACATATGAATGAAAATGGCGCTAAGGCAATATGAAGGTCGGTAAAAGAATCAGATAGTCTCACCGATATGAATAAAAGAGCATCGCCCTGACATTTTGAAAGTCGTGAACTCCCTGCATTCAATTCAAGTGGTAGCCATTAATGGCTGATTGAACATAAGAGGTATAAACTAGATTGAATTCAATTGTGATCAATACAAAGGTTGCAGATGGAGAAGTAGTTTACCAGGAGCCAAGGAGATTGCAAAGAGTGTATATGGGTAAGTCCTTGAACTCTCTCTAGAATAGTCAAGTTCTAATAGTCACCAAAAATGGAAGGTTCCTCTGAAACAAAGAAGAGACAACCAATTGAGAAGAGCCAAACCAAGGGTAAAAAATAGAAAATTGACACAGAAAAGGGAGAGAAAACACCAGAGAGGAAATTGAACCAAGACCTTGTAGACCAGTTGTCCGGTTCAGGGTCCAAGGCTAGAAGAACTGCACAATTAAGAGAAAATGTGGAAAAACTTGAAGATAAATACAAATATGTAGAAAATGTATGGACTCCTATTTGAGGATATGAGTTATTTATGTTCCACTATCACATGAGACATAGGATGGAACCAGTCTGCAACCCCTGGCAACTCAATTTTGGGAGATTGATAGTTATAAATGTTTTTGTCAATATTGACCTTTTGAAACTACTGGCATACCATTATGACCCTGACCAAAAATCCATATGTGATTGACAAGGAAAGCCCTTGTTTCATGTTTCCAAAAATGCAATCTATGAAGTTTTTGACTTAAATGACACATACAATACCCCAATTGTGCATGAAGCCCTAGAAAAGGAATATTTCAAATTGGATACAACATATAAGGGCTAGAATATACCATTACGTAGGCCACGGAATGGAGTCTAGTGCCATTTGAAGAAGGGGATGAACCACTGTTTCATGTAGATTTGTTCAAACCTTGAGATACACATATTACTAAGTGGGACAGGTGTTGGGGACTAAAGTTTTAGAGTTTATGTCTATAGTGCCCATGGTTATCTCTGTGGATATCCAGTGCCATCAAGATAGGACATTTGATTATGCTACTTTTATTTTTAAGGAAATAGACTTAGGTCTAAAGGCCATAAAAAATAGTTGCCCCACAGTCAACTTCAGACACTATTCTATTCTCATGCATATGGTTTTGTATTTTGGACAAGAATTAAATTTATGGCCAGAGCAGTTAAAAATTTCACAAATTGATAAAAATGGTCAGCCTCTACCTCCACAGTTATGGACCTCTATTTGGGACAGTAGGTTTAGAAATTCCAGTTATGTTTATTTTGAAGAAATCTTTCTGAAAACCCTGTACAAATGTTATGGCTACCCATGTAGTTATAGTTTGTCTGAGGAAATTAAAGGTTTTTGAGACCCAAAGATTTTGATGGGCCACCTGTTGTGAACCACAATTAGGGGGATTGGTATAGTTTCTATGATTCCACAATGATCAGAGTGTATGGGTTTGAGGATACCCCTTTTTTATTGCCAAAAACTATACCAGATAGGGTGGCATACTTGGAAATAGTTAGACAACTTCATTACTCAAATGTGATGCATCTCAGTGCATATGATAAACAATCCTTTATGCCAAGCACCTTATGTTTTGGTGACTTCATTGTGTTGGCTAAAGACAGTTATGATCTTATTCTTGATAAATTATCTCATTTTAATCTTGGGAAAGGGATACAAAGAAAGAATTTTGACCTGGAGGGATTTATTGATTATGCTAAAAAGAAGCAAAACTTGGGAGGATATGCTCATGTACCATTCCCTCATGATGATGTGATTAGAAATTTGGAAGAAGCAGAGGCTGAAATAGCCATTGATAAGTATAATCAAGAAGTAAGGGAAAGGAGAAGAAAAACACAAGAAATTGAAGTTTTGTCCTCTGACAGTGAATGGTTCTTAGCTACTAAAACCCATGACCTACCTGATACAATTTCAAAATACAAAATTGAACCATATCAGCCCCCATAAAGAGAATTAGAAATTGAAGAAACAAGGGATGATGATTTTAGACAGGTTGCATATAGATCTTTTATTTCAGATGACCAATTCATTCATACTCCTGAGTTTAGATCTTTTCTGTATAGACATTTTGGTTATGATGTTAGTCACAAACAAGCATAGAATAAAAGTACACATTAACCTTTATTCATCTTGAAAGATATGATGAATTCAAAGAATTCATGATCCCAAGTCTCCGGTGATTAGGTCTTAATCGTCTGAAGTTACTCAGAGGTTAATGTGAGTTGCTGTTTCCATTTTGGGGCCTTAAGTGAAAGTCCAACATCATCATGACACTCCTACAGAAATTCTTTTATAGAGAAGTCATATTATATAGTTATTTGGTGAAAAGATGTAGAAATACTTCAATCTTTGCATGATATTTTCAATTGTGCATGCTTTGTATTCAAATATGCTAAATATCTGCAATTATCTATGAGATGTCTGCATATCTGTGTTATTTGCTTAAGATCATCAATTATTTGCAATTATGAGGATGAAATGCCCTAAAATTTAAAAGAAATTGAAGAAATGCTTCTAATTAAAGTTGAACCTTTAGCTTTTGAACCACATGTATATAAGATACTGTCATGAAGAGAAGAAAACCAAACCATATTTTCACCAGGACATTCCACAGCTAGATATAATTGATGCTAACTTCAAAGGAATTTGTATGAAGACAACACATGTAAGTAGACATGCACTCCAAGGGACGTAGCAAATCACCACATATATCTAGAATTCATACACTGATTACTCAAGATTTACTATGAATTGTAATCGACACAGTCTTCTCATTCATTAAGCATGCAAAAATATAAATGTATACAAAAACTTTGAAATGATCTCTGAATGTTTCAGCAGACGGATTTCAATTAAGTTTTGAATGTTCACAACAAGGCATTCCAGCACCTTTTATAGAATAAGGTGAGGAATCTGCTACAAAAAGATCCACGATCTTGATTTATCAATGCACATCTACGGTCATCATTCTCCTTGACTTTGTCAACTTATCAAAAGTGGCATAAGTTGCCAGCTGGCAACTATCTAGATTATTTACACTTATATCTCCCTTTATGATGTGTCTTCATCATGCTCCTCACCCGATTCATGTGGATCATCATCATGTGCATCACTTCCTGAACTTTCACTATCCTAATGATGATGACGCCGCATATGGGCCTGCATGTTGCTCTGGATCTGCTCATATGACTGCACAACTTGATCTATTCCTCCGCCATCCTAAGTCTTTGCTTTGATGATGGCATGCTTATGTGCTTCATATTTATTTCTACTGCTATCCAGTTTGTCTTTCCTGTCCTGCAGTGTCTCATTGTATTTTTCCATCTTGACCTTGATCCTCATTATTTTATCTATAACTTCTTCTGTCAAGTGGACAAGTGGACCATCTGCTTCTGATTGGAAGTTGATGTGTAAAGCTTTGATGGTAGACTCTTCATCTTGATTTTCTATTTTCCCTTCCACTTTTCCTTCCAATGTTTCTAATATTTTTGCCTCAACAGCCATTAAATCGTGTAACTTCATGCTGATATCTCTCAGCTTATTATTGCATCTCTTGAGCACTCCACATTCAAACTGAATGTCCTTATACCAGATGTCAATCAACAAGGTGGTATTACCATTATATACTTGTTTACTAATAAGCAGTTGAGGATTTATCCTCTTTATTTCTCCCAGGATGCTTAAGACATTTTCCAATTTATAAGACCTTTTCCCTGTCTGCATTTGCAATTTATCTACTTTGGTCCTGGAGTCACTGAGAATGCTCCACCTCTTCAAGGAGGCCTTTACCATTTCTTCAGCATCATCCAATGTGGATGACATCCATCTCCTTATCACAGATGCCTCATGTTTCATGAGGTCCAGTTTATTTACTTCCTCTTGAGAAATAGCAGTCAATGGGACTGCATGTTCAGTTGTAGTATCATCAGGATTAATCAGCCTCCTTATGTAGGCATGCAACTGAGCAATGTGCTCTTTGTGTTGCTTTTATTTCTCCTTCTCTCTTTTCACCTTTTGAATTAAAGAATCAATAATGTCTTTGCCCTCCTGACCTTCTTGGTCTTCATTGGCAAAACTGAGATCCACTGTGCTAATTTAAAATTTACCTAAGGTGATTTTACCCTTTTCTTTCTCCACAGTAGGTATTGCAATTTGTGCGGTCCTCCTCCCGGTTGTCCGATCTCTTTTGATGGCTGAAGTCATTTTGGCCTTCCTCTTAGGCTTCATTATATCCCCGGAGAATAAAGTGGAGACATCAAATTCCTGAATTTCAAATTCTTCTTCTATATTTACCTCTTTCTCCAACCACGGAGGCACCTAATCATGTTTTTCCGGATCATCATGATGTTCACCTGTGTCTCCCATTTCTATCAGTAGATGTGGTGGAGATGGTGATTTTCTCATTTCTTCTTCTTGATGCTCACTTTGTTGTTGATCTTGCGGCACATCCTCCTGTTGAGGGACTTCTTTCTCAGGAGGAGCATCTTCTTGGTGTGGGGAATCTTGTGATGCATCTATATGTTGATCATGATGACCATGATCCTTCTCCGTCATTATTTCATCTATTTTCAACTTGTTAGTGCCTGAATTGACTGACAATTTTTGAGCAATTTTCATGCAGGCACTTTCCCTAAGAATCCAAAAAATGTTCTAAGTCTTTGGGCCTCCTCAGCATTTTTCAGCTGCATCATCATATTTTCTTCGAAGAGGAGGTCATCATCATCATATTGTGTTCGATGATGGTCAGCATCATCATGTTTTCTATCGGCTTGTTTCTCATCAGGATCATCATGTTTCAATATCGGGTGATGTTTTGATATCATCCCGATCCTGCTGATGAGCTACAGTGCGCCTTGATTTGCTTGCGGGGGTGATCTTTCAAGTATCCGGTGAACTTCCAATTATCACCTTGCCCAAACATGATGATGATGTTGCCCCGATATTCTGAAGGGGTTATTCTTTGAGTTGTTCGACCCGACTTGTTCTTCCTTGGGGGTCGTCATCATCATCATGATATTTCCAGTTATCACCGTGTTGCTTGCGGGGGTCATCATATTTTCCGCCTTCATGATATTTCGCCGGGGTGATATTTTTATCATCGGGTGATCTTGGTTATGATCATCCTGATGATGTTGTTGAAGAGTTCTGAGTGCGACCCGATATTCATTGGGGTCATCATATTTTGAATGTCAGGATGATCTTAGTCAATATCATCCTGATGATGTTGTATCACTTCTTGTTCGTTGTTTTGTCATCCTGATGATGCTGACATCATTCTTATGACAGGGTGATCTTTCTGCCTATCTGCATCATGCTATTTCCGAAGGAGGGGGTGATATTTTCATATCACCCGGGTGTATGTTTGTTCCAGCGTCATGATGATGCTGATATCAAGGAAATATCCGCCTGCCGGCTTCGTGCATTATCTAGTGGGGGTGATCTTTTCAAGCATCATCATATTCATTTTTCGCCCTGATCTTATAACGGAGCTACAGTGCAGCATGATGTTAGTGCATCAGGATGATATTTCCAAATATCCGGTTATCTTCCGAATATCATCCTGATGTCGATATGATGATGACGTCATCAAGGTCCGGGGGGGTCATACTTCTAACACTGATCATCTTGTGGAGATCCCCCGATATTTGTAGACATGATGATGACGTCATCTGGATATGAGGAGGTGCGCAGTAGGCAGATATGATGATGACGTCAGCAGGATATGATGATGACATCATTAGGATGTTCATCGGCCAGACTTTTCGTATAGGCTCAGCAGGAGGATGTTCCTCCGATGGATCAGGTTGTGCCGGTGAAGGCGATTATCATGCAGGCTATATTGCGATATGATGATGACATCAGGGTGATATTTCAAACAACAGGATATCATGCTGCTGGAGGGTGATGATGATGAGGTCTTATACTAGTGTCGTCAGGAGCAAAAGCACCGACATGATATATGCTCATGACCTAGTATATAAAGTGTTAATGAGGTTGCTGCGGGGTGCATGTGGGATAATTGATATCCTGCATATTTTCAAATATCATGATGATGAATCTCGGTGGGAAATGGTTGCGATGCAGAATTGATGTTCTTCCCGAGGCCGCGGGTTGGTGCGCCATCAATGGCGATTGTTGCAGAGGTATGGGCGATGGCATGGGCGGATCTGGTACCCGATTGAAGGTGTACATCAGCGGACAGTGGCGCAGGGCTCGAGAAATCTTCCTGTCTCCTCCCCTACCTGCTGCATTCAAGTTTGGGCGCCAATCTGGTAATGTTTGAGCGCCATCTTTCTGATACTGTGTATCTGGCAGGATTTTTGGTCAACCATGTAATTAATTGCTGAGCACCTACCTGGCTGTTATAAGCAGGTTGTGTTGCTCATTTGTTGGTTGTTGAAAGTTGAAGATTTTTGGCTCTGTAATTCATAACAGGCTGATCTGGTTGCTCTGTATAGCTTAACCTGTGAGTTTATGTATCTCTTGTTGTATGTTTTTGGCATGAACCCACTGATTTCATGATTGATCTTATATGAGAAATGCTATCTTAGCATGTGTTGTGTTAATTCTGTCTCCAGTATTGCATGTATTCTTCTTCTGAATCTGGATATTTGGGTAATGTTTAGATTCTAGAGCATAGAATTCCTATGTTGAATGTTTGATCTTTTAACTTCTGCTCAAGGGGTAGATTAAACTATTTTCAGGTTGAACATTGGGAAGGGTATACTGCAGTAGGGATGCCATAAGTAGAGATAACTTAACACTCTTTATTGGGAGATATCTGTAAGGCAGGTATCACATATATCCCCCTGAAATCCAGTTTTAGCTGTTCATGTTGATCATTCACAGGTGTATGTCTACTGACTCCAGGCCTTGGATAGGCACCAATCATGCTTTGTTTTTGTGTTATAACCATGTCCAGCTTTGCATCCAAACTTAAAATCCAAATCAAAATCTAAAACAAACATTAGGACATTAGAATTAGTTTAGGATCCTCAGTCCTCTGTCTACAACTGCTAATAGGCCCAAAGCTAGCCCCTTTGCTCTTTTCTTTCAGTTTTGGTCTACTTACAAGAGGACTATCTGCTTTCTGTCAACATCCCAGCCTTGTATGCATATCCTCATGGATGTTGAGTAGGGAATACCCCCCTAGGTCTTGCAGAGCCTGAAGAAGAAGAGGAGATAAAATATAGAGTCTATCTCCTACACTGTTGGCCCCCTGGCCCAGAGATCCTGTTGATCACTGATGGCTACCTTGTAGGGAAATCTGGGAATAAGCATCTAGTCTGGGAAAAAGTCAATAGAAATTGGCGACTCCACTGGGGACTGGGAAGTAAAAGTACTATCTAATCATCTCTAGTAATATATCTGTGACCCATCCGAGTCACCAACAAATTGGCGACTCCGCTGGGGAGATCAATGTCATATCCATGAAAGTTTGAGTCTACAAGATTAAAAAATTAGACCTGGAAACTGTTTGTTGCAGCAGAGAAAAAAGGTTGTATATGTGACTCTGCTGGTGGATGACCCAGAAAGAAAGAAATCAATTTGTAGCTTCAGCTTGTTTGAAGCTCATTCCTCTTCAAGGAGGTGGTGACTCTGCATCAAAGAACCTGATAAAAGAACAAAATCAGTCAGAGAAGAATTTGCAGCTTCTGCAACATATCCAGGTATTTCATATTATTTGACAGATTCCCTATTTGGTGAGAAAGCACTGGTTAAAAGGGAACATTGGTGAAGACAGAGCTTGCATGCTTTTATTAGAACTTACCCTGTATTTCAAAGGGCATGCAATGTTGTTCAAAAGACTCATTTAAAGGACTTTAGGGAAGTTTGAAAAAACAGTTTGAATTTTGAGTGCCTAAAGTCATTGTTAGTATAAAATCTGAGTAGAGAGGAGGGTTGTAAAAACATAGAGGATGTATTATCTGCCTATGCACCCTTGTGAAGTGTCAAATGCAAAAATGTATAACAGTCAATCCCAACCATGTAATAAAAGAAGTTTCAACATAGATAGATATAAGCCCATAAATTTTAGTGGCATTTGTGGCTATCCAAATGCTTTTCCACCTAAAATCAAAAATTTTTTGCCTAAATTTAAGGGTATAAAGGATGAATCAGCTGAGAGACACTTGCAGCAGTTTATGAATGTGATAGATGACTTTGAGATTGACCATGAGGATGTGGTTATGAGATTATTTGTTCAATCTCTAGATGAAGATGCAAGGGACTGGTTTTCCTACCTTCCAGCTCACTCTGTCAGCTCTTGGCATGGTTTTAAATCTGCATTTCTAGTACAGTATGGTGAAAGAGTTTCTGAATATGCAGCTATTAGTGACTTCATGTACATCCATATTGAAGAAGATGAGTTGATCCCAGCTTTTAACCTCAGATTTATGAGGGCATTGAATAGAATTCCAGAATGCATGAGACCTAATGATGCACTGTGCTTAGTTGTCTATTTGGGAGCCTTTGATAAGAAAATGAGTTACAGATTAAGAGACAAGGAGCCCACCACATTGCATCAGGCACATCAGTTTGCAATGGATATTGAAAACAATTGGAGGTATGGAATACAAAAGGGTTATTTTTCTGAAAATTTTTGTTCTCCTGCAGCCCCCAATGTTGATGAAAGTTTTAATTCAGGAATTGACAATGAATGTCATAGCACTCACACCCCTGTTGTCCCAGTTTTTGCATCATTCCAAGTGGATGATGTTTCTATTATAGAGGAGGATGTCCTTTTTTGCCCAGTAGGTGAAGTTGAAAATAATAATTTTTCAAGTAATATTTGCATACCAGTCCTAAACAAAGAGTCTTCATGTTTAAATGATCCAGTTGTGCAGAGTTGTGATCATATGGATCAAGAATCAATATCAGTTTCATCGGGAAGCATTGGAGGGCTGGAAAATGATGCAGATTGTTCAACTTCAGAGAGTATTGAAACAGTAGCAATCTTGTATGCGGGGCAATTAGATGATAAAAATGATATCCATGACCAGTGCATGGATCAGGTTTGTTTTTCTTATGACTCTGGATCTGATAGTAATGAAGAAGAATTGGAATGTCATGAAGAAGAAGCAGAGGCCTTTACAGTGAGTGTTAATCCCCTTTATGATGAGCCTATTGATGCATATGATGTTGTGAGTCATGACCCTCATTGGTGTAGGATTAACCCTTTGTTTGAAGATGATGATACTGATTTGCAAACTGTAAATAATGAATGTTCATCATCACCTGATTCAGACATGTGCAACATTGGGTGTGTGGATCAGGATTTGTTTTCAATATCAGTAGATATTAGGGGTCTCATATTTTCTGAGTATTTTGAATTTTTGGATCAGCTGGATGAGTGCCTGACAATGTGCAGCAGCCAGATAAATGATAAAGAATGCCAAGAGCAGTATGATGTACTGTCTGAGGGACATAACATACATGTGTTGCCTAATGTTGAAGAATATTATGTGTATGGTTATATGTCTAATTCTAAAATCCAAAATGACAGAGCTGAAAATGATGGTGGCAAGCTTTCAAAACTGGTGGAATATCTTTTTAAGCAGATGACATTATGGGCAGATTATGCCAATCTTTTCAGTTGGGATTGGGATCTTCCAGTTTGGAATCAGGCATTTGACAAGAAAAAATTATGGTTCTTCCTTTTTGGTTGCCCGGGGCCGCCAAAATGATGTTTGAAAATAATGAGTTTGGTGATGCAGATCAATATAACATCATGACTCTGTGCCCAATGGATAAGGGACTGGTCTGCATCCCAGAGATCTGGGGTTCTCGCTGCAGTCTTGCACCTGCACGTCCCCAGACACAGCCACTGTTAGTGCCTGAATTGACTGACAATTTTTGAGCAATTTTCATGCAGGCACTTTCCCTAAGAATCCAAAAAATGCTCTAAGTCTTTGGGCCTCCTCAGCATTTTTCAGCTGCATCATCATATTTTCTTCGAAGAGGAGGTCATCATCATCATATTGTGTTCGATGATGGTCAGCATCATCATGTTTTCTGTCAGCTTGTTTCTCATCAGGATCATCATGTTTCAATATCGGGTGATGTTTTGATATCATCCCGATCCTGCTGATGAGCTACAGTGCGCTTTGATTTGCTTGCGGGGGTGATCTTTCAAGTATCCGGTGAACTTCCAATTATCACCTTGCCCAAACATGATGATGATGTTGCCCCGATATTCTGAAGGGGTTATTCTTTGAGTTGTTCGACCCGACTTGTTCTTCCTTGGGGGTCGTCATCATCATCATGATATTTCCAGTTATCACCGTGTTGCTTGCGGGGGTCATCATATTTTTCGCCTTCATGATATTTCGCCGGGGTGATATTTTTATCATCGGGTGATCTTGGTTATGATCATCCTGATGATGTTGTTGAAGAGTTCTGAGTGCGACCCGATATTCACTGGGGTCATCATATTTTGAACGTCAGGATGATCTTAGTCAATATCATCCTGATGATGTTGTATCACTTCTTGTTCGTTGTTTTGTCATCCTGATGATGCTGACGTCATTCTTATGACAGGGTGATCTTTCTGCCTATCTGCATCATGCTATTTCCGAAGGAGGGGGTGATATTTTCATATCACCCGGGTGTATGTTTGTTCCAACGTCATGATGATGCTGATATCAAGGAAATATCTGCCTGCCGGCTTCGTGCATTATCTAGTGGGGGTGATCTTTTCAAGCATCATCATATTCATTTTTCGCCCTGATCTTATAACGGAGCTACAGTGCAGCATGATGTTAGTGCATCAGGATGATATTTCCAAATATCCGGTTATCTTCCGAATATCATCCTGATGTCGATATGATGATGACGTCATCAAGGTCCGGGGGGGGTCATACTTCTAACACTGATCATCTTGTGGAGATCCCCCGATATTTGTAGACATGATGATGACATCATCCGGATATGAGGAGGTGCGCAGTAGGCAGATATGATGATGACATCAGCAGGATATGATGATGACGTCATCAGGATGTTCATCGGCCAGACTTTTGGTATAGGCTCAGCAGGAGGATGTTCCTCCGATGGATCAGGTTGTGCCGGTGAAGGCGATTATCATGCAGGCTATATTGCGATATGATGATGACGTCAGGGTGATATTTCAAACAACAGGATATCATGCTGCTGGAGGGTGATGATGATGAGGTCTTATACTAGTGTCGTCAGGAGCAAAAGTACCGACATGATATATGCTCATGACCTAGTATATAAAGTGTTAATGAGGTTGCTGCGGGGTGCATGTGGGATAATTGATATCCTGCATATTTTCAAATATCATGATGATGAATCTCGGCGGGAAATGGTTGCGATGCAGAATTGATGTTCTTCCCGAGGCCGCAGGTTGGTGCGCCATCAATGGCGATTGTTGCAGAGGTATGGGCGATGGCATGGGCGGATCTGGTACCCGATTGAAGGTGTACATCAGCGGACAGTGGCGCAGGGCTCGAGAAATCTTCCTGTCTCCTCCCCTACCCGCTGCATTCAAGTTTGGGCACCAATCTGGTAATGTTTGAGCGCCATCTTTCTGATACTGTGTATCTGGCGGGATTTTTGGTCAACCATGTAATTAATTGCTGAGCACCTACCTGGCTGTTATAAGCAGGTTGTGTTGCTCATTTGTTGGTTGTTGAAAGTTGAAGATTTTTGGCTCTGTAATTCATAACAGGCTGATCTGGTTGCTCTGTACAGCTTAACCTGTGAGTTTATGTATCTCTTGTTGTATGTTTTTGGCATGAACCCACTGATTTCATGATTGATCTTATATGAGAAATGCTATCTTAGCATGTGTTGTGTTAATTCTGTCTCCAGTATTGCATGTATTCTTCTTCTGAATCTGGATATTTGGGTAATGTTTAGATTCTAGAGCATAGAATTCCTATGTTGAATGTCTGATCTTTTAACTTCTGCTCAAGGGGTAGATTAAACTGTTTTCAGGTTGAACATTGGGAAGGGTATACTGCAGTAGGGATGCCATAAGTAGAGATAACTTAACACTCTTTATTGGGAGATATCTGTAAGGCAGGTATCACATATATCCCCCTAAAATCCAGTTTTAGCTGTTCATGTTGATCATTCACAGGTGTATGTCTACTGACTCCAGGCCTTGGATATGCACCAATCATGCTTTGTTTTTGTGTTATAACCATGTCCAGCTTTGTATCCAAACTTAAAATCCAAATCAAAATCTAAAACAAACATTAGGACATTAGAATTAGTTTAGGATCCTCAGTCCTCTGTCTCCAACTGCTAATAGGCCCAAAGCTAGCCCCTTTGCTCTTATCTTTCAGTTTTGGTCTACTTACAAGAGGACTATCTGCTTTCTGTCAACATCCCAGCCTTGTATGCATATCCTCATGGATGTTGAGTAGGGAATACCCCCCTAGGTCTTGCAGAGCCTGAAGAAGAAGAGGAGATAAAATATAGAGTCTATCTCCTACACTGTTGGCCCCCTGGCCCAGAGATCCTGTTGATCACTGATGGCTACCTTGTAGGGAAATCTGGGAATAAGCATCCAGTCTGGGAAAAAGTCAACACAACTCTTCCCCTTGTTGAGGTTCATCATCCTCCTTTGGCTTTTCTGTTTCTTGTTGCATGTCCACCATACTAGATACTGTGGAATCTGCCTAAGGTGCTGGCGTTTGTTTTGCAGCCATTATTTGTTCCGGGCCTGCACTATCAACCTCTTGTGTTTTGGCAGCAGGATCCTCTATTGTTTTCTCCTTTTCATCAGCCTTCGTTTCCTGAACCTCTACTATAGCAGGTTCCGCTGATGTATCCTGTGGACCTTGTTGGCCTAATTCTGGAGTATGGCCTTCTGATTCTACCATCTCTATTTCTTCTGCTGGGTGCCCTTTGTCAGGTGATCCTGCTAGATGTTTAGGACTTGCATCCTATTTCTCTGTCAGGTCTACCACTACAGGACTTGTCACCTCTGCAATTAATGTTTCCAGCCCTATTTCCTAAGCTACCTACTGTGGGCTCTTTTCCTGTTCTGCCTCCATCTACTTCATCTCTTCCAGTATTGTTTGAACTAGTGGAGGCTTGTGAGGGGTCATGCTTGTACCAGCAGCAAGTGTTTCCATCTTTTGTGCAGCCACTTCCTGTACAACCTCATCATCAGACAAGTTAATTGTCTCGTCTAGCGAGATGTGACCTTCTGCTTGTGTCTGAGAAGTTTCTTTCTTCTGTTCCTCTGCAATTTCAGTTTTGAACTTGACGATGGTAGGAAGTGGAACATTATGCTGAAGTTCCTTAGGTACTTCACTACCTACCCCTTGTAACAATGTTGGGGATTGTCTTATTTCACCTCTCATAGAGGTTCTTTGTTTCTTAGGTGGGGTGGACACGAGCACCTATGGAGCTTTTCTTTTCCTCTTTATTATTAATGGAGCCTCTTCTTCTTCAGGCTCTTCCTTCATGAGGATATCCTCTTCTCCTAGTTTTCTTGAGGATTGACCCTCTTCTAGGGTCTCAGTGATTCCTGCCTCTGCTGTCTTACTCTTCTTGGACTTTTCTTTCTTTGTCCTTTGAGGGGATGCTGATTCTGATCCAGATCCTGATGCTGCTGCCTCCTCAGCGTTGAATACTGCTCTTTCAATAATAACCCCTTTGGGTTCCTTCTCTATTTTCTTGCCCCTTTGGGGTCTTTTGCTCTGTTGTTGTTATGGAGGTAGCTTATCTTCCTTAGTCTTCCTCTTTTCATTCAGGAAGTCATCATACTCATCCCCAGGAATATCTTGCCCCTTCTTCTTGTTGTCCACCATAATGGCAACACCTTTCTTCTTCAATGCCTCTACCTGCTCATCAACCCAAGCTTGAGTTAGTTGTATGGTCCTAGCAATGAAGGGGTCCAAGGATATATCTTCCTGTATAGTGAGGTCAAGTGCAGAGATGGTATCATTATATATCTTCTTCTACTCATATTCATCTGCAATTATCCTACCATCATCTTTCTTCAATTGTTGGGGAATGGGTATGCAATCAAAGGTTCTAATTTGATTCAGAGTTAGCCTTTGATACCTTCTTCTTCTTGCCTCTGTCTCATCTTCTGCATCCTGCCGTAAGGTTCATATCGTCTTGTTAGTGGAAAAGGCTGCAAATTCATTTTATTTAGGGTGACCATCACCTTCTTTATATTGTCTAAATTAGGGCACATATAGCAGCCAATGCTGACTGGAAACAAAATTGGTGGCAGCTTCTTGGCATCCTTGTACATTTTTATCATTGTGGATCCCTGCCTGATGAACTCCATTAGTATCACTACATCAGTGGGATACCTCGGTAGCATTAGAGGATGTCCCTCAAAACCCTCAATTCTTATGTATGAAAAGGTGGCAAATTGTATATGCTAGGCCCCATGCCTGTAAACTATCTCTTGAGCTTCCATGCTCAATCTCTTTGTTCTGTCCTCCTCCATGGTCCTCACCAGATGCATGGAGAATGCATCATTGACCAGTTTGTAATCTTTGAGGTAATTGGTTCTTTGTAGCTAGGGATGATGATCCCAGATATGCACAGTATTTGTGCCTGCAAGCTTTCCATCGGTAACTAATGCATCAAAAGTGCCTTTGTAAGCACAGGAATAAATAGTGTATGATGACATATAGAATGCACAATTTGAACCTCCCAGGTTCATCAGTTGCTCATGCAGAGCATCTCTTATTAGCTAGCCCCATAGGGGCTTTATATCTGAATAAAGACTCATCATTATTACACCATACATCCAGTCTCTAAAACTACCAGCATCAGGCTAGCCTGTTACTCTGTTTAATAGTGCAATCATGTACTGGTATTCCTCACTAAAATCATATTTGAACAGGTGCACAGGAAGTTTGGCTGCTGCAGGATATGTGTTGTTCTCAGCCCGCCATTGATACATGTTCTTCCTGGCTTGCTTCTTATTGTTTTCATATTCTTTTTCTGACTTCTTCAGGTCTACGCTCTTAACTTTGTTGCCTAGTGGCAATCCAAATGTCCGGGAGAGACCCTTGATGGATAGGTCTGCATATATCCTCCCATGTTTCATCACTTGCTTGGTCTCTGGGTTATAATTCCTGGCACACTTGACGACTAGCTCCGGAGATTCCATAGAGTATGAAAAACTGGCAGCGTTCCACATTCCGGATACGAACACTGCATCCAACACAGGACTCTTGTCATTCCCATCATTCAGCCTAGCTGACCAGGCTTCCAAATTGGTGCTCCCCTGATGGGTATCTGTAATTACCCCATATTTAAATAGGACGCCCCTCTGAGAAGAGAACATGGGCCTACCGAATTCTTCCTGACACTTAATTAACCTCTTGTCAGCCATGAGTACCTGCAATTAACAAAATCCCATCTCACAACGGGTATACACATGCATGCATATTGCCATTAACTTTATAAATCACCATGCCTACTGTATCTTTTCAACATTACTTAATCATATGGATGCATAAACCAGAACTTACATCATCATACCTGAATAAAAACAACATGATGAGGGTTTCATTTACTTACCTGGTTATGCAGATTTCTCTTTTATACTAGTAGACTGTTAACAACGCTCTTAATTCAGTTGATGATCCCGCACTTCCTTCTGTCTGTGAACTCAAATCGTGCAACTATCGCCTGTATGAGGCTATGTAAGCTGGTGCTCTATAAAAACATTTTTATCGCAAGGTAAATTTAAAAATGACGGTTGAATTACCTTTTAACCTTGCAATTAGGGTAAATTTAGGGCAACTCTGACAAATTAGATTGTATTCATTGATTATCCACACGAAAACGCAGGATCTCGCCAGGTGTTTCATCAGGTTCTGGGGTTGGCGGGAACCACCTACCATGTCTGCGCGCATTAAATGATAATGGTGGCAATGGGAGCGAGGGGATATCCATATGATAGGATATCATGAAGGCAGGATGATATTCGCAAATATCGGGTCGAGTTTCAATGTCATCCTCCTCCATCAAATTGGAATAGTTATCGCGACAAGATTCAGGTGACAAAAGCACCTTTTGGTTATGTTTAGTACATCAGGAGGATATTTCAATGTATCGGGTGATGTTTCAAAGATGATGATGACGGGACAAACTTACATGTCCCTCCTTTGGAATATCAGGATGACGTCATCCAGATATTCATTCTTTGTATCGGAAGGCATCATGACGTCATCGTCATGTTATGCGAACATTATCATGTTTAGAAAATATCCTGTCGAAATGTAAATGTGATGATGATGTCATCATCATGTTTGTTTCTTCGTTTATCAGATTTGGATGAGGTCACTAGGATATTGGCTTAGGGTGATATTTCGTGGCAGGAGGATATTAAGAAATATCGGGTTACATTTGGAAATATGATGCTCGCGATATATAAGACTATTTGACGGGGAAGATTTATTACCACTTAAAGTTGACGTCTGGATATCTGGACCGCATGACTTATTGGG
The DNA here is from genome assembly GCA_027924645.1 of Cunninghamia lanceolata. Taxonomy (NCBI): domain Eukaryota; kingdom Viridiplantae; phylum Streptophyta; class Pinopsida; order Cupressales; family Cupressaceae; genus Cunninghamia; species Cunninghamia lanceolata. The sequence goes on along the minus strand of BSBN01001682.1, from coordinate 999,444 downwards.
TGATGTACCAAGATCAGGATGATCTTCGACAACATGACTGAGGTTATAAAAATATGATCCTCCTCTTGTGAATATCAGGTTTGACCAAAACTTTGACTGTTCATAACTCTCACATCCTGATGAATATCAGGGTAATGTAAAAGGCAAACCTGCATGGAATTTAATGCTCTTTCAAAATATAAGGTCACAGAAATGAAATATGAATTTTGACAAACTAACCTTATGATGATGACTTACTTCATCCTGACTCTACATGATGATGCACATGACTTACTTTTACCAAACCGCCAGAAAGTAGACAACACAAGCCAAGCCAAAAAGTTGGGTCCCTGTTTTGCCAAGTCAAAATGGGGCGTGTTGTGTAACCACACAACAACTTGCCACCAAAGAAAACAAACAAATTCCAATGATTCAAGTGATGTGATCACATTCATCTATAGTATTCTAATTCTGTCTAAGCATAGGCATCATGATCCTCTAAATGATAAAATTTCATCATGGTAACAATGCTAACAAAGGATCAGGTGTGTGCATATGATTAATTATCCTCATCTTGAAAGCAAGTTGAAAACATAAGTAACTGGTGTTAAACTACATAGTTGGGGATCATCCCTCATAGCCAACCTGGATAGAGCCTTGCTGCCAACAGGCGTCTATAGCCCCGGCAAGGTTATCTATAAAATCTCCCTAAGTAGAGCCCCATTGCCAGCAGGCGTCTATAGCTGCGGTAGAGTTACTTAGATGGCCTAATTTTATTTCTTTTCTGATTTTCTCTTTAAAATTTTTATCTGATATCATCATGTCAGCTCATTTGTACAAGGTACAGTCACTTGCAGCTTTAGGTTGGAGATTGTATTGGTAGCAAGGGAGTCCCTTTAGATATTTCACTTAACACTTATACTTGTGTGTTCAACAAACCCAGGGCTGTTAGGTGTTTCATCGTGATTGATTCACTTTGACCAAGAAAAGGCACCTTGATGAATGGATATCACAAACCTGATCATGAATACTTCTTAGAATGAATCATAACCTATGTCTAAATGTGATCTCATCACTTGAATCCTAACAATTTAGTTATTTTCTTTGGTGATGAAGTGTATCATTTTGACTAACCAGAACAAGGTCTCAACCAACAAAACAAAACAAGAAAAACAAACAAACTGTACAAACAACTATACAAATATACAATATGATACATATGACTATCATGAAGTCATTTAGGCCTCGAAATAATGTTTGAGGAATTGTCGATTGACTGGCAATGGGACATCCTCACCTGTCAAGTTCTTAAGCCTATAAGTGCTGTCTCCTAGTATCTCAGAAATTTGAAAGGGACCTATCCATAATCTATCAAACTTACCATGGTCACCTTTCCTTTCATGGGCTTTATCCCACATCAGGACTAAATTAGATATCTTGAAAGCTTTAACTCTGGCTCTCTTGTCAAACCAGCGTTTGACAACAGCCTGATGTTTTGTAAATTGGTCAATTGCTTGACTCCTTTTTTCTTTCAGGTGCATCAACTAAGCAACCTGACTTCTTGCTTATTGTCTATGCCTAGGTATTCTTGGGCAAACTGCAGAGTAGGAATTTTTAAGTTTACAGGGAGGATGGGATCCACCCCATATACTAGTTGGAAAGGTGAGTTTCCTAATGCAATTTTTATTCTAGTTCTGTCAACCCATAAGGCATACTTTAGAAATGAGTTCCATTCCCTAGGGTTCTTCTCTATTAATTTTCTTATGATACTAAGCAAATTTTTATTGGTGGATTATGCTAATCCATTCCCTCGTGGATAATAGTTGGATGAGAACTTGAGTATGATCCCGTGATCAAAAGCTCAACTTGATAACTTGGTGGAAGTGAAAGCAGAACCATTATCACTTACCAAAGCATAAGGAGTTCCATACCTGGTAACAATGTTACTCTCCAGAAATTTAATAACATCATCTGCAGTACAAGTCTTGCTGCTGACAGCCTCAGTCCATCTAGTACAATAGTTAGTAATTGTTAAGACATACCTATGGCCTGAAGAGGACGGAGGATTGATTGGTCCTATGAAGTCCATGCCCCACTGTGCAAATGGGCACTCTTCCATCACTGGCTGCAAGGGTTGTGTACCATACTTCTCTCTGTTGGCAGCAACCTGGCAAACATGACAACATTTAACATGATCAGCTATGTCTTTAAAAATTGTAGGCCAGTAATATCCTGCTCTGAGGATTGCATGTGTTGTGGCCAAGGCTGATCCATGTGCCGTTCCAAACTTGTCATGTAACTCTGACATGACCTTATTTGCTTCTGGCTTTTCTAAGCATCTCAGGTATATTCCTTCATAATTCTTCTTGAATAGGGTTCCTCCCTTCATCATATACTTTTGGGATCTTATTTTCAAGGCTCTTCTCTGTGAAGCTTGCATTCTTGATGGACACCTTCCAGTAATCAGGATGTGCCTGATATCTGTATACCACTCTTTATGGTCTTTCTCATTGATCACATATTACTGACTAGTGATGTTTGGATCAATTTCAGATATCATCTGGCTCAGAGCTTGTCCTCTTACCAGCTTCATTGGTGTAATTTCCATGTCATACTCTTGTAATACAGTAATCCATTTAGCTCTTTTTTCACCAGGCTCACTCTGCATCAGCAGCATCTTCACTACTGCATCAGGTACTACGGCAATCACTTTGCTTCTTAGTATGTAGTGTCTGAATTTCTTTATAGCTCAGACCAATGCAAGTGCCTGTCTGCCAACATCTACATATCTCAATTCAACATCCCTGAAAGGACAGCTCATGAAAGCAATTGGTTTCTCTTCTTTCTCTTCATTTCTCTGAGTAAGCACTGCTGCAGATGTATGTTCTGAAGCAAATGAATAGATGTAGAAATCCCTTGTGTAATCTGGACTAATGAGGGCCAGAGCATTAGAAATGGCTTTCTTTATATCTTCAAATGCAGCTTTGGCCTCTGGTGTCCACTCAATTTGTGCATCTTTTTTCAACATGGCATTTAATGGTCTGACAATCTCAGCAAAGTCGGTGATGAACTTCCTCACAAAGTTTATCTTACCAAAGTAAGACTTAAGTTCTTTTTTGCTTCCTGGAAGTTGTAACTTCATAATAGACTCCACCCTATCAGGATCAATGATAATTCCATCTTCTGTGATCAGGTGGCCTAGTAACTTTCCTGTTGTCACCCCAAATATGCACTTCTTGGGATTCAAAGATATTCTGTACTCTTCGCACTTCTTAGTACACTTCTGAGATCAGCGACATGATTCCCCCTTTCCTTGGAGAATACTGTCAAGTCATCCATGTAGATGACTATACATTTTCCTATTAAGCCTTTGAAGGCTATGTCCATTGCTCGCTGGAATGTAGCTCCAACATTTATAAGTCCGAATGGCATACGTCTATATGCAAATATCCCCCACTTTGTGGTGAAGGCAGTTTTTAATCTGTCAATTTTATCAACCATTACCTGGTTGTATCCTGAAAAGCCATCCAGAAAGGACATCATTTTGGCTCCATTTACAATCTGCAGAACTTCATCTAGTGAGGGTAAAGGATAATTATCTTTTTCAGATGCTCTATTTAGATTCCTAAAATCTACACATAACCTGATGTCTCCATTCTTCTTTCTAACTGGCACGAGATTTGCCACCCAAGTGGAGTGCCTCACAGGAAATATTATCCTGGCGTTTAACAATTTCTTGACTTCTTCAAGAATTATTGGTTCAAGCAAAGCATTGACTAGCCTTTGCTTCTGTCTGAAAGGTTTAGCATCTGGCTTGAGAGGTATAGTATGAGTTATGACAGAGGTGTCATATGTCTTCAGCTCATCATAAGTCCATGCAATTACATGTATGTAATCCTTGAGGGCCTGAGTTATTCCTTCTAACTCTTCTGATGTGCAAACCTTACCTATCAAGATAGATTTCTTGTCATCATCCTGTCCAATATTCACTTGTGAATATTGACCTCCATCTGCCTTGGGCAGATCCTTCTGTTTAAGCATATTATCCAAATCAAAAGCTCTTTCCAATTCAATAATTCCTTTGGGAATCTTGTTCCTAGGCAATTCTAATATTTCATCTCCTTCCCAGACATGGTCATCCATAACATTTTCATCTATAATCTGAGCTTCAAATATGTCTCTATTTGAGATGAAATCCAGAATGTGCTGATCATCATCAAACACCTGGAGATTGGTCACATTGTCAGGTACTGAAGGTATTGACACCAGTTCTACTGAAAATCTCTTTAGACCTGATATAGATAGTGGCTCCAATGTACTGGCAGCTTGGGCAAGTGCATCAGCCCTATGGTTTTGTTCTCTTGGTATGTGGGTGATATTAAAGGCGTCAAAGTCCTCAATCAGGTCCCACACACGATGTCTATAGTTGGATAGCTTTCTGTAGTTACATGAGTAGATTCCTCTTACTTGCCTCACAACTAGTTTTGAATCTCTGAAGACATGCAGAATCTTTACTTTTTTCTTATGAGCAAACAGTATCCCATGAATCAGAGCCTCATACTCTGCTACATTGTTAGTACAGGGGAACTGTAATCTGTAGGCTGCTAGATAGGATTTTCCTGATGGATCAATGCGATCAATTCCTACCCCAGCACCTTGCTTGGATTTGGATCCATCAAACCTTAGGATCCAGGGTTTGTCTTCAGCAGGATATTTAGCTGACCCTTCTTTTTTCTTTGCAGCTCTGGCTGCTGCTCCGCCTGATATCCACTTTAATTTAGGGATGTCATCATTCTCAAGTTTCTTCTTTCCTTTATTTTGTGAGCCTGATGGTTTTTCTATTTTCTCTTTCACGTCAGCAGGAAGATGACCCTCTGGATCTGCAGCTGTATGCTTTTTCAAAATGTGTAAACATAATGAACAGGTTGTTTCTGAGTGGGATGCCTCATGCAACCTACACCAACCTTTAATTAAAACTTCCTGGGGAGATCTATGCTATTGTGTCATCTTCTCTATTTCTTTTACTAAAAATTCTTCGAACTTAGTGAGATTACTACCTTTGTCTTCATTGGACAATTCATAGTCTGGCTCCATAAAACAATCACTCCCAGGGGTGATCTTTTCTTTCCTCGCATCATTTGTCTGGTCATACACTAGAACTTCTTCTATTTTTCGGATATGATCCTCGTCATGATCTGTCGCCCCTTCTGTTCCTGCAGAAGATAGATAAGGATTAGTATCATCATCATCATCAGATGTAGCATTTACCTTGGAATATGATGATGATGCCTCACTGCATGTTTGCTCCAGCATCATCATATCTAAGCATGTTTCACAAGTCTTTTCTGAATGTGCTTCATCGTGTAATCTGCACCATCCATCAATCAAAATATCACTAGAAGGTATATTTAACAATTGACAACATTTTACCTGATTAGTCAGATGTATCTCAAAGTCTCTGAAGTGATCTATTTCATTCTCATTATCAGGATTATTATCAGGTTCTACAACTGGCATGTCCTCCTGATGATGATGATGATGATGATGATGAAGATCAAGCATCAGGATCTCTTCTATTTTGACAGTCTGTGGCCTGATGCAGTAAACTCCAGGCTCTACGTCTACGTACATGATCTCATTTGTTCTGTTGTACTCAGTGATCATATGTTTCATTCTAGGCTCAGCATCAATCCTGATCTAGTTTGGTATACCTTTCCATGGTAACCACGTGACTGAAATCTGTGGACATATATCCATTAAGCATTATAGACCAGTCTCAGCTGAGCAACATCCCATAAGTATCAGGTATGTCAACTACCTGAATATCAATGTAATACTGGATTCTAGGATCAGATGCTAGTTGCATGTGGATATGAGTTAGCTCCCCTACTACACTTACTTCTGTTTTGTCTAGCTGTGTCACCTTTTTTAGGGATTTAGCAGGATGTAGTCCTAAGGCATTGCATATTGACAAGGGCATGACATTCGTGGAGGCCCCTGAATCAACCAAACAGTTGTGCAGGTTCTTGCTGAACATTCTTATGGTGAGGAGGAACGGAGGTGATTCAATTTTGTCCTTATACAAAGTCATGTGGGAGGTTTCTGCAGCTTGGACTGTAGCTGACACTTTAGGATTGATAGCATTATCTCTGGCAGCATGATCTTTGCCACTGGATTGACTTGAAAGATGGCCATCCTCTTTAGGAGCAGGATCATCTAGTGACTTCATGAATGCCCTTTTTATGGCAGGAGTTTTCAATAACTCAGACAAGGACAGGCTGATCTTAATTTTCTTCATTTCATCAGCCAGATAGTTGACTAATTTGTCAAATTCATGTGGTGTATTTACAATCTTTGATCCTGTGTTTTGAGGTGACAAGTACTGAGCATTTTCCTTGGGGAACTCAAGGTTATTACTAGCTTTAGGATCAGGAGGTGTATTGAAGTTATTTGGAGGTAGAGATGATGTCAATGGACTAGCAGGTCTGTTGGCATTACTCCTCAAATTATAATTATGCTTACCAGGATATTGCTACTGGTATGCATGTACTTCCTCATGTTCTCTTACAGGCTCATTTTCATCCTCAAAGGGGAAAACATAATTTGTTTCAAAAGTTAAGGCAGATTCCTCACATACCTGGTTATAACTCTAATGAGGTTGATTAGTATAGGCCTCCAGCACAAAAGCTGAGGCATATCCACAAGGAACAATCTCATTTCCTTCTGCCTGAGGTGGATTTCTAGAAGTGTTAGACACTTCAATCTGAAAGATGCTAGCAGCAATTTTAAATTGTGGACAATCTAATTCTGCATGTGCATTTGTATTATGGATCCTACACCAATTAGTAAGGGTTGCCTCAGCAAAATTGACTCTAGTAGTCTGTTTGGCTTCACCTGGAGGCTGATTGTCCAAGGGTGATGGTAATGAGCCATTATTTGGCCTAGAGTTCCATACTCTGGGCTGCCTCTGAGGATTATTGTTATTTCCACAATTATTGTTGAAATTATTGTTGTTATATCCTCTGTCAGGATAATTTGGTCTATCATTGGAATAATTCCTATTCTGATTTGACTGGGAAAAGAAACCTTGATTTCTCAAATGTGTAACTTCCGTGGTGAGTTTTCTCAGTTGAGTAGAAATTTCTTTGATTTCTTCCTTTTCTTCTTGAGCTTTGGCCACCACATTTTCAGTCTGAGGCTTGAAGAAAGAAGATCCATGGTTATTGTTGGACAGATTAGCACCCTGAGGTGCTTGAGCTTGTGCAGGATATTGTGAAAATTGGCCATTTCCATTAGGAGGAGGCATAATGCTTAGTGGAGGTACTTGCAAAGCTGCAGGCATGACTACTGGGGGTATTACTGCTCCATTAGGATATTGTGCAGGATACTGTGCAGAATATGATGCAGGATATTGTGAATGCATGCCAGGCAAGGTAGGGAATACCATATTTGGAGTAGGAGTAGGTATTAACTGCTAATTTACCTGTATAGCTTCTTGAAAGGCCAAAGCTAAAGTTGTAATTTGGGGATGTGTCCTCCTTATGAACATGGAAGTCAAAGGATCTAAAGCTGAATAATAAATGCTCCTTGCAACTTCATCAGACACAGTATAAGGAGTAACCACCCTGGACAACATTTTTTGAAACCTAGCATTGAAATTTGCAATAGGCTCATTTTCAAATCTCTTAATAGTGGCAAATAAATGATAGTTTATTGAGGGGTCGATAGGAACCTTGAATCTATCAAGAAAAGCTTTCTCTAGTAAGGCCCATGAATCAACAGAACCCTGACCAAGACTAATGAACCAATTATAGGCTTCTTCCCCTAGGGAAAAAGGAAATAATCTGCACACCACATCTTGATGTTCTATTCTAGCTCTGCAGCAAGCTTCCTTAAAGGTCCTGATATGATCTTCAGCATCTTGGTAAGGATGATATTTTGGACAAAGTTTATCCAGATTCTTTGGTAACTCATGATATGCAGTAAAGGTCAAAGGTGATTCTGCTGCAAAGAAAGACATTGCAACCAGAGGAGGTTGAGCTGGTGGTACAACTGGCTGAGGTTGAACTAAAGGCACACCCTGAGGCTGAATAGGAGGTGTCACAGATATCCCAGAAGGTATTTGTAAACCAACAGGAGTTACAGGAGAAGGTTCTGGTGAAGCCCCTGATGCACTAGACCCTGGAGTATAATGGATGTCTATAGTTCTAGGTCTGAAACCTCTAACAGGCAATTCTTCAAAGATTCTGCTAGGTCTAGACCTGGTATTTATCCTGTGAGCCAAGATTTCTCAATTTTGAGGTAAATTGGCTAAAACTTTGCAAATATTGGCTGGATTTCACCGGATGAGGTGATATTTGCAGTCAGATGATGAAATCTTTGCAACGATATTGCAAATATGAAAGGATATTTGAGGTATAATGACCCCTAGCACGAGATCTCAAGTTTCTAAGGCCTAAATTCTTCAAAGCTTGAACAAATTTATGTATCTTTGGCTGATATTTGTAAATTTAGAATGATCTACTGTAAAGCTTGCAATATTTATGTTAAATCTAGAAACCTTTACACAGAATGAGCATTTACAAGCTTGCTACAGTAAATATTTGCGTAATATTTGAAATTCACAGATGATTTGAGGTTACCTTACTCTCTGCATCATCAAACCTGAAAATAATGATGATGAGCGTAGTCTTCCAGATCAGGCCCTCCTTCTAGCGCCAATTTATGTTGGTTATGATGTTAGTCACAAACAAGCATAGAATAAAAGTACACATTAACCTTTATTCATCTTGAAAGATTTGATGAATTCAAAGAATTCATGATCCCAAGTCTCCGGTGATTAGGTCTTAATCGTCTGAAGTTACTCAGAGGTTAATGTGAGTTGCTGTTTCCATTTTGGGGCCTTACGTGAAAGTCCAACATCATCATGACACTCCTGCAAAAATTCTTTTACAGAGAAGTCATATTATATAGTTATTTGGTGAAAAGATACAGAAATACTTCAATTTTTGCATGATATTTTCAATTGTGCATGCTTTGTATTCAAATATGCTAAATATTTTTCAATTATCTATGAGATGTCTGCATATCTGTATTATTTGCTTAAGATCATCAATTATTTGCAATTATGAGGATGAAATGCCCTAAAATTTAAAAGAAATTGAAGAAATGCTTCTAATTAAAGTTGAACCTTTAGCTTTTGAACCACATGTATATTAGATACTGTCATGAAGAGAAGAAAACCAAACCATATTTTCACCAGGACATTCCACAGCTAGATATAGTTGATGCTAACTTCAAAGGAATTTGTATGAAGACAACACATGTAAGTAGACATGCAGTCCAAGGGACGCAGCAAATCACCACATATATCCAGAATTCATACACAGATTACTCAAGATTTACTATGAATTGTAATCGACACAGTCTTCTCATTCATTAAGTATGCAAAAATATAAATGTCTACAAAAACTTTGAAATGAGCTTTGAATGTTTCAGCAGACGAATTTCAATTAAGTTTCGAATGTTCACAACAAGGCATTCCAGCACCTTTTATAGAATAAGGTGAGGAATCCACTACAAAAAGATCCATGATCTTGATTTATCAATGCACATCTACGGTCATCATTCTCCTTGACTTTGTCAACTTATCAAAAGTGGCATAAGTTGCCAGCTGACAACTATCTGGATTATTTACACTTATATCTCCCTTTATGATGTGTCTTCATCATGCTCCTCACCTGATTCATGTGGATCATCATCATGTGCATCACTTCTTGAACTTTCACTATCCTGATGATGATGACGCCGCATATGGGGCTACATGCTGCTCTGGATCTGCTCATATGACTGCACAACTTGATCTATTCCTCTGCCATCCTGAGTCTTTGCTTTGATGATGGCGTGCTTATGTGCTTCATATTTATTTCTATTGCCATCCAGTTTGTCTTTCCTATCCTGTAGTGTCTCATTGTATTTTTCCATCTTGACCTTGATCCTCATTATTTTATCATTAACTTCTTCTGTTAAGTGGACAAGTGGACCATCTGCCTCTGATTGAAAGTTACTGTGTAAAGCTTTGATGGTAGACTCTTCATCTTGATTTTTTATTTTCCCTTCCACTTTTCCTTCCAATGTTTCTAATATTTCTGCCTCAACAGCCATGAAATCGTGTAACTTCATGCCGATATCTCTCAGCTTATTATTGCATCTCTTGAGCACTCCACATTCAAACTGAATGTCCTTATACCAGATATCAATCAACAAGGTGGTATTACCATTCAATACCTGTTTACTAATAAGCAGCTGAGGATTTATCCTCTTTATTTCTCCCAGGATGCTTAAGACCTTTTCCAATTTATAAGACCTTTTCCTTGTCTGCATTTGCAATTTATCTACTTTGGTCCTGGAGTCACTGAGAATGCTCCACCTCTTCAAGGAGGCCTTTACCATTTCTTCAGCATCATCCAATGTGGATGACATCCATCTCCTTATCACAGATGCCTCATGTTTCATGAGGTCCAGTTTATTTACTTCCTCTTGAGAAATAGCAGTCAATGGGACTGCATGTTCAGTTGTAGTATCATCAGGATTAATTAGCCTCCTTATGTAGGCATGCAACTGAGCAATGTGCTCTTTGTGTTGCTTATTTTTCTTCTTCTCTCTTTTCACCTTTTTAATTAAAGAATCAATAATGTCTTTGCCCTCCTGACCTTCTTGGTCTTCATTGGCAAAACTGAGATCCACTGTGCTAATTTAAAATTCACCTAAGGTGATTTTACCCTTTTCTTTCTCCACAGTAGGTATTGCAATTTGTGCGGTCCTCCTCCCAGTTGTCGGATCTCTTTTGATGGCCGAAGTCATTCTAGCCTTCCTCTTAGGCTTCATTTATCCCCGGAGAACAAGGTGGAGACATCAAATTCCTGAATTTCAAATTCTTCTATATTTACCTCTTTCTCCAACCACGGAGGCACCTGATCATGTTTTTCTGCATCATCATGATGTTCACTTGTGTCTCCCATTTCTGTCAGCAGATGTGGTGGAGATGGTGATTTTCTCATTTCTTCTTCCTGATGCTCACTTTGTTGTTGATCTTGCGGCACATCCTCCTGTTGAGGGACTTCTTTCTCGGGAGGAGCATCTTCTTGGTGTGGGGAATCTTATGGTGCATCTATATGTTGATCATGATGATCATGATCCTTCTCCGTCATTATTTCATCTGTTTTCAACTCTTCCCCTTGTTGAGGTTCATCATCCTCCTTTGGCTTTTCTGTTTCTTGTTGCATGTCCACCGTACTGGATACTGTGGAATCTGCCTAAGGTGCAGGTGTTTGTTTTGCAGCCATTATTTGTTCTGGGCCTGCACTATCAACCTCTTGTGTTTTGGCAGCAGGATCCTCTATTGTTTTCTCCTTTTCATTAGCCTTCATTTCCTGAACCTCTACTATAGCAGGTTCCATTGATGTATCCTGTGGACCTTGTTGGCCTAATTCTCGAGTATGGCCTTCTGATTCTGCCATCTCTATTTCTTCTGTTGGGTGCCCTTTGTCAGGTGATCTTGCTGGATGTTCAGGACTTGCATCCTGTTTCTCTGTCAGGTATACACCTACAGTACTTGTCACCTCTACAATTAATGTTTCCAGCCCTATTTCCTGAGCTACCTGCTCTGGGATCTTTTCCTGTTCTGCCTCCATCTGCTTCATCTCTTCCAGTATTGTTTGAACTGGTGGAGGCTTGTGAGGGGTCATGCTTGTACCAGCAGCAAGTGTTTCCATCTTTTGTGCAGCCACTTCCTGTACAACCTCATCATCAGACAAGTTAATTGTCTCGTCTAGCGAGATGTGACCTTCTGCTTGTGTCTGAGAAGCTTCTTTCTTCTGTTCCTCTGCAAGTTCAGTTTTGAACTTGATGATGGTAGGAAGTGGAACATTATGCTGAAATTCCTTAGGTACTTCACTATCTGCCCCTTGTAACAATGTTGGGGGTTGTCTTATTTCACCTCTCATAGATGTTCTTTGTTTCTTAGGTGGGGTGGACACCAGCACCTGTGGAGCTTTTCTTTTCCTCTTTATTATTAATGGAGCCTCTTCTTGTTCAGGCTCTTCCTCCATGAGGATATCCTCTTCTCCTGGTTTTCTTGAGGATTGACCCTCTTCTAGGGTCTCAGTGATTCCTGCCTCTGCTGTCTTACTCTTCTTGGACTTTTCTTTCTTTGTGCTTGGAGGGGATGCTGATTCTGATCCAGATCCTGATGCTGCTGCCTCCTCAGCGTTGAATACTGCTCTTTCAATAATAACCCCTTTGGGTTCCTTCTCTATTTTCTTGCCCCTTTAGGGTCTTTTGCTCTGTTGTTGTTGTGGAGGTAGCTTATCTCCCTTAGTCTTCCTCTTTTCATTTAGGAAGTCATCATACTCATCCCCAGGAATATCTTGCCCCTTCTTCTTGTTGTCCACCATAATGCCAACACCTTTCTTCTTCAATGCCTCTACCTGCTCATCAACCCAAGCTTGAGTTAGTTGTATGGTCCTAGCAATGAAGGGATCCAAGGATATATCTTCCTGTATAGTGAGGTCAGGTGCAGAGATGGTATCATTATATATCTTCTTCTACTCATATTCATCTGCAATTATCCTGCCATCATCTTTCTTCAATTGTTGGGGAATGGGTATGCAATCAAAGGTTCTAATTTGATTCAGAGTTAGCCTTTGATACCTTCTTCTTCTTGCCTCTACCTCATCTTCACAGTCGGCTGAAAAGTCCTCTAGGTGCCTCTGATGAATAGGTTTTCCTATTATCTTCTGCATCCTGCCATAAGGATCATATGGTCTTGTTAGTGGAAAAGGCTACAGATTCATTTTATTTAGGGTGACCATCACCTTCTTTATGTTGTCTGAATCAGGGCACATATAGCAGCCAATGCTGACTGGAAACAAAATTGGTGGTAGCTTCTTGGCATCCTTGTACATTTTTATCATTGTGGAGCCCTGCCTGATGAACTCCATTAGTATCACTGCATCAGTGGGATGCCTCGGCAGCATTAGAGGATGTCCCTCAAAACCCTCAATTTTTATGTATGAAAAGGTGGCAAACTGTATATACCAGGCCCCATGCCTGTAAACTATCTCTTGAGCCTCCATGCTCAATCTCTTTGTTCTATCCTCCTCCATGGTCCTCACCAGATGCATGGAGAATGCATCATTGACCAGTTTGCAATCTTTGAGGTAATTGGTTCTTTGTAGCTGGGGATGATGATCCCAGATATGCACAGCATTTGTGCCTGCAAGCTTTCCATCGGTTACTAATGCATCAAAAGTGCCTTTGTAAGCACATGAATAAACAATGTATGATGACATATAGAATGGACAATTTGAACCTCCCCAGTTCATCAACTGCTCATGCAGAGCATCACTTATTAGCTGGCCCCATAGGGGCTTGGTATCTGAATATAGACACATCATTATTACACCATACATCCAGTCTCTAAAACTACCAGCATCAGGCTGGCCTGTTACTCTGTTCAATAGTGCAATCATCTACTGGTATTCCTCACTAAAATCATATTTGAACAGGTGCATAGGAAGTTTGGCTGCTACAGGATATGTGCTGTTCTCAGCCCGCCATTGATACATGTTCTTCTTGGCTTGCTTCTTATTGTTTTCATATTCTTTTTCTGACTTCTTCAGGTCTATGCTTTTAACTTTGCTGCCTAGTGGCAATCCAAATGTCTGGGAGAGACCCTTGATGGATAGGTCTGCATATATCCTCCCATGTTTCATCACTTGCCTGGTCTCTGGGTTATAATTCCTGGTGTTGGCACTCGTTTTGACCTGGAGGCTGAGCTTGTTTGTTGGAGGGTTTCTTCCTTCAAACCCTAGGTGTTCCTGTTCATCGGCAAGAGCTTGGTCTATCGGCGAAGGATATTGTGGTTCTGCGGACAATGTTGGTCGTGCCGATGGGGGTACCTCAAGTGTTATCGGCATGAGTTTGCATGTGTCTTGGCGATCATTTTAGTAGCATGGTGTGTTCTTTGTCTATCACCGTGACTTTGTGCTATCGGCGAGGGAGTTTCCTGTTGGGCCGATGGCATATGTTTGGCTGATGGATGTCATCGGCGTGAGTGGTAAGGTCGGCGAAGGAGTGTTCAGTTGCTCCGATGGTGTTGATCTCGCCGATGGATCGACGCAGAGGTGAGCTTCGGGAAGACTCTGTGTTTGGTTTGGCTGATGGAACTGCCATCGGTGTGATCTATATCATCGGCAGAGGCGTTTCTTGTTGGGCTGACAATTGGTAGTTTGGCCGATGAGGGATGTTCAAGGTGGTCGTCGGCAGGAGTAATGCTATCGGCGAGAGAGTTTTGGGGTTCGCCGATGCCTGAGGTCTCGCCGACAGAGTATAGTTTGTTGGTGCCATCGGAGTGAGTAATATTGTCAGCCTAAGGGTTTTTTGTGGTGCCGATGGTGTATGTCTCACCGACGGAGATGGGAAGTGAAGGACCATCGGCGAGACTATTGTGATCGGCAGAAGTGCTTTTGGTTGCTCCGATGGTCTTTATCTCGGTGACAAGGGGTGTGGAGCTGGCATCAGGGTGACGGGGAGAATTGTCTTGGCGACAGTAATGCCATCGGAGTGAGATGGTATATCGGACTAGCCTTGTTTTGATCTGCCGATGGTAGAAGTTTGGCCGATGGGCTTTGGGCGAAGGAGTGTGTGTCGAGCGTGGAAAAACGCTCGACACTTAGTACGCATGCGGTTATGCTTTTAAAGCGCTGGAGTGATCTCTTCACCGTGAATGTGGGATTATTCCCTTGTATATTTTGAACCCACGATAGAACGCGTTTTAGCGGGAATTCCTTTTTGAATACAGCGACAGTTTTTCAGGTGACCGCGGGTGGTTGAGACCCTTAATGGCGACAGTGCAGGGATGTGGACAATGGTACACATGGTCAGGTCGCCCAATTTTTGAATGAAGACCCCAGATAGTGGCGCATGGCTCGAGGCTCCCCTTTGTCTGCTGCATTAATATTTTCTGAGCGCCATTCCTTCTGAGGACTGTATCTGGCAGATTTTTTGTAATAACCATGTAATTAATTGCTGTAGTACACTTTCTGGCTGTTATAAGCAGACTGTGTTACCATTTTTCAGGTTGTTGAAAGTTGAAGATTTTTGGCTCTGTAATTCAAAACAAGCTGATCTGGTTGCTCTGTACAGCTAAACCTGTGAGTTTATGTATCTCTTGTTGTATGTTTTGGCATGAACCCACTGATTTCATGATTAATCTTATATGAGAAATGCTATCTTAGCATGTGTTTTGTTAATTCTGTCTCCAGTATTGCATGTATCTTTCTTCTGAGTCTGGATATTTAAGCAATATTTGAGACTCTAGAACATGGAATTCCTGTGTTGAATGTATGATCTCTTAACTTCTACTCAAGGAGTAGATTAAACTGTTTTCAGGTTGAACATTGGGAAGGGTATACTACAGTAGGGATGCCATAAGTAGAGATAACTTAACACTCTATATTGGGAGATATCTGTAAGGCAGGTATCACATATATCCCCCTGAAATCCAGTTTTAGCCGTTCATGCTGATCATTCACAGGTGTATGTCTACTGACTCTAGGCCCTGGATAGGCACCAATCTTGCTTTGTGTTTGTGTTACAACCATGTCCAGCTTTGCATCCAAACTCAAAATCATAATCAAACTCTAAAACAACCATTAGGACATTAGAATTAGTTTTAGGATCCTCAGTCCTCTGTCTACAACTGCAAATAGGCCCAAAGCTAGCCCTTTTGCTCTTATCTTTCAGTTTTGGTCTACTTACAGGAGGACTTATCTACTTTCTGATAGCATCCCAATCCTTGTATGCGTATCTCATGGATGTTGAGTAGGGAATACCCCCCTGGGTCTTGCAGAGCTTGAAGAAGAAGAGGAGATAAAATATAGAGTCTATCTCCTACACTGTTGGCCCCTGGCCCAGAGATCCTGTTGATCACTGATGGCTACCTTGTAGGGAAATCTCATAATAAGCATCCAGTCTGGGAAAAAACCAACAGAAATTGGTGACTCCGCTGGGGATTGAGAAGTAAAAGTACTATCTAATCATCTCCAGTAATATATCTGTGACCCATCTGAGTCACCAACAGAAATTGGCGACTCTGCTGGGGATGGTGATTTGAAAATTGTTATTTGTGAAAGAACCCTGGTTTTCAAAAGAAAATAGTTCCTAGTAATAGGTGGCGACTCTGAAGTAATCTCCCAACCGGTCAAAGTAAAATTTATATGCAGGGGAGAAGATCCCAACAAAATCCTTTATTTAAAGAGTTACCAGTAACAAGAAGAATGATGTACAGAAAAAGGGAGCTGTCTCAGTTAGTCATGAGGGTTCCCCCAGAAAAATGATGATATACAAGATAACCCTAGGCCATCAGGATAGCATGCGCCCTAGTTTTCAAATGCAGAAGCTGATATTCAGGGTGCATATGACAGGCAATAGGGTGGTAACATGAGAATGAGGTCAGAGGTGTTCCAAGAACGCCCATTTCTAGACCCTAGTGAAAGGTTTGAAGAGGCCGAGTCTCTGAGGGATGATGAAGACGAAGATCAGAATATGATAAAACCATCCTCCTCTAGGCCCAGCGAGGAAGAACTAGCTGATGAAATTAGGAGCTTAAGGGCCGCGTTTGAATATCAGCAGGCAATATCAATCAGAGATGACTTGAGGAAGAAAGTGCAAGCTTTGAGGACTGCCCAGAATAATTCAATTCAAACCCTTGAGAATGCAAATGTGCAGAGACATCAACAGAGAAATGAAGTGCAACATCAGCATAATGATGAGAGACAAAATGTGAATGATGCTAGGATACCACTGAACAATGTAAGAAACCAGAATGCAAACAGAAATATTAATGTTAATCAGTTAAACAGACAGCCAATGCAGCTAGATAGATTCAGACAGCTGGTATTTGATGGTATTCTTGGGTATCCTAACCCCATTGATAAGCATCTGAGGCTGCAAGTGCCTAAATTTTCAGGAAACAACACTGTGTCAGGAGAAGATCATCTAAAAGCCTTTCAAAATGTCATGGATAACTTTGAGGTTGAACATGAGGATGTTTTCATGAAGTCATTCATGCAATCCTTAATAGATGAGGCAAGAGAATGGTACAAGAATCTACCTGACCGGAGTATTTCATCATGGGATGATTTTAAAAGGATGTTCAAGGAGCAATATGGTGACAAAACTGACCCTAGCTTTTTTGTAAATGAGTTCACCAGTATCACTAAAGGGTCAAATGAGCAGGTTGTAGATTTTAATGCAAGATTTACTAAAGTGTTAAACAAATTGCCACATCACATGAGGCCAAATGAACCAATGTGCATAATATTGTATATCAATGCCTTTGATGCAAAAACTGCATATGGATTAAGAGATAAAGGTCCTGCTACTCTCAGGGATGCTTTCAAAATTGTAGTGAATATTGAAAACAACAGGAAAGCATCGGGTAAGACAAATAGAAGGGATGATATAAAAATTCTGCAGAATCCAAACAAGCCTCAGAACACTCAAGGTAATACATCTGCCCCTGAAGATAAGATAGACAAATTGGCAAATGTTGTTAAGGACCTAAGCTATAGATTAGCTAGAAGTGAAAAAGGGATAGGTCCTGATAGGCAAGTCTATCAAAGGCAGGAAAAGAGGCCATCATTGCATGATATGCCTTATAATACCAATTGGCATGATGGTAAACCTATATTCCCACGTAACAACACGAATCAAAGAGCTCAACATGTCAAAGAAACTCCCGATCCTCTAAAGAAAGCTGTAAATATTGTAGATGATGCTCCATGGTGTATAATTTGTCAGATGCCACATTCACAATCACAGTGTATGATTGCTTAGTCCTTGTGTGATAATACTACATCTTGTAATGAATGCAATGAGCCACATTATGTGCAAGATGATGATGTAAATATGATGTCCATAAGCAATGGATACACTCTTTATGATGCTGATGAGAGTACAAATGATGGAACTCAGGGCTGCCAACAGTTCCCATATGATGAAGATGATGAAGTTAACTATGCCTATGCTCAGAACTCACACAATTTTCTGAGTAACTTACAACGACCTTCTGATGAGGAAATTAGGGCCTTCATAGCTGCAGCAGTTGCTCAAGTCAAGAGCAACTACAATCTCAGAGGTAAAAATCAGGTAAGCAGCCCACATTAGCCAAAAGATGTTACTATAGGACAGCCAGTGCATGGTAATAAGGGGATGGAATTACAAAAAAGGCAATGGGTTAATAATAAACAGAATTTCAGACATAGAACAGGTCATGAATCCCAAGGACCAGAAAATAGAATCCCTCAGGCTGAAGATCAAGGTAAAGGTTCCCAAGACAAGAATGATGATCAGGGAACTATGAAAGTAAAAGCTAAATCAGTTCAAGATAAAAGCAAGATTGTGGAGCAAGCTACAGCTGTTATACAAAATTATGCTCCATTTGATATAGCTCAGGTCCTCTCCCAGGTAAAAGTCTCTGTTCCACTTATGGAATTGATGAAGGTGGAAGAAATCAAGAATAGGACAGTATCCCTAATTTCAGGGGTGCCCTTTCAAGCTAAACAAAATGTTCAGATCCAAGGTGACAAGCAAGTCATGTGTAATGAAGAAGATGAGGCTCCTGAAGTCTATTTAGGAGTGACTATGACAAAGTGTCCTTCACAAGTGGAACCATTTTATGTTTCCCTGGTTATAAATGGAAAAATAATCAGAAATTGTATGCTTGACTTTGGAGCATCTACAAATGTCATGCCTTTAGCCGTCATGCAACAAGCTGGATTGAAAATTGACAAGGCATGTGGAAAATGTTATGCTATGGATGCCAGAGAGGTACCGGTTATTGGAATCATGAAGGATGTAGATTTCAAACTGGCAGCATTTCCTGAAAAGAGATATAAAATGAATATAACAGTGGTTGACATCAAGCCACAGTATGGTATGTTGTTGTCAAGAAGATGGGTAGCACTAATTGGTGGAAGTATGCAGCTGGACCTGTCATATGCCATGATTCCAATGAATGGCAGGGATGTTAAGCTAATCAGAGAACAAAGATCATCAGAGACAGTGGAAGACCAAGAAGCAGAGGAACAGATATGCTTTGTAAACACTGACTGTGATAACTTCAAGGTTGTCTCAGATGATAGAGAAGATAGAGAGAAAAATGTCTGCATTGAAGAATTGGATCAGCAAGGTTTATGGACCATGTTTTTTGATGGAGCTTGTGCAAAAGAAGGCTTTGGAGCTGGAGTTGTTTTCCTATCTCCAACTGGTAAGCTCCTCAAATTCTCTTTCTTGCTGAGGTTTGTTTGCACAAACAACATTGCAGAATATGAGGCTTTACTCTTAGGCCTAAATATTGCTCTCAAACATGGAATCAAAATGCTAAGGGTATTTGGGGATTCTAAGCTGATTGTATCCCAAATTAGAGATAGGTATGCTTCAAAAAATAAAAGGTTGAAACAATACAAGCATGCTGTTTGGGATACCATTTAACTATTTGATGCATTTTCAATAGGCTGGGTAGAGAGGTCAAAGAATGTTATGGCTGATTTCTTAGCTAATGTTGCAATAAGGCCAGATGACATCACTCTGTCAGATGTTACAAATGTAGAAGTTAAAGTTAGGCCTGCAGTACCAGAAAATATATGCAGTTGGCAAGTGTTTAATGATGATAGGGACTTGTTTAAATTTTTGCACTGCATAGATGAATATGAGAATCAAGAAATTGATTTCCAAGCTTTTGTAGAGACTATAGATGGAAAAGAAACTCTTGTGGGAAAAGAGATAATTCAATTGAAGACTAATAAAATCCCCAGAGGATTAGTAGCTTTGGAAAGAGCTTTTGACAGTAGAGATAAATTGGTCACAAGGACATCTCCCACAAATAAGGAAGATTTAGAAGTGATAAATTTGGGGACATCTCAGGCCCCTCAGAAGGTATACATTGGTAAACAGCTCAAACCACACATTAGGAGTATGCTGATTGCATTATTGAAAAAGTATAAACATGTTTTTGCTTGGTCATATGAGGACCTAAAAGCCTATAGGGAAGATTTATTCCAGCATGAGATCCCATTGAAGCCTGGAGCTAAGCCATTTAGACAAAGGCAAAGACCTATTAATCCTACCTTAGCTCCAAAGATGCAAGAAGAACTCAAAAGGCTCAGGGAGGCTGGAATAATTGTGCCAATCAAGCATTCAACTTGGGTGTCTAACCTTGTCCCAGTCAGAAAAAAGAATGGTGATATTAGGCTTTGTGTTGACTTCAGGAACTTGAATGTATCCTCTTTAAAGGATAACTATCCACTGCCTAATATGGAAGCTTTGTTGCAGAGAGTGACTGGTTGTGAACTCTTATCTATGATGGATGGATTTTCAGGTTATAATCAGGTGAAGGTGAAGGAATCAGAATAGTATAAGACTGCCTTCACCACTCCATGGGGAACTTATGTGTATGTTAGAATGCCCTTCGGACTAACCAATGCAGGTGCTACATTTCAAAGAGAAATGGATGTTGCTTTTGCAGGGTTGATTGATTCAATCCTGGCTGTATATCAGGATGACTTGACTGCTTACTCAAAGAAAGAAGAGCAGCATTGTTTGCATCTGGAGCAGATTTTCATAAGAGCACTAGAGTATGGTATTTCTTTAAATCCAAAGAAGTGTGCCTTTGGGGTAGTTGAAGGAAAGCTCCTGGGACATATTGTTTCCAAGGATGGAGTCGGGATAGATCCAGAGAGAGTGGCTACTATTGACAGAATTCAAATGCCAAAAACTGTAAAAGGAGTTCAGTCCTTCTTTGGACAGATAAATTTTGTTAGGATATTTGTTCCCAACTTTGCAGAAACCACAAGGAACATTTCCAAGATGATGAAGAAGGATGCAACTGTCCACTGGGAAAGTGAAGCAATAGAATCATTTCAAAGTATCAAAGAGGCAATCAAGATGGCCCCTGTTCTTAAATCTCCTGATTTTTCTAGGCCATTCCAAGTATTTTCATTTGCTTCCTTTCATACTGTTGCTGCATGTTTGCTACAAAAAAATGAAGATGGTTTTGAACAGCCCATCGCTTTCTTCAGTATGTCCTTGCAGGCCTCTGAGTTGAAGTATGATATTATGGAAAAATAGGCATATGCACTAGTCAGAGCCATCAAAAGTTTCAGACCATACTTGGTAGGATCATATATAATTGCATATGTACCCCATGCAGCAGTCAAAGACATATTCACTCAGCAGGAGGTGACTGGAAGAAGGTGCAGATGGATAAACAAACTGCAAGAGTTTAACATAGACATACAAGTTACCAAGTTGGTAAGAGGACAAGGATTAGCCAAGATGATGGCACAGTCAAACTTGGAAGCATGCCAAGTTAATGCAGTCCAAAATGAGAGTGTAAATGTATCAGGATCTGAATGGTACAAGGATATTATCTACTACTTGTAAAATCTGAATTGTCCTTCCCATTTCAGTGACAGTCAAAAGAGGACTTTAAAGTTACATGCAATCAGGTATGTTATTGTTCAAGGTGAGCTATACTGGAAAAACCCTGATGGTGTGCTGCTGAGATGTGTGGATGAGGATATGGCTAACAATGTTTTGATTGATATGCATAAAGGATTGTGTGGTGGACATTATACTGCCCAAACAATAGCTCATAAAATTCTCAGAGCAAGATATTGGTGGCCCACTCTCTTTTCAGATGCACAAAGGTTAGTGAGGAAGTGTGACCCTTGCCAAAGATTTTCAGGAAAGTTGAAATATGATGGTGCTTTACCCCTCAGAACTGTAACTGTGGATGCTCCATTTCAGCAATGGGGAATTGACTTCATAGGGGAAATTGCAGACAAATCAAGTGCGGGACACAGTTGGATTTTGGTGGCAACTGATTACTTTACCAAATGGATTGAGGCCATTCCAACTAAGAGAGCTACAAGTAAGGTGGTGACAGATTTCATGCTGGAAAATATTATCATCAGGTTTGGAGTACCATTCAAGATAGTCACTGATAATGCTATGTGCTTCAGATCAGGTGAATTTGTTGATTTTTGCAACAGGTATGGGATAAATCTATCATATGCATCACCATATCACCCACAAGGGAATGGTCAAGTAGAATCAAGCAATAAAAGCATCATGAAAATCATCAAGAGGATACTAGACAAGAACAAGAGAGCTTGGGACTCAAAATTAAAGTTAGCCATATGGGCTGATAGAGTGACAGTAAAAAGGGCTATTGGGATGTCACCCTTTGAGCTAGTATATGGTGCATCAGCCAGATTGCCCATAAACAATCTCCTACCAGTTTACAAGTTCATCCAAGAAAATGATGAGGAGATTGAAGATTCCATGACAGAAAGAGTGAACCAGCTGGTTACACTGGATGAAAACAGAAGGAAAGCCCACCAGATTAATCTCAAGAGACAACAAGATGTGAAATATCAGTTTGATAGGAGAGCTATAAAAAGGAAGTTTCAAGTCAATGATCTGGTGCTCAGTTGGAATGCAAAAGGTCAAGAAAAGGGTAAACATGGTAAATTTGAACCCTTATGGATGGGCCCATATCAGATTTGCAGTGCTCATGGGGAGGATTCTTATTTCCTCCAGGCCTTAGATGGTAAAGTTCTGGAATTGCCTGTGCATGGCCAATTCCTTAAGTTCTATTTTGCATAGATGGCCTTTCTTTGTGCACATTTGTAAAAATATGTATATAGTGTAAATGCCTTGTACAGTTCGTGCTTTTTGGTTTTTTTTGCCTGGTCTGCCTGGAGATCTGGTTCTCACTGCAGGTTTTTCACCTGCACGTCCCCATTCGGAGCCAGTGTTGGCACTTGTTTTGACCTGGAGGCTGAGCTTGTTTGTTGGAGGGTTTCTTCCTTCAAACCCTAGGTGTTACTGTTCATCGGCAAGAGCTTGGTCTATCAGCGAAGGATATTGTGGTTCTGCCGACAATGTTGGTCGTGCCGATGGGGGTACCTCAAGTGTTATCGGCATGAGTTTGCATGTGTCTTGGCGATCATTTCAGTAGCATGGTGTGTTCTTTGTATATCGCCTTGACTTTGTTCTATTAGCGAGGGAGTTTCCTGTTGGGCCGATGGCATATGTTTGGCCGTGGATGTCATCGGCGTGAGTGGTAAGGTCGGTGAAGGAGTGTTCAGTTGCTCCGATGGTGTTGATCTCGTCGATGGATCGATGCAGAGGTGAGCGTCGGGAAGACTCTATGTTTGGTTTGGCCGATGGAACTGCCATCAGTGTGATCTATATCATCGGCAGAGGCATTTCTTGTTGGGCCGACAATTGGTAGTCTGGCCAATGAGGGATGTTCAAGGTGGTCATCGGTAGGAGTAATGCTATCGGCGAGAGAGTTTTCAGGTTTGCCAATGCCTGAGGTCTCGCCGACAGAGTATAGTTTGTTGGTGCCATCGGAGTGAGTAATATTGTCGGCCTAAGGGTTTTTTGTGGTGCCGATGGTGTATGTCTCACCGACAGAGGTGGGAAGTGAAGGACCATTGGCGAGACTATTGTGATCAGCAGAAGTGCTTTTGGTTGCTCCGATGGTCTTTGTCTCGGCGACAAGGGGTGTGGAGCTGGCATCGGGGTGACAGGGAGGATTGTCTTGGCGACAGCAATGCCATCGGAGTGAGATGGTATATCGGGCTAGCCTTGTTTTGATCTGCCGATGGTAGAAGTTTGGCCGATGGGCTTTGGGCGAAGGAGCGTGTGTCGAGCGCGGCAAAACGCTCGACACTTAGTACGCATGCGGTTATGCTTTTAAAGCGCTGGAGTGATCTCTTCACCCTTGAATGTGGGATTATTCCCTTGTATATTTTGAACCCGCGATAGAACGCGTTTTGGCGGGAATTCCTTTTTGAATGCAGCGATAGTTTTTCAGGTGACCGCGGGTGGTTGAGACCCTTAATGGCGACGGTGCAGGGATGTGGACAATGGTACACATGGTCAGGTCGCCCAATTTTTGAATGAAGACCCCAGATAGTGGCGCATGGCTCGAGGCTCCCCTTTGTCTGCTACATTAATATTTTCTGAGCGCCATTCCTTCTGAGGACTGTATCTGGCAGATTTTTTGTAATAACCATGTAATTAATTGCTGTAGTACACTTTCTGGCTGTTATAAGCAGACTGTGTTACCATTTTTTAGGTTGTTGAAAGTTGAAGATTTTTGGCTCTGTAATTCAAAACAAGCTGATCTGGTTGCTCTGTACAGCTAAACCTGTGAGTTTATGTATCTCTTGTTGTATGTTTTGGCATGAACCCACTGATTTCATGATTAATCTTATATGAGAAATGCTATCTTAGCATGTGTTTTGTTAATTCTATCTCCAGTATTGCATGTATCTTTCTTTTGAGTCTGGATATTTAAGCAATATTTGAGACTCTAGAACATGGAATTCCTGTGTTGAATGTATGATCTCTTAACTTCTGCTCAAGGGGTAGATTAAACTGTTTTCAGGTTGAACATTGGGAAGGGTATACTGCAGTAGGGATGCCATAAGTAGAGATAACTTAACACTCCGTATTGGGAGATATCTGTAAGGCAGGTATCACATATATCCCCCTGAAATCTAGTTTTAGCCGTTCATGCTGATCATTCACAGGTGTATGTCTACTGACTCCAGGCCCTTGATAGGAACCAATCTTGCTTTGTGTTTGTGTTACAACCATGTCCAGCTTTGCATCCAAACTCAAAATCATAATCAAACTCTAAAACAACCATTAGGACATTAGAATTAGTTTTAGGATCCTCAGTCCTCTGTCTACAACTGCAAATAGGCCCAAAGCTAGCCCCTTTGCTCTTATCTTTCAGTTTTGGTCTACTTCCAGGAGGACTTATCTGCTTTCTGACAGCATCCCAATCCTTGTATGCGTATCTCATGGATGTTGAGTAGGGAATACCCCCCTAGGTCTTGCAGAGCCTAAAGAAGAAGAGGAGATAAAATATAGAGTCTATCTCCTACACTGTTGGCCCCTGGCCCAGAGATCCTGTTGATCACTGATGGCTACCTTGTAGGGAAATCTCGGAATAAGCATCCAGTCTGAGAAAAAACCAACACCTGGCACACTCGATGACTAGCTCCAGAGATTCCATAGAGTATGGAAAACTGGCAGCATTCCACATTCTGGATACGAACACTGCATCCAGCACAGGACTCTTGTCATTCCCATCATTCAGCCTAGCTGACCAGGCTTCCAAATTGGTGCTCCCCTAATGGGTATCTGTAATTGCCCCATATTTAAACAGGACACCCCTCTGAGAAGAGAACATGGGCCTACCGAATTCTTCCTAACACTTAATTAACCTCTTGTCAGCCATGAGTACCTGCAATTTACAAAATCCCATCTCACAATGGGTATACACATGCATGCATATTGCCATTAACTTTATAAATCACCATGCCTACTGTATCTTTTCAACATTACTTAATCATATGGATGCATAAACCAGAACTTACATCATCATACCTGAATAAAAACAACATGATGATGGTTTCATTTACTTACCTGGTTATGCAGATTTCTCTTTTATACTAGTAGACTATTAACAATGCTCTTAATTTAGTTGATGATCCCGCACTTCCTTCTGTCTGTGAGCTCAAATCATGCAACTATCGCCTGTATGAGGATATGGAAGCTGGTGCTTTGTAAAAACAATTTTATCGCAATGTAAGTTTAAAAATGACAGTTGAATTACCTTTTAACCTTGCAATTAGGGTAAATTTAGGGCAACTCTGACAAATTAGATTGTATTCATTGATTATCCACGCGAAAACGTAGGATCTTGCCAGGTGTTTCATCGGGTTCTGGGGTCGGCGGGAACCACCTACCATGTCTGCGCGCATTAAATGATAATGGCGGCAACGGGAGTGAGGGGATATCCATATGACAAGATATCATGAAGGCAGGATGATATTCACAAATATCAGGTCAAGTTTCAATGTCATCCTCCTCCATCAAATTGGAATAGTTATCGCGACAAGATTTAGGTGACAAAAGCACCTTTTGGTTATGTTTAGTACATCAGGAGGATATTTCGATGTATCGGGTGATGTTTCAAAGATGATGATGATGGGACAAACTTACATGTCCCTCCTTCAGAATATCAGGATGACGTCATCCAGATATTCGTTCTTTGTATCAGAAGGCATCATGACGTCATCGTCATGTTATGCGAACATGATCATGTTTAGAAAATATCCTGTCGAAATGTAAATGTGATGATGATGTCATCGTCATGTTTGTTTCTTCGTTTATCAAATTTGGATGACGTCACCAGGATATTGGCTTAGGGTGATATTTCGCGGTAGGAGGATATTAAGAAATATCGAGTTACATTTGGAAATATGACGCTTGCGATATACAAGACTATTTGACGGGGAAGATTTATTACCACTTAAAGTTGACGTCCGGATATCTGGACCGCATGACTTATCAGGTGATGTACCAAGATCAGGATGATCTTCGACAACATGACTGAGGTTATAAAAATATGATCCTCCTCTTGTGAATATTAGGTTTGACCAAAACTTTGACTGTTCATAACTCTCACATCCTGATGAATATCAGGGTAATGTAAAAGGCAAACCTGCATGGAATTTAATGCTCTTTCAAAATATAAGGTCACAGAAATGAAATATGAATTTTGACAAACTGACCTCATGATGATGACTTACCTCATCCTGACTCTACATGGTGATGCACATGACTTACTTTTACCAAACCGCCAGAAAGCAGACAACACAAGCCAAGCCAAAAAGTTGGGTCCCTGTTTTGCCAAGTCGAAATGGGGCATGTTGTGTAACCACACAACAAGACACAAGGGAAAGGCTATTAGAGAATCAGTCCCATATGTTACACTAGATAACTAGGAACAATTGATGAATGCTTTAAAAATAGAGGTTGAAAAGGAGATAGAAGATATGACTCCTAAGAAAGGTAGAGAGCTACTTAGAGAATCTGGTGTAATAATATTCCTAGGACTTGATCTGAAATCAACACTTGTTTTTTATAGTTTTTTGCATAGTGATGACACAAAACACAATCTTAGTTCTGAAGGGCTTGCTGAAGTGTATATAGGAACAAAATACAATCCAGATGATAATTCTCTCATGATATGGGCTCTGTATCCCCCAAATAAGAAGCTTGCAATCATTGATATTGAGAAAGCTTTCGATCATGTTATGACATTGAGAGCTGGAGAAATTGATCTAGTTGTCATAGTAGAGCTTGGAGTAAATGTAGCAAAGCTAAATAAAGCTTAGATTCAGCTATTGATAAAGGAGAGGGATACCTACAAGATGAGTTGGGAGAGATTGAAAAAGGAAAATGATTTTTTAAAGGATGCACTTCCTCTCAAAATGATTACACAGGAAGAGAGCTCACAACAAGCCTAATCACCTTCAAAAAATCAAATGACACAGGTCAGAATAGATACACTCACTATAGTCCTATAGAATAGGCATGATCATATGATGAAATGGATGTATAAATTATGGGACATTTGTTCTGAGAATCAAAAGGTCATTTAGGAACATGAGAGACTAGATAATAGGGTAAGAGATAAGTTACAAGAGATACAGGGCAAACAAGCCTCTGACAGTGCAAGCACATCCAATGCTAACAATCTTATTAAGCATCATAAGAAATATCATGATAGGCTCTAGGATGAAGCAAAAGAATGCATGGAGACTTCATAGATAGGTGTACCTGTGCTACTAAAAAATGACAAAGATTTGAAAAGCAAAGATGAATGGATCAAGGAGTCTCACGGAATCTTGAAAGACGCCCTAGAAATTGTGAAACAGGAAGATTTAGCATCTAAGGAGGCTTGCTCTCATTTGGAGAATACGGTCTCAATGGAGGTGGATGTTAGGGATGCCATTGAATATACTACAACACACCTGAGCTAGAAATACTTAGATCATCTTGCTCAGATTTACTTGTGGCTTAGTAGGGCTTAATTGTGTTTGTTTAGTCTCATAATATTGTTAATTCTCAAATGACACTATGAAGAGGCATGTCTCTTCATTAATATTGATATAAAGATTGAAACTTATGATGGTCAAGGGGGGCATGGTTAATAGGATCTTTTTATGATTAGTAGAAGACTGCATATATATTATAAGAAGAAAATATATATTGTCGGTTCTGTCTTAACTGAAGAAAACTATATTGCACATGATTATTTATTAAAAGCATTATGGAGTAGAATATTTATAAATGGTGGTTTATTTTTGGTGTTCAATAGTTGTGTTAGTTTTTATGATTATATGTTATTATGTTGTCTCCAGAGTGGTTTTGTTGAATTATTCAAATCTATATTTGTAAGAACACATTTGCTATCACTGTGTGAAGTTCTTTGAGTGGTTTCTAGTTGATGTCAATTAAAGTTCCTTTCTGATAATTGACTTTGATTGGTTCTTGCTGAAAAGATTAAATCCTCTTAAAGAAGTAATTGTGATTGGTTTCTGTCAACTTAAGAATTAAAACTCCCTCATGGTTTCACAATAATTCAAGGGAATATCATTGGGATTATATAAGAAGAGCACTACCACATACAAACTTGCACATTTACACAAGGTGTAAATATCCAAATTGCCCAACTGTTAGAGTTAAGCTAGGAGATAAGCTCACCAATTACACACATCTGTTTCCATTCACCAACTCATATAGCCCAATAGTTTTAAGCACTGGTCTTACTCATTTCATTAGTTAAATATATTGCTTAGTTTTGCCTTGATATTGCTTATACAATTTATACCAAATTAGGATCACACCATTTTCAATCACTGTTTAGACATTAGAGGTAAAAGTAGGTAGCAATTAATCATCTATTCCATACCATTTTCCACTGTGAGTAGATCCATCACTAAGCCAAATCACACATTCATTCAATCTTCCTTATTAGTAAGGTACACCCGCCTAGGTCTAGTAAAACTTAAAGTGTAGGGAGTCATCAACCATATAGGTTAACTCCATTTTGTTAGTTCAAAAATGTTGCAAATTTAAGCATAGAGTTTGTCAAGTCAAGAGAATTTAAATATTTTTTATATAATTACAAAGGCAAAAGGTTGAGGGAATCCATCCCAAATATTACCCCTAAAAATGAACAGCAATTGATGAAAAGGTTAAAAGATGATATAGACAATGAAGTGTAGAACATGACCCTTGAAAGGGGTAGACAGTTGTTACTTGAAGCTGGTGTAATAGTATTTCCTGGTTGGGAACTTAGTGCCTCTTTAATTTTTGATAGTTTTTTACATAAAAAGGAAGGAGAATATAAGTTAAACATAGAGGGTGTGAAGGAAATTTACATAGGGTCAAGATTCAATCCTAATGAAAATTTAATGTTGATATGGGCACTATACCCACCTCACAAAAGGCCAAAGATCATCGATATCAAAAAATCCTTTGGACACATGATGACCCTTAAAGTTAGGGAAACTGACCCTGTGGCTTCAGCAGACATGGGCATAAGCATTGCCAAGTTCAACAAGGCACAAACAATACAGTTGATGAAATAAAGAAATTATTACAAAATGAAAAGTGAAAAATCAGATTTGAAATTACTGCCATGAAAGATGCTAGAATGAGGATCACCTTTGGAACTAATACAGAGTTGCAGAGTGAATATGAGCAGTTGCAAAAAGAACATCAACGACTAGTAGAAAAGATGAAGGACCTTCAGTTTTACACTGTGGCAATGATGTTGCACAAGAGATTTACAAACTTGAAGATATGCCTTGATGATTTTTGCCATGTTCACAAAAGAAACTATGAAGCCATTCTTGAGCATGGGAGAGTGAAAAAAAGATTGGGTACTAAGAGACATGATATGCAACTACATGAGGGATCCAACACCAATTCTATCTTGGCCATTGAGACAATCGTGAGAAAGCATGAAAAATATGATGAAGACTTACACTTAGAAAACGTAGGGTTTGATGATACTATGAAGTTGGGATTACCCAAATTATGTGATGAGAATGGGTTTATGAAGGAACAAGATGATTGGATTGATGAATGCAATAGGATATTTCAGGAAGCATTGGATACAGTCAAAGAAGAAGGGCTATTGCTGGATGGAGCATGCAAACATATGGAATTGATGATAAAACTTGAATATGAAGCCCGAAATGCAGTGCATGATGTGGATACCCATACCTTGGAGGAGTATAAAAAACATCTCTCAGTGGCTAAGTCAATGTTAGGAGAAGATTAAATTTTTTTATAAGTTTAAGTAAGATCAGTAGTTTAATTATTTGCCAAAAGACAATTCGAAGAGACACCTTTGTTGGGTCTTCTTCTTATATATATGAAATTCAAATTGTAATATTTGATCATCAACACTTTTTAAGATTTTAATACTTTTAAGCAATGAAAGACTTATTTTTTAGAGTAATACAATACCAGTACTTTTCTATTTGTATGTGGAAGATTCTTTCATTTGGACTAGTTCTCTATTGTTTCTTTTCAAGCAATTGAAGGCAATGTAAAATGTATTCTAATTAATCTCCATGACCATCTTATAATTACCTCTCACTTTCCTCAATCTACCTTTCCCCATCAGGTACTCCCCTTCAAATTTGTTAATGGAGTTGGGATCCCAAATGTGATCTACATGGATCTTTGCTGTGAATTTAGGAAGATATTCAGTAATGTACACCATGGTCTAGTATACCATATATCCCTCCACCATAGAACCCTCGGGATGTGCACTTTGTCTAACCAAAGCATTCAAAAATTTCAAGTGCCTCTCAACCATCCACATTGACCTTGTGTATACAGGTCCACACAATTCAATCTCCTCAACTTGGTGTATGATGTAGTGTTCTTGTGCATTGAAAAATGTCGAAGGTAGACACTTTGCATTTCACACATTAGACAAGGAATTTTTCTCCTCTAATAATTTATATCTTCTTTATGGATTTCTTTAGATGACAGCCATCTACTAGTGATTCAAGGCACAAATATATTAACGAGATTTAACAAAAATATACAATATATTACATAACAAGTAAAACAAATGGCAAATATAAGATCTATACAACGAATTGAACAATTATCTCTACTTACCTCATCTATTTTCCAAGATCATATATAAATTTCTTGACATTGTTGTCAAAGTTGTCTAGGGATAGAGGTAGAACATACTACAACAATTATAGAATAATCTTTTCATTTTTTTTCCAAAACTAGTAAACATAATACACTGAAAAGTACATGCAGTATACAAATATATATAAAATATACCAGAAAAATTACCTTAATGAAGGTATGCCAATCATGCGTTTTAATCCCTGACCCAAATTCACCTTTCTTTGTTATGATATTGTTTATGTTCACAGCAAATCTTGTGGGAAACTAAATTTTTTGTATGACTTCTTTTATAACATTGCTTTGCTGCACTATTAATAAGCAAGGAACGGTGCTTATATTAATTTAGTCTCCATCACTATTTAATTGAATGACATTTTTCATTGCATGATTGGCTTCCTGAATGTCACTACAAATTTTGACAAGTTTTTCTTTGTCATGCCCTCCATCCAATATTTTCCATAATGTTTCTATTATATTCTTTTCGATATGCATTGTATCCAACAAATGCACAATTTGTAGTTGCTCATAGTAGGGCAACCTACTAAATTGTCTGGGATAACTTTTCAGTCCCTATGGAAGCTGACCATTAATGCCTTAATGACCTTCATGAAGCATATAAGTTAAACAAATTAACAACAATAATCATTGTCAATTACAGCATGAGTAAACAAAACACAATATAAAAATATAAATTCCAAACATATCATATATAATAGATAAACAATTTGATCCGATGTATAACATTGACGATCAATTCTATTATATTCCAACTTCCATAGGCGAGGTGTCATTCTTTGTGGTTTTGATGTAGTCTCTTCTTTCTCATTGAAAAGATGTTTTTTAGTAGTTCGATACTTATGATTTCTGTGGAGGAAGTGCCTATACTAATCAAACACCTACTTTCCTAAACTTATTGAATGATGAGATTTCATCTTTGGACCACAAACTGGACATGCAAATTTTCCCTTTGTTTGAAGACCTGCAAGATCATATATAATTGGATTAAATATGTCAATTTTTATAATTATATATAATGAATAGATTATTTGAAAAACATGCATGATATCTACTTCATAAAATTAAATATCATTAAAGTGTAGCTGAACATTATAACATACCACAAAAATGTGTTAGCCCTGGGGCATCATGAATTGTCCATACAAGCATTGCATGGAATTGAAATTATCTTTGCCGTATTGGTCTAGAGACATCATACATAGTGATGCCATTACATAACTTTAGTAACTCGTCGATAAGAGGCTCGATATATACATTCATATCTTTAACTTGGTACTTACCTAGTTGAATGAACATAAACATTACATAATTATTATAACCATTTTACTGCAATATATATAAATTAATGTACATGACTATTAAATGAAAAAAATAAAAGTCATTATGCAACAAATAAGACAAATGAGATGCTACTATGTTAAAGAAAATTGATGTAAACAAATACCTGGAACAATCATTGCCAACATTATGTGCTCCCTCTTTATTGACATCCATGGAGGAATGTTATTGTTGATAACAAAAATAGGCCACACCGAGTAAATAGATCTCAACTTTCCAAATGGATTGACACCGTCCGCTGCCAATGAAACCCTAAGATTATGAGGTTCTTCTTTAAAGTGTGACCATTTTTCCTCCATGTCCCTAAATGTAGAACCATTCGCAGGCATTTAAAGAATGTCATCTCCACTTCTATTATGTGCATGGTAATCCATAAATTGTGCTAAGCTTTCACACCTAAATAATTCTTGCATACGTGGAATAATGGGAATATGATGAAGAACCTTGCGAGGCACCTTTTTTGTTAGTTGATCTATTTGATATCTACTGATTTGACATTCTGGGCATTCTGTTACAAATTCATGTTGTTTATGATATATAATATGATCATTGGGACATGCATCTATTGCTTGATACTCCATTCTAATATCTTTCATAATGGCAAATAAATCTCGGTATGAGCAAGGTAAAATATTTGATGGTGGTAACAAAAATTCACCTATCAATCTACAACAAAAAATAATTTGTTAATATAAAGAATATTAATGGTACATATTTCATCCTTTATTTACTAGTGATGAACTAACAACAAAAATAGATGAAAAAAGATGACATATATGAAATACCTTAACATCCGTGAGATTGCTATGTTGGATAAATCATTCATAACCTTCAAGTTCACCAGCAACAATACAATAGAGAGAAGAGTTGTTTGGGAGCCTTCATAAAGGGGATCGTATGCCTTCTCAAGTACACGTAAATCATGAACATCATCAAAGACATCTTGATCATCATGATCAACTACGCCACTAAATGTGTCATGGATCAATGTATTTGTACCATCATCTTCAATTGTGTTTTCTGGTGCATGATCATCTTCTTCCATAGGATCATTAACTTCATCTTTGATATTCACAGCTCCATGTTCCTCCGATTGCAAAACCACATTCTTCGGGCTGTGATAATCCATATCATGTGCCCTAGGGCACCCCACCTTTATAATAATGATTGACACAAATAAACCATGATCATGATCAAGTAATTTTTTATATATATAAAAAATGTTGAAACTGTTGGATCTAGGGCATACAACTGAGAGGGGGGGGGGGTGAATCAGTTGTATAAAACTTCTTCTTCTTTCAAACACTTGATTCTTTGTTGTTAGTTAGCAGCATATCAAATAATCATCCATGAAAGCATAATACATAAACATAAGAGCAGATAAGTATCAACACATTGAACACCAAGATTTTGACGTGGAAAACCCGGTTAAGGGAAAAACCACGGGGTGATTAACCCAAGAATTATTCTCTGTTAGAAGAATAAAGAAAAATGAATGGCACATGCCAATAAGGGCTCACTGCCCGAGCACACTGCTCACAAAGAGGCCCACTGCCTACAAGGAGACACACTGTCTACAAAGTGATAAAAATCACAGTCTTGAACTGGAGAATGACATCTATACCATGTCCGGATCAGTTCCAATTAAGCCCAAAAACCTCTGCTCTGCCTTTCGCACTTCTCTTCGCTATGCTACACTTATCCACACAACACACACCTTGAGATGAACTCACAAACTGTTATTTATACAAGACATCAACTTAGGAACAAACATCTAAGTCGGCAAACAACCATAAGAACATCCACAAGATGAATAACACATCCGGTCGGCCACCACAAGAACATTCGTAGGATGAACAACTCATCCGGTCGGCTAAATAGAGCAAGAACTTCATCCGGAAGAATATCTTCAATTCCGGGTTCTACTATCAATGCGGACCAACAACATAACCTCAACATGATCCAAGAACCTTCACAGGCCTGCCTGAAGGACCGGATACATCCGCACTTCCTTTACCTACTGGAATCTCTTGTCTTCCTCATCCGGAACTTCAAGAACACAGTCTGTCGCCATTGTCATAATGCAAGAGGTACTTCCGGACCTCCAAATCATACACAAATCAATGCGGACCAACAACACAACCTTAACATGATCTAAGAACCTTCACAAGCCTGCCTGAATGACCAGGTACGTCCGCATTTCATTTTCTTACTGAAATCTCTTATCCTCCTTATCCGGAACTTCAAGAACACTGTCTGTTGCTACTGTTATAATGCAAGAGGTACTTCTGGACCTCCAAATCGTACAAAACTCAAGTTGGCATATCACAGGGATATCTAAAACACTCGTTCCAATCCGCAGATTGGGATTGTACAATTCCGGACCTCACCGGACCTTTCTGTGATCCTTTGTCACCTCTGAACACTTGCCGGACCCGGTTCCATACAGACAGCCATAACCTCTTCAGATCTTCATGCGGACCTCTGAAATCTTGGCTGAAGCATCTCAAGACTCATATCTGTAAACCCTTTAATCTGCATCCTCCGGTTCTCAACCTATACAATACATTTGCCTTCTTCTCATCACTGTTCTTCACTGTTCCTGACTGAGGCTAATTTTCTCAATATCCTCAGCACACAGCTCATCAAATCCTTCTTGCCAATGCAATATGAGTATGTTGACATCAATGACAACACTGGCTCACCTCATACTTGCAACAATCTCCCCTTTTGTCATTGATGGCAACATATGATGTGAAAAACCATCAAGACAAGAACTTCTCCTTTCTGTCACAGCTCCCCCTATCAACAACAACTTTTCACATGTCTTCTCTTCCTTTACTGCTCCCCCTTTGATCATCACCCACTTGTTTTTCACATGTCTTTTCTCCCCCTTTGACATCAATGGCAAAGGGCTCATACTTGCAATTCTAATACATCAGAATCATACCAGCTGCTCCCCCTTAGTAGCAGCTCCCCATCATCAATCCGGATCACAAGATATGACTGTGATATCCACCGGACTGATGCACATTAGTGCATCTTAGTTCATCACCGGAGGGGCCATGACCCCTAACTTCTCCCGGAGATATTCAAAAGAGTCCTTGGGAAGAGGTTTTGTAAAGATATCTGCAATCTGATCCTTGGAGGGAACATACTCCAATCTGACTTCTTCCTTGTTTACTTGTTCTCTCAAAAAGTGAAATTTGATAGATATGTGCTTAGTCTTAGAATGCAATACCGGATTCTTGGAGATATTAATTGCACTTGAATTATCACAGAAAATTGTGATAGGCTCCTCATATTCAACTTTGATGTCTCTTAGCATCTGCTTCATCCATAAGATTTGAGTGCAACTACCTGCTGCTGCAATGTATTCTGCTTCAGTTGTAGACAGAGATATTGCATCTTGTTTCTTGCTTAGCCAAGAAACCAATCTCTTCCCCAAAAAGAATGCTCCACCACTAGTGCTCTTCCTGTCATCCACATCTCCTACCCAATCTGCATCTGTGTAAGCATGAAGAGAGAAGTCCGGATCTCTAGGGTACCATAGACCATACTCCACTGTTCCTTTCAAGTACCTAAAAATTCTTTTGATTGCCATAACATGAGATTCTCTAGGATCAGCCTGGAATCTTGCCACAAGACCAACAGCCTACATTATATCTGGTCTAGTTTGAGTGAGGTACAACAATCCACCAATCATTGATCTATACTTTGTCTGATCTGCCTTTGGAGAGTCATCATCTTTGCTTAACTTACATCCGGTTGCCATAGGAGTGTTCATAGACTTTGAGTCTTCCATACCAAATTTCTTTAACAATTCTTTCACATATTTGGTCTGAGAAATGAAGATCCCTTCTTTTGTTTGAGTAATTTGCAGACCCAAGAAGAAATTCATTTCACCAAGCATAGACATTTCAAACTCACTTTTCATCTGATTTGCAAAGGTTTTGCACATACTATCTCTTCCTCCAAAAATGATATCATCCACAAATACTTCAACAATTAAAATATTTTCATGATCAATTTTGAAATATAAGTTACTGTCAGCAGTACCTTTGTTGAATCCAATCTGCACAAGATGCTTATCCAACCTTTCATACCATGCTCTTGGGGCTTGCTTCAATCCATACAAAGCTTTCTTCAACTTGCAGACCATATCATCATTATCAGACAATTGAAAACCATCCGGTTGTTCAATGTAGACTTCTTCTTCCAGATCACCATTTAGGAAGGCAGACTTGACATCCATCTGATATACTTTGAAGTCTTTGAAGGCAGCAAATGCAAGAAGTAATCTGACTGCTTCAATTCTTGCCACCGGAGCAAAAGTCTCTTCAAAGTCAATTCCTTCTATTTGAGAGTAGCCTTTGCAGACCAATCTAGCTTTGTTTCTGATTACTTCACCAGCTTCATTTAGTTTGTTCCGGAAGACCCACTTGGTTCCAATTACATTCCTGTCTCTAGGTCTGGGAACAAGATCCCAAGTATGATTTTTCTCAATTTGCATCAATTCATCTTCCATTGCTTTGGTCCAGTTTTCATCATTGCAGGCTTCTTTTATTGTTTTAGGTTCAATCTTTGAAATCAGACAACATTCATTCTGATTTTGAGCAACATTCCTTCTAGTTTGTACACCTTTGCTTCTGTCACCTATGATTTGATCTTCAGAGTGGTTTAGTTTTACATACCTTGGAATTTTGGGAGTATCCTGCACTGCTGCTTCTTGATCAGGCTCATTCAAACCTATCTCTTCTTCCTGATTTACTGGATCAGGCTGACTCTGTCTCACCAGAGAGGATTGAGGTCCTTGAACACTCTCTTGGTCATCTTCATCAATCTCATAAAATCTTGAAGGCTTCTCAATTCCTTCATCAACTTTCACATTGGTGCTTTCTATCATCTTCCTCAATCTCTTATTGTAACACCGGTATGCTTTGCTTTGAGTGGAGTAACCCAAGAAAATTCCTTCATCACTTCTAGCATCAAACTTTCCTAGGTCTTCATCTCTTTTAATATAACACTTGCTACCAAATACTCTGAAATATTTCACAGTAGGAGTGATGCCAAACCAGAGTTCATAGGGGGTCTTACCGGTGTTGTTTCTGATTTGAACTCGATTGAGAGTGTAGACTGCAGTGCTGATAGCTTCCTTCCAAAACATTTGAGGAACATTTGCTTCCAACATCATTGTCCTGGCAGCTTCCTGGATGGTCCGGTTCTTTCTCTCAACTACTCCATTCTGCTGTGGAGTCTTAGGAGCAGACAACTGTCTCCTTATACCCTGTTTCTCACAAAAGTCAATGAATTCACCAGATGTAAATTCACCACCTCTATCAGACCTTAGACACTTTAGTTTCAATCCGGTTTGATTCTCCACCATAGCTTTGAAGGTTTTAAACTTCTCAAAAGCTTCTGATTTTTCTTTTAGAAAGGTAACCCACATCATCCGGGAATGATCATCAATCAACAACATGAAATATCTATCACCCTGCAGACTCTTGATTCTTGTTGGACCACATAGATCAGTATGTACTAATTCCAACAATCCGGTAGAAGACTGATCTTTGCTTTTGAAAGAGACTCTGCTTTGTTTACCTAGCTGGCATTCTTTGCACAAACTATTTGTAGGTTTCATCAATTTTGGAAGATCTCTTACAGCCTGAGTATTGCTTATCTTGATGATGTTATCAAAATTTACATGACACATTCTTCTATGCCATAACCAACTCTGATCAATTTGAGCAAACAAACAACTTTTGTTTGAACCAACCAGATGAAAGATATTACCTTTTGTCTGAGTACCGGATGCAATTTCAGTTCCAGAGCTTGTAAAGATTCTACATTTTCCATTCTTGAACCGGAGATCATAACCTTTGTCCACTAACTGACCAACACTGAGAAGATTGTGCTTCAATCCTTCAACATACAGTACATTTCCTGTTTTGCTCTTACCATCAAAGGAAATAGTTCCCCTACCTCTGATTCTGCCAGCAGAATTGTCACCAAACTTTACCATTCCTCCTTCATATCTTTCCAAATCTAAGAACTTATTCTTGTCACCAGTCATATGGTGAGAACATCCACTGTCAATAACCCAATCATCCTTTTCTTCCACTTGAGCAGCCAAGGCTTTTTCAACAACTTTGTGATTGACAGATTCAGAGAGTATTGAATCTTCTTCCTTGATGGCTATAAACACCCACTCATTTCCGGATTTGCTTCCTAGTTCTGATTCATCATCTGTTACTCCTTCATTGTCATCTTCTTCATGAACATAATAGCAATTCTTTTGAAACCTTTGTCTGTGAGTATTAGATCTTGCAGATCTCTCCGGACATCTTGAGGCAAAATGACCAATCTTATTGCAGTTGAAACACTTAAAGGGTAGTTTTCCTTCATACTTACCGGATCCTCTTGGCAGTCTCTTTGCAA
The DNA here is from genome assembly GCA_027924645.1 of Cunninghamia lanceolata. NCBI lineage: Eukaryota > Viridiplantae > Streptophyta > Pinopsida > Cupressales > Cupressaceae > Cunninghamia > Cunninghamia lanceolata. Next base: position 960,498 of record BSBN01001682.1, on the reverse strand, counting down.
TAAGGGCTTCAAGTTGAGCTGTTTCTGCTTCTTCTTCTTCCATGTCTCTTCTTGCTTGATCATACCATGACATTTTCCTTGATGAGTTTTCACCCGGATCAAATCTCTGTTTGCCTTTCACATAGGCACTGGCTTTGAAAGCAGATTCAGTCTTGGGAGGATCATCTCTAAACTCGGTCATTTCAAATGCAGCTAGTTTGCCAGCCAGTTGTTCTCTTGTGACAGTTGTGTGGGCTCTGAATTCATCAATGGCAGCAACTTTGATTTTGTAGGCAGCAGGAAGGGATCTTAGGATTTTGCAGACAATCTCATTTTCATCTAAAGTTCCACCAGCATTTCTGATTCCACATACCAGCTCATTTACTCTTGGCATGAAGGTAGTGATGTTTTCATCATCTCTCATTTTCAATCTTTCAAATTTCCCTTTCAGGCTTTGTAACCTTGCACTTTTGACAAACTCATCTCCTTCATACAGAAGTTCCAGTTTAGTCAGGATCTCATATGCAGTTGGTAGGTCAATAACATTTGAGAGATCTGAGTCATTCAATGCGCTTAGAAGAGCTTCCTTGGTCCGCAGATTGTTTTCAGCTTCTGTGATTTCATTCAAAGTTGTCGGACCACCTTGTGGAGGCACATATGGTTTTGAAACCATATCCAAGTATGCTTTTCCCATACATTCCAAGTGACACTTCATGCGACCTTTCCAGAGAGTGAAGTTGGTTCCATCGAACTCCAGACTATCCTTCTTGTATGACGACATCCTGGATCTCCTCAAGCGGTTAAGCTCCTGTCAGAGGAACTTGGCTCTGATACCAATTGTTGGATCTAGGGCATACAACTGAGAGGGGGGGGGTGAATCAGTTGTATAAAACTTCTTCTTCTTTCAAACACTTGATTCTTTGTTGTTAGTTAGCAGCATATCAAATAATCATCCATGAAAGCATAATACATAAACATAAGAGCAGATAAGTATCAACACATTGAACACCAAGATTTTGACGTGGAAAACCCGGTTAAGGGAAAAACCACGAGGTGATTAACCCAAGAATTATTCTCTGTTAGAAGAATAAAGAAAAATGAATGGCACATGCCAATAAGGGCTCACTGCCCGAGCACACTGCTCAGAAAGAGGCCCACTGCCTACAAGGAGACACACTGTCTACAAAGTGATAAAAATCACAGTCTTGAACTGGAGAATGACATCTATACCATGTCCGGATCAGTTCCAATTAAGCCCAAAAACCTCTGCTCTGCCTTTCGCACTTCTCTTCGCTATGCTACACTTATCCACACAACACACACCTTGAGATGAACTCACAAACCGTTATTTATACAAGACATCAACTTAGGAACAAACATCTAAGTCGGCAAACAACCATAAGAACATCCGCAAGATGAATAACACATCCGGTCGGCCACCACAAGAACATTCGTAGGATGAACAACTCATCCGGTCGGCTAAACAGAGCAAGAACTTCATCCGGAAGAATATCTTCAATTCCGGGTTCTACTATCAATGCGGACCAACAACATAACCTCAACATGATCCAAGAACCTTCACAGGCCTGCCTGAACGACCGGATACATCCGCACTTCCTTTACCTACTGGAATCTCTTGTCTTCCTCATCCGGAACTTCAAGAACACAGTCTGTCGCCATTGTCATAATGCAAGAGGTACTTCCGGACCTCCAAATCATACACAAATCAATGCGGACCAACAACACAACCTTAACATGATCTAAGAACCTTCACAAGCCTGCCTGAATGACCAGGTACGTCCGCATTTCATTTTCTTACTGAAATCTCTTATCCTCCTTATCCGGAACTTCAAGAACACTGTCTGTTGCTACTGTTATAATGCAAGAGGTACTTCCGGACCTCCAAATCGTACAAAACTTGAGTTGGCATATCACAGGGATATCTAAAACACTCGTTCCAATCCGCAGATTAGGATTGTACAATTCCGGACCTCACCGGACCTTTCTGTGATCCTTTGTCACCTCTGAACACTTGCCGGACCCGGTTCCATACAGACAGCCATAACCTCTTCAGATCTTCATGCGGACCTCTGAAATCTTGGCTGAAGCATCTCAAGACTCATATCTGTAAACCCTTTAATCCGCATCCTCCGGTTCTCAACCTATACAATACATTTGCCTTCTTCTCATCACTGTTCTTCACTGTTCCTGACTGAGGCTAATTTTCTCAATATCCTCAGCACACAGCTCATCAAATCCTTCTTGCCAATGCAATATGAGTATGTTGACATCAATGACAACACTGGCTCACCTCATACTTGCAACAGAAATGATATAAACATTTCCAAATTCAATCAATATAAAGACATATAATGAACAACTTACCAATGGATGATAATCATGCCCCCCTTGCTGCCTACAATGTTTCTTAGCTGTTGTGATTAAAAGTCTTCTTGTCTTTAAGCCCTTGCAATTACTGCAAGGACAATAACATTTCCCATCACCCTTTCTTTTCAGTCTAGCCCACAATCTAGCAAGTGTCTCTTCATTTTGTTCTACACTAATATTATCTAACATGATTTTTCTTTACCAAGCTTGAATATTTAGATCTTCAAAAAATATCAAACTCACACTCCAATAATTAAAAATATCAAACTGTCACAAGTATAGCAAATTTGCAAGTATAGAAAATTCGCAAGTATAGCAAAACACTGTTGCAAGTATAGATAAATTTTTGAACTCACTTTTATTTATTAAAAAACATTCGTTGGAACCCCGATGAACACTAACCATATACCCGTCGGCCCACAAATTAAGGAGGCTAACCATATGTTAGCCCACAAATTGATGGAAGGGGATGGTTGACTTTAAGTGTATGTCGAAATAGTGATAAAAATTACAGAGCGTTGCAAGTTTGACAAACATTGGGCATAAATTTAAATTTTTTTTGAAAATTTCACATTAAATACATAGGTACCCGATGATACATCTAATTATACATCTTTTGTCAGAAAGTTTTATCATATTTTGTAGTCAAATGAGTTAGTGTAAGGAGTCTTACTAGTATTTCCTTTGATCTGTACCCGGTTAAGAGTGTAGATAGCAGTACTCATGGCTTCTCTCCAATAAACTTGAGGAACATTTGTTTCCATCATCATGGTTCTGGTAGCTTCTTGAATGGTCCAGTTCTTTCTTTCCACAACTCCATTTTGCTGAGGAGTCCTAGGAGCAGATAACTATCTTTTTATTCCATGCTTTTCACAGAAAGCATCAAACTCACTGGAGGTAAATTCTCCACCTCCATTAGATCTCAAACATTTTAATTTCCCACCAATCTCATTTTCAACCATCATCTTGAACACCATAAACTTGTCAAGGGCTTCTGATTTTTCTTTTAGAAAAGTTACCCACATCATCTGGGAGTAATCATCAATTAACAACATAAAATATTTACCTCCTTGTACACTCCTAATTCTAGCAAGACCATAGAGATCAGTATGTACCAGTTTCAATCTTGCACTTGAACCTTGTTCCTTGCTCTTGAATGGAATTTTGTTCTGTTTTCCCAATTGAGACTCTACATATGTTATTAGGTTTCACAAGTCTTGGAAGATCTCTTACAACTTGAGTGGAACTTATTTTGACAATGTTGTCAAAATACACATGACACATCCTCCAATGCCATAGCCAACTTTGATCTGTTTGAGCAATCAAACAATTTTTCCTAGAACTGGTTAAGTGCAAGATGTTACCTCTGGTTTGAGTACCGGATGCAATTTTAGTTTTGAAGCTTTCCAAGATTCTACATTTACCATCCTTGAACCGAAGATCATAACCCTTGTCAACCAACTGTCCAACACTAAGAAGATTATGTTTCAGTCCTTCCACATATAGAACATCATTGGTGTTGTTCTTGCCATCAAAAGAGATGGATCCTCTGCCACTTATTCTACCAGCTGAGTTGTCTCCAAATTTCACAAGTCCTCCTTCATAGTTTTCAAAATTCACAAACTTACTCTTGTTACCAATCATATGATGAGAACATCCATTATCAATCACCCATTCATACTTTTCAATAACCTGAGCAGCCAAGGCACTTTCTACATTTTCATAGTTAGCAAATTCAGTAGACACCAGATCTTCTTCTTTGATAACAATAAACACCCAATCATTTTTAGAGGAGCCTCCATGATCAGATTCATCATCTATTACCCCTTCTTCTCCATTTTCTTGGACATAGTAACATTTCTTTTGACCTTTATACTTGTTAGGATTTGGTTTTGAAAACCCTTCTGGACATCTTGAAGCAAAATGACCTATCTTATTACAAGAAAAATATTTGAGTGGTAACTTTCCTTCATACTTACTAAATCCTCTTGGCATTCTTCTGGCAATAAGAGCTTCAAGATCTACTATTTCTATTTCAACATCTTCAAGATCCTTCCTTGTCTTCATAAATCTGTTTGATCTTGCAGAGGAACTTTCACTTGGATCATATCTTTGTTTTCCATACACACTAGCCTTAAATGCAGATTCAGACTTGGGAAGAGAATCACCAAACTCAATTTGAAAGCTGAAATCTTGCCAACTAGATGATCTCTTGTAACTTCTGAGACTTTCCTAATATCTTCTATAGCTGCAAACTTATGTTTGTATGAATTTGGTATAGATATGAGTACCTTTGATACCATTTCTGATTCTTCCAAAGTTCCACCAGCACACCTAATACCACACAAAAGTTCATTTATCTTTTGCATGTCGATTGTGATGTTTTCATCTTTGCTCATCCTCATAGTTTCAAATTTTCCTCTCAGACTTTGCAGCTTTGTATATTTGACATATTTATCACCTTCATATAGATACTCCAACTTTTTCCAGATTTCATAAGTAGTTTTTAGACCAAAGACATTTGTCATCTCTGAATCAGTCAAGGCACTCAACAAGGCTTCTTTAGCTCGAAGATTATTTTCAGCATCTTTGATTTGATCAGGAGTTGAAGGACCTTTCTTTGGAGGTTTATACTCAACACTATTTATTACCCAATAAGCATCGCCCATACATTACAAATGACACTCCATGCGATTTTTCCAAACAGAATAATTTGTTCCATCAAATCTTGGACTATCCTTCTTGTAGGTTGACATCCTGGATCTCCTCAAGTGGTTAGGCTTTTATGAGAGGATCTAGCTTTGATACCAATTTTTGGAACTAGACAACTGAAAGGGGGGGTGAATCAATTGTCCCACAATAAAATTTTTTCTACTTTTAACCTTCTTATTATCTTACTATCAGATTAGTGATGTAAACATTAAAGCATAGATCAACAACATAAGAGCATAAACATAATCAACACATTTGACACCAAGATTTTGACATGGAACCTTGGTTAAGGGAAAAAGCATGGTGGGGGTTAACCCACAAAATGCATACCCTATTAAAAGTACTTAGTAAAATAGAAGGCACATGCCTTCGGGTGCCCTACCCAGAGCTCACTGCCTACAAAATTTATTTAGAAGGAAGTAACTGAGAAATAGCATCTACTTCATGCCTAATTTAGTTTCAATGAACGCTCAAGAACTTTTGATCTACCCCAAATTCTTCTTCACACTGTATACTACTTTCATTTCTTTTCTTCTCTACTCTGCTCATGATCCTTTCTTAGGATTAATCTATTTTTGCACAAGGATATCCTTCAATAACTTTTCAACAAGTATTTATACACTTCATCAACCTTGGAATGATCAAGAAGGTCATCTAATCTTGACGTAGATCATCACACTGTCAGTCAAACACAACTGAGACTTGAATCTACTTCTACAACCACTCCATGCTTCATAAAAATCTATTAAGGCATCCACAATAGGCTAGGACCATCTGGTCAGCCAAGACTAGGAAGAACATCAACTTCAAGAAGAAATCTTCAATCAAAAAGCCCAAACTTCAATACGGACCTCCAACATAGTAGCTAAATGATCTAGAGACCTCCACAAGTGCATTGGAATCACCAATGACATTCATTCTAAACCATATTAACAGAAACATTTAAATCTTCCCCCAGAACCTCAAGAACACACTTTTCCATGACTGCCAGACTGGAAGGATAGCTTGCAGACCTCCAAACCATGAACCACTAGAGTTGATGATACACACTGACTTCCCAAACATGCCTTCAGATCCATAGATCATAATCTTATATTACCAGAGTAATCCGGACCTCTTTCTTGTCACTCTATCTTTCCTAATTATTGCAGGAACCAGTTCTGCTCAGATGGCCATAACTCCAAATCTTCATGTGGACTTCTCAAATCTTAACTAAGGCAATCTTTGATAATCCTTTACATAGCCACATGATCTGCATGCATTGATTATCATTAATTTTCTCAATATCCTCAACAGTCTGGTCTTCTATGCAGATAGAAAAAATGTAGGAGTTAAGGACAACACTGAGAGGGGGGGTGAATCAGTGTTGTGTGAATTTTTTTAATCTTTTTACAAACATTAACTTGGAGAGCACAAGGAGAGAAAGTTATCATTGAATTGTCAAACACATATGCACATAACTTTGTCAAACACATAAACAAAACTCATAATTAAAACATACAACCACAGAGAGAAGATCAATATGAATCAAGACACAAGAATTGCATGAGTGGAAAACCCTCCAGGGGTAGAAAAACCACTCCAGAACTGCCTCACTGGCTTAACTGATAAAACATGCCTCACTGGCTACAATATGTGTCTCACTGACAAATGTTAAGGTCTCACTGACCTGCAAGCCTCACTGGCATACTGTTTAGAAGCACCAGCTTCAAGGAGCACCAACCCCTACTACAGAACAAACTGAAAACAAGAATTCAGAGGGTTTCTCTATTTCAATACAAAACATTTCTTCTCTCTCATTTGTCTGTCAAATGTCCATTCTATTCAAAATCATTCTACATACGGATACACTCAACAACAATGCATACTCTGTATGTTTCATCTCTGTCTTACTAGTCTCAATGTCTTTGTTCAATCAAATTCATGATTCATGCACTTGATTATCATTGCAATTGTATATTGTCTTTCTGATGATTTTTGTCAATCTCTGTATTTGATTTTTATCTTGTTAGTTCATCATTCATCTGCACAACATCACTCACACATTATATGTATTCAATCTCTCATCATCTGTATTTTTCATCTATGTCTTCTTCATCAACACCACACCAAAGCACCTGTAAGCTCAATAAATATCAGATAACCATTTATTTCCTCTTACTCTGCAATAAACCAATCTTGTAATCCATTCACCTGCATCAAAAGTCTTTTCATATTTGGTCTTCTCTTTGATATTCTTGCATGAAAACAAAAAATAAAAAATGACTCTCCAATTTGAAGCTTCCCATAAAATCCATCTGCAAAATCTTTTCATATTCCTTCAATAAAATCATCTCCTAAATTTTTTTTTTCCAAGAAAACATTTAAACTTTTCATCTGTAAAATGCCTTCAATCAATATGTCATTTTTGTCCTAAAAAGACTCTTCAAATTCTTTAATATTCTTCAAATCAATCTTAAAAAAAAATCTTCCAATCTTCCCTTTTAACTTTCATCTTCCTCTACATACAAATTCCTTAAAAAAAATTCCTTCTCAAAAGAATTCTTTTAAAGAAACTTCTACATACGGTTTTAAAAAAAAAACTTCTAATAATAGTATCCTTTTAAAAAAAAAAGGCACAAACATAGCAGCTTTTGCCACAAGGAAGATATAGTCTTAAAATAGAATGGAAACTTATTAAAAGCTGCCATAAAAATCTCCTTAGAAACTTCTTAAAACCTGCCATAAAAATCTTCTTAAAAATCTGCCCCCTTTAAAAATTTCTATTAATAGCCTTTTAAAAGGCTCTCCCACTTCCTCCTCCAATTTATACGATGGAGAGTTCTTTTTTTTAAAAAAAGAATAAAATCTTTTAAAACTAATGAAAATATGCCCTTTATGAAAGAAGCTAAAAATTAGCTTAAATTCTTTCTTTTTTTTTAAGACTAAAATTAGTCTAAAAAAAAATCTTTTATTTCTTTCTTCAACATTCAAAAACTCCTTTTTTTTTTTTTTAAATGTCATAAAGATATGACATAAAGGGGATCAATAAAAATAAATTTTTAAATTAAAAAACAAAGCCAATGATGGTTTATTTGCATTCCCCAATAGTCTTTGATTTTTATGAGCTCATATGATGATTGTTGACATAACCACAAAGATCATGATGAACCTCATCACAAATTTGATGACTCTGCCACATATTTCTTTGCAAGACCAAATCATATCACATGCCTTGACATCAATGGACCATCTAATAATTCTTTTGCATTTCTCCTATCTCATGAGATCTTTCTGAGATTGTAACTTCTTGAACCTGAACATGAGATACTTTGATTTATAACAACAACCTCTTATGCCAATGCAATTATTATATGTGTCAATTGAGAAATAGATCAAAACACACAAAATCTTCAACACTTTGCTCCTTACTTTGATGATCATTATCACCATGTCACTTACCTCTTATCTTGAACAAGACTATTGAGAAGACACCTGAAATCATAAGACTGTGAACCCGTCATCACTTGATTATTATCATCACTAATCAATATGGCTTTGAACTTATCAACAATAATCATAAAGAGAATATATGATGACATCCATAATGAACCTGATTAAACCCTGAACTTTTGTAATCATCTTGACAGGAAGCAACTTTTTCATACTCTGCCAAATGTTACTGACCTATTAATATAACCCAACTCTTTACTTTCCCAACACCATCATAAGATATCCTGAAAGCATGAACATGAGTGAAGAATAACCAATATGACATCAGAACACAACATCTTTTGGCATCAATGACAACCTGTCACCATCAAAAAATAGGATACAGTTGACACTAATGGCAACAAGGATATGTTGACATCAATGACAACCCACTTAGGCACATATTTGCAATAGAGATGACTTGCCTTGAGGCATTTGGTCAAACAGTTTGCAAGCCTTTTCTCTGCTTGCACATTTCACATACATGTCTACCTAGTCAGTAACAAGTGAAGGGAGGGTTACATATTCATGGAGATTTAGGTTTAATAAATTTGTCTTTTAGAAGGAGACGACTTCCAATTAACTTGTCCATTCACCTAGTCAACATTTAAAGTTGGGATAAAGCTCATGAGCTGAGTCGATATCCCCTTGTTGCAGTTGGATGATCCTCATAGATCAAAATCAGTTGTGATTGCAGAAGACTGGAACAAGCTATTGGCACTATTTCTTGTTTCCACAAAATTTGTGCAGTTGTGCTCTCGTGCTCTCATAAACCTATGTTGACAACCAGTTAGAGATAACTTATGTTAGGGTTTCAAGTATGTGTATGATTGGGTTTTGGTTCTAGGCATTGGTTTTATTGGTGGTCAAGTTGTCTTTGTATGTCTTGGCTGATTACTGTTCTGTATGCTACGATGGTGATGGTGCTACATGTGGTTCCTTATCCTTACTCATGTTTAATTCATTATCTCTTGGTATCTATGTTTGTGTTGCCTAGTTTGCCAATTACTTCTCCGGAACCCTGTCATCAACATTATCATTTTTTAAGAGTTGTCATTCATATGCTTGTGCATTGTTTTAGTGCCTTGTAGGAAGTGACAGGAAGATGAATCTTTTATTCAACATTGGAGTAGTTTTAAATAATTTTAATGATGAAATATGGATTGTTTTAATTATTATTAAAAAATGGAATTCGTTCTTGCTTGGCTGATTTGAATATTTAAATAGCAGGTTTTTACTTGACGGATTTAATTGATGTTATCATGGATTGTAACTGATTATTGAATTGTTTTAATTTGGTTTTGTATACCTCATTTGGTTAAATGAGATGAGCTTAAGTCTAGGATAATGAGTCCTCGTGCATAGTGTAAGGGTAAATTGGATCGACAATGAATATGCAATATAATCAATATCAAATACCCAAAACTCAATGAAATGGTGAACAAAAGAGATTCAATAACAATGAATAAACAACAAAGAAAACCTCCTTAGATCGAAGCTTCCATTGATCACCTATCACAATTGTTCTTGCATGTATAAATGAGGCCCTCAGAGAGTGCACTTCCTTGCTATGCTTCAAGAATGTCAATAGAGAATGGCAGTGGTAGTATTGCAATGAAGAGGAGCTTCACAGCGATGGTAGTAGTGCATAGTAATGAGCATGATCACAAGCAATGAAGGAATTGGTGCCAAAGACGTACTGTAATTCCTACAAAGTAACAATACTTAAAGCTTGGATGAATGAAATGGAAGAATAGGGTTCAATTTATAGACTTGGGAAAGAGAAGATCAATGGTATAGAAGACTTGAGAAGATCAACAGTATAGAACGGTTGAGGAATGTGCAACGAATAAGAAGAAGACAAGTGTCACACAAAAGCTATTTCATTTGAGTTAACCACTTTCTTTTCTAAAGATAAGACATGACTTCATAAATTAGAAAGCTTTTTTCTAATTTAAGAGATATTGATAAAAACAAGGTTGATTGAGTAGATAACTCAACTTGAGATTTGCTTTTACATGATTTGAGAGAAATTAAATAATAAATTATTTAATTTTGTGTGCATGAAGAATAAGACTTATTTTTAGAAGATTTGGAAGATATTTGAAGAATTTGAAGATAAGAAAGTAAATTAAATAAATAAATTTATTTAATTGTTTGTGCATGATTTGGAAGAATAAATAAAATATTTGATTGTATTTTATTTTTAAAGGTTTGAGAGGATTTAAATAAATTTGATTTGGTTTATTCAAATTTGGAAGAATAATTTTGATTTAATTAAATAATTAAGAATTATTTAATGGTTTGGAAGAATTTAATTAAATAAAGTATTTTATTTAATTTTGACTTTAGAAGAGGTAATTAAATATTTTGATATTGAATTAATTTAGAGGAATATGAATCAAATAAATAAATTTGTTTATTTATTTATTAATAGAAGGATTAGAAGGGAATAAATATTAAGAATATTTATTTAGACTGAATCGTGTCATTTATAGGTGTATACATTTTGCCCCTCTTTGATGCAATGCAGTTTACAACGTTGCTTCAAAGAAATCAATTGTCTGATAATGATACATGCCCCAGTTTGCCCCTGGTATAGGTTATGACAATAGGATGGCCCCTCAAGAGATTGGATGGGAAGAAGGCAGAAGACATGAGACGGACAATTTCATGATGAAGAAGGTGAAAAATAGGTTAGGATGAAGAAAGAGTTAAATGATACGTGATGCAAGATAGAATGATAACACACACAAGAAAGTAAGCAACTATGGACAAATGATACAAGAACAAGCAAGGTATTGCCCCTGTTGAGCGGTAAACCAATGATATACTGATAACGATATACGATAGTGTTGTCATTGCAGGGAACGATATATCCCTAGACCAACACGACAGTCGTGTTGTCATTGTAGGGAACGATATATCCCTAGACCAACACGATAGTCGTGTTGTCATGGCGGGGAACGATAGATCCCTAAAGCAACACGAAGGATAATGTCTGGTTTCAAGAAAATGGAACATGTCATGTAAGACACGTGTGTTGGTCTGATTTCGATAGTGCCACATCCTGTATAAGACAATTGATTGATTAACTGATCAAGTTGGTTTACGACCAGACAAAGATCAAGACCACTGATTGTGATTGGATCATTTGTGCAAGATTGACTTGACTTGATTGGTATGGATTAAGGATGGACTTGTATTTGAATCATTGCTTGGGTTGACCGGATTGAGAAGAATGGACCACAACGTTAGATAGAATACTGATTGATAGAAGAATGACTCAATAGAAGGAATCACAAGCTTTTATTTGTATTGATACTATGCATTGTTGGATCTTTATTGCATGGGGTATGGTATGGATGCTTTTATGGATGCAAGTGGATGTGAATGGTTTTTTTTTTGCTTTCGACATCTTGATGGTGCAAGTATTTTAAAGTGCTTATTTCATCATTGGGCGATTTTTTTTGGTACTTTTTCTAAAATGTTGTAAGTTAATACAAGCATGTAGGTATAATTGAATCGAGATGACCTAAGCATTGCTTACATGGATTTTGCTTTAGCAAGCTAATACAAGCATCGAGGTATAATTGAACCGAGATGACCTGAGTATTTCTTACATATCAACAAACAAAGATTGCCCCCATTCATGTTAGACCTTTGATGTCCTTGATGATCTTTTGTTGATCATGTCGCTAGACAAGGCATCACATTACTAAAGTTTAATCCACAAACAACAAACAAAGAAAAATAATCATGCCCCCATCATAGCATCTCTAGATTTTGGCATTCTTGAGTAGCATAGGAAGGCATAATAGCATAAATCAAGACCCTGTAAGTTAACCTAACCAACACAAAACATTCTTGCATTTAGATGTGTGTGTTTCTTGCCATAATTTGGGTAAAATCATTTAAAAGGCCTTAGGTGTTTTTCTGCTTTGTCTTGGATAGGTTAATGTCTTGTGTCAGGATTTCTGCTTGAAAAGAGCAGGTTTCATTTGCGCTTGCATGTTTGGTGAGAAGATTTCACAATCTTTCTTGGTGAGACAGACCCTAAGGGACTGACCTAGTGCCTCGGGGGCGCAATAGAATAATGGCCTTGCCTACGTGACGACGCAGAGACAACGTAGTTTAGGGTAAACCCTAGTGGACCTAAGACCTAGGCGGTAGAAACTAAAGTGGACTCAGACGGATAGAAAGACTAGGCATGGAATGGATGGGACAGTGGGAGCCTTGGGGGCAAATTAAAAATGGCCTTGCCTACGTGACAACGCAGAGGCAACATAGTTCACAGACTTGGACCATGGATTCTGACGAGAGATACTATGCTAGGCTCACACTATGGATACGATATGGGATGAGACCTTGGTTGACAAGGCCACAAAGAGATAGAGTGCCATGATAGGTTACTGTCAGGATTTTATTATGGAACTGACATGGGTCAAATGGGACACGAGGAAGAATGGACACAAGGTGATTGGTTTTCCAAAGATGGAGAAGGTGGTTTATCACAAGTAACACCTATTTACTAGGTTTTCACCACTTGCTTTTATTTGCATGAAAGATAGAAAGTAAACTTGATGCCTGTTTTCCAGGTTTTCATCATGATACCTATCTAAGGCGCCTGTTTGCCAAGTTTTCACCAAAGGATGATTTTTTTTGTATTTTTCTAATTTTTTGATTTTTTTGTATTTTATGCCCCCCCTTACATTGGGGTTCTCTTAGGTATAGAACCAGTGAAGGTGCATGCTATTGATTGGGTCATCGAACAGCTCACCCTCTGATGTTGCTTACTGATATGCCCCTGATTCATAAGTAGCTACAATCACATAAGGCCCAAGCCAGTTGGGTTTGAACTTGCCTTTCTTTTCTCTATCCTGTTGATTGCATGGATTCTCCTTAAGTACTAGATCTCCAACTTTAATGACTCTCAGGCGAACTGTGGTTATAGCTTCTTGACATCATTTGTTGATATGCTTTGAGATGATCAAAGGCTTTCTGTCTCCTTTCCTCTAGCAACTCTAGTTCTTGCAATCTGGAGACTCTGTATTCTTCATCTGATATGAGACCTTTTAACAACACCCTAAGAGATGGTAATTTGACTTCAATGGGGAGGATAGCTTCTGAGCCATAGACAAGGGCATAGGGTGTAGCACCTGTGGGAGTGCATATACTAGTTCTGTAGGCCCACAGAGTGGGATTGAGTTGGATGTGCCAATCATGGCTAGCATCGTTGACTGTCTTCTTAAGGAGTTTCAAGATGGTCTTGTTGGATGCTTTAGCTTGACCGTTGCCTTGGGGGTAATAGGGTGAGAAGTGGTGCTGGATTTTGAATCAGTCACAGAGTTCTTGGACATCCTAGTTTTTGAAGGGTCTTCCGTTATCCATGATAATGGATGAGGGAATTCTATATCTGTAGATGAGGTAATTCAGGATGAATGAGGAGATTTGCTTACCTGTGATGGTGGTGAGGGGAATGGCTTCAATCCACTTGTTAAAGTATTCAGTGGTGGTTATAATGAATTTGTAGCCATTAGATGAAGGTGGATGGATCTTTCCGACAAGGTCAAGTCCCCATTGGCAGAAGGGCCAAGGTGTTGTTAAAGGTCTCAACTCTTGAGCTAGTGCATGTATTAGGTTCCCATGTATTTGGCATTGCTTACACTTCTTGACAAACTAATATGAATCTGTTTCCATGTTTAGCCAGTAATAACCCAAATGCATGAGTTTCTTATCTAAGGAAGGATCGCTAGAGTGTGTTCTGCAGATCCCTTCATGCACATCTTGTATGGTGGTTATGGATTCTTCTCGTTCTAAACAACAGAGTAAAGTACCATCTAGACCACGTTGGTATAGGGTATCGGCAATGATGGTATAGCGAGAGGTTTGGCATATAAAAGTTCATCGTTGGTTGGAAGATAAGCCAGGTGGGAGGGCGTTGTCCTTGAGGTAAGTGTAAATCTTACCATACCAAGGTGAATTAGACCCAACTAGAAGGCATATGGAATAGGTTTCTGGAAGATCATAAGATGGTTGCTGAATAGTTTCCACTAAGAACTCATACTGTGACTCATTCTCTGGTATTTCAAGAAGAGAGGCAACGGTTTCCATGACATCTGCTGCTTTGTTCTCAATTCTAGGTATCTTCTCGAAGGAGATGATCACAAAGTATTCCTTAAAGTCATTGACCATCTACTTGTATGGGATAAGCTTGTCATCTTTGGTTGACCTGATTTATGACTAGTTGAGAGTCACCATAGACATGTAGCTCTTTGATTTTCCATTCTATGGCCATCTTGAGACCAATGACCAAGGCTTCATATTTTGCTATGTTGTTAGTGCATGGGAATAACAAGCGGTAAGACTTTGGTATGGTATCTCCGTGAGGGGTTATAAACAAGATTCCTGCCCCCGATCCATGGTTTGTGTAGGAACCATCAAAGTAGAGCTTCCAAGAGTGTGTTGATATATTGAATAGGGATTCATCTGGAAATTTAAATTGCATTGGCATGGTGTCCTATAGTGGTGCATCTGCTAATTGATCAGCATTGATTTGTCCCTTGATAGCTTTTCTATCTACATACTCAATGTCGTATTCACTTAAGAGCATTACCCATTTGGCTAGGTGACCTGTGAGAGCTGCTTTGCTTAGTAGATATTTCAGTGGATCTATCTTTACAATAAGTTTGACTGGATGTGCAAGAATATAATGTCAGATTTTTTGGGAAGCAAAAACTACTGCAATACATGATCTTTCTATTCGAGAGTATTGCAATTCATAGCCCACTAATGTTCGGCTGATGTAGTAGATGGTTCTTTTTTTATTCTCATAATCTTGTTGTGCTAGGAGAGCCCTAAGAGCTGTAGGTTTAGCAGATATGTAAAG
This sequence comes from Cunninghamia lanceolata, assembly GCA_027924645.1. Lineage (NCBI taxonomy): Eukaryota > Viridiplantae > Streptophyta > Pinopsida > Cupressales > Cupressaceae > Cunninghamia > Cunninghamia lanceolata. The sequence goes on along the minus strand of BSBN01001682.1, from coordinate 945,059 downwards.
TATCAATGGTTTCCCTTGGATAGGAGGCATGAGAATAGGTGGGTTTAAAAGATATTCTTTTAGTTTGTTGAATGCCTCTTCACACCTCTTATCCCATCTGAATGGAATGTTCTTGTGTAGGAGATGACTGAATGGTTAACACTTGTCTGCTAGCTGTGATATGAATCTACAGATTGCTTATAGCTTTCCTTGTAGAGATCTTAGTTGAGTAAGAGTCTTGGGTGGTGGCATGTCCATAATAGCCTTGACTTTTGTAGGGTCCACCTCTATTCCATTTGCTAACACGATAAAGCCTAGAAGCTTGCCTGAGGTGACCTCGAACACACATTTCTTTGGGTTCAACCTGACTTTGAATTGCTCTAATCTCTGAAAGACTTTCTCTAACACATCCAGGTGTGATTCTCTTGTGAGTGACTTTGCGAGGATATCATCTACATAATCTTCCATTGTTACATGCATCATATCATGGAATATAGTGGTTATAGAACGTTGATATGTGGCTCTTGCATTCTTTAGCCCAAATGGCATGACATTCTAGCATAAAATGCCCCATATACAAGTGAAAGTTATCTTATGCTGGTCTTTCAGTGCTATCCTAATTTGATTATATCCTGAGAATTCATCCATGAGGGATAACACGGTATGCCCTATTGTTAAGTTGACTATGATATCTATATTTGGCAACGAAAAATCATCCTTGCGGCAGGCTTTGTTTAGATCTCTAAAGTCATTGTATAGTCTAACTCGGACATTAGGTTTGGACACTGGTACTATGTTGGAGATCCATTCCAAATAGTCTATAGCTCTGATGAATCCTACATCTAGTAATTTCTTGAGTTCTTCTTTTACAAGCAGTGCTATGTGTGGATGCATCTTTCTAAGCTTCTGTTTCATTGGTTTCACTCCTGTATCCAATGGAAGATGGTGTAGAATCAAATCTAGATCTAATCCTGGCATATTTCCGTATGACCAAGCAAAATTGACTTGTTTTCTCTTGAAGAATGGTACAAACTTAGTCTTCTCTGGTGGGGTTAGAGATTTAGCAAAGTGAATGATCTTAGGCTGTTCCTCTGTTCCAATGTTAACAAGCTCTGTCGGTTCCACAATGATCTGTGACTTCTCTTGGTGCATGTCATTGGGGAGAGTGTCAAGCCTTCCATCGTCAAGTGCCATAGTTGGGTTTTCACCTTCAGATGCATCCTTTCTTTTTACTATTTTGGGATCTGACACTGCCGCAGTGTGGTTTTCACCATCAGATCTAGTTTTTATTTTGATATTTTTGCAACTGGAAGGCTTGGAACCCTCTCCGAAGTAAGCCATGGTATTAAGTTCAATAGAAAAACTAGCTTTATGATCTCCTTTGGGTAGGTGGTCCCTAAGTTCCATATAGTCAATATAAGCATCATCATTTTGGAACATATCTAGTTGGGGAGTTCCTCATAGATCCCAGTCAATAAGCTCAGGATGCACAAGGGGGAGGGAGTCAGAGGATAGATCTGATTCATTGATAGTTTGAATAGATATACTAGGAGTATTGGTAGGGGGAGTGTTTGGGATGGTACTTTCCTCCAAGTTGTTTATTGCGATAGAACTTGAACCTTCCTCGAAAGTCGTACGCTCAGAGATAGGCAAATCAGACTCTAGTGGTCTGTTCGATAGCATTTGTCCCTCACGGTAGGGGCTATAAGTTTGAATGGTATCGACCTCTTTGTTGTCATAGGAATGCTCTATTAGCTCATCCCACTCATATTCATTAGAATCTGTGTCACTGTCCACTTGAAGTGTATGGATCATTTCTACAAGACAAACATTTTCTTTAGTTTTGCCCTTACCTTTATATCCTAGGCCATTTGTATTTCTAGCCAATGAGGATGAAGAAGGTTGAATGGGTTCTATGATTCCTTCTTTTCTTAGGCCGATGGGACCTTGTCCTTCATAACCCATTCTATGTAGGATAGCTTCACCTGGCCCATAGAGTTCTATTGGGAGCTTAGGCAGTTCTTGCGGTGTGTTCTCTTCTTCAGTATAAAGCCATTGTAGGATATCTCTTTCTTCTATCTCATCGGATAAGGTCCCCTATTTTACAAAGGGAGCTGTGGGAGGTATAGGAGGAGTAGATGGCTTTGGAAAATACTTGGGTCAGCCAAAAGATCTAGGAGACAAAGGCATCTTGGCTAGATTGAGGCTATGCTCTATGGAGTATTCCCCAACTCTGGTTTCTTTGATGGTAATTTTCTACTCTTTTGGCTTTGATGAGGAAGCTTCAGAGGTATGATCATGCTATGAGGTAGGGGATGTAGATGCTTGATTGTTTGGTATGATGTAATTAGGTTTTGAAAGGATAGAGTTGCAATGCTAAAAGGGGTCAGGGTTGCCTTGGATGGTGACTTGCTTGCCATTATGCAGGAATTTTATGCATTGGTGATAGGTAGAGGGTACAACTTTCATGGCATGAATCCATGGTCTCCCTAGAAGAATGTTATAAGTGAGTTCCCTATCTAGGACTTGGCACACAACATCTTTTATTATCAGTCCCACTTGTATGGGTAGGACTACTATTTCTTTTGTAGTTCTCTCTTCTTCATCATAGGCTTTGATAGTAATCTTCTTCCTTGGATCAACTGCGTTTTCAGAGAACCCCATTGTAAGGACTAGCTTTAATGTGCAAATATTTAAACTGGCTCCCCCATCAATGAGAACCCTCTTGATGTGGTGCTTGTGGATGAAGGTGACAATATGTAGAGGGGTGTTATGAGGTTGAGACACAGAGAGGTCATTGTGCTCGGTAAATGATATGGTGCTTGAGGAGGTCAGATTACCTACCATGGCCTGAAACTTCTCTTAGCCCAAGTTAGTGGGGACAGTGGTTTCCAGTAAGGCTTTATTGAGAATCTCCTTATGGGAAGGAGATAGATGCAACAACTCCAAGATAGAAATGTGGGTTATACTAACGGAAGTTGGACTGAGAAGGTGATGACCTTGGAGGGACAGTATTCAACATGACTTTACCACTGTGGGTAATGATACTACAACCAGTTCTGTTAGGTTCTGATTGTTGGTTGGGCGTGACCACATTGATTTATGGGACATGTTTGGATATGCAAATTATGGTATAGTCAAATGGCACACTTGTGTAGTTGGCATTACTATTCCCACTATTATGATTTGGCCTATTGCAATTGTTGTTGTTGCCTTTGTTGTTGTACGGCCTGTCATGATTGAGAAGTGGGTCCTTGTAAGCCACATGCATCTCATTAGAAGTATGTTGATGAGCACTTCCTTGATTTTGATCGAGCACATCTTGAATAACATGTTTGAGACGGATACAATTGTAGGTTGTATGTCCCCTTCCCCTATGATACTCATAATATTTGGTGTCTTTCCATTTGTGAGGTTTGACTATTGGCTCATAATCACTTGTTGGCGGTAGAGAGATTTCATTGGTGGCCAATAGCTTTCTTAATGCAGATTCTTGGGACTCACCCAGCGGTGTGAACTTTCACCTTGGATTTGTGCTAAACCATGGTCTTGGCTCCCGAGTAAATGTTTTGTTGGGTGTAACATTGTTTGCCTCTCCTTTGAGGGTGAGTATGGGTTGTTGCTTGGGAGCTGCCACCTTGGCGTCAACTACCCCATCGTTGACAACATTCTTATTCTTGGTCCAAAACTTTGATTTGTCAGTCATGTAGTTGGAGGTAGGTGTGTCATTGTATAACTTGATTTGCCCCTTGGCGATCATAGCTTTTTCGATGAACAATCCCATTTCAATGACTTTTGAGAATGATGTAGGGCATTGTATTTGTATTTGATAGCTAAGATCGATATTGAGGTTATGGACAAACATCTCCATTAGTTACTTCTCAGGTACATCGTAAGAGCACTTACTTGCTAGTTGTCTCCGTCTTTGTAGGAAGGAGGTGAATGATTCGCCACTCTTTTGCTTGGTGTTCTATAAATCTAGCATAAATACTTCATGTTCAATATTGTAAGGGAAGTGCATTATAAATTTGTTGACTAGCTCATCAAAAGATTTGATGCCTGGTGGGAGCCGTGAGAACCACTCCATAGCTTGACTACCTAAAGACTTAGGGAATAATCTCATTAAGTAGGTCTCGTTGTGAGCTACTTCCATGCACACTGCGTTGAATTCCCTAATGTGATCTCTAGGGTCCCCTTTCCCTTTGTATTTGTCAAACTTAGGAACTTCGAATCGAAAGGGAAAGGGGGTCATGTTCAAACTTTTATCAAAGGGGTATGGTGCAATATCTTCCAAGGAGTAGGTTTTAGTGTTTGTACCCATCTTGAGATTTGACATTTGTTGTTTTAGACCCTCGAGTTGTTTCTTCATTTCTTCCATAGGAGTGCTTTGGTCCATGGTTTTCTTTCCTTTATCCTTTGCGTTTGGGTCTAGGGTTTTCTTTCCCTTTTCATGAGCATCCTTCGTGTTTTCTTAGATTGTGCTTATATTGAAATCCACGGGGAGTTTAATTCCAAGATTAGCAAGGTGATAAAAATACTTGTGAGGGTCCTCATGGAGCACTTTCTCTAGTAAGCATTGGAATTTCTGATCTTGGATGCTTCCTTGATAATCTTTGTGAGAGATTTCTTCATCACTATCATGAGGTGTGACGATGTGGTTGGATGACTCGACCATTTCAAGCTACTTTTTGTATTGAGATCTAGTAAGAACCATGCAAGGTGATGTGGAATGAGGTGGAATGGGACTAGAGATTTTGGGAAGGTGTTGATGAAGACTGCTGAGAATAGGATATTATAACAAGATTTGGAAAAAGGACTTTTTTGATCAATGATTCCAAGTAAGACGACCGATACAAGACGGTAGCCACTAGTAAGGGTACTCAATACCTGTCTTACTATGTAGGGACTAGTCATGCACCTAGACCACTAGCAAAGTTCTGTGACCTACTAGGTATACTTGAATCCATAATGATATGAAAAAAGAGCCTATGCTGATCTGATATGGGATACTTGACTTTGGACTAGGAGGACCTGATAGAAGGTGAATGGGATGACTGACGAAAGAGGGACTTTGACGTGAAATGGATGAAAAACTGACTGCAAGGTAGGACCTGATCTCTAATCTGGGAACTAGACTAAAATGGCTACCTAGAACTAGTGAAATTTGTCTCTCGAAAACTGTGCAAGTGCTCACTGTCATGTATGTGCCGAAATAGATGCACTGTAGAAATTGACAAATGTGCTATAAGTCAGGATATATGCGTTGCACTGGTAAAAGGCAAATGCGCCGTAACAGGTAATGAACGCACTGTGGATCTAAACAAATGCGCCGTAGGTCGGCACGAATGCGCAGAAACAACGGACGAATGCATCGCTTTGGCTTTTTTTAGTGTTTTTGAAATTTTTTGGAGTTTTTCTGATGTTTTTGGTACTTTGGTTGTAAAAGATCTTTTTGATCTGATTTTCTGAAACTATGGAAAGAAGACACAGTAAACAAAAAGAATATTTTTATGGTTTTTTATTTTTTTGTGATTTTTTGACTCTTTTTGGACTAAAAAGAAAGCAAGTACAATCCTAGGTTTCAAAGGACAGTATAAAACTGAATTCTCCCTAACTCTAGGTGAGGCATCTTTGGGAGGTAATAATTGCCCTTCCCTACACAAGATTATAGAGGTTTTTGGTCTTTCTAAAACAAGGATGAGTAATAAAGGCAACTGTTCGAGCGTTATACATGTGACAACACTACTCTCCATTATGGAGTCTCCCAACCTGCAAGGGTTACGCCTTGGAGGGTTTTGGGGGAGGTTGGCTGTTGGTATAACACAACTGCACTCGTTGTTTGAAGCTTTCACTCCAAACACAATTTATTTATAGTGGCTTGGAAGGGCTTGGCGTCTAGCCTATTACCACTTAGGGTCGTTCCTACTTGGATGAACAGTATCTAAGAGCAGGCCCCTTTAAAGGAAAAACACATGTGAAAATGATATGTCTGGCATTTTGGTCACCCAAGATAGGGGAGAGCATAGGCCTGGTATGATTCCCAAAACACATAATACAGTTGTTCTTTTCCCCTATTTAAAATGAGAAAAACTAGATGAGCTATCTACTTAGGCAAGCATAGATTTTTGTTAACTTTGAAGTGATAACAAGATAGCAATGGTCCAGTTTTAACCAAGATAGCAGTGATGATTTCAATTTAATCCATGTGGCACGAATTGTTAACTTTGAAATGATGGTCAATCGAGATAGCAATGGTTCAGTTTTACCCAGATAGCAGTGATGAGTTCAATTTTATCCATGTAGCATGAGTTGTTAACTTTGAAATGATGGTCAATCGAGATAGCAATGGTTTAGTTTTACCCAGATAGCAGTGATGAGTTCAATTTTATCTAGATAGTAATGAGTTGTTAACTTTGAAAAGATAGCAATGTTGCAATGCAAGATAGCAATGATTCAATTACCACTTTCCTAGTTAAGACTATGTGAGATTTGCATGAGCATCCATTTTACTATCCCTTTAGAAATCGAAGTGTGAGCTAACAAGTACAACTATATGAATCTAAACCAGTACCTAGTCTGTAAAACAGCTCAAGAGAGTTCCTGCAAAGACATCAGTGTTAGCAAAAGTCTTCAACAAAACCTTAAAATCACTGCCTATAATAGATGTGCCGCTTCAGAGACTAAATGTGCAGAAACAGTCAACAGAAGCACCGTAATACGTATGCACTGAAATAGAGCTTAAAAGCGCAATGAGACAGTGTATATGCGCTGAAATAACATATGCGTCGTGACAGAAGATATATGCACTGGAACAGTGAACGTATGCGTTGCGGAAACATATGCACTGTGACAGGTAACAGATGCATGTTAGGATGTGACGAATGCATAGTTTCCTCTTGTGTACGGCTTTCTAAACACAAAAAACTTAGTTTTTGGGTTAAATTTGGGGCTAGGCCCCACGGTGGGGGCCAAAAATGTAAGGGTAAATTGGATTGACAATGAATATGCAATATAATCAATATCAAAGACCCAAAACTCAATGAAATGGTGAACAAAAGAGATTCAATAACAATGAACAAACAACAAAGCAAACCTCCTTAGATCGAAGCTTCCATTGATCGCCTATCACAATCGTTCTTGCATGTATAAATGAGGCCTTCAGAGAGTGCACTTCCTTGCTATGCTTTAAGAATGTCAATTGAGAATGGTAGTGGTAGTATTGTAATGAAGAGGAGCTTCACAGCAATGGTAGTAGTGCATAGTAGCGAGTGTGATCACAAATAATGAAGGAATTGGTGCCAAAAGCGTGCTGTAATTCTTACAGAGTAACAATACTTAAAGCTTGGATGAATGAAATGGAAGAATAGGGTTCAATTTATAGACTTGGGAAAGAGAAGATCAACGGTATAGAATAGTTGAGGAACGTGCAACGAATAAGAAGAAGACAAGTGTCACACAAAAGTTGTTTTATTTGAGTTAACCACTTTCTTTTCTAAAGATAATACATGACTTCATAAATTAGAAAGCTTCTTTCTAATTTAAGAGATATTGATAAAAACAAGGTTGATTGAGTAGATAACTCAACTTGAGATTTGCTTTTGCATGATTTGAGAGAAATTAAATAATAAATTATTTAATTTTGTGTGCATGAAGAAGAAGACTTGTTTTTAGAAGATTTGGAATATATTTGAAGAATTTGAAGATAAGAAAGAAAATTAAATAAATAAATTTATTTAATTGTTTGTGCATGATTTGGAAGAATAAATAAAATATTTGATTGTATTTTATTTTTAAAGGTTTGAGAGGATTTAAATAAATTTGATTTGATTTATTCAAATTTGGAAGAATGATTTTGATTTAATTAAATAATTAAGAATTATTTAATTGTTTGGAAGAATTTAATTAAATAAAATATTTTATTTAATTTTGACTTTAGAAGAGGTAATTAAATATTTTAATATCTAATTAATTTAGAAGAATATGAATCAAATAAATAAATTTGTTTATTTATTTATTAATAGAAGAATTAGAAGGGAATAAATATTAAGAATATTTATTTAGACTGAATCGTGTCATTTTTAGGCACATACACATGGCCTTGAGCACTTGTAAAGGCTAAGGATGCACATGAGAAGGCCTATCCGGGGTCATCCCACAATAATGGGTTACACTTTTTAGCCAAACTTGACATTGAAATCAATATTTTGAACTAAATGTTCACGTTTTGACACCTATACCCACTAAACCATTAGGAATTTGAAGATGATGCGAACTAGTGATTTGTGAGATTTTGTTTGTAGATTCTAAATATATTTTTTTGAAAAAATTTGGAGTTAAATTGTAAATTTTTTTGCATCTCCTTTGTAATTGGTTTTTAATAGTAAACAACATTTTTTTAAAATGATATGTATTCCGTAGCACATAACTTTTTTTCTACAAAGGATAAAATTCTGATTCTTTTTAATTTAGATTGGTAACACCAATATATAGTGTATGCATTTGGTTTCATAATTTTTTTTTGAATATATAATTTTTAATTAATTTTTGAAGTCAAACCAATTATAATTTAGACATAGGCATATTCTGTAAAACATAACTTTTTTCTGTATGTATTGAAATTCATTTTTTTTCTTTTGTTGAAACAAGGACATCAATACCTAGTGCATAGATATTTTTAAGAATTTTTTTCAATAATTTACTAATTTTTCATGTGTGTAGAATAGAGAACTTGATGTTCGGTGACAAACATACATTCATAAGAAATACAAAATAAATATAATAATCAAATTAAATATATTTAAAATTATATTTTTTGGGAAGCTTATAATAAGGACTACATGTACTTACAAAGTATAAATTTTAAATGAATTCATTTGATCCCTCAAAAGATAAATTAAAATTAGTTTTTTATCAGCATTTTGATAGGTGTAGAGGAGACTCCATTATAGGTATAGTTTAAAACTAGCAAGGTTCTATCCAAGGGGGTTTGAATCTAAGGGGGTTTGATCAAACCCTCTTCAATTAAAATCCTTTAAATGGAACCTTTCAAGGATTAAATCATTATATTTTCTAAAAATATGTGATTTCAGCAAAAATCAGGATGTCCCAGAAAGTGTAACCCATTATTGTGGCAGCACCCTTAGTCTGTGGGGCATTGAGTTATCTGTCTACGGAGCATTGATTTGGACATGGTTGAGTCTCCTCATCCATATGAGAAGTGTACTTGATTCCGTATCGTGTCATCCCTTTGAGTACGCATGATGACATTCCATCCGATCTGTACTCTAGTAACTAATACCTTAGTAGTCGTGAGTAGTACTTGACATTATATTGGATGAACATCTCTATGTTGTGACATTGGCTTTATGCATTGTGCATCGTGTCTGCTTCGTGACTAATGTAGTGTTGACCATTATATTCCTTGCATTTATTCTTCTATTTGGGCCTTGTGACTACTTCTGAGCACGGTGGGGTGGTCTCTTATGAGTCCACATGGTTGGGAGGCATTGCCGCCACCATTGGGGACTGACGAATAGATTATTGGAGCACCAGTTGGAGATGTTCTCTCTTGTATTTATTTTATCAGATATTGTATCTTATCCATGGCTATGCCATTTTACTTACGTATATTCTTTTATGTAATTTGTACTCTCTTGAGAGAGATGATGTAAATTATATTAATGAGAAGAAATGAGATGTTTTATATTTGGCTTATAGTTTTCTGGTGTTGGTATCGGACCCACTTGTACTATGATGATCATTATGGCTTTATGTTTATAAGTGGAATTGGGTATTAGGAACATTTGAATTTGGTGTTTAAAATGAATGTAGTTTTAACGATGTTTGCAAGGAGGCTGATTTAGTCCTCTCCTTTGGGTTGTACTTTCAACCATATTTGGCCATGAATGTTGCCGATCTATCAAGTCAATAATCGTATTATGTGTATATTATCACTTTATATTAAAAAAATATTCTTGCCCTCTTTTGGCTCTTACCCTTTGGGGTTTCGTAGCAGGATGTTACTGTTGCAAGTATGGGCCTAACAGGTATTGTCATTGATGTCAACATACTCCTATTGCATTAATGATAAGGATTGGATGAGCTGTGTGCTGAGGATATTGAGAAAATTAGTCTGAATCAGGATCAGTGAAGAACAATGATGACAACAAGGTAAAAGTCTAAGATAGGTTAAGGATTAGAGGATACGGATTAAAGGGTTTATAGATATGTGTCACAAGGTGATCCATTAAAGATTTTAGAGGTCCGCATGAAGATCTGAAGAAGTTGTGGTCTCTCAAGTAAAACTAGTTTTGGTAGATGTTCAGTGATGGCAGAGTGACACAGATAGGTTTGGTGAGATCCAGAAATGCATTATCCTATTCTATGGATTTGAGGATGTGTTGAGGAAGTCTTTGTGGAGTGTCAGCTCAATTGGTTCATGGTTTGAAGGTCTGCAAGCATCTATTATTTTGTGACAGTGATGATAGACTGTGTTCTTGAGGTTTTAGATGAAGGAGAGAAGGATTTCAGTAAGAAGATGAAGTTTGGATGTTCTTGGTGGTTTAGGCAAGCTTGTGGTGGTCTTTGGATCATGTCTAGTTCATGTTGGTGGTCTGCATTAGAGTTGGAGCTCACAATTGAAGAATATCTTCTGGACAATGGTGTTCTTTCTGTGACTAGCTGACCGGATGAGTTACACATCCTGTGGATGTTCTTATGGATGTTTGCCGACTTAGATGTTTATTCCTAAGTTGATGTTGTGTATAAATAAGGGATTGCAAAGTAATTACAAAGGTGTCCTTGTGAAGATGAGTGTGTAGTAGCGAGGAGAGGAGCGAAAGGTAGAGCAGAAGTTTTGGGCTTAAATGGAACTGACTCAAGCATTGTGAAGATGCTATCTACCAGTTCAAGTATGTGATACTTATTCTTTTGTAGATAATGTGTCTCTTGTAGGTAGTGAGCCTCTTGTGAGCAGTGTGCTCAGGTAGTGAGCCCTAATTGGCATGTGCCATTTTGTTCTTTCTATTCTTCTAATAGAGAATACAATCTTGGGTTAGTCACCCCATGGTTTTTCCCTTAACTGGGTTTTCCACGTTAAAATCTTGGTGTCTCTTGTGTTGATGTGTTTATGCTCTTGAGTTAAATGCATTATGTTTCATGATTGATTTATTGTTATACTGCTAAGTGATTGCAAGTGTTTAATAAGAGAAAATTTTTGGACAACTGATTCACCCCCCCACTCTCAGTTGTATGCCCTGAATCTAACAATTGGTATCAGAGCTAATTTCCTCTAAAAGGAGCTTAATAGCTTGAGGAGATCTGGGATGTTGTCCTACAAGAAGGATAGTCTGAAGTTTGATGGAACCAATTTTAATTTTTGGAAAGGTCACATGAAATGTCACTTGCAATGTATGGGAATGACATATTGGACAATGGTTACAACACAGTATGTACCTCCACAGGGTGGTCCAAAAACTCTAAATGAAATCACTGATGCTGGAAACAATATGCAGACTATAGAGGCTCTTCTAAGCACATTATCTGATTCAGAGCTCTCAACTGTTATTGACCTACCAACTGCTTTTGAGATTTGGCAAAAACTGGAACTTTTGCATGAAGTAGACAAGTATGTTAAGAGTGCAAGGCTACAAAGTCTGAAAGGAAAATTTGAAAATCTGAAGATGAGAGAAGATGAAAATATCACAACTTTTATGCCAAGAGTAAATGAGATTGTTTGTGGAATTAGAAATGCTAGTGGAGTCTTGAATGAAGATGAGATTGTTGACAAAATTCTTAGATCCCTTCCTTCTTCTTATAAAATCAAGGCTGCTGCAATTGAAGAATTCAAAGCTCACACAACCATCACAAGAGATCAACTGGTTGGTAAATTAGCTACATTCGAAATGGCCAAGTTTGGAGATGAATTGCCAAAGACTGAATCTAGATTCAAAGCCAGTGCATCTGTAAAAGGTAAACAAAGGATTGATCCGGGAGAGAACTCCTCAATGAAACTTTCATGGTGTGAAAAAGCAAGAAAAGACCTGGAAGAAGAAGAAGCTGAAACTGCTCACCTTGAAGCTCTTATTGCAAAAAGATTACCTAGAGGATCCGGTAGGTATGAAGGAAAACTACCTTTTAAGTGTTTTAACTGCAATAAGATTGGTCATTTTGCCTCAAAGTGTCTGAAAAGATTTTCAAGGCCAAAACCTAACAGATCAAGATCCTAAAAGAATTGCTATTATGTTCATGAAGATGACGATGAAGGAGTTACAAATGATGAATCAGAGATAGGTAACAAATCTGGAAGTGACTGGGTGTTTATTGCCATCAAGGAAGAAGATCCAATGCTCTCTGAATCTACCAATCATAAAGTTGTGGAAAAAGCTCTAGCTGCTCAAGTTGAAGAGAAGGATGATTGGGTCATTGACAGTGGTTGCTCTCACCATATGACCGGTGACAAAAATAAGTTCATAGATTTGGAAAGGTATGAAGGTGGAGTGGTAAAATTTGGTGATAACTTTGCTGGTAGGATCAGAGGTAGAGGAATTATTTCTTTTGATGGAAAGAACAAAACCAGTAATGTATTGTATGTTGAAGGATTGAAGCACAATCTTCTTAGTGTTGGATAGTTGGTGGACAAAGGCTATGATTTTAGATTCAAGAATGAAAAATGTAAGATCTTTGAGAATTTTGGAATAGAGATTGCATCCGGTACCCAAACAAAAGGTAATATCTTCCATTTAGTTGGTACTGGTAAAAGTTGTCTATTTGTGCAAGTTGATCAGAGTTGGTTATGGCATAGGAGAATGTGTCATGTAAATTTTGATAATATCATCAAGATAAGCAATACTCAGGATGTTAGAGATCTTCCAAAACTAGTAAAACCTACAAATAGCTTATGCAAAGAATGTCAGTTGGGGAAATAAAGAAGAGTCTCATTTAAAAGCAAGGAACAATCTTCTACTAGATTATTAGACTTAGTTCATTCTGATCTTTGTGGTCTGGCAAAAATCAGAAGTGTGCAAGGTGATAGATACTTCATGTTGCTAATTGATGACTATTCTAGGATGATGTGGGTAACCTTTCTGAAAGAGAAATCAGAAGCTCTTGAGAAGTTCAAAATATTCAAGGTTATGGTAGAGAATGAAACCAGATTAAAACTGAAATGTCTGAGGTCTGATAGAGGTGGAGAATTTACATCCGGTGAGTTCATAGATTTCTGTGAGAAACATGGTATAAAGAGACAGTTGTCTGCTCCTAGAACCCCACAATAGAATGGAGTAGTTGAGAGAAAGAACCGGACCATCCAGGAAGATTTGAGGACCATGGTGATGGAAGCAAATGTTCTTCAGATCTATTGGAGAGAAGTTGTCAGCACTGCAGTCTATACTCTCAATCGAGTTCAAATTAGAAGCAATACCGGTAAGACTCCTTATAAACTTTGGTTTGGTATTACACCTACTGTAAGGTATTTCAGAGTGTTTGGTAGTAAATGTTACATTAAGAGAGATGAAGATCTAGGCAAGTTTGATGCTAGAAGTGATGAGGGAATATTTTTGGGCTATTCTACTCAAAGCAAAGCATACTAGTGTTATAATAAGAGATTGAGAAAGATTATAGAAAGTACTAATGTGAAGGTTGATGAAGGAATTGAAAAACCCTCAAGGTTTTATGAATATGATGAAGATGATCAGAATGGTGTTTTGACTCAAGGATCCCAAGTCTCTTCTGAAATTTAGATTGAAACTGATCTGGTAAATCAGGAAGAAGAAATAAGTTTTAATGAGCCTGATCAAGAATTAGAAGTACAAGAAACCCCCAAAGTTCCAAGGTATGTAAGACTGAACCACTTTGAAGATCAAATCATAGGTGATAAAAGAAAAGGTGTTCAAACAAGAAAAATGATTGCTCAGGATTCAGAAGAATATTGTTTGATTTCAAAGATTAAACTGAAGACAGTGAATGAAGCCTGCAATGATGAAAACTGGACCAAGGCAATGGAGGAAGAACTAATACAAATTGAGAAAAATCACACTTGGGATATTGTTCCCAGATCTAGAAACAAGAATGTAATTGGAACCAAATGGGTCTTTCAGAACAAACTGAATGAAGTTGGTGAAGTAATTAGTACCAAAAGCCAGATTGGTTTGCAAGGGCTACTCTCAAATAGGAGTTGATTTTGAAGAAACTTTTGCTCCGGTGGCAAGAATTGAAGCAGTCAGATTATTTCTTGCATTTGCTAACTTCAAGGATTTCAAGGTATATCAAATGGATGTCAAGTTTGCCTTCCTGAATGGTGACTTGGAAGAAGAAGTGTACATTGAGCAACCGGATGGATTCCAATTGTCTGATCATGGTAATATGGTCTACAAGTTGAAGAAGGCACTGTATGGTTTGAAGCAAGGCCCAAGAGCCTGTAATGAAAGATTGGACAAGCATCTTTTGAAGATTGGTTTCAACAAAGGTACTGCTAATAGTAACTTATATTTCAAAATTGATCATGAAAACATTTTAAGTGTTGAAGTGTTTGTTGATGATATCATTTTTGGAGGAAGAGATAGTATGTATACAACTTTTGCAAATCAAATGAAAAGTGAGTTTGAGATGTCCATGCTTGGTGAAATGAATTTCTTCTTGGGTCTACAAATCACTCAAACAAAGATAGGTATCTTCATTTCTTAGACCAAATATGCAAAAAAATTGTTAAAGAAATTTGGGATGGAAGATTCAAAACCAATGAATACTCCCATGGCAACTGAATGTAAGTTGAGCAAAGATGATGACTCTCCTAAGATAGATTAGATAAAGTACAGGTCAATGATTGGAGGATTGTTGTATCTCACTCACACTCGACCAGACATTATGCAAGTTGTTGGTCTTGTTGCTAGATTCTAGGCTGATGCTAGAGAATCTCATGTCATGGCAATCAAGAGGATTTTTAGATATCTAAAAGGGACAGTTGAGTATGGTCTGTGGTATCTTAGAGATCATGATTTCTCTCTTCATGCATATACTGATACAGATTGGGCAGGAGATGTGGATGACCGAAAAAGTACCAGTGGTGGAGCATTCTTTTTGGGGAAGAGATTGGTTTCTTGGCTGAGCAAGAAACAAGAGGCAATATCTCTATCCACTACTAAAGCAGAATATATTGTAGCAGCAGGTAGTTGCACTCAAGTGTTGTGGATGAAGTAGATGTTAAGAGATATCAAAGTGGAGTATGTGAAGCCTATCACATTTTTTTGTGATAATTCAAGTGCAATAAACATATCTAAGAATCCAGTGTTGCATTCAAAGACTAAACATATATCCATCAAGTTTCACTTTTGGAGAGAGCAAGTGAACAAGAATGAAGTTAGATTGGAGTTTGTGCCTTCCAAGGATCATATTGCAGACATCTTTACTAAGCCTTTACCTAAGGACTCTTTTGAGTATCTCAGGGAGAAGTTAGGGGTTATTGCCCCTCCAGTGATGAACTAAGGTGCATTAATGTGCATCAGTCCAATGGATATCACAGTCACATCTTGTGATTTAGACTGATGATGGGGAGCTGCTACTTAGGGGGAGCAACATGTATAATTCTGAAGTGGTAGAATTGCAAGTATGTGCCCTTTGCCATTGATGTCAAAGGGGGAGAGAAGACATGTGAAAAACAAGTGGTTGCTGATCAAAGGGGGAGCAGTAAAGGAAGAGAAGACATGAGAATGGTTGTTACTGATAGGGGGACTTGTGATAGTGAGAAGAAGTTCTTGTCTTGATGGTTAAAACAGTTTTTCACATCATATGTTGCCATCAATGACAAAGTGGGAGATTGTTGCAAGTAATGGCCTAACCAGTGTTGTCATTGATGTCAACATACTCCTATTGCATTAATGATAAGGATTGGATGAGCTGTGTGCTGAGGATATTGAGAAAATTAGTCTCAATTAGGATCAGTGAAGAATAGTGATGACAACAAGGTAAAAGTCCAAGATAGGTTGAGGATCAGAGGATACGGATTAAAGGGTTTATAGATATGTGTCTTAAGGTGGTCTAGTAAAGATTTTAGAGGTTCACATGATCTAAAGAAGTTGTGGTTTCTCAAGTAAAACCAATTTTGACAGATATTTAGTGGTGGCAGAGTGACACAGATAGGTTCGGTGAGATCTGAAAATGCATTATCCTATTCTGTGGATTTGAGGATGTGTTGAGGAAGTCTTTGTGGAGCGTTAACTTGATTGGTTCATGGTTTGAAGGTCTGCAAGCATCTTTTGTGACAGTGATGACAGACCGTGTTCTTGAGGTTCCAAATGAAGGAGAGAAGGATTTTAGTAAGCAGATGAAGTGTGGATGTTCTTGGTGATTCAGGAAAGCTTGTGGTGGTCTTTGGATTGTGTCCAGTTTGTGTTGGTGGTCCACATTAGAGTTGGAGCTCATAATTGAAGAATATCTTTTGGATGATGGTGTTCTTTTTGTGACTGGCCGATCGGATGAGTTACACATCCTACGGATGTTCTTATGGATGTTTGCCAACTTAGAAGTTTATTCCTAAGTTGATGTTTTGTATAAATAAGGGATTGCGAAGTCATTTCAAAGGTGTCCTTGTGAAGATGAGTGTGTGGTAGCGAGGAGAAGAGCAAAAGGAAAAGCAGAAGTTTTTGGCTTAAATGGAACTGACTCAAGCATGGTGAAGATGCTATTTACTAGTTCAAGTATGTGATACTTATTCTTTTGTAGACAGTGTATCTCTTGTAGGCAGTGAGCCTCTTGTGAGTAGTGTGCTTGGGTAGTGAGCCCTAATTGGCATGTGCCATTTTGTTCTTTCTATTCTTCTAATAGAGAATACAATCTTGGGTTAGTCACCCCATGGTTTTTCCCTTAACCAGGTTTTCCATGTCAAAATCTTGGTATCTCTTGTGTTGATGTGTTTCTGCTCTTGAGTTAAATGCATTATGTTTCATGATTGATTTATTGTTATACTGCTAAGTGATTGAAAGTGTTTAATAAGAGGAAAGTTTTGGACAACTGATTCACCCCCCCTCTTAGTTGTATGCCCTGAATCTAACAGTTACATCACTTGTAACCTTCAAGGGTGAATCATGATGGGGGTAAATGCAAGGAGTTGTGTCCACTTAAGGTGGAAGTTTCAGAGTTAGAGAAAAATCCAAAATTGGGTAACTAAAAATGGGATCCCGTTATAGATCGGGATCCCGAGCCTAAAATCTAGAACGGGATCCCATTATAGATCGAGATCCCAAGCATAAAATCTAGAACAGGATCCCGTTTCTTAGCGGGATCCCAAACCTAGGACTAAAAAATGGGATCCCATTTCACAAAACGCGATCCCGTTTAAAATAGGATCTCGTTTTGTGAAAATATAATTTTTTAAAAAAAATGGCTATAACTCCATTTTTTCTAGTGATGGGTGACAGTTGAGAATGGGATCTCGAGTTTAGGAAGAGGATTTTCAGCCATCAAAAGATTAGGTAAGTGGATTTTTCCTCTTTTTTAATTTGCTAATGAATTTTTTGAAGTTTTTCGTTCTTTTTTTTGGTGTAAAATACAATTAAAATTTAAAACATAGGTTGTTATTTAGGGTTTCAATTTATGAGTTCAATAGCTATATTTAGACATTTTAGTTTTAAAATACAATTGAAAATTTGAAAGACTATATCATATAAAAGGATAGAGATTAAACAAACTGTCAAAAATTTGTTTAGATTTGAGAATTGAACAACTATATTTAGACATTTTAGCTATAAAAATACAATTGAAATTTTGAAAATACTGTATCATACAAAAGGAGAGATTTTGAACAAACTGTCAAAATTTGATTTCAATTTGAGTGTTGAATAGCTGTATTTAGACATTTTAGCTGTAAAATACAATTGAAATTTTGAAATGACTGTATCATATGAAAGGAGAGATTTTGAACAAACTTTCAAAATTTATATAGCATTGGGATGATATATGTATTTGGTTTTTATAAAATTTACTTATATTAATGTATGTCATTGTATTTTAAAGGCATTATTGAATAGATAACTCTCATGTAAAAACATTACAACAAACTATAATAAAACCTTTATCACTTCCTTCATAATCAAACCTTTATAGATAGCCAACTAATCAAGAATTGAGAAGATTTTACAGTTTTTGTGATAGCCAACTAATCAAGAATGAAATCAAGCCAACAAATGTAACTTTAGAGACACATATAATTCCCTTGAAACATTTGAGTTAGGCATGGAGACACCTAGATTATGGAGAGGTCTATGTAAGAAAACACCTCCTATAGACTCAACACAAACTTATCCCTCAACCCTCTAAATTGTGACTTACATCATTTGATTACCCTAGAACACACTATAGACAACTCTATATAAATTTGGCAAAAGATATTTTCTCCTAATAGAAACTTGTATATATAGAAGTAGACTACTACATAAGATCCTCTAGGATAATAACACTTGTTGTGATCTCCAACACTATGATCCATATGTACTCTTGAATTTGTTGATACAACTCTTGATGAACATGCATCGAATTAACTTCAAAATTTTGTGCATATAATTAGATTTGATATACTTCTTAAGGAAAGAAGAAAATCCACCTTGGATAAAAGTTTGTGTAGGAACATGTAAAGAAGTATTTTCAATCATGCATGCAAGCTTCTAGTATCTAACCCAATCTTATTAGTTCTTGGAGCCAAATAAATGCTAGAATAGTATTGAAAGAACAAAAAATATGCTTATTAGTGCTAATTATTTCTCTAAGTGAGTGTTAAGATAGTGCAAATTAAGACTATTTAGACTCATTAAATGGGCTTAGTCTGAAGCTAAATAACACACATAAGAGTTGGGACTAACAACTAAATAGAAAACAATAATTTTGCAAATAGGAAATAGGAAACAAAATCAAGCTAGAACCATCAACTAATATCTTTTTGTAGCTAGATTGAATCCCTACAATCACAAGTTAAACAAAGCATCAAATTCTTCATTAAATTTAAATCACAAATCATCAGGATATATTCATCTTCATACTCAGATTAGTCCTAGGCAACTAGTAGTCAATCCTATCTCCATTATCAAATTTGGTTGCCATAGGCCACTTCACCAAATTTAGGTTTTCAGATCATGTTGCTATGCATAAGATATCCACCTCAAGGTAGTTTTCCAAGTCTAGTTATAGTCTTGCAGATGTTCATTATGATTCTACCTAGGTGGTATGATAGTCCATTGGTTTCTATGACATCATTCAATAGCATAGATGCATTTGAACATTCACCCTTCATTGATATATATTGATAGTAAAATAGAGTTTTAAATTGTTCTTAAGGTTTGGGACAATCATAGTGTTAAGATAACTTGCAAATTAAGACTATTTAGACTAATTAAGTGGGCTTACTCTGAAGCTATATAACACATATAAGAGTCAAGTGACTAACTGTAGTGCCCCTCAACTTGTCGTCTTTTGGACTGCTGTTTGCTTAATAGTACTAGACATTATGACAGTATTTTAGATCGTTTGATGATGGATTTCTAGTTATTTTGCTATTTCAGTATGAACCTAATTATTATGATAACAGATGTTGATGTTGGATTATGTCACTTTATGCTTTACAATTTGATAAATGAACTGATGTTTCAGATGCTTTGATGTTATTCATTATATGGGATTGGAAGTTAGTTGATCATTTTATGTCGTAGATTAGTAATCTGATACCTTGTTCAATATAGTTGATTGTTATTTATATACGTGAATGGAACAGTGTTGTATTACTCGTTCTCGAGTACCCTACCCCACTGCGATTTCCATTCACGATAGGACTGCATGTGATGTATATGTATATCTTGTTATGGTTAACTGTGCGTTGCTGCAGGATGCAGGTACTAGGCATCGACTCCACCTGATTACAGGTCTGAGCGTGCCTTCGCCAATGGATTAGTTGGTTGGAGTTAACGTGAGGTCCCTAGTCAGTGTTCCTTCCTCGTCAGTTTACCCTTGTGGTTATTGGTTGTCATTCGCTCATGTCTTGCTGTCAGGTAATACTGTATCTTGGAGTCTAATGAGTTCTGCAGGTGTTTAAGTATGTGTGGTAATGTTGTGCTTTAATTAGAATTATTCTACGAAAGAGTATAAATGTTGTTAAATGGGCATAAAGTCGTTAGTTGTCGATTATCATTATAAATAAATTATTATTTTATGAGGAGTGTTGTTGTTAAATAAAGTTGTAAGAAATTTGTATTGTTCAATATAATATTATTTATAATAAATATTTAAATAAATAAATAGTGGTAATCATGTTGTAAATTGTGATTCACAACTTGATTAATAAAATAAATTAAAGTATAGTACAAAATTATAGATTGTCGAAATAGTACTACTCTATTAATAACAATATATTGGGTCGGCTATAAAGAGATATAATAATAAAATAAAATAAATAATATTTGGGGATCATTAAATTAAATAATATATATATATATATATTAAGGAGTTATGCATGGGATCGCGTGCCAAGCCCTTGGTAGAGGAGAGAGGCTGTGTTATAAAACAGCGGCAGAGGCATTAAGGACGACATTACAGGTATACGAAGGGAGAAGAAGGCTGGAATAGGTAGCTTGGATCTACAACAATTGAAGCAGACTCATTGAACCGACATCGTAGCCAGGTTCCTTGGAATACTTGCCTTCTTTCGCTGTTTATTTTCTCTGAATCTGAGCATGTTGATTGTTTGCGTCTTTCTCTGATTTATGAAATGGTTTTGGTTCAATGGTTTCTGCCAGGACTTTCTGTCATTTCTGCAAATGTGTATTCTCTGTAGACGGTTTTAGATGAAAACCTTGAGTCTGTAATAAACGGAATTGCCTTACCATCCTCCCACCGTCCTCCAACATATTAGAACTGTTTTTCCAGGTTACATTTAAGGGAGATCGTCTGTATGAGGGTTCCAATTCGTAGATGCCATGATGTGTTTTCTGTAGCTCACCTTCTCTCTCAGACATTAGACGACCATGGTTTCTTCTCCACACTGAAATCCCCTAACACCTCGGGGCAAGCGATTTGATTGTGTGAAATCAATTCTGTTCTTTTCTTCCTTACAGTCTTTGAACCCTAGTTTAGAGAGAGAACATTAGCAGGAAGTAGTCGGCATATACAGATTGTATTGCTTCCATCATAGTTTAAAAAAAGATAATATCAGTGGATCGACCATTCTATCAAATGCAGTCCCTTTCCTTGAGATCCATTCCGTGCGTGCCTTTTTTTTGTTACCTGCCCCACATCTGCAAATGGAAGTTCTACTTGTTCAGAGACCTGTATAACAATTTTCACTTGAGGTTTAGTTTATTCTGTTTGTATCCCTTAGTAATATTTACAACTGGATTGATAATATAGGAAGTGCTGCATATTGCAATGCTAGGGCGTGGTTGGCAGTTCGCTGCTATTGTCCTTTTGTTATTCGGTTTGGTAGAAAATCTCCGGAGCCTTGAAATGATATCCTATGTATATTGTTTTGTGTGTTTGGCATTATTCCGTTTGTGGACCGATAATAATAGGTAGTTCGCTGCCTGGATATCACCTGTTTTGAATGAAAGACCGGATCCCTTCTTCCGCCATTAACTTAGTATTATACTGTGTTCCATTTGTCTAGTTTACTCCATAGCTGGAGTTTACATCTTGTGTTGGATACCTATCTACACTCGTCCTAGTGTATTCCTAGCCGTTTGGGCTAGGCACATATCTGCCAGGGGCAGAAAGGTCGACAGGCTGTTCGTGGTTGAAAGGATGAGCCAGTATGAAACCCTTAACCATTCTCCATTATGGAGGAATATATTGGAGTTAAACTTTGGGTGTTAAACCATGTTTTCCCCACTGCCAAATGAAGACGTTATGCTCCAGGGAGGCCGTAGTTTGGCTGACAGTTGGAGTTCTCCTTAAAAAGGGTTTGCAGAGGTTGTTATGGTGTAGTGCGAACACAATACATAGGATAGGATGTAGACAGCCACTGTCTGAAGGTGTTCTGAGTTATGAGTTGGACGTGTAGTAAAGAATTCTAATGCTTATCTTTCTCAAACCATGAGTTGTAGAGCAATTACTTCTGATAACTATAGCATACCAGTGTGCAAATTCCCGTAGACAGTCGACTGGTGTATTACATTTGGCTCTATATATATATATTCAGTTTATGAAACATTCACCTTTGTACTGTTAGCAATGCATTTAGTGAACAAAGATCCATCGCTCCACCAGGAAATTCGTTCTTATACGGTGTAAACTGCAATAAGATCCTCTCTAGAAACCATTGCTGTAACATAGCATTTTTCCAGATTTGAGTTCAGTAGAACGGGGTTTGAAGCATCCTGTACCGTATCCAGAGCAGTAAGGAGATCAACTCAGTAAAAACAACGAGTATTGGGTAGCATTCTGTGATCATAGTTGCAAGCAAGATTAAACCACGTAACCTTCTGTCAGATCATTAAAATTTGAAATGTTAATCATACCTTTATATTGGAAATCTGCACAACTGTAGAAAGAATCATTTTGGTTTGGAAATTGTTAGAAGCCAACTCCAGTTTGTCTTTTCCATATTTTCACCGTCTTTTGTGATTATTGCTATTCGTTAGAAAATGAGCAAACGATTTACGTGGATACCATCAACGTAGTAAGTTTGCAAGTTTAGTGATCATAGCTGGAAGTCGTCAGACCGGATGCATATCATTCACGTCAGTGGTAAAATAGTCAATAGCAATTTTACATCTCAGTAGTAAAATATCCCAAGCTGTTCGCATAGGGCGCATTTACGGTTGTTCTCCTTGAGGAATTAAATCACCATGGATAAGATCAGTTTCAGAGACTTCTATAAACCATCATAAAAGAATCCATTTGGTTGAGCTCACTAGAATGTCTGCAAGACCGTATGAAGGATAACAAACATTTCGTGATTGAACTTTCCTCGTGTAATTACCGTTCAGTCGTAAGATATCTCTCCTAGCATTATTATCCTTAATAGAAATAAGTTAATTGGACAAGATTGAAGGAAAGTTTATAAAGATCGTATCGTTATGGAAGTGTCGAATGGTAAACAGGAATTAAGTGGTTCTTTTATTAATTATTGTAATGTTTTAGTTAATCAATTTATTTATCTTTTGAAGCAAAATAAAGATTAGTTTGAGATTTAGTTGCAAGGTATTAATTTAATTGTTATAATATAATGTTGATTTTATTTCAGAAGTTGTTTGCATTAAACTGAGAATGAATTGTAGTATTTCATCTCCTGAATCTGAATTGAATTGAATTGAATGAGTGTTGTAATGAGTCGGATTGAGGTTGTTCAAAATTGTATTCCAGAGGCTAAGTTGTCGTTGTTAAGTATTTGCAACTTGTGTATTGTTGTTTTTGTAATTACGATGTAATAGCGTTTATGTGTATCAAACATAGTAGGAAGTATAATGAGGTACTGTCAAGGTTGAATGTTGTGTCTTGTAAAGTAATAATCTCAGGATGAGATATCAAACCTCTTGTGATCTTATTGTACCATTTTGTCGTATGGAGAGACCCGAAATCTGTAAAGAATAAAGTATCGTAATGTTAAAAGTGTTGGATAACAATTGATGTTATGATTCTATTTTGATGCAAGAGGGTTTATGCCTTGCAGTGTTCATTTACGTGTATTGTTATAAGCCTTGTATGATGTTAAGGTTACTAGGTGTTAGGAAGGAGAGTGGCTTTCAACGTGGGGCCGGCGCCCAAAGTGGCAATCAGGATAACCCGTTGGAAGTAGATTAATCAAGTGATAACCTAAAAATTAACTAGGGGGTTAAGGGTAGTCTTCACATTAATAAGATTATTGGATTCCTCTCCCATGACCTGTAGTGCTTGTTTAGACTAAGGATGGGTAGAGAAGGCCTGGTCGGCATGATTGACTTCCTTGTCCTCATGAAAGGAAGGTCGATTCCGCATGTGTCACCCTATGGGGCTGGCACCTAGTGAGAGGCTGTCAGGATAACCATAGATGGGGGCCAGCGCCTAGTGAGAGGCTGTCAGGATAACCATGTTAGGACCGTGCGATGACACTCTCCCTACTACAACCTAGCATCCCTTGTTCGGTCTCTCCTCATTTGTTTTGTGTCGCCTCTGGAAGTTAAAGTTAAGTTAAGTTATGTTGTGTTGTATTGTTATTGCCATGTGTTGTATTGGCGTTGGTCATCCTTTATTCTTGTTTGTCTTTCGTCTACCTGACTGTCAGTGTTTGGGACCTCATGTTAACTCCTAGCTTGGGGGGTGGACCTTAGGGTTCCACATGGTCAGGTGGAAGAGCTATTTTATCCATTGGTTATTCTTGTCAAGATCATATGCAGAATAGGATTTGTTCTAGTTGTACTTGTTACAATGATGAGGATGTAAGTGTATAACCTTGTACCAAATTTGTGTAATAGAACATTCTTTATGTATGTAACTTTTGATGTAGACTAAAAAGGTAATGTAATGATGTCCTGATGTACTTATATGAAAGCATTTCAGTTATGTATTTAATCATGCAGATTCCGTTATTTGATGATTTGCAATGAATGTGAATAAGTTATTTATTTGAGCATGGTTTTGGATCCGTTACTGATGAATATTAAATTATGTTAGTTGATTTGTTAAGTGATGCAGCCTTGGACCCTTAGAGAATATGTCGTAATTAGTTGTGTTAACGTTACTTAATCATTTAAAAAAAAAATTTCCTGTTTCATATAGTGTAAATGTGTATTCTTTAAGGCATTCAAGGTGGGCGTTACATCTGGTATCAGAGCCAAGTTACTAAAACTGGGTACTTTGGTTTTATAATTAGCCCATTGAGCTATGCTAGTTGCTTAAACTCTGAAGAACAGATCCATTCATAGTCCTTGCCTAACAACCTGAAGTGGTTCTTGGATGTGTTGTCTAGGAAGATGCCTAGGGTACGAGGCCGTGGACGTGGACGAGGTAGGGGTCATGGGAGAGGTGTTGAAATCAGCCCTCCTCCTAGTTCCCCTCATGGAAGTACACAAGAAGGTGGAAGTGAGAATCAAGAGAATCAGGATCAGCCCGAGGGTGCTCAACTATGCCAGCTCCTTGAGGAGGTGCTTGCTCGTCTTGGTCCAAGGCAGGAGGTGGTACAACCAGAAGAGAGAGAAAGAGAACGATCTCCTAGAAGCAGAGAAATCACAGCTAAACAAGAAGCCATTCTTGCGGGCCACATGAGAGACCTGATGAGAGCCCGTCCTCCTACATTCGATGGCTCCGGTAGCGGTTTGGAAGTAGAGACATGGCTGATTGATTTGGAGAGATGCTTTGCTATGCACCCATATGGTAGCAATACTAAGGCAAGATGCGCCATCATGCATCTAAGAGGATTCGCCTCTACATGGTGGCATCTTGAGGAACAAAAGTTGCATCTGGATATTGCGACAATTTCATGGGAACTATTTTTGGAAAGGTTCAGAGCTCGATTTTTATCTGATCACTGGAGGCAACAACGAGTGGACGAATTCCATGGGTTGAGACAGATGGCCATGATAGTGGAACAGTATGAGCGCAGGTTTTATGAACTCAAGCAGTATGCAGGTATTGGAAACGACGAGGCCATGTTAGTTCAGCATTTTATTAGAGGTCTAAATGCACGCATCGGTGGAGGAGTTCGTGTGTTCGAGCCGAAGACCATGGAGGTAGCAGTTGAGAAGGCTCGACTGGTGGAAGAGAACTTGACCATGGCCCTAGGGGGTCATATAGGTGTACAGATTGGTAGCTCATCTCGAGCAGGTTCAGGTTTCTGAGGTGGTCAGTCTCATGCAGCAAGTAACTCGAGGAGTCAACAGGTACCTTCTAAGAGTGGACAGCAGCAACAATAGTTTTCTTAGACGAAATCAAGAAACTCTCAGTATCAGCAAAGTAACAGATTTCATTCCAGAAAGGATCGAAGTTGGCAGAGAGTTAAACGTGATCGGGCCAGTCAACCAGCGCAAAGCACACAATCTGTAGCAAGTAGAGGTAGCTTTCAGCAGTCAAGTGCTTCGGTCGGTGGTGGAGGTTTTGGCAGGGGAACAGGATGTTTCTCTTGTGGTCAGCAGGGCCACATTGCTAGACAGTGCCCGCGTAAGAATACTTCAGGATTTGGACAGAGGCCCGCAGTTTCAGAGCCCACTGTTGGTGATGCAGGCAGGTCACATAGGGTGTTTGCGGCAGTGGATAATCGCCAAGCGGAGCACCAAGGTACCGTTGTGGAGGCTACAGGTGTCTTGCGAGGTATTACCATTTCTATTCTTTTTGACTCTGGTGCTTCAGATTCTTTCATTTCCCCTTCTATAGTGGAACATTGCAAATTAGTGGCAGCAAAGCAAGATGTTAAGTGGCAGGTGGAATTGGCCTCTGGGTCTAGGGTATCAGTAGACTCTCTTGTGTTTGGTTGCGAGTTGAGGATAGGACCTTTATCTACCACAGCAGATCTTAGCATTATACCATTAGGATCCTATGACATAGTGCTGGGAATGGATTGGTTGGATGCTCATCGAGCGGTGATAGACTGTCGCCACAAATTAGTGAGGTGTGTTGATGATTCGGGCAAAGAAGTAGAAGTGGTTGGGATTCTGAGACCCATCTCCTTGCGCATGATTTCTGCTATGCAATTGAAGAGATGTTTGCATCAAGGATGCAAGTTGTTTGCTGTAACAATTAATGACTTAGATTTTGGAGAAGATAGGGAGACATTCCTTGACGATCATCCTATTCTCAAGGAGTATGAAGATGTTTTTCCTAGCGAGATTCTAGGTATGCCGCCGAAGCGAGATATTGATTTCAAGATAGACCTTGTTCCCAGAGTAGAGCCTATTTCACGAGCTCCATATCGGATGACTACTCAGGAGCTTAAGGAGCTTTGCTTGCAGCTAGAAGAGTTATTAGCGAAGGGATTCATTCATCCAAGTGTCTCTCCATGGGGAGCACCTGTGATTTTTGTGAAGAAAAAGGATGGATCTCTGCATTTGTGCATCGACTATCGACAGCTTAATAAGGTGACTGTGAAGAACAGATACCCATTGCCATGAATAGATGACCTCTCTGATCAAATCAAGGGAGCTAAGGTGTTCTCCAAGATAGACCTAAAATTAGGATATCATCAATTGCGCATCTTTGAGACTGACATCCACAAGACAGCATTTCGCACTCGCTATGGGCATTATGATTTCACTGTTGTACCTTTTGGATTGACAAATGCGCCATCAGTATTTATGAGCCTGATGAATGGTGTGTTCCGTACCTATCTTGATAGATTTGTTCTTGTCTTTTTAGATGATATATTGATTTATTCAAGGTCTATGGAGGAGCATGAAGAACATTTGTGACAGGTTCTGTAGTGTTTAAGAGAAAATCAGTTGTATGCAAATCTGGCTAAATGTGATTTCTTCCAAACTGAAGTGAAATATTTGGGGCATGTTATTTCAGACAAGGGAATTGCAGTGGATCCTTCAAAGATTCAAGCCATCATGGATTGGCCGGCTCCTACCAATGTTTCAGAGGTCTGTAGTTTCATGGGTTTAGCAGGCTATTATCGACGATTTGTGGAAGGATTTTCAAAGATAGCTCACCCTATAACTTCTCTTCAGAGAAAAGGAAAGAAGTTCATTTGGTCAGAACAGTGTCAAGTAGCCTTTTAGAGTCTTAAGGAGCGGTTAACTAGTGCACCTATTCTAGCAGTGCCGGATCCTACCGGAGATTTTGTGGTTTGTACTGATGCATCTTTGGAAGGTTTAGGAGCAGTTTTAATGCAGGAGGGTCGTGTGATAGCTTACGAGTCCCGTAAACTCAAGGATCATGAGTTGAACTATCCTACACATGACCTAGAGTTAGCTGTAGTTGTTCACGCATTGGTAAGATGGAGACACTTCTTGCTGGGGCATTAGTTTGAGCTGCACAGTGATCATCAAAGTTTACAATATATTTTTACACAGCCAAACCTGAATGCGAGACAGAGGCGATGGATGGAGTTTTTATGTGAGTATGATTTTGACGTAAAATATATCCAAGGTAAGGAGAATGTGGTGGCGGATGCTCTTAGTCGGCGAAGACATGAACTTTCATCAATCACTCTTGGAGTGGATTTGAGAGGACAGATTCTTGCAGCACTCCCTGCAGATAGATGGTATCAAGAAGTGAAAGCTGAAGTGGAGTCTGGTAGAGCCTTGGAGGGTAGATATGCTGGGTATTCTATCGAGTCGGATGGTCTCTTGCGATATTTAGGTCGCATTTATGTGCCTTCTACAGAGGGTCTCCGCACCCTAATCATGACTGAGGCTCATCGGGCACCTTATTCTGCTCATCCAGGTGTCAAGAAGATGTATGCAGATCTTCGTCAGATACATTTTTGGGCTGGTATGAAGAGGGATATTGCTGATTTTGTTTCGAGATGCTTAGAATGTCAGAGGGTTAAGGCGGAACATCAGCATCCCGCGGGTCTTCTTCAGCCACATCTTATTCCAGAATGGAAGTGGGACATCATTTCAATAGATTTTATAGTTGGTTTACCCATGTCTTCTCGTCGCCATGATGCAATAATGGTCACTGTAGACAGGCTTACGAAAGTAGCACACTTTTCTCCTGTCCGATCTTCATATAATGCCTCATCTGTGGCCAAAATTTTCATGGAGGATATAGTCCGATTGCACGGGATTCCTCGTAAGATTATCTCTGATCGTGATCTAGTTTTTACTTCAGCTCTTTGGACATCTCTTCAGCATGCATTGGGGACTCAATTGAACTTCAGTTCAGCTTATCATCCAGAGACTGATGGGCAAGCTGAGAGGGTTAATCAGGTCCTCGAGGATATGCTCCGAATGTATGTTATGGATCAGCAAAACTGATGGGAAGATTATTTGTATTTGGTGGAGTTTGCGTACAATAATGGGTACCACAGTTCCATTGGCATGTCTCCTTTTCAGGCCCTATATGGTCGTCCTTGTCGTACCCCATTGAGTTGGGATCACCTTGAGGATAGAGTTCTCCTAGGTCCACAGATGCTCCAAGAGATGGAGCAGCAGGTTGATCACATCAGAGAGCATCTGGTAGCAGTTCAGGATAGACAGAATAAATATGCAGATGCTCACAGGCTTGATCGCCAGTTTTCAGTTGGTGATCAGGTGTTCTTGTGGGTGCGTCTATGAAAGAGTCTGATCCATTACGGAAAAGGCTCTAAGCTCGTGCCACGCTTTGTTGGGCCATTCGAGGTTTTGGAAAGAATCGGTCCTGTTGCTTACCGTCTTGCTTTGCCGCCTAGCTTGTCATGCGTCCAGGATGTATTTCATGTTTCTGTTCTTAGACCTTATCATCTAGATATTTCACATGTTCTTGATTGGAATGCCTTACAGGTAGAGGACGGGTAGCTAGCTTTGGAGCCCGTAGGCATTTTGGAGCACAGGCGACTCGCTCTCAGGGATAGAGTCATAGAGCAGGTAAGGGTCCAATGGGATCCTCATGATGAGACTTCAGCGACCTAGGAAGATACTTCCCGTATGCGAGAGCTATATCCATATTTGTTCGCAGGCTTCCAGGAGTAAGCCTGATCCTAGGGGGGGAGGATGTAGTGCCCCTCAACTTGTCATCTTTTGGACTGCTGTTTGCTTAATAGTACTGGACATTATGACAGTATTTTAGATTGTTTGATGATGGATTTCTAGTTATTTTGCTATTTCAGTATGAACCTAATTATTATGATAACAGATGTTGATGTTGGATTATGTCACTTTATGCTTTACAATTTGATAAATGAACTGATGTTTTAGATGCTTTGATGTTATTCATTATATGGGATTGGAAGTTAGTTGATCATTTTATGTCGTAGATTAGTAATCTGATACCTTGTTCAATATAGTTGATTGTTATTTATAAACGTGAAAGGAACAGTGTTGTATTACTCGTTCTCGAGTACCCTACCCCACTGCGATTTCCATTCATGATAGGACTGCATGTGATGTATATGTATATCTTGTTATGGTTAACTGTGCGTTGCTATAGGATGCAGGTACTAGGCATCAACTCCACATGATTACAGGTCTGAGCGTGCCTTCGCCAATGGATTAGTTGGTTGGAGTTAACGTGAGGTCCCTAGTCAGTGTTCCTTCCTCGTCAGTTTACCCTTGTGGTTATTGGTTGTCGTTCGCTCATGTCTTGTTGTCAGGTAATACTGTATCTTGGAGTCTACTGAGTTCTGCAGGTGTTTAAGTATGTGTGGTAATGTTGTGCTTTAATTAGAATTATTCTACGAAAGAGTATAAATGTTGTTAAATGGGCATAAAGTCGTTAGTTGTCGATTATCATTATAAATAAATTATTATTTTATGAGGAGTGTTGTTGTTAAATAAAGTTGTAAGAAATTTGTATTGTTCAATATAATATTATTTATAATAAATATTTAAATAAATAAATAGTGGTAATCATGTTGTAAATTGTGATTCACAACTTGATTAATAAAATAAATTAAAGTATAGTACAAAATTATAGATTGTCGAAATAGTACTACTCTATTAATAACAATATATTGGGTCAGCTATAAAGAGATATAATAATAAAATAAAATAAATAATATTTGGGGATCATTAAATTAAATAAAATATATATTTTTTAAGGAGTTATGCATGGGATCGCGTGCCAAGCCCTTGGTAGAGGAGAGAGGCTGTGTTATAAAAGAGCGGCAAAGGCATTAAGGACAGCATTACAGGTATACAAAGGGAGAAGAAGGTTGGAATAGGTAGCTTGGATCTGCAACAATTGAAGCAGACTCATTGAACTGACATCGTAGCCAGGTTCCTTGGAATACTTGCCTTCTTTCACTGTTTATTTTCTCTGAATCTGAGCATGTTGATTGTTTGCGTCTTTGTCTGATTTATGAAATGGTTTTGGTTCAATGGTTTCTGCTGGGACTTTTTGTCATTTCTGTAAATGTGTATTCTCTGTAGACGGTTTTAGATGAAAACCTTGAGTCTGTAATAAACAGAATTGCCTTACCATCCTCCCACCGTCCTCCAACAGATTAGAACTATTTTTCCAGGTTACATTTAAGGGAGATCGTCCGTATGAGGGTTCCAATTCGTAGATGCCATGATGTGTTTTCTGTAGCTCACCTTCTCTCTCAGACATTAGACAACCACGGTTTCTTCTCCACACTGAAATCACCTAACACCTCAGGGCAAGCGATTTGATTGTGTGAAATCAATTCTGTTCTTTTCTTCCTTACAGTCTTTGAACCCTAGTTTAGAGAGAGAACATTAGCAGGAAGTAGTCGGCATATACAGATTGTATTGCTTCCATCATAGTTTAAAAAAAGATAATATCAGTGGATCGACCATTCTATCAAATGTGGTCCCTTTCCTTGAGATCCATTCCGTGCGTGCCTTTTTTTTGTTACCTGCCCCACATCTGCAAATGGAAGTTCTACTTGTTCAGAGACCTGTATAACGATTTTCACTTGAGGTTTAGTTTATTCTGTTTGTATCCCTTAGTAATATCTACAACTGGATTGATAATATACGAAGCGCTGCATATTGCAATGCTAGGGCGTCATTGGCAATTCGTTGCTATTGTCCTTTTGTTATTCGGTTTGGTGGAAAATCTCTGAAGCCTTGAAACGATATCCTATGTATATCCTATGTATATTATTCCGTTTGTGGACCGATAATAATAGGTAGTTCGCTGCCTGGATATCACCCGTTTTGAATGAAAGACCGGATCCCTTCTTCCGCCATTAACTTAGTATTATAATGTGTTCCATTTGTCTAGTTTACTCCATAGCTGGAGTTTACATCTTGTGTTGGATACCTATCTGCACTCGTCCTAGTGTATTCCTAGCCATTTGGGCTAGGCGCATATCTGCCAGGGGCAGAAAGGTCTACAGGCTATTCGTGGTCGAAAGGATGAGCCAGTATGAAACCCTTAACCGTTCTCCATTATGGAGGAATATATTGGAGTTGAACTTTGGGTGTTAAACCATGTTTTCCCCACTGCCAAATGAAGACGTTATGCTCCAGGGAGGCCGCAGTTTGGCTGACAGTTGGAGTTCTCCTTAAAAAGGGTTTGCAGAGGTTGTTATGGTGTAGTGCGAACACAATACATAGGATAGGATGTAGACAGCCACTGTCTGAAGGTGTTCTGAGTTATGAGTTGGACGTGTAGTAAAGAATTCTAATGCTTATCTTTCTCAAACCATGAGTTGTAGAGCAATTGCTTCTGATAACTATAGCATACCAGTGTGCAAATTCCCGTAGACAGTCGACTGGTGTATTACATTTGGCTCCATATATATATATTCAGTTTATGAAACATTCACCCTTGTACTGTTAGCAATGCATTTAGTGAACAAAGATCCATCGCTGCACCAGGAAATTCATTCTTATACGGTGTAAACTGCAATAAGATCCTCTCTAGAAACCATTGCTGTAACATAGCATTTTTCTAGATTTGAGTTCAGTAGAACAGGGTTTGAAGCATCCTGTACCGTATCCAGAGCAGTAAGGAGATCAACTCAGTAAAAACAACGAGTATTGGGTAGCATTCTGTGATCATAGTTGCAAGCAAGATTAAACCACGTAACCTTCTGTCAGATCATTAAAATTTGAAATGTTAATCATACCTTTATATTGGAAATCTGCACAACTGTAGAAAGAATCATTTTGGTTTGGAAATTGTTAGAAGCCAACTCCAGTTTGTCTTTTCCATATTTTCACCGTCTTTTGTGATTATTGCTATTCATTAGAAAATGAGCAAATGATTTATGTGGATACTGTCAACGTAGTAAGTTTGCATGTTTAGTGATCATAGCCGTAAGTCATCAGACCGGATGCATATCATTCACGTTAGTGGTAAAATAGTCAATAGCAATTTTACATCTCAGTAGTAAAATATCCCAAGCTGTTCGCATAGGGCGCATTTATGGTCGTTCTCCTTGAGGAATTAAATCACCATGGATAAGATCAGTTTCAGAGACATCTTCAAACCATCATAAAAGAATCCATTTGGTTGAGCTCACTAGAATGTCTGCAAGACCGTATGAAGGATAACAAACATTTTGTGATTGAACTCTCCTCGTGTAATTACCGTTCAGTCGTAAGATATCTCTCCTAGCGTTATTATCCTTAATAGAAATAAGTTAATTGGACAAGATTGAAGGAAAGTTTATAAAGATCGTATCGTTATGGAAGTGTCGAATGGTAAACAGGAATTAAGTGGTTCTTTTATTAATTATTGTAATGTTTTAGTTAATCAATTTATTTATCTTTTGAAGCAAAATAAAGATTAGTTAGAGATTTAGTTGCAAGGTATTAATTTAATTGTTATAATATAATGTTGATTTTATTTCAGAAGTTGTTTGCATTAAACTGAGAATGAATTGTAGTATTTCATCTCGTGAATCTGAATTGAATTGAATTGAATGAGTGTTGTAATGAGTCGGATTGAGGTTGTTCAAACTTGTATTCCAGAGGCTAAGTTGTCGTTGTTAAGTATTTGCAACTTGTGTATTGTTGTTTTTGTAATTACGATGTAATAGCGTTTATGTGTATCAAACATAGTAGGAAGTATAATGAGGTACTGTCAAGGTTGAATGTTGTGTCTTGTAAAGTAATAATCTCAGGATGAGATATCAAACCTCTTGTGATCTTATTGTACCGTTTTGTCATATGGAGAGACTTGAAATCTGTAAAGAATAAAGTATCGTAATGTTAAAAGTGTTGGATAACAATTGATGTTATGATTCTATTTTGATGCAAGAGGGTTTATGCCTTGCAGTGTTCATTTACGTGTATTGTTATAAGCCTTGTATGATGTTAAGGTTACTAGGTGTTAGGAAGGAGAGTGGCTTTCAACGTGGGGCTGGAGCCCAAAGTGGCAGTCAGGATAACCTGTTGGAAGTAGATTAATCAAGTGATAACCTAAAAGTTAACTAGGGGGTTAAGGGTAGTCTTCACATTAATAAGATTATTGGATTCCTCTCCCATGACCTGTAGTGCTTGTTTAGACTAAGGATGGGTAGAGAAGGCCTGGTCGGCATGATTGACTTCCTTGTCCTCATGAAAGGAAGGTCGATTCCGCATGTGTCACCCTATGGGGCCGGCGCCTAGTGAGAGGCTGTCAGGATAACCATAGATGGGGGCCGGCGCCTAGTGAGAGGCTGTCAGGATAACCCATGTTAGGACCGTGCGATGACACTCTCCCTACTACAACCTAGCATCCCTTGTTCGGTCTCTCCTCATTTGTTTTGTGTCACCTATGGAAGTTAAAGTTAAGTTAAGTTATGTTGTGTTGTATTGTTATTGCCATGTGTTGTATTGGCGTTGGTCGTCCTTTGTTCTTGTTTGTCTTTCGTCTACCTGACTGTCAGTGTTTGGGACCTCATGTTAGCTCCTAGCTCGGGGGGTGGACCTTAGGGTTCCACATGGTCGGGTGGAAGAGCTATTTTATCCATTGGTTATTCTTGTCAAGATCATATGTAGAACAGGATTTGTTCCAGTTGTACTTGTTACAATGATGAGGATGTAAGTGTATAACCTTGTCCCAGATTTGTGTAACAGAACATTCTTTATGTATGTAACTTTTGATGTAGACTAAAAAGGTAATGTAATGATGTCCTGATGTACTTATATGAAAGCATTTCAGTTATGTATTTAATCATGTAGATTCCGTTATTTGATGATTTGCAATGACTGTGAATAAGTTATTTATTTGAGCATGGTTTTGGATCCGTTACTGATGAATATTAAATTATGTTAGTTGATTTGTTAAGTGGTGCAGCCTTGGACCCTTAGAGAATATGTCGTAATTAGTTGTGTTAACGTTACTTAATCATTTAAAGAAAAAATTTCCTGTTTCATATAGCATAAATGTGTATTCTTTAAGGCGTTCAAGGCAGGTGTTACACTAACAACTAAATAGAGAACAACAATTACAAATAGGAAATAGGAAACAAAATCAAGCTAGAACCATCAACTAATATCTTATATCTAGCTAGATCATCCCTACAATCACAAGTTAAACAAAGCATCCTAACCTTCTTACCTCATCATCTATCTTAAAAGTGGAAGATTTAATCATTACCGCATGGTTATGTCTCTTTGATTATGAAGATAATGCAATTGAATCTCTCGAGGAGTTTTACATATTAACAATAATTTCATTGTCCCTTTGTAGTTCATTGTCCCTCATGACAAGTCTGTTATTGGTTTAAGGCTATCTTAAAGGTCCATAACAATCTAGGAATTTAATAACAATTAATGTTTAGTCCTTAATGGTAAGGATTTGAAATTCAAATCTTCACATACTCAAACACATATCCAATTTATGAATTCATGATTAATCCAATGCTCAAACCAAGGCAGGCATGACTATTATTTGTTGACCAAGCTTATTGATAGTCATAAAGTTAGAGAAATTCATCCAAAACCATTACAAACTATTTGTAGCTTTGCCATAAGAAATGTTGGATCTCCTAGAATAAGTACTTAACATCAAACCAATAGCCAACTCCATAGAAAAATTAACAAAATTGAAACCTTGGACCTAACATATGATGACAAACCTTGACAACAAATTCATTATGGTAGTCCTAATAGCCCTACTGCTATACTTTAACTACTGTGACAATACAATGCTTGGCTAATGATATCTCTCTGAGTCCTTAAGATGCATCTTTTGATATGACAATCTTGCATATTAAAATTTAATCTTGATACCAAACATCCTATGATCAAACACCATAATGATAGTTGTAGATAACAAAATCAATTATAGGGTCTAGTCCTATTGAGAGGGTTGTGACAAGATGAATGAGAGGATATCTTATAAGCATAACATGTGACCTTGATAATATATATGCATGCAAATCCTTTTTTACAAACCTCTAGTCTTGAAACAAAATGCCCAAGTTTATGCCCATGACTATTCTAGTATTTGATTGAACCTAACATGATTGTCTGTATAGTATTAAATTGATCTTTCTTGTCTCCCTCACTACAAGAATCAAAATTTAGGTCTCGAATGAAAATCCCAACTTCAATTTGAAAATTACATAGTTCACTTAATAGCTCTTACATTTTGAAATTTGTATGCACATGTATCTATACGTTTAATTTAAATATTTCAA
This sequence comes from Cunninghamia lanceolata, assembly GCA_027924645.1. Classification (NCBI taxonomy): domain Eukaryota; kingdom Viridiplantae; phylum Streptophyta; class Pinopsida; order Cupressales; family Cupressaceae; genus Cunninghamia; species Cunninghamia lanceolata. The sequence goes on along the minus strand of BSBN01001682.1, from coordinate 908,953 downwards.
GTGTGATTTCTTGAAACATACATATAATTTATCTAGTTTAATGCATAATTTATTATTTTTGAACTTGCACATATGTTTATTTATAATATATATATATATATATATATATTCTTGAAAATTAAATTTGTACTCAAGTTTGTATGTTTATATGTATATATGCAGGTTCATATAGTTTTTATATATATCATGAATCTGGATGATATTCATTTTGATGCTAAGGACTTCCCCAATGCACAAGATGATCGGGCACCATCTTCACCCCCATCCCCACTCCCAGCTCTAGATGCCCCACCTCCACCCCCACCTAGAATTGACTAGGCTCTCTTGCGAGCCATAATTAATGAAAATGTGGATTCCATACAAGAAAAATTGAATTCCATTCGCAATGAACAATTCATGCCACCTCACATGGTATGTTTTGCAACTTTGATGCAAAACATTATAGATTCTCTGAGGTCTATTGACTCAGACTTTGATGGATTCCAGAAATGGAGAGAGGAGAGGCACCAATTTTATGCTGATGGCCTCTCCTATAAGGATATTTTGGATTTTAAAATCACAAAAGGTCATTTAGCGCAATATTTTAGACATCCCATTACAAATGAACCTATTCCTGCAAATAAGAAAAGAATATCAATCAGGTGGTGTAGGCATGAAGGAATGTCTACCAATTTTTGGGACAGATGGTGGATGGTGTTTGATTATCCACCTCCTGCTAATTGTGAGGTTTCTTTATATTTTTTGAGAAAATTATATGCAAAGTTTGTTATGAATAAGAAACCCAACTACTTTGATTTTAGATCATTCCAAGGTATTGGTGGTGGCATGCCACAACAGAGGTTGGGGGCATGGGTTGATCCCCAACAACCCATGCATGTTCAACCTCTTATTGACCCTCCTATTGCTGCCATTCCTTCGCCCTTCCAACATCGTGCAGTGGTCTCCACACTAGGCACATTGAGTGCACTATCAAGTAGCCTAGATGAGCAGACTTCTATGATGGTAGCTTGGGTTAGAGACCATGGAGGAGTTGATGATGGAAGTGGTCCTAGTACCACTCCACATGTGTCGATGCCTCATACATGTATGAGTTGCAATCAGTTTTGTTATGGACCTTATCAGGTAGTTGCAGCCACTTTAGCTACACATGCATCATCTGATAATATGGGTGAATCATTTGTTGATTATCTATTTGCTGAGGATCATCCCATTGATCATTCGACACAGGTATATATAGGTTACACACATGTTGAATTTATAACAATTTTAAGCACGTGTTTTTAATCAACATATAGATCAATTAAATTGTAATATTTTAACAATCAAATTGTTTGGTGTAGATGATGGCAATAGGGACCATTAATTGATTTAATTTTTCATCGACACATGTTCATCTTGGGCACCCATTTGGGGTATTTTGAATGATTTATATTTTAAATAATTTTAGTTTCTTTATTTTAATTTGTAATTCAGTCTTGAACATGTACATTAAATATTTATGTTGGTTTAGGGTTCTTCCACATTGAATCCTCCATTTGAGGGTGTCTCGAGTGCTCCTCCATCATTGGGCATCTCACATGACACTTTTACAGTATGTATATTGTTTTAAAAAACTATATATACCTAGATTTTTCTATTTTGATTTCACTATATCTGAAAACATGCATGTACTATTTAATATATATTAAAAATATATGTCTATGTAGGTTGAGACAACAATGAGGATGGGCATTGCAGCACACTTGGATGATCCAAGTTTATATTAGGAGCCGACTGCATTTCAGGTTGTTCAAAAACGTATATCTATGTCTATGTGTAATATATGTACAAGTCTTTTAAATAGATTAAAACAAAAATTGAGTACCTATGTACACAAGTGAATATATATGTTTTAACCTAATTTGTACACACATGTGCTAAGTTTTAAATGACCTTGTAGGAGCTTGTCAGTGACACGTTTCATCAACACACAACACATGCAGAGCAAGAGGGCAGAGGAGATGGGCAACTTGATACGGTATAATTTAAAATTTAGATTATATTTAAAGTCAATTAAAATATACATTTTGAACTTAAAGTAAATTTCAATAGATATATATATGTTGACATGTGTTAAAAATTCTTTTTTTTTTATAGATTGAGACATGTCATGTAGCTAAGCCTATAGAGACAGGTCCTGGAATAGAGGATGCACAACAACCTCTTACAGTACAATAATTTAAATATGATAAATTATAAATTAAATTGAATTAAATCATTTTTAAAATCGTCTTACATCTAATTTCAACTTGAACTTTCTCTTGTATTAAATAGATTGATTCAGAGCATGTAGAGACAGGTCCAGGTGCACCAGAGCATGCCTCTTAGCCTCACACGGTAATTTAATTTTATGATAAATTATAAATTTAAAAATTGTCATTAAATCATTTTTAATCATCTTACATCTAATTTCATCTAAATCTTTCTCTTCTATAGAGTGATTCAGGTCATTTGAGTAGTTCGCATGGTGTGAAGAGGACTCTTGATTATAGAGATAGTATGTGATAGGTTATTTCATGGGCTACATAATTTGACTATTTCATGGACTATGTTATATACTGTTTGTCATGGACTTTATATATTTTGTTGAACATGGACTTTATATTTTGAACATGGGTTGTATTGTCATGGACTTTATATATTTTTTGAACATCCAGACTTTATTTCATTTCACTATTTTATGGCCTCTAATACAAAACTTTATTTCATTTTAGTATTTTATAGTATTTTATTTCAAGTATTAAATAGTAATATGTCTCATCAAGGTTATGGGAAATTTTTTACTTCATTTATTAAATTGTTGGCATTTCTTATATATCATGTCTTTAGAAATTAAATAATGAACATTAGATCAAAATTTTGTATTAATAGAATGAGCTAACTAATGTATAGATAAAAAAAGAAGTTGGCTTTTATCTTAAAATCATGTTGTTTTGGTTATGGAAATGTACCACATTTTTTATATTAAAAAGTAATGGTAAATATGAAAGACTTCCACAATTTTAACTAGTAATTAAATAAGTAATTAAATAAATACAATAATTGAAGTAATAATTAACTTTGATAATAAAGTTGAGGTTTTCTATATAAATCATTAGTAAATATGACTTTATGACTTTGAGCAAAGATTGGAAGGTAGAAAACAAGAGTAAAAGTAAGATGACTTTAAATGTCTTTGAGAGAAGTTTCGAAGGTGGAAAACAAGAGTAAAAGTAGACCTAAAATGATGTTCTCTAATAATTTATTTGATAATATGATGCTTTAGAATAAATTTGTTCTATTAATAAAACTCTAGCATCCTCCTCTGATAACCCCTAGATGATCCATTTCCACTTAGGGTTATTTGTTAAATACAACATCCTAATGAGTAATTTCACACAATTCACACTTTAGTTAGCTCATAATGGCTAGTAAAGGGGATGGAAAAGTTTGAATTTGAATTAAATCTTCAAACTTTAGGGTTCAGATCCACAGTCACAGACCTAATCGAGATTAGGTCCACACTTGTGTGTTTGACCTAAAGAGGGAAAATAAACTATTTATGGAATGGAGTAAAATCTTGAGATGTGTGATGATGTTTTTTTAGGAGTGTTTTTTAGACTTGATCACACTATATAAATTATACTCCTTTTGATATCTCATTCATAAAAGAGTTTTCCCTAGGCCCAAAACATAAGGTAAAATGACATAGGTATACAGTTTTCCCTATTACAATGTTATAATTAAAATATATTGTATTATTGTGAAAGCATTACCCTTCCACAAGAAAGAGTGAACTTGGAGAGTGTTAATTTCCATCACTCTATCATTAGGCAAGCACTTAATATCCTAAAGGGATGCCTCACTTTGATTTAGAAAGGCTCATGAAGTATAGGGTAGATGGGTCAAAGGATCTAGACCCAGGTGTGATACTAACACCCTCAACATCATGTTGAACCCTAGCATAAATCATAGATCTACCCAAATATTCAACCAATATAATAAAACTTTGGAATCTATTAGCTAAACATCTAGACCAATCATTTATTCTTACTCTATATGAAACCATTGTTATATCCTAGGTTTGTAGCTACCCACGATCATTATCCAAATAAAAACCAAATCTCATTGTAATTTGAATCACAATGAAATTTGTATGTCAAGGTACACTTGGGTCTCAACATAAATAATGTATATTTACCAAGCCATGTGGGAAAAGTGCCTGGTAGGATATGTGATAGAGACACATATCATCATTGAGGATGATATTTTCCTCAACCTAGATATTTTATTGGTGAAAGGATGCATACATTTACCCCAGGTTTTAAGTATATTGGTGACATTGTGGTTATTTCTTACCAAAGGAAAGCAATTGAGGACTGATACTAATCAATTACATCATTCTAGATATGATGTATATTATTAGACTTGATGAAGGTATATTAGGTGATATCCATGTAGTTTTGAGTACCTCTCTTAGATGTAGTGACATATGTTAATCATATCATTGCTAACATAGAGAGATCCTATATATCACCTCATCAATGCACACCCAATCTATAAACATTGAAAAATCCTCATAATTTGGTGGATAAGGCCTCAATTTAACATATATTTTGTCTTCAAGTTCCATTCCCTCTCACATTCATAGTCCATTGAGGTCATTATTAATGGACCAAGTGTTGGATTTGAGATTAGAGTCAGTAGTGGAGACTTCTATTTGTGATGTTATTAACACATATCTACCAAAATATGGTGATTTGGATTGACATAAAGATCCTTTTGCAAGTACATAAGAATAATTTATAATTAAGCTTACATATATAGTAAAATTTACTCTATACACAAACTTGTGGATGTCTAGAAGTTAATTTAATTTTTTTTTCCACACAGCCTAGGTCAACACTAGATATTCTTAGTCTAAGCTTAGGGAACATATACATGCATGATTCACATCATGGTAGTGATCAGGTGATAATTTAAGTATATTGTTACATTAGATTAACTATGTGTTCTAATTTTATTGTAATTCTCATGTTCTAATGTATGTGTATATTTTTGTAGGGACCCATTCATCATTCTTAGCACAATAGTTGTCACTTTGAGGGTCACTTAGTAAGGAGATAGGATTCACCCATATTATGATGTATTTTGAGTAGTTTATGTACTTTGATAGATAGGACATTTGTATACTTATTTTTAGATCCATGGTATTTATATACTTTAATCTACTTCACATTTGCATACTTTAATTAGATACATTATATTTATTTAATTAATTAGGATTAGCCTTTTACATGCCTTCCATCGTCAAATTAATTAAATAAATCATATTTATTTAATTAAACTAATTTCCTACACCTTCCCCACTAATTAATTGAATAATCTTACTATTTGATTAATTAGTCTAATCTCCACTAATAAAATAAATCAAATCTTAAATCATGTCTTGAAATCACAAATAAATAAATTCAAAAACTCACATGACTAGCTAAAAGGAAAAATTCAAACTAATGTTACATCTCCACCATACATTTCCATAATTTTAGATAAAGAAAGATTAGGTCTCATTGATGCAAACCCATGATAGCTCTAAAACATCCATGCAATGAACCATTAACTAGAATCTAGAAGGGAGAAATTACAAATTCCAAAGAGAAAACATTAAGGCATGGAGTTGTATCTATGTATTGAAAATTACTAATCTAATCTATTCATCTAACATTATGTTTATTTTCCATTTTGGAAACTAATTATTCTTTCCTCCTAGCAATTTTTTATGATTTGGATGGTGGTTGTTTAGGTTGTCTATGTGGGATGTGGGAGAAACCTATTATATAAAATAGTTTCTTGGTGGTCACATGGATGATCATTGGCATCCATGATAACTAATATTCCAAACAAGGGTAGTTGTTAGGGCAATAATGACTATAATGCTAACTACTAGTTCATCTTCATTATTGAGCATGTAAACTAAAGAAGAAAATTTAAGGATAGAATGAAGATGATAGTGTAATGGTTGGATTGAGAGAGGACTCTAATACTAGTTTGTAGAGAATAAAGAGAGAGATATATGGTTATTGAAGCATAGAAGTAACATAATTGTGTAAGATATTGTGGTCCATTAACAACTTCAAATTGGCCATTAATTTGTGTCGTAATGGGGTGTCTTAAGGGGTCCTAATATGATGTCTTAAGGAGACATCTTAAGTTCTCAAAATTTGCTAAAGTTTCCTAAAACTAGCATCTTTGTAGGTTATCCAGATAGTGTGAAAGGTTACCGCCCACTCCACCTATCACACTATCTGAATAACCTACAAAGATTCTAGTTTTGGATGTCTTAAGGGGACGTCTTAAGTTCTCAAAATTTGGTGAAGTTGCCCAAGGCAACCAAATTTAACAATATAATAAAATTAAATTTAAAGTAAATTCAAAGTAGAAAAACATGCACATTTAACAAATAAAATATATAGAATAATAATTTTGATATATAAAAGTGGAGTATAATTATGTACATACACATGTATACAAATTTGTGTACAAAATGTGTAATAATGTAATTGTGTATGTACATATATGCCAACTCAAAATAATGTTTATAAAATGTGGTTATGCCATCTCAAGAAAATCCGAAACTTGTGGAGAATGTAGCAGGTCTTCATGCCACTTGATATAAAAATAATACAAACAATTTATCAATATATCATCAAAACATGTATTTTAATTTATATAAAACTAATTGATATAAAAATAATACAACTTGTACCTGTATTTACAAGTGCCTCACACATGTGTAGATATAGGTTTAATTTGCATCCTCTCAAGTTTTTGTTTCAAAGTATGTGATGAATTTGTGATGATGGCCTAAAGATATAAAAGGATAATTTAAATCAATTTCAACTAATAATGCAAAAGAAATATCAAAACATGTATTTAATGTATTTAAAAGAATAATATAAAACTATTTACCTGTATTTACTTATTCCATTGTACCATCTCCATCCCCTCTTTTTCCAACGCATCGATGATTGTCTCATGGTCTTCCATAGAAATTGTCCATAGCTCTTTATTTGCAGGTTTTCCACAATACCTCTCCAGTTTTATATTTGTTGCCAACACCAAATGTAAGTAGTGTATAATCTTCTTATGTGTTTCATAATCTTCGAATGTAGGCAAACCATTCTTCCTTATTAGGTATTTCTGTAGCCAAGTGCCAACAACCACCACCGAACTTATTGGATAATGATAGCCATCATCAAAGAAATTCTTAAAATTTGCTTAAGGGGATCAAAGAAGTTCTTAAAATTTGCTTAAGGGGATCAAAGACTTGTTCTCAAAATTCGCTTAAGGGGATGTCTTAGGGGGATCATCGAACCTATTGGATAAGGAAAGCCATCATCATCTTCTCGAGGTGCTGTTAACTTATGTTTAGTCTCCACACAATGAGCCAACCAATATTTTGTTTCCTCTTCATTCTTCTTAGGTGCAACAATATCATACACATGTCCTGCAAACAAATTTTGATTCAATAACTTACACATGTCCATAAAATTTGACCAATCAACATACATGCATTCATATGTACACATATAAATAAATAAAAGCACTACAAATTAGTAATGAAGTGAAATAAAATGAAATAATTTGAATTAAATTACCTTCTTGTACAAGGTCTGAAACACATTCATAATCATCTGATGCAAACAGTTGATCATTGTCTTCAATTGTTGTTTCATATTGATCATGTGCTTGTGCAAGTGTCAATGGTCTTTGCTTCCACTCTTCAACCCATTCTGTATTCTCACATGCTTCCCAATCTCATGAAATAAAAAACTGACAAAAACATGCAATCTCCCTTGTCCAGATTGATGCAGAGCCGCTCGCGGAAGTGTTTAAAAATAAATGGGCGCCAAACTATTTACCCAACATACATTTTCCTTTGCATGTCAATATACATACATTTATCCTTGTATATCAAAACATACATTTGCCTTTGTATGTACATGCACCAAAACCCTTACTTTCACGGTGACCTTTAACCATTGGTCTAACTTTTAATTAACCTCCTGATGACTTTTCTCACTCTGATGCATTCAACTTTGTACATGCATTTGTCCACCTTCTATCGCTGGTTCCTCTCACCGTTCTTATCAGTCACCACTTGTATCTCTGCACAATGTATCTACGTGATGTACATTTGCGATATACAATCGCAAGATGCAAAACAAATATGCAAACAAAATCTTGGACCGACGTTGACCAGCTTGTATCAACCTGTTGTACATTCACAATGTACATTCAACACATGTAACCAAAAAGATGCGTTTGTGGGATACTCACAACACACAACTGCGAGATACACAGAACATGAACCCAATACCCTTAGCGATATACATAGAACTTGTATATTGACAATGTATAACTTAATGTACATTCACAATGTACATCCTAAAAGTGCATTCGAAACATACAAACAAAAGATGCATTTTCCCGCATGCTTTGCCGATTGTATATTTGACCCAACTGTTGACTGCCTTGTATGCCAAAATCCTTGTATCTCTGAAATGAATGTTTAGTACATACAAACAAGACATACAAACTTCTAATGAACCCAATATGTTTGCGATATGCAAACTTCAACAGACAACTGCAATATACTCACAGAATGAGTATGCAACATACAATTACTGTATATATACCAAATGCATCTTCAATGAAAACCTGTGAATCTTCGTTGTTTGAACACAGTAAAACCCTACGATTGTTCAGATCTTTTTCCTTAACAATCTAACATAGATTTTAACCTTTTACAATCTAGCACATGAAGATGCTAGGATTCAACAAAACATGATGTCGATCGATCCTGTGAACATGAAAACAAAACAAAAACTATTATACAGAACCATTCCACCGATTATAGAGTAATCAACCGGTGGAATGGATTAAAACTCCATCTCAACTACAAATCAGAAAATCAATTACAAAATGGAATCAACCACAACAGGATCTTCTTTATTATGTTTTCACAGATGAATACAACTGAACAATTACAATGCACAATCACTGCTCTGATCTATCTCTCCCAAAATCAAAATCAACTCTTTATCTCTATCTCTCTATATCTGTATGATCAAATCAATCTGAGCTAGGGTATTTAACTACTCACTGATAGTAGTACTAACATGATTCCCAGTGGCTGGGAGACAATTCCAGGTGACTGGGAGATCATAACTAACTAACAAACTCAACAACCCTGTTAATGCACTCGACAAGTGTCCCTTGGGACTTAAAAATAGAAACTAAATTCAAACTACAATGATATTTGGTCAAACAGACATTATTACATTAAAAATGCATAAAACATAACAACCTAGTAAGACTTTAGGCTTGTTGAAGGGGTGCCCCTACACCATACTCCTTGGGAGAAGAAATCTCAAGTCCACTTGAGATGAGAGTTTGTAAGTCTACTCCATGTTTCTTGATCTATTCTTCTGTCATCTAATCTGCTTCTGAATCTGGTTTCCCTTGCCAAGTCACCAAATATTCCATATATTCTTTGTTCCTGGTCTTCTTTGCCACTCTAGAGTCTAAAATCTTCTGCAAATGTGGTGGATCATGTTTAGGAATGTCATCAGCTACTGTACCCTATATTGATTCTTGTTCTTCATCTGGATTAGGTCTGGATGGAGTTAAATCACATACATTGAAGATAGGAGATAATCCAAGATCAGAAGGAAGTTGAATTTCATAAGCATTTTGTCCACACTTTTTCAAAATCTGACATGGTCCAATCTTCCTCTGCATTAGTTTGGTATGTTTTCCTTTTGGGAGTCTTTCCTTCTTCAAATTAAGCCATACCAAATCTCCAACATCAAATTGTACATCTCTCTTCTTTTTATCAATATATGCTTTGTACTTCAAAGTAGTTTGCTAGAGTTGGTTCTTGACCTGATCATGCACCTCTTTGATTGCTACTGCAAACACTTCTCCATCTGCACTAATAGATTCTCCTGCAGGTAGATCTCTTAATTCCAAAATACCTCTGGGATGAATACCAAATACCACTTGAAAAGGTGATTTCCCTGTACTCCTATTGATGGTATCATTATAAGAAAATTCTGCCTGAGGTAGGATGTTATCCCACTTCTCTCCATGCTGTCTTGTCAAACACCTGAGCACATTTCCTAAAGAACGGTTTACTACTTCAATCTATCCATCTATTTGGAGATGATATGCTGATGAGAAAGATAAATTGGTTCCAAGCTTTTTCCAAAGAGTCCTCCAAAAATGACCAATAAACTTCACATCTCTATCTGACACTATGCTCAATGACAATCCATGTATCCTCACTATTTCTTTGAAAAACAAGTCTGCAACATATGAAGCATCACAAGTGGTTTTGCATGGCAAGAAATGTGCCATTTTACTGAATCTATCCACTACAACAAAAATACTATCATATCCGTTCCTGGTTCTGGGTAAACCTAACACAAAATCCATGCTTATACTTTCCCATGGTCTAGAAGGAATGGGCAATGGCTGACATAAGCCTGCATTAGTTGATCTTCCTTTTTCTTTCTGACATATCACACGTCTCCACAAATTTTCTGACATTTGATTAGAACTTAGGCCAATAATAATGTCTCCTGACAAGATCAAGAGTTTTATCCAAACCCAAATGTCCTGCCATAGCTCCACAATGTTTCTCCTTAATGATGTTCAACCTCATAGAGCACCTTGGAATACACAACTGTCCACTTTTGAATAGCAATCCATTCTGGATCAGAAATTTAGAGAATTTGGCATGATATTTATCTCCAAAAGAAGTACATACTTGATATATCTCTCCAAAGTCTTCATCAGCATCATACATAGTCTTCAAGGAATCAATGCCAACACTTTCCAGTTGAATCTGATTTATGGTTAGAGCCCTCCTACTCAAAGCATCTGCTACCTTGTTCTTAACCCCTTTCTTGTGCTTCAGTGTGAAAGTAAAAGCTTGCAAAGTCTCTACCCACTTCATATGTCTGTGGTTCAGCTTGTCTTGACTATGTATGAAACTAAGGGCCTAATTATCTTTGAATACTATGAATTCCTTTGGCATCAAGTAATGCCTCCACTTCTTGAGTGACTGGACTAGAGCATACATCTCCAAATCATATGATGAATACCTCTTCTTAGCATCATTGAGCTTCTCACTGAAAAATGCAATAGGCCTACCTTCTTGACTGAGTACTGCTCCAATTGCCATGTGACTTGCATCACATTCTACCTAAAAATTTTTGTTGAAATCAGCAAGTGTAAGGATTGGCTGCTGTGCCACTTTCTTCTTTAATGTTTCAAATGAATCATCTGCTGCCTTTGTCCAAGTGAATCTACACTTCTGTCCTCCTTTTATGGTGTCAAGCATGGGTGCACAGATATGACTAAACCCTTTTATAAACTTCCTATAAAAAGTTGCTAACCCATGGAAACTTTTGACATCATTCATGGTTCTAGGAGTTGGCCAAGACAATATGGCACTTACCTTCTCCTTATCCATTTTTAGTTTTCCCTGTGAAATGACAAAACCCAAATAGGTGATCTCCTCCTGCATGAACAGACACTTTTCCAAATTAATCATCAGCTACTCTTTATGTAACCTTCTGAGAACCTGGTCTATATGTTTGAGATGCTCTTCCTTTATATTACTAAAAATCAAAATGTCATCTAGATATACTATGACAAATTCACCTATAAATTCTCACAAAACCTCATTCATCAATCTCATAAAGGTACTAGGAGCATTGGACAAACCAAAAGGCATGACCTTCCACTCATACAATCCCTCATTTGTTTTAAATATTGTTTTCCATTCATCACCTGGCCTAATTCTGATCTGGTGATAACCACTCTTCAAATCTATTTTTGTGAAATACTTATCACCTCCCAAACAATCAAGCAGATCTTCTATCCTAGGTATTGGAAATCTATACCTGATTGTAATCTTGTTAATAGCCTTGGAATTAGTACAAAGTCTCCAAGTGCCTTCCTTCTTTGGTGCTAGTACAGTTGGTACTGCACATGGGCTTAAACTTTTGCCAATTAGACCTGTCTCCAACAATTCCTCAATCTGTCTTGCAACTTCTGCATTCTGCTATGAAGTAAGCTTGTATGCTACCTTGTTTGGAAGTGTAGATCCTTGGATCAGATCTATACAATGACCGATATCCCTTACAGGTGGTAGGGATCTTGGCATTCCATCAGAGATGATGCCTTTATACTTATCCAACAACTCTTGGACAGCAGGGTCTATGAACCTCTGTCTCTTCTCTCCCTTAATTTCTTGCTGCTGCTCCTTATTTACTTTCAGGCATGGAATTAGGGCATATTCAACTGTACCCTCTTCTACTATCTCTTTCATGAACTATTTACCTTCTACCAGCATTACTTTGACTTCTTTCCCTTTTGACTCTACCTCCTTCTCCATTAATGGTAGTAACTCTATCACCTTACCATCCTTGGTGATTGAATAGGTATTTCTAACTCCATCATGTTGTGCTCCCAAGTCATATTTCCATGGTCTTCCAAATAGGAGATGGTAAGCATCCATATGAGCTATGTCAAACAATAACTTGTCCTTATATGTTCCAATTTGAAACTCCACCCAAGCCTGCTCTTCTATAACTGTTTGCTAACCTTGAGTGAGCCATGAAATCTTATATGGGCAAGGATGTGGTAGCCTTCTAAGCTTAAGATTTTCTACCATTTCAATAGACAAAATTTTTAGTAGAACTAGAGTCAATCAGAACTTTACATACCTTTCCTCCTACCTTGCATCATTCTCATTAATTACATCATTAGTTGACATTGAAATGATAGTTTTTTACGATAAAAAAATTTCTTGTATAATCTATTGGCATGTGTTCTTATTTGTCTCCAAGAAATTTTACCAGGAAGATTATCCAAAACATCTCTTTCAATTTTGAAAATATTTTTCTCATTTTCAACAACACATTAGGGGTTTTCATTTTCATTTTCAACTTCAAAATGATTTTCATTTTCAACAACAAAATGGTTTTCATTTTCATTTTCAACAAAAGGATTTTCGTTTTCATTTTCAAAAACAAAACGGTTTTCATTTTCATTTTCAACAAAAGGATTTTCATTTTTATTTTCAACAACAAAATAGTTTTCATTTTCATTTTCAACAACAGGATTTTCATTTTCATTTTCAACAACAAAACGGTTTTCATTTTCATTTTCAACAAAAGGATTTTCCTTTTCATTTTCAACAACAAAACAATTTTTATTTTCATTTTCAACAAAAAGATTTTCATTTCCATTTTCAACAACAATTTGTTTCAAATCTTGATCTCTACAAATATTATCAATCTCAACATTGTTATATCCAACTTGTTTTAAATCTCCTATCAACACCATTTCCATTTCATTCAAATGTGGATTTGAAGTACCTGGATTTATGCCTATTGAAACATTCTCCATAGCATTGAAAGAGGGATTTGAAGACATACCAGGAGTAGTTTGTATAATCGTATTAGTTTCCACATTCACCTCTTGCAAACTTGCATCATCTATATCCATGGTCTCCTCAATGTTTTTATCTTCAATAGTTGTGGATTTGGATGCTTCAACATTATTCATTGATTGAATCTTTATTCTTCTATCTCTTTGTCTTTTTGCCTCCTTCTCTCTCTCTTTGCTTCAAATTCTTCAGGGGTTAATAGCTTCCTATCTTTCCTCTTATTACGACTTTGTGATCTCATGATTAAAAAATTTATGAAGTATGTACAAATGAATGTTAAAAACTTGAAAGTCTTCATTTTTTATTCAAGTCCTTCAAACAGGTAGGAAATTCAACAAAATTTCACTCAAACAGTGTCTTAATGATGGCTCCTATTAAAATTCAAATAAAATCCCAAGTTGATGGACCTGCAGAAGATAAAAGATGGTAGAGAATGTTGTAAATGTCACTGTCGGCTATACAGAGCAAGTTGTAGGGCTAATAGTCACAGTCTTATTAAAAAAATGGACAAATACTAAACAGGATCCCATTTAGTAAATGGGATCCTATTTCGTATAAGATCCTGTTTAGTAAACGGGATCCCGTTTAGTAAACGGGATAACGTTTTCTTCTGTACTTAAATTTTAAGCTTGGGTTTTGCTTTATAACCCAATTCAGGAAATGCTTTGGGGACCCGAACCTGACCTCTAGACCTGGTTTGACCTGCAACTTGAAGGTTCTATCAATGTCACAACAAAATAGTGACTTTGGGCATATATCTGAAGGTCTATTTTGCAGAATGTTTTGACAAAATTAAAACCCATTATAAATGATACAACGTAGATTCCAAATATGTAATTTTTTTTACAATTGGATTATTTTTTCTTTTTTTAATCAATTTATGATGAAATAGGTCCATAAACTTAAATTATTAGGGTTTTTAGTATTTTAATAACTTTTTATTAAAAAATTTTTTTGTAAAAAAAATTGTACGAAAAACATACTTTAGACAATTCTTTTCAATTTTTTTAAAAAAATTTAAAAAATGTTAAGTTTAGGTCATCTTATGCGTGACGTACATGATTTTTTAAAAGACCAAAAATGGCCAATAAAAAATTAATAAAAAAAATATTGAATAAAAAATTACAAAAAAATATGGAAAATGTTCTTCAATGAGTTACAAATCTTTTCCCAAAAGGATTTAGAAAAATATGATTATTTAGGTCAAAATATGGATGATGTACTCGTACATGGTATAGTAAAAAAAAGTGACTTTTAAACAGTGGTTTTTAGAAATGCCTATTCAAAATCAATTTCTATCATCTAGGTATTGAAAAAAAAAACATATTTGAAAACTAGACTCCGAGTACTACATTTTCATATTTAGTAACTTTTTCCAAGATTCTACCTTTGAGTGCTTCAAATTTTTAGGTCAAATGTGACATATCCTGAAAGTCAGGGAAAACACTTCCACTTTTTGGCCAAAAAGTGGACTCAACTTCTTGCACACACCCATGGCCTTTCTTTCTATATATCTTCATTTGTGTGGGTGGAAACTTGCACTACACCTCTTTTTTGTTGTGACATGTTTCTATTTTATTTGTGTCTTTGCCCTTATTCTTTACTTACAGGGTTATATTATATGAAGCCTCTTTATTTTGGTACTTATCATAAATTAAGAGAAGCATCTTCATCTTTACCTTAATTTTATAAATAAATCTAAGTTTGTATGGCCTTTTTATTTGAGGTGTTATATTTCTAGTGATCAAAATCTTATCTTTTTCTTCCACTTCCAACTTTATGTTCCTTGGTTCCTTTTCCATCCCTTCTAGATCAATTTTTTTATGTGTAGAAGATGAAAAAATCTGGGTGGTATCACTACTATTCCTTGTAGCGTGAACCTGATGGGTTCCCAATTATTTGTAACCTCTTGTGATGCCATCTTGAAGTTAATCCTTTTAATTTTCTTTTTTGCCTTTTCAATTGGGAATGCAAGAAGATTTTGGATCCTTAGATATGTACTTGATGTGTCTTCTCACCTTGATAAAAAAAGTTAAAGAATTTAACAAAATCTTCTTCTATCTTACCCTAGTCCTTTGTTTTTCCTTTTTGTTTTGGATGTATATACCAAGAATGAGGTAGTGACTCTAAAGTCCAATAAAATAAGTTGACCCATACTAATTTGTTTGTTGCTACCCTTTTAGTAAGAACTTCTCAAATTATTTAGTATGTTTTCTTGGATTGGAAGCTCCTTTATAAATATGCATCTTCTGCATTAGCCATTCCTTCTTTACAAATCCACATTTAATTGCAATATCTAGATTTCTTCATTTGAGGATGTTTTCTTTATGTGTTTCCACCATCTTCCTACATTCCTTGTTAAAGAAATATCCAGGGATATCATCCTAATCTCCTCGTAGGATTCTTCTTTCTTCATCTTCTCTAGATACTTCTCAACATACCCAATTCCATCTAATTTGGGATAGCTCTTACGATTATTCCATATGAAGATTTTAATTTTATCGTAAGTCTTCTCCACTCTATCTCATCATTAGTTTCAATATAGGAACTACTATTTATTTCCACATTTTATGTTTCTTTCTTTTTCCTTAGCTTCTCAACTATTTATCAATATGTTCTTTGTTTTCTTCAATATAAGTGGCACAAGAGATGGCATTTAGTTAGGGGGATCATCTCCTTATCATATCTCTTGATGTGGGGATCACATCCTTTGGAATTTTTTTCTCTTCTAATCCTAATTACTACTTTTCCATTTACTTGAACTTTATCTCTCACTTCTATTTTTCTTTCCACTTTCATATCATAAATTCATATTTCAATATATAATGTTTTGCCATTTTGTAGGGTTTCTCCATAGTTTTCTCATGATCTATCAATTTGAGGGACCTTTCCTTTTCTCTACCTCTATCTTTAATTCATTGCAAACATATTGGTGTTGGATAACCCTACTCAAACACACTTATCCTCTAAGACATCCTTGTCTCCCTCTCTCTATATCATACTCTCAAACACTTCTTCATATTCTTTGGGTCCCTATACCATGGCATCAATAATTTTATCAATTGGTAATCTCCCCACATTTTTTCTAACTACCTCATTTATTTTCTCTCTCCTCTAATTTTACTCTCTATATATTACTATTTCTTCTACTTTACTCATCCTACATCCATTATTCATTTTATTCCCCAAGCATTGCCCCTAATTTGTCTCAGTAGTCATGTCTTTTTTGATCTCCTCCCTTCTTTATGCCATCACCATAGTGACTTGTTCCTTGAAGGATAGTGCTTATTGTGTATTATCATATCTCTTCATAATAAGTATTTTCACCATGTATAAGTTTTAAAAAAATCTAAAATTTTCACTTCTCCTTGAATTTTTAACTCTAATTTCTTTCTTGGGTATGATCTCCCACCTTATATAACAACAACTGAGGTCTCCATAATGGAACCAAATGTTGACAAAAATACCTAGTCCAAATTCCAAGGTTTTCTAATTTGTTATATACATAGTAAACCTTAGTGTGATGCAATAAAAAATGAGAACTTAGATATGCAGTAAGTATAAACCAAATTATAATAAATTATACACACACACACACACACCCATATTTACATATTAATATACTTTAATATATTATACATGTCTTATAATTAATTCCTCATGCTTTACTCTCATCATCTTCCTTATTCTCACACATATAATTCATATGATCCATGTTCTTATCTCTCACTTTTCCATTCTTATATAGCCTCATAATGCCTTTCCATCATATATTTTTAGAATAAAACTTAATTATCTTCTTCCCATGAATTTACCTTTTCTATTATTATATTTTTCTCTTTCTTATCTTATTTAGACATATTAGAGGTGTTTTTGTTGGAATAGTTGTGTTGTACACCTTGCATAACATTGATTAATTTATTTATGTAAAATAAATATATATTTGTTGTGCATTTTAATTGATGTGTTTATCCAGATTAGATATTTATTTGGGTTCCACTTGTAAATGTTGCATGTAACATTGGGTTAGATATTTTATGTGTGGGAGACATAAGATAAATATTTAATATTTGTGGAAAATATTTAATTTAGGGGTCAATAGTTTTGTGTATCCATAGTTTGAAACACATGGTTTTCTCCATACTACATCTTGTATTTGTGTGAGCTTGATTTTATAAAAGAAAGCACATGGTTAGTAGTTGGGTTGGCTAGCTGGTTGTTGGTTTTTGCTATAAGCTGTGAGAGACTATCATTGTATTGGGTTTCTCTTGTGAGTGCATTTTGTAAAGCATAGCATGGGATGTGTGGTTACATTCTTGGGCACATGGATGATGCATTAGAGGAGCTTGATGTTTTAGAGGTGTTCATGGAGACTCATGAGAATGTATTGTAATATCTTATTTTTGAATAATACATTTGAGTGTGGATGCTTTTGGAGGTTGGGTTTTTCCCTCTTAAGGCTTTTCCTAGGGTATATCTTGTTTTATCTTATGGTTTGCCTACTTAATCTTCATATTATGGTAAATATGTTGCTTGTATGCATCATTATCTCCTTTTCAGTTATGTGGAATTGGTTTGATCAACCTGATAATTCCTAACATTTTTAGGGCTATTTAAGTGGTATATAATGGATACATGGGTCTAGAAATGGCCCAAATTACATGTTTGGTGTCTCACAACCTTCTTTATCATACCAACACTAATAAAACCTCATGTGCACTATATTCTCCCTAAAAAATAATATATTTCTCAATGAAGGAGAAGCTTCTTAAATATAGGAGGGATGGAAAAATACTTGAAAGGGTAGTTTCCACACCCATTCAAAACTTACATTTGTAAATAATTAATAAAATAATAGTTTATTAGATTATTAATTATTTAAATGGTATATGCCTTATAAAACATCTAATAAACATAAAGTTCTATAACATTATTTTAGAGAAATATATAAATGTTATAAGGGTATGACCCTAGGAGTAATATTATGTTCTAAAACTCCACCTTAATGTTTTGATAAAGGTAAAAAAAGGATTTTGAAAGGGTCTAGACCCTTGAACAATAAAAAAGACAAATAGGCAAAAGATATGAGTCTCATGAGACAAGAGACTAACAACAAGGAACTAGCAAGAACCAGAGGGAACAAGCCTAAAAAGCACAAGACAACAACTATCAAACGACAACAAGGAGCACCAAGAAACAAACCCAAAGACTAGAAATAACACCCCACGTAGGGGTGAGCAAAGAAAAAGACCACCAGTCAAGGTGGTTTGAATCCAAAATACAATAAAGAACTTTGTTTAGTTCTAGAATCTTGAAACTTATTAGTATTCTCACTAGAGATATTAGGAGACAACACTTTATGATTTTCCTTGTTTCTATGTGATCTTTGCAGAAGGTCCTGAACCACATATGATCCCAAATCTTTGCTTATTTCTGTTGAAGGGGCAGCACCGAAAGTGTTAGTGTTGGACATGTCCACAAGAGGACAATAAGCCGGACCCATCTCTTGCATGGGAAGGCCAACCTATTTCTAGGGGGATAAGGTTTCTACTGATCCATTGAGTGTTTGTAGTAAATCCTTATAGAAGCATCACATGCAACATGAAAATGACTATACATGTCACAATTGAGACACATCACAAGGGATCCCTCATACTCTATTTGTTGAACCCATTTACCAAGATTCAAAGCTAGCGAGATCATGGCAGGGAGCTGATTGTCAACTGCAATGTTGACATAAAATCTAGTAATGAGGAAATGCTTCTTGGATCTAGTCACCTTGTCAATCTCAATTTGTTCCCCCAAAGAGCCAACAATGGCTATCCACACCTCCACATCCCAATATTCTAGCAGTAATCCAGAGAGATGAACCCACACCAGGACTCTTTCTATTTCTACTTTGCTGAGATCTAGACCTAGTTATAATTTCTTAAGGAGTAGGCATGATTTGCCAAGAAACCAAGGACCGTTCACTAGAGATTGCAAAAAATCCTCATGAAGAGAGAAATAGATGAAGAAAAAATCATTTGTCATAATACAGATTTCCAGTGAGCCTTTAATCCTCCATTTCCTCTTGGTCCATTTTTTGAGGCTATCCACATTTGTTCTAGCCCCAAAAAATTTCTAGGCCACTAAATCATTTTCTAATTTGGAAGTCATTCTATAAATGAAATAATCAGAAATCATGAGGATTGAATAAGGGGTAGATCTAGGTCCCAAAGATCATTTAACCCTTTTAGCCTAGGGTGTGGACATCATCCCCCTATCACAAATTACCCTGAGCCTATGGAGAGATAGCTAGAAGGGTAGCATTTGAGCATTCCTTGCCAAACAAAGAGGGAGAAAATAGGGCCTCAACATAATTTAGCACCCAATACTATTCATGGCTAAGTCAACACTTCCAATCAATGAAGGCAGACTAGCCAAGGGCTTGACTACCACCTAATCCCTATGGTCCCCTTCCCTTGCATATGAGATCTCCACACAAGCCAGAACTTCATTATGCTTGAAGCTCAGTTTGTCGCACACAAGGCATCAAGGGAGAAGGAAGCCATTCTTGAGACCCTAAATTAAGGTACATTCAGGGAGGAAACCACCTAGAGACACCAGATCTTGACCCTTTGAAACCATGGCGGCCAAACCTGCACTCCTGCAAGCTTCCAACCAAAGATCCAGTAGCTTAACCTCCTCCTCATCGTAAAAATTCCCAACCCAGTTGTCCTAATCAACACATCCTATATCTTTGACATCATCATCTTCGTCCTCCCCTTCCACTATTTCCTGCTCACTCTCACCCAATGCCCATTTGAATCCACCATTCCCGTTCCCACTCATTGTGTTTTTTAACCAACTCCACCTTAATGTTAATATGGGAAATAACTTATCAATTTCTATAAAAGTAAAAATAATTACCCTAGTAACATAGGTCTTCTTTGACAGAGATAAATGAGGACATAAATAATTAGGAAAATGAATACCATGCATTCTAGATTACATGAAAGTCATTTTATCATAATTTGTAACCCTAATGTTTTAGAGAAATGATACTTTTAATGAGGTCTTATTAAGTTTTTATTGGAGCCTCCCCAATTTCATTACTGTTAGTGAACAAATTTTTCCACCAAACTCTTATATATTTTGCCCAATACAATGATGATAACTGCACTAACAATTAAATGAATTGTAAATGAGTTTTACAATCACTCTTTGCATTTTAAAAAGGGGTAGCTCCCTTCATAAGATAAAACTAACTTTATGGGTACGCTTTTAACCTTAAAGCTTGGGAAAGGAGATTGTCTAATAATAAAAAACAAATGACAACTGCAGATGCCCCACACACCTACAAAAAAAATTTCTAGAATAAAAATGATGATCATAGTTTCACTCAGACATAAGAATGGGAATGAAACCTAGATATTAAACCACTTAACTGTAACAATACTATCAAAACACTTCACGTACACAAGAATGCAAGCATTTTGATAGTATAAGCATGAAATAAATGAGATTTCAACACTGCAAATACATATACACCATGCAAGACTTTCCTTTTATCCAATTTTCTACCAACTCAACATAAGAAGGATTAATAAGATAACAACAAGATAATTTGACTCAATGCCAAGTTTCTCATGTATTAATGAATAGAACAACAACATAATACTTTGTTCCCTAGAAAGTATTACACAACCAATGTATGTATATCAAAAACCTAATGTTTTAAAACATAATATTTTAAAACATGTAAATAACTCTTCCCAACTGATCTAGTCACGAAACAATTTTTTCAAAATATCCGCAATTATCCTCTTTCATCTCTTATATAGCAATATGGAACAAAACCAATTCTAATATGTAACTATTTCTTGCAATGGATAATTAAAATAAAACATTCCTTCTTTTGATAATACAATATAGAAGAATGGGTTTGATAAAGTTCAACATAAATTGACATATGCCAAAGTATTTTGAAAGGAATCTAATAAAAACTAAGCTGGGATGTCTTTTCCATCATCTTCATTAGCAACTCGATAATCTTGTTCATCTCCATCTACTTGTTCACTTGTCTAGATTTTGCATGGTAGTTTTTAATGCAAGCTAATACTAAATCTTGACATTATACACCTGGAGAGAAACCCCCTGCATGCACAAGACCACTTGCAAATGTCATTTCCACAATAGGTTCTGTAGGGTTTGCATTCATTCTCTCCCAAATTTCCTTCATATCTGCATGGCCTAGGTCTGTGTCTTTAATTCTTGCGAGATGGTTATTAATTATGATGGAAAATTTTTAAACCTGTTATTTATATTTCATGTTTCTAAATTGTATTAGCCGCCTAACTGCATAGTTAATTATCCTCAAGAGTAGATGGTTTATAGTGGGAAGAAAAAGGATGTGTATAGTAGCTCGGTGTATGGGAGTTTTAGTAGACATGAACATGTAAAACAACAACACTGATACTTCTTCTAGGAAATGCCAATGGTATGATATTTAAATAAGAATAGTAGTGTGGTAATGAACTCACCTTCTATTACTGTAGTTGTTCACAAATTGAAAGCTAATTGAGCATGAAAACTCACCTCGATCACTACATGACTTGCGGCTCTAATAATTAGCTTAGTAAAAACCCAACTATATACATAATATAGATGAATTAGGGCGTAAGAACACCTAATTAATGATTTTTGCAAAAATGATGTTACTTATTAGGATATCAGCTAAGTCACTTTATCGGTCAATTAATTTACAAAAATAAATCCAAAGGAGCTCTTTATTGAAAGAAATTGCCATCACCAAACTCTTCAATCAGTGAACTTATTAGTTCACGAACCACCTGTTAGGGTTAGATAGCAGAAGATATCAATTGAATGCAAATAAAGATTAAATAGAGGAATGAAAATACACAAAAATAATAATAGCGAGAGATAAGTTTTAACGTGGTTCATCCAAACTCAGGCTACATCCACCAATAGCGAGTCCAATATTATTATCCAGTAAATCAAAACCGATTACAACCAACAATCCTTGCAACTCAATACTGTTACAAATGCTACAATACAATATCAACCAAAACCCTAACCCTTAGCTGCATTTATCAAGCCTTATATTAGTTATAAAAATAGGTTTTTTTATGTTAGCTCATGGATTTTTTTTTTCATGAGATGCACCCCTGAACCCCTGCTTCTCAGGGGCTGCCGCCCCCAAACCCTAGCGAGGATACATAACTAGTGTTCAGTACTTGCATGATCAATCACCACCTACCAACAATCTCCCACTTGGAGACTGATCAGAATGCACACCAAACAATCTCCAACTTGGAGACTGATCCTGGATGACATCACTGTGCGTGCAACTCCAACTTAAAATAAGCACCCTGGACTATGTTGTTCTAATTTTATTATTTCAGTCATGAAGACCAACCGAAGCTGAAGAGGAGCTTAGCTTCTCCCTTGTCACTACCTTTGTAAACATATCCACTAGATTTTCATCTGTATGTATCTTTTCTAGCCTTAACTGTCCATCATCCAACACCAACCGAATAAAGTGATACCTCAACTATATGTGTTTGCTCTTTGAATGTAAGGTAGAATTTTTGCAAGATGTATGGCACTCTAACTGTCTATATACAAAGAACTATTAGCCTGTTGTTTTCCCAAATCTTCCATGAAAGATTGCAGCCATATCATCTCCTTGCTTGCTTCTGTTTCAGCTACATACTCTGCCTCTGTGGTGGATAAAGCAACCACCTTTTGCAATCGTGAGATCCAACTCACTGCTGCCCCACCTATAGTAAAGACATAACCTGTAGTACTCCACTTGGGATCAATATCCGCTACCAAATCTAAGTTTACATAGCCTGCTAAATTAGTATTAGAGCCCCCAAAACATAAATGTGTATTGGATGTACCTCTCAAATATCTGAGAATCTATTTTACCACATTCCAATGCTCCAATCCGAGATGAATCATATACCTACTTACAACTCCTACAGCATGTGCAATAAATGGTCTCATGCATACCATGGCATATATTAAGCTTCCTACAATTGAAGCATATGGTATCTTGGAAATTTTTTCTTCCTCCTCTTGTGTGCTTGAACACATCTCCTTAGTCAATTTCAAATGACTGGGCAAAGGTGTGCTGATAGCTTTTGCATTCTGCATATAGAATCTCTACAACACCTTTTCAACATAAGCATCCTAAGATAGAGTCAATTTTTTGTGCTGCCTATCCCTACAAATTTTCATACCAAGGATTTGTTTTGCTGCCCCCACATCCTTCATAGCAAATGACTGTGCTAACTGTTGTTTTAACTCTCTTATGTGATCCATGTTAGACCCAGCTACAAGCATGCCATCAACATATAAACATAAAATAATGTAGCTCTCATTATCCAACCTCTTAAAATAGACACAATGGTTAGAATTACACCAACTATAGCCTTGCTCAGCCATAAAACTATCAAATTTTAGATACCATTGCCAAGGTGCTTGTTTCAATCCATATAAACTCTTCAATTTGCACACTAATTTCTCCTTACCTCTGACCTCAAATCCTTGGGGCTATTCCATGTATATCTCCCCCTCCATAACACAATGGAGAAAGGCAGTTTCACATGTAGCTATTCCAAATGCAAATCTTCAGTAGCCACAATACTTAAAACAATACGAATAGAAGTCATCTTAACAACCAGAGAAAAAATCTCATCAAAATCAATGCCCTTTTTCTATGCAAATCCTTTTACTACTAACCTGGCTTTAAATCTTTTCTTACCTCCATCTTCCTCTTTTAGCCTATAAACCCATTTGTTTGGTAAATCTTTTTTACTTGTAGGCAACTTACATAATTCCCATATCTTATTTTTCAACAAGAAGTCCATTTCTTCTTTCATTGCAAGCTCGCACTAAACCTTGGTATCCACCTACATAGCTTCATCATACCGTTCTAGTTCACTAGCATCGGTTAACAAAATAGAATACAAATAGGGAGAAAACCTTTTAGGAGGTCTACTTAGCCTTGTTGGCCGTCTAACATTCATTG
The DNA here is from genome assembly GCA_027924645.1 of Cunninghamia lanceolata. NCBI lineage: Eukaryota > Viridiplantae > Streptophyta > Pinopsida > Cupressales > Cupressaceae > Cunninghamia > Cunninghamia lanceolata. Next base: position 884,369 of record BSBN01001682.1, on the reverse strand, counting down.
TAGTTTGTGGTATTTCTTGTTGCTATTGCGGAGCATGAGGAACCACTGGAACATCACTATTTGGAGTATCATCCAGCACCACATAATCCTTTTCTTTCTTCTCATGCTGCTATAACTGATTTTGTACAATACCTTCTCATTGAATACAACATCCTTGCTTCTCACAATTTTTAGATTTTCAAAATCCCAAATCCTATAACCAAATTCATCAATGCCATATCCAACAAAGGTACACTTTTTTGATTTTGCATCTAGCTTGGTTCTATTTTTAGAATCTACATGTGCAAATGCTTCACATCCAAAGGTTTTGAGAAAAGAATAAATCACCTGCTTATCTATCCATGTTTCCTCTGGAATACCACAACCCAAAGGAATTAAGGACCCATATTAATTAAATATACAATGGTGTTGACAACCTCTGCCCACATATTTAAAGGCAGCCCAGCATGTAATCTCATGGTCCTTGCACGCTCCATTATTGCCCTATTCATGTGTTCAGCCACTCCATTTTCTTATGGAGTCCCTGGAACTATTTTCTACCTATGAATTCCATTAAAGGAACAATAATCCTTAAATTCTTTGTTGCAATACTCAACACCATTATCAGATCTATTTTAATTTTTGACCTGTCTCATTCTCAACCAAGATTATCCATTTCTTAAATGTTTTAAATACATCAAATTTCTGCCCAAGGAAATAAATCCAAACCTTCCTAGTTGCATCATCTATGAATGTAACCTAATATCGAGAACCACCAAGAGAAGATGCCTGGGTCGGTCCCCATACATCTGTATGCACAAGCTCCAACTTTTCATCTTTCTTTTGCTTCCCATCCTTTAGAAAACTAACTCACTTTTGTTTGCCATACACACAACTTTCACATAAATCCATATTAATACATTTCAGACCTGGTAAAACTTTCTTAGAATGAAGTACCTTCATACTTTTTTCACTCATATGTTCAAGTCTGTTATGCCACAGTGTTGTCTCAGAACCCACAACTTTTCCAATCTCTTCCTGTGAACCTGTAGCAACTGTTCCTGAACCTGTTTGTTTTTTCTTTGCAACAACTAAAGTTGAAGGAACAATATGACCTGTAGAAAGATATAAGGTGCTTACTTTCACACCTTTTGCTACTATTAAGGCACATTTTGAAACCTTCCAATTTTTATCAGTAAATGTAACAATGCAACCTTCTTCAGCTAGCTGCCCTGTTGAAATTAAATTCCTACTAAGCCTTGGAACATGCCTTACCTCTTGTAGTAGCCAATGATTCCCATTCTGTAACTTAATCTTGATTCTTCTCTTTCCAACAATCTGACAGGGTTCGTTATCTCCCAAATAAACCAGTCTAAAATCCCCTTGAACATAATCAAGAAAATAACTTCTATGGGGCATAGCATGAAATGAGGCCCCTGAATCTAAAACCCATTAAGCGTCAGCATTATCTAGGGAAAGAATCAAAGCATGATCTTCAGATTTATTGCTTACCACATTTGCCTCCATATTGCCTTCTTGTTTGTCTCCTTCTCTATTCTTCTGAGACCAGCAATCTTCCTTCAGATTACCTAGTTTCCCACAATACCAACAATTCTTCTATCCTCTGGATTGGGATCTCTTGTCCTTTGATTTTCCTTGTGACTTCCCATCACCTCTAAAACCTTTTCCTCTCTTCTTTGATCTGCCCATGCTTTCTGCATTTCAAAACACTGCCTGATGTGGATCCACTTGAGCTTTTCCTAAGAATTTCCTCACTCAGAATAACACTATCAACATCATCAAATTTTAGGACATTAGAACAAAAAATAGATTTACTAACTGCTATTACCAAACTATTCCATCTTTTAGGCAAAGAACATAATATCAAGAGAGCACAAACTTCTTCATAACAATTTACATTTACAGAAGTCAATTGACTTGTAATCGTACTAAATTCATTTAAATGATCTGTCATAGATCCACCTTCAATCATTTTTAGATTAAACAAATGCTTCATGAGAAATACCTTATTTGAGGCTGAGGGTTTTTCATACAATTTAGCAAAAGCTTTCATTAGACCATTTGTTGTCTTCACTTCTGTTATATTGAATGCCACCGATGGTGCTACGTACAACCGAATGGTTCCCAGTGCCTTTCTGTCAAGAAGATTCCATTCCTCATCAGTTATTGTTGTCAGTTTCATGGCTAGTCCCTCCAAAGGCATCCATAAATCCTTCTGATAGAGATAATCCTCCATCTGCATCTCCATAACTGATAGTTCTGCCCATTGAATTTGTCTACCTTCAATTTACCCTCATCTGCCATTGCTCCCACTCAACTGTGAGACTCTCACTCAACTGTGAGACCTTCCTGCAGATGATAATCAAACACAACCCACTCTTATATGACTTGTTAAGGTTAGATGGCAGAAGATATCAATTAAATGCAAATAAAGATTAAATAGATGAATGAAAAATACACAGAAATAATAATAGCGAGAGACAAATTTTAACGTGGTTCACCCAAACTCGGGGTACATCCACCAACAGAGAGTCCAATATTATTATCTAGTAAATCAAAACCGATTACAACCAACAATCCCTGCAACTCAATACCATTGCAAATGCTACAATACAATATCAACTAAAACCCTAACCCTTAGCCACTTTTATCAAGCCTTATGTCGATTACAAAAATAGTTTTTTTTTAAGTCGGCTCATGGAATTTTTTTTTTCAGGGGATGCACCCCTGAACCCTTGCTTCTTGGGAGCTTCCACCCCTAAACCCCAGCTCGGGGCCTGGCCCAGCCCTGAATCCCAGTGAGGATACATAACTAGTGTTTAGTACTTGCATGATCAATCACCACCTTCCAACAATCTCCCATTTGGAGACTCATTAGAATCCACACCATACAATCTCCCACCTAGAGATTGATCTTGGACGACACCGCTATGCATGCAGCTCCCACTTGAAATGAGCACCCTGGACTTTACTGTTCTGACTTTATTATTTCAATCTTGAAGACCAAATGAAGCTGAAGAGGAGATCAACTTCTCCCTTGTCACTGCCTTTGTACACATATCTATTGGATTTTCATCTATATGTATCTTTTCTAGCCTTAACTGTCCATCATCCAACACCAACAGAAGAAAGTGATACCTCAACTGTATGTATTTGGTATTTGAATGCAAGGCAGAATTCTTTGCAAGATGTATGACACTATGACTGTTTGTATACAAAGAACTGTTAGCTTTTTGTTTGCCCAAATCTTCCATGAAAGATTGCATCCACATCATCTCCTTGCTTGCCTCTATTGTAGCTACATACTCTACCTCTGTGGTGGATAAAGAAACCAACTTTTGCAACCATGAGATCCAACTACCTACTATCCCACCTACAGTAAAGACATAATCTGTAGTACTCCACCTGGTATCAATATCTGCTGCCAAATCTGAGTCTACATAGCCTACTAAATTAGTATTAGAGCCACCAAAAAATAATGTGTATTGGACGTACCCCTCAAATATTTGAGAATCAATTTTATTGCATTCCAATGCTCTAATTTAGGATGACGCATATACCTGCTTATGACTCCTACAATGCATGTGCAATATCTAGTCTCGTGCATACCATGGCGTACATTAAGCTTCCTATAGCTGAAGCATATGGTATCTTGGATATTTTGTCTTCCTCCTCTTGTGTGTTTGGACACATCTCCTTAGTCAATTTCAAATGACTGGGCAAAGGTGTGCTGACAGCTTTTGCATTTTGCATATAGAATCTTTGCAACACCTTTTCAACATAAGCAACTCGAGATAGAGTCAATTTTCTATGTTGCATATCTCTGCAAATTTTTATACCAAGGATTTCTTTTGTTGCCCCCAAATCCTTCATAGCAAATGACTATGCTAATTGTTGTTTTAACTCTCTTATGTGATCCATGTTAGACCCAGCTACAAGCATGCCATCAACATATAAATATAAAATAATGTAGCTATCATTATCCAACCTCTTAAAATAAACACAATGGTCAGAATTACATCGACTGTAGCCTTGCTCAGCCATAAAACTATCAAATTTCAGATACCATTACCGAGGTGCTTGTTTCAAGCCATACAAACTCTTCTTCAATCTACACACCAGTTTCTCCTTACCTCTAACCTCAAATCATTGGGGTTGTTCCATGTATATCTCCTCCTCCAAATGACCAAGGAGAAAGATAGTTTTCACATCTAGTTGTTCTAAATGCAAATCTTCAATAGCCACAATACTTAAAAGAGTACGAATAGAAGTTATCTTAACAACCGGAGAAAAAATCTTATCAAAATCAATGCCCTTTTTATGTGCAAATCTTTTTACTACTAACCTCGATTTAAATATTTTCTTACCTCCATAATCCTCTTTCATCCTATAAATCCATTTGTTTGGTAATGCCTTTTTACCTGCAGGCAACTTACATAACTCCCATGTCTGATTTTTCAGCAAGGAGTCCATTTCTTCTTTCATTGCAAGCTCCCAATGAACCTTAGTATCCACCTGCATAGCTTCATCATACCCTTCTGGTTCACCACAATTGGTTAAAAAAATAGAATACAAAGAGGGAGAAAACCTTTTAGGAGGTCTACTTAGCCTTGTTGACTATTTAACATTCACTAGAGTTTGTGGTATTTCTTGTTGCTGTTGCAAAGCATGAGGAACCACTAGAACATCACTATTTGGAGTATCATCCAACACCACATAATCCTTTTCTTTCTTCACATGCTACTGCAATTGATCTTTGTACAACACCTTCTCATTGAATACAACATCCCTACTTCTCACAATTTTCTAATTTTCAAAATCCCAAAGCCTATAACCAAATTCATCAATGCCATATCTAACAAAGGTACACTTTTTTGATTTTACATCCAGCTTGGTTCTATTTTTAGAATCTATATGTGCAAATGCTTCACATCCGAAGGTTTTGAGAAAATAATAACTAATCTGCTTATCTATCCATGCTTCCTCTAGAATACCACAACCCAAAGGAACTGAAGGACCTCTATTAATTAAATATATAGTGGTGCTGACAGCCTCTGCCCACATATTTAAAGGTAGCCCAACATGCAATCTCATGGTCCTTGCACTCTCCATTATTATTCTATTCATGCGTTTAGCCACTCCATTTTCCTGTAGAGTCCCTAGAACTGTTTTCTTCCTACAAATTCCATTAAACGAACAATAATCCTCAAATTATTTGTTGCAATACTCACCACCATTATTAGATCTTAGACATTTTAATCTTTTACCTATCTCATTCTCAACCAAGCTTCTCCATTTTCTAAATGTTTCAAATACATCAGATTTATGCCTGAGGAAATAAATCTAAACCTTCTTAGTTGTATCATCTATGAATATTACATAATACCGAGAGCCACCAAGAGAAGATACCTGAGCCAGTCCCCATACATCTGTATGCACAAGCTCCAACTTTTCATATTTCTTTTGCTTCCCATCCTTTAGAAAACTAACTCTCTTTTGTTTGCCATACACACAACTTTCACAGAAATCCATATTAATACATTTCAGACCTGGTAAAACTTTCTTAGAATTGAGTACCTTCATACCTTTTTCACTCATATGCCCAAGTCTGTTATGGGATAGTGTTGTCTTAGAACCTACAGCAACTTTTCTAATCTCTTCCTGCGACCCTGCAGCAACTATTCCTGAACCTGTTTGTTTTTTCTCTACAACAACTAAAGTGGAAGGAACAGTATGACTTGTACAAATATATAAGGTGCCTACTTTCACACCTTTTGCTACTATTATGGTACCTTTTGAAACCTTTAAATTTTTATTAGTAAATGTAACAATGCAACCTTCTTTATCTAGCTGCCCTACTAAAATTAAATTACTACTGAGCCTTGGAACATGCCTTACCTCTTGTAGTAGCCAATGATTCCCATTCTGCAACTTAATCTTAATTCTTCCCTTTCCAATAATCTGATAGGGTTCATTATCTCCCAAATAAACCAGTCCAAAATCCCCTTGGACATAATCAAGAAAATAACTTCTATGGGGCATAGCATGAAATGAGGCCCCTGAATCTAAAACCCATGAATCATTAGCATTATCTAGGGAAAGAATCAAAGCATCATCTTCAGATTTATTGCTTACCACATTTGCCTCCTTATTGCCTTCTTGTTTGTCTCCTTCTTTATTCTTCTGAGACCAGCAATCTTTCTTTAGATGACCTAGTTTCCCACAGTAACAACAATCCTTCTGTCCTCTAGATTGGGATCTCTTGGCCTTTGATTTTCCTCGTGAGTTCCCATGACCTCTAGAACCTTTTCCTCTCTCCTTTGATTTGCCCCTACTTTCTACATTCAAAACACTGCCTGATGTGGACCCACCTGAGATTTTCCTATGAATTTTCTCACTCAGAATAACACCAACAACATTATCAAATTTTAGGGTATTTGAACTAGAAATAGAGTTACTAACTGCTATTACCAAACTATTCCAGCTTTTAGGCAAAGAACATAATATTAAGAGAGCTCTAACTTCTTCATCAAATTTTACATTTATAGAAGTCAATTGACTGGTAATCATATTAAATTTAAATGATCTGTCACAGATCCACCTTCAATCATTGTCAGATTAAATAAACGCTTCGTGAGAAATACGTTATTTGAGGCTGAGGAGTTTTCATACAATTTAGCTAAAGCTTTCATCAGACCATCTATTGTCTTCACTTCTGTTATATTAAATGCCATCGATGATACTAGGCACAACTGAATGGTTCCCAATGTCTTTCTGTCAAGAAGATTCTAATCCTCATCAGTCATTATTGCCAGTTTCTTGGCTACTCCTTGCAATGAAATCCATAAATCCTTCTGATAAAGATAATCCTCCATCTGTATCTTCCATAACTGATAGTTCTGTCCATTGAATTTGTTTACCTTCAATTTACCCTCATCCGCCATTGTTCCCACTCAACTGTAAGACTCGCACTCAACCATGAGACTCCCACTCAACCGTGAGACCTTCCTGCATACGATAATCGAACACAACCCGCTCTGATACCACTTGTTAGGGTTAGATGGCAGAAGATATCAATTAAATGCAAATAAAGATTAAATAGAGGAATAAAAATTAGATAGAAATAATAACAGCGAGATAAAAGTTTTAACATGGTTCACCCAAACTAGGGCTACATCCACCAACAGAGAGTCCAATATTATTATCTAGTAAATCAAAACTGATTACAACTAGTAATCCCTACAACTCAATACTGTTGCAAATGCTACAATACAATATTAGCCAAAACCCTAACCCTTAGCAAATTTTATCAAGCCTTATGTCAGTTACAAAAATAGTTTTTTTATGTCAGCTCATGGAAATTTTTTTTTTGGGGGATGCACCCCTGAACCCCTGCTTCTCGACTTGGCCCCAAACCCTCGTGAGGATACATAACTAGTGTTCAGTACTTGCATGATCAGTCGCCACCTACCAACAACCTCCCACTTGGAGACTGATTAGAATCCACATCAAACAATCTCCCACTTGGAGATTGATCCTTGATGACACCACTGAGCATGCAGCTCCCATTGGAAATAAGCACCCTGGACTCTGTTGTTCTAATTTTATTATTTCAATTTTGAAGACCAACCAAAGCTTAAGAGGAGCTCAGTTTCTCCCTTGTCACTTCTTTTGTAAACATATCTGCTAGATTTTCATCTGTATGTATCTTTTCTAGCCTTAACTATCCATCATCCAACACCGAACGAATAAAGTGATACCTCAACTGTATGTGTTTGGTCTTTGAATGCAAGGCAGAATTATTTGCAAGATGTATGGCACTCTGACTGTTTGTATACAAAGAACTGTTAGCCTGTTGTTTGCCAAAATCTTCCATGAAAGATTGCAGCCATATCATCTCCTTGCTTACCTCTATTGCAACTACATACTTTGCCTCTGTGGTGGATAAAGCAACCACCTTTTGCAACCATGAGATCCAACTCATTGATGTCCCACCTACAGTAAAGACATAACCCGTAGTACTCCGCCTGGAATCAATATCCCATTCCAAATCTGAGTCTACATAGCTTGCTAAATCAGTATTAATGTCTCCAAAACATAAATGTGTATTAGATGTACCTCTCAAATAACTGAGAATCCATTTTACCGCATTCCAATGCTCTAATTCAGGATGGCTCATATACCTGCTTATAACTCCTAGAACATGTGTAATATTTGGTCTCATGCATACCATGGCATACATTAAGCATCCTACAACTGAAGCATATGGTATCTTGGACATTTTTTCTTCCTCCTCTTGGGTCTTTGGACACATCTCCTAAGCCAATTTCAAATGAATGGGCAAAGGTGTGCTAACACCTTTTGCATTCTGCATATAGAATCTCTGCAACACTTTTTCAACATAAGCATCCTGAGATAGAGTTAATTTTCTATGCTACCTATCTCTGCAAATTTTCATACCAAGGATTTGTTTTACTGCCCACAAATCCTTCATAGCAAATGACTGTGCCAACTATTGTTTTAACTCTCTTATGTGATCCATGTTAGACCCAACTACAAGCATGCCATCAACATATAAACATAAAATAATGTAGCTCTCATTATGCAACCTCTAAAAATAAACACAATGGTTAGAATTACACTGATTGTAGCCTTGCATAGCCATAAAACTATCAAATTTTAGATACCATTTCTAAGGTGCTTGTTTCAAGCCATACAAACTCTTCTTCAATCTACATACCAATTTCTCCTTACCTCTGACCTCAAATCCTTGGGGCTATTCCATGTATATCTCCTCCTCTAAATCACCATGGAGAAAGACAGTTTTCACATCTAGCTGTTCCAAATGCAAATCTTCAGCAGCCACAATACTTAAAACAGTACGAATGGAAGTCATCTTAACAACTGGAGAAAAAATCTCATCAAAATCAATGCCCTTTTTCTGTGCAAATCCTTTTACTACTAACCTGGCTTTAAATCTTTTCTTACATCCATCTTCCTCTTTCTGCCTATAAATCCATTTGTTTGGTAAAGCCTTTTTACCTGCAGGTAACTTACATAATTCCCATGTCTAATTTTTCAGCAAGGAGTCCATTTCTTCTTTCATTGCAAGCTCCCACTGAACCTTGGTATCCACCTGCATAGATTCATCATACCCTTCTGGTTCACCAGCATCAGTTAACAAGATATAATACAAAGAGGGAGAAAACCTTTCAGGAGGTCTACTTATCCCTGTTGATTGTCTAACATTCACTATAGTTTATGGTATTTCTTGTTGCTGTTGCGGAGGATGAGGAACCACTGGAACACCACTATTTGGAGTATCATCGAGCACCACATAATCCTTTTCTTTCTTCTCATTCTGCTACAATTAATTTTTGTACAACATCTTCTCATTGAATACAACATCCCTGCTTCTCACAATTTTTTGATTTTTAAAATTCTAAAGCCTATAACCAAATTCATCAATGCTATATCCAACAAAGGTACACTTTTTTGATTTTGCATCCATCTTGGTTCTATTTTTAGAATCTACATGTGTAAATGCTTCACATCTAAAGGTTTTGAGAAAATAATAACTCACCTGCTTATCTGTCCATGCTTCCTTTGGAATACCACAACCCAAAGGAACTGAAGGACCTCTGTTAATTAAATATATAGTAGTGTTGACAGCCTCTGCCCACATATTTAAAGGCAGCCCAGCATGCAATCTCATGGTCCTTGCAGGCTCCATTATTGTCCTTTTCATGCGTTCAACCACTCCATTTTCCTGTGGAGTCCCTGGAACCATTTTCTACCTATGAATTACATTAAAGGAACAATAATCCTCAAATTCTTTATTGCAATACACACCACCATTATCAGATCTAGGACATTTTAATCTTTTACTTGTCTCATTCTCAACCAAGATTCTCCATTTCTTAAATATTTCAAATACATCAGATTTCTACTTGAGGAAATAAATCCAAACCTTCCTAGTTGCATCATCTATGAATGTAACATAATACCGAGAGCCACCAAGAGAAGATACCTGAGCCGATTCATGTACATCTGTATGCACAAGCTCCAACTTTTCATCTTTCTTCTGCTTCCAATCCTTTAGAAAAATAACTCTCTTTTGTTTCCCATACACACAACTTTCATCGAAATCTATATTAATACATTTCAAACCTGGTAAAACTTTCTTAGAATGAAGTAGTTTCATACCTTTTTCACTCATATGCCCAAGTTTTTTATGTCAGTGTTGTCTCAGAACTTGTAGCAACTTTTCCAGTCTCTTCCTGTGAACCTGCAGTAACTGTTCCTAAACTTGTTTGTTTTTTCTCTGCAACAACTAAACTAGAAGGAATAGTATGACCTGTACAAAGATATAAGGTGCATACTTTCACACCTTTTGCTACTATTAAGGCACCTTTTGAAACTTTCTAATTTTTATCAGTAAATGTTACAATGAAACCTTCTTCACCTAGCTATCCTATTGAAATTAAATTCCTACTGAGCCTTGGAACATGCTTTACCTCTTATAGTAGCCAATGATTCCCATTCTACAACTTAATCTTGATTCTTCCCTTTCCAACAATCTGACAAGGTTCGTTATCTCCCAAATAAACCAGTCCAAAATCCCCTTGGACATAATCAAGAAAGTAACTTCTATGGGGCATAGCATGAAATGAGGCCCTTGAATCGAAAACCCATGAATCATTAGCATTATCTAGGGAAAGAATCAAAGCATCATCTTCAAATTTATTGCTTACCACCGTTGTCTCCTTATTTCCTTCTTGTTTGTCTCCTTCTTTATTCTTCTGAGACCAAAAATCTTTCTTTAGATTACCTGGTTTCCCACAGTACCAACAACCCTTCTATCCTTTGGATTGGGATTTCTTGTTCTTTGATTTTCCTCTTGACTTCCCATAACCTCCAAAAACTTTTTCTCTCTCCTTTGATCTGCCCCGGCTTTCTACATTCAAAACACTGCCTGAGGTGGATCCACCTGAGCTTTTCCTAAAAATTTCCTCACTCAGAATAACACCAACAACATCATAAAATTTTAGGGTATTTTAACCAAAAATAGAGTTACTAACAGCCATTACCAAACTCTTCTAGCTTTCAAGCAAAGAACATAATATCAAGAGAGCTCTAACTTTTTCATCAAATTTTACATTTACAGAAGTCAATTGACTGGTAATCTTATTAAATTCATTTAAATGATCTGTCACAGATCTACCTTCAATCATTTTCAGATTAAACAAATGCTTCATGAGAAATACCTTATTTGAGGCTTAGAGTTTTTCATACAATTTAGCTAAAGCTTCAATCAAACCATCTATTATCTTCGCTTCCATTATATTGAATGCCACCGATGGTGCCAGGCACAACTGAATGGTTCCCAGTGCATTTTTGTCAAGAAGATTCCAATCCTCATTAGCCATTGTTGCCAGTTTCTTGGCTATTCCTTCCAACGGCATCCATAAATCCTTCTGCTAGAGATAATCCTCCATTTGCATCTTCCATAACTGATATTTCTGTACATTGAATTTTTCTACCTTCAGTTTACCCTTGTTCGCCATTGCTCCCACTCAACTGTGAGACTCCCACTCAACCATGAGACCTTCTTGCATAAGATAATCGAACGCAACCCGCTCTGATACCACTTTTTAGGGTTAGATGACAGAAGTGAAAGGAAGCTAGGTGTGCGGAAACACTTCCTACACTAATCTAATGAGGAGAGGGATATGCAAATTCAACTTTATCCTAACTATTACAGCAATGTTAAACTATTAACATGAGATATTACAGCAAAACACAAGAACCAGAATGTAGACAGAAGAAGAGAGAAAGATTTACGGTGGGGAAAACCCTTGTTGGGTGAAAAACCCCACACTCAGAAACCTGCACAATGTATTAACAAATCTGAAAGAATGTTTACAATACACCTGCAATGTAAGCTTCAATGGTCTTCAAAACTCGTGTCTAGAGTCAATCCGGTAGCATAACAATACCTGTAAACCTATGATACAAACTCCATCTCCAAGCACCTGTATAAATAGGAAATACAAGGCAATATTGGACCTTTCTTAGAATGGGTGTCCAACATGGCATCTTAGACCAAAACCCATGCCTAGGGACACTTGGTCAATATTGTAGAATGTGTCTGACACTTGTCCACAACTCCCATCCCAAAGAGGTCACCTATTTCCAAAATGGGCTATGACAGATGCTCTTATGATACTTACGACCATCATAGAATCTGTCATAGTGGTTACAACTTACAACTGTAAGAGAATCTAACATACACATGCTATAAATAACATATTCTCTTACAACATGTCATATTCCACCTTGGGGCACCCAAATATGCCTTATTCAAAGATGCTTCATGACACATGTCATCACCTGTCTTACAATCTTCTATTCTCGACTCTTACATGCCATAGATTCATCATAGGAATCTGTCATATCCGTTTCGGTCAAACATTCCTTACACAACATAGAAGATGCTGACACATGATAGAATATTCCTACCACTAAGTGGGATGCCTATCTCCTCATGTGAGGACAAAAATGCAAGTTGTCATAATCCATGTAGGATTGACACATCACCGTGCCACATCCCACAATATGACAAAGTGGAATTTTCATATATTTACAACATAGACAATTAGATAATAAATACAAACATTACAAATGCAGAGAATTACCAAGGTTGAGACACTTTAATTCCCAACATTCTCCCACTTGTCGAACACATTGTAAGAGCCAATAGAAAAACAAGATTTAACTGCTATAGGCTGAGAGGCCCATAGACTCTGAACACCATCTGAACTTTTCTGTGCCCACTAGTTTCGTCAATGCATCTGCAACATTCTTTAAAGTATCTACCTTCTCCAAATTTACCTTTCCATCCTCAACCGTGTACCTCACGAAGTGAAACTAAACATCAATGTGTTTGGTTCTAGCATGGAAAGTTAGATTCTTTGCAAGGCAAATTGCACTCTGACTGTCACAACTGATCATGATCTGACCTGCATCAACACCAATATCTGAACACAATCTTTTAAGCCAAATGGTTTCCTTACAAGCATGAGTTGCTGCCATGTACTCAGCTTCTGTTGTGGACAAAGCAACAACAGGTTATCGCTTACTCATCCAACTAATAGCACCACCAAATAGTGTAAACACATTAGCACTGGTGGATCTCCTGCTGTCAATGTCACCTACCCAATCTGAATCCACAAATCCATGAATATCAATAGAATGTAGAGGTCCTGAAACATTACCATGATAGCAAATGGAATACTAGGAAGTACCCCTCAAATATCTAAACACTTGCTTAACTGCATCCCAATGAACCCATCCAGGATTAGCCATAAATCGACTAAGGACTCCCACTGCTTGGGCAATGTCTGGTCTTGTGTAGACCATAGCATACATCAAACTGCCAACAACACTAGCATAAGAAACTCTACTCATGTCCTCCACCTCACTAGGAGATTTTAGACAATCCTCAATAGACAACTTTGTCCCCAAAGAAACAGGAACACACAATGGTCTACAATCTGCCATGCTGAATCTATCAAACACGGACTTCACATACTTATTCTGGCTTAACAAAAGTTTTTTGTTGGTTTTGTCTCTTCTGATTTCCATTCCTAGAATGTACTTGGGTGCCCCTAAATCTTTCATTTCAAACTGTGCCAACAACTATGATTTAAAATCTGAAATCATATTCTTACCCTTCCCAATGAGCAACATATCATCAACATACAGTGCAACAATGAGAATACGATCACCATCAAACTTATAATAAACATTGATCCGATTTCGATCTCACAAATCTAATTGACAACACAATGGCATCAAACTTCAAGTACCATCTCCTAGGGGATTGCTTCAAACCATACAAAGACTTCTTAAGTTTGCAAACCAAATTTTCTTTACCTTTCACCATGTAATGTTTTGGCTGTGACATGTAGATTTCTTCCTCCAAGTCACCATGAAGGAAAGTTGTCTTCACATCCATTTGTTCTACCTCTAAGTCATAAGTTACTGTGAGTGACAACAGGAATCAAATTCATGTCAGCTTTGCAACGGGAGAGAAGATCTCACCATAATCTATACCCTCCACTTGTGAATACCCCTTCGCAACCAATCTAGCCTTATACTTCTCAATACTGCCATTTACACCAATTTTATTCTTGAACACCCATTTACATCCAATGGGTTTCCATCTAGGAGGCAAAGGCACCAAGTCCCAACTTTGATTTTTTTCCAACGAAGCCATTTCTTCCTCCATGGCCTCCTTCCAGGAACCTGCATCCTTCATATCCAAAGCCTCTGATATAGTTCTAGGTTCATCACTATTAGTAATCAATGCATAAGCACAACTAGAATTAAGCAATGTAAAACCAAACCTTTCAGGTTGCTTTCTTATCCGTGTAGACCTCAAAAGCTGAGGTTGAGGTTTAGCTTCTTCATCTAAGCTTTCAGAGCTGCTAGAGCTCTCCTCATCATCAGGTCTAACATTGTCTTTCTGTTCAGTCTTCTCATGGGTGAGAGGAAACTAAACAACATCCTCTTTCTTTTCTTTTTCTTCTGGCTGCAAAATAGTGGAAGAAGGTGTAAGCTCTCTGAAGATGACACTTCTGCTATACAACACTTTTTCAACCACGGGGTCCCAAAGCTTGTATCCTTTCACATCAACACTATAGCTGATGAAGATACACTTGACAGCTTTGTTCTCCAACTTTGACCGCTTTGCCCTAGGCACATGTGCATATGCCTCACAACCAAAAACACGAAGATGCCTTACTAAAGGCTTTCTATTAGACCACACCTCCATGGGTGTCTTTCCAACAAGAGCTGATGTAGGAGATCTATTTACCAGATAGCAAGAAGTGGCAATAACTTTAGCCAAAAACTTTTGTTCTAGACCAGCTCCACTAAGCATACTCCTAGCCTTCTCCATCAGTGTCCTGTTCATCCTCTCTACAACTCTATTTTTCTGCGGTGTGTATGGAGTTGTCTTGTGCCTTTCAATCCCAAGTTCCTTGCAATACTTATCAAATTCTGTAGAACATAACTCACCACCATTGTTAGTTCTCAAACATTTAATCTTTTTACCAGTTTGATTTTCAGCAAAGGCTCTATAGAATTCAGATTTGCTTCTAAGAAAATAAATCCATGTCCTACTGTAATCATCTATAAAAGATACAAAGTATATAGATTTTGATAACGAAGGAACATTAACAGGACCAAACACATTAGAATGAATAAGGTCCAACACACCAGAAGACTTATGAGAACTCGAGTAAAACTTAACACGGTTTTGTTTTCCATAAATGCAATGTTCGCAAAAGTCAAACTCAAGATTACAGTCATCTAACCCCTCGACGAGGTTCTTATTTTTTAGGGTATGCATCTCTTATGCCATAACATTGTCTTTTCAATAGGAAGTTTAACTTCCAATGCATGATTACAACCATCAAGACTAGAAACAACAGATTTCTTCACTACTCATTCAGATGGTGGGGATGAAGTGACTGTTGCCCTCTTCCTTGAGTTAGAAGAATTATTGCATTGTGAAATGCATGCCTCCAACTAAAATAGAGTACCTCTCCAAGTACCCTTAGCAAGCACCATAGATCCTCTAGTCATCTTGCATCCTTCTTTCAAAAAGACAACCTGCACACTTGCATCATTCAAACTACTTATAGAAAGTAGGTTTTGTGCTAAGCCTGGGATGTGCATAACCCCAAAGATCCCCTTCACTCGACCATCAGGGAATCAAATAGAGACTCTTCCATGATCAACGATCTTTAGATGAGAGTCATCACCTAGATACACCTTTCCACCATCAAACTCCTCATACTTAGTGAACCAGTCTCGATGCGAGGTCATGTGGAATGATGCACCAGAGTTGATTAGCCACATATCATCAGATGCATGGGTTGCCAGGGCTGCGATGAAGGCATCACCGTTATCTTGAGATTTGTCAGAATCTGAATCAGGAGCTTTCTTCTTTTTCTTCTTCTCCTCTTTGCATTCCTTTCAGAAATGCCCGGTCTTTCCACAGTTCCAACAAGGAGCCTTGGACTTTCTAGGAGATTTAGATCTCCCACAAGATTTGGATCTACCCTTCTCAGCTTTCTTGTGCTTCTTCTTCCCTTTCTCCTTGGGTCTTCCATGAACTGCAAGGGCTTATTTAGCTACCTTAGAAGACTTTCTCCACATCTCTTCAGACAACAGTGAAGAAACCACCTCTTCCATTTTGAATGTGGATGTGGTGCTTCCAATTTCCATGACAAGATGATCCCATGAGTCTAGTAGAGAACAAAACAGAGTCATATGTCGATCCTCCTCCTCCATCTTTACACCGATAGATGTCAATTGTACAACCAATATGTTACAAGCATTCATATGCTCAGCAACAGATCCTCCATCCTCCATTCGAAGAGAATACAACTTCTTTCTCAGGAAAAGTTTATTGACTAGGGATTTGGCTTGATACACACCCCCCAACTTCTTCCAAAGGAGTTTTGTAGTAGTCTCCTCATGGACATTTAACAACACAAAATCAACAAGACTAAGTCTTATGAGACACTTAGCCTTCTAATCCTTTTGATCCCAATCGGCTTGTGACATTGCAGCTAGTTTAGTTTTGTTCACACTATCCCAAAGGTCTCGGTCAACTAACATGTCTTCCATTTTGAGCTTCCACAACTTGAAATTACTGCCATTAAACTTCTCTACTTCAAACCTTCATGATGTGCCTGCCATCTCCTTACTGTAATAAGATACAGAATGCTCTGTAAAAACTCCCACTCAACCTAAGTTAGCACAAAAAACCCCTACCCAACAATTAGGACCAAAGGTGATCAAGCTCTGATACCAATTGAAAGGAAGCTAGGTGTGCGGAAATGCTTCCTACACTAATCTAATGAGGAGAGGGATATGCAAATTCAACTTTATCCTAACTATTACAGAAATATTAAACCATTAACATGAGCTATTATAGTAAAATACAAGAACCAGAATGTAGACAGAAGAAGAGAGACAAAGATTTACAGTGAGGAAAACCCTTATCGGGTGAAAAACTCCACACTAAGAAACCTGCACAATTTATTAACAAATCTGAAAGAATGTTTACAATACACTTGCAATGCAAGCTTCAATGGTCTTCAACACTCATGTCTAGAGTCAATTTGGCAGCATAATAGTACTTGTAAACTTGTGATACAAACTCCATCTCCAAGCACCTGTATAAATAGTAAATACAAGGCAATATTGGACCTTTCTTGGAATGGGCATCCAACATGGCATCTTGGATGAAAACCCACACCTAGGGACACTTGGTCAACATTATAGAATGTGTCTGACACTTGTCCACAACTCCCATCCCAAAGAGTTCACCTATTTCTAAAATGGGCTATGATAGATGCTCTTACGACACTTACGACCATCATAGAATTTGTCATAGCGATTACAACTTACAACTATAAGAGAATTTGCCATACACATGCTATAAATAGCATATTGTCTTACAACATGTCATATTCCACCTTGGGGCACCCAAATATGCCTTATTCAAAGATGCTTCATGACACGTGTCATCACCTGTCTTACAATATTTTATTCTCGACTCTTACATGTCATAGATTCGTCATAGGAATCTGTCATAACCATTTTAGTCAAACATTCCTTACACAACATAGAAGATGCTGACACATGATAGAATATTCCTACCACTAAGTGGGATGCCTATCTCCTCATGTGAGAACAAAAATGCAAGTTGTCATAATCCATGTAGGATTGACACATCACCGTGCCACATCCCATAATATGAAAAAGTGGAATTTTTAAATATTTACAACATAGGCAATTAAATAATAAATACAAACATTACAAATGCAGAGAATTACCAAGGTTGAGACACCTTAATTCCCAACAAGAAGATATCAATTAAATGTAAATAAAGATTAAACAAAAGAATGTAAAATACATAGAAATAATAATAGCAAGATACAAGTTTTAATGTGGTTCACCCAAACTCAGGCTACATCCACCAATAGAGAGTCCAATATTATTTTTTAGTAAATCAAAACTGATTACAACCAGTAATCCCTGCAACTCAATACCATTGCAAATGCTACAATACAATATCAACCAAAACCCTAACCCTTAGCCACTTTTATCAAGCCTTATGTCGGTTACAAAAATAGGTTTTTTTTATGTTGGCTCATGGAATTTTTTTTTTCAGAGGATGCACCCCTGAACCCCTACTTCTCAGGGGCTGCAGTCCTCAAATCCTAGCTCGAGGCTCGACCTAGCCCTGAACCCTGGTGAGGATACATAACTAGTGTTAAGTACTTGCATGATCAGTTGCCACCTACCAACAAACTCCCACTTGGAGACTGATCAAAATCCACACCAAACAATCTCCCACCTGGAGATTGATCCTCGACAACACAGTTGTGCATGCAGCTCCCACTGGAAATAAGCACCCTAGACTTTGTTGTTCTAATTTTATTATTTTAGTCTTGAAGACAAACCAAAGCTGAAGAGGAGCTCAACTTCTCCCTTGTCACTGCCTTTGTAAACATATCCGCTGGCTTTTCATTTGTACATATCTTTTCCACCCTTAATTGTCCATCATCCAACACTGGACGAATAAAGTGATACCCCAACTATATGTGTTTGGTCTTTGAATGCAGGGCCAAATTTTTGCAAGATGTATGGCACTTTGACTAACTGTATACAAAGAACTGTTAGCCTGCTGTTTGCCCAAATCTTCCATGAAAGATTGCAGCCATATCATCTCCTTTCTTGCCTCTATTGCAGCTACATGCTCTGCCTCTATGGTGGATAAAGCAACCACTTTTTGCAACCATGAGATCCAACTCACTGCTGTCCCACCTACACTAAAGACATAACATGTAGTACTCCACCTATTATCAATATCCCCTGCCAAATTTGAGTCTACATAGCCTGCTAAATCAGTATTAGAGCCCCCAAAACATAAATGTGTATTGGATGTACCTCTCAAATATCTGAGAATCCATTTTACCGCATTCCAATGCTCAAATCTAGGATGACTCTTATACCTACTTACGACTCCTACAACATGTGCAATATCTGGTCCCGTACATACCATGGCGTACATTAAGCTTCCTACAGCTGAAGCATATGGTATCTTGGACATTTTTTCTTCCTCCTCTTGTGTCTTTGGACACATCTCCTTAGTCAATTTCAAATGATTGGGCAAAGGTGTACTGACAACTTTTGCATTCTGCATATAGAATCTCTACAACACCTTTTCAACATAAGCATCTTGAGATAGAGTCAAATTTCTATGCTGACTACCTCTGCAAATTTCTATACCAAGGATTTGTTTTGCTACCCCCAAATTCTTCATAGCAAATGACTATGCTAATTATTGTTTTAACTCTCTTATGTGATCCATGTTAGATCTAGCTACAAGCATGCCATCAACATATAAACATAAAATAATGTAGCTCTCATTATCCAACCTCTTAAAATAAACATAATGGTCAGAATTACACCGACTGTAGCCTTGCTCAGCTATAAAACTATCAAATTTCAGATAGCATTACTGAAGTGCTTGTTTCAAGCCATACAAACTCTTCTTCAATCTGTACACCATTTTCTCTTTACCTCTAACCTTAAATCCTTGGGGTTGTTGCATGTATATCTCCTCCTCCAAATCACCATGGAAAAAGGCACTTTTCACATCTAGCTGTTCCAAATGCAAATCTTCAGCAGCCACAATACTTAAAACAGTACGAATAGAAGTTATCTTAACAACCGGAGAAAAAATCTCATCAAAATCAATGCCCTTTTTTCTATGCAAATCCGTTTACTACTAACTTGGCTTTAAATCTTTTCGTTCCTCCATCTTCCTCTTTTAGCCTATAACCCCATTTTTTTGGTAAAGCCTTTTTACCTATAGGCAATTTACATAATTCCCATGTTTGATTTTTCAGCAAAGAGTCTATTTCTTCTTTCATTGAAAGCTCATAGTGAACCTTGGTATCCACCTGCATAGCTTCATCATACCCTTTTGGTTCACCAACATCAGTTAACAAGATAGAATACAAAGAGGGAGAAAACATTTCACGAGGTCTACTTAGCCTTGTTGACCGTCTAACATTCACTAGAGTTTGTGGTATTTCTTGTTACTATTGCGAAGCATGTGGAACCACTGGAACATCACTATTTGGAGTATTATCCAGCACCACATAATCCTTTTCTTTCTTCTCATGCTGCTGCAACTGATCTTTGTACAATACCTTATTAAATACAACATCCCTTCTTCTCACAATTTTTTAATTTTTAAAATCCCAAAGCCTATAACCAAATTCATTAATACCATATCCAACAAAGGTACAATTTTTTAATTTTACATCTAGTTTGTTTCTATTTTTAGAATCTACATGTGTACATACTTCACATTTGAAGGTTTTGAGAAAAGAATAACTCACCTGCTTATCTGTCCATGTTTCCTTTGGAATACCATGACCCAAAGGAGCTAAAGAACCTATGTTAATTAAATATACAACGGTGTTGATACCCTCTGCCCACATATTGAAAGGCAACCCAACATGCAATCTCATGGTCTTTGCATGCTCCATTATTGTCCTATTCATGCATTCAGCCACTCCATTTTCCTGTGGAGTCCTTGGACCATTTTCTACCTACGAATTCTATTAAAGGAACAATAATCCTCAAATTCTTTGCTACAAAAGCCACCATTATTATATCTGAGACATTTTAATCTTTTATCTGTCTCATTCTCAACCAAGATTCTCTATTTCTTAAATGTTTCAAATACATCATATTTCTGCCTGAGGAAATAAATCTAAACCTTCCTAGTTGCATCACTATGAATGTAACATAATATCGAGAGCCACCAAGAGAAGATACCCGAGTTGGTCCCCATACATCTGTATGCACAAGCTCCAACTTTTTATCTTTCTTTTGCTTCCCATCCTTTAGAAAACTAACTCTCTTTTGTTTGCCATACACACAACTTTCACAAAAATCCATATTAATATATTTCAGACCTGGTAAAACTTTCTTAGAATGAAGTACCTTCATACCTTTTTCATTCATATGCCCAAGTCTGTTATGCCATAGTGTTGTCTCAGAACATGCAGCAACTTTTCTAGTCTTTGCCTGCGAACCTGTAGCAACTGTTCCTGAACCTGTTTGTTTTCTCTTTGCAACAACTAAAATAGAAGGAATAGTATGACCTGTACAAAGATATAAGGTGCCTACTTTCACACATTTTTCTACTATTAAGGTACCTTTTCAAACCTTCCAATTTTTATTAGTAAATGTAACAATGCAACCTTCTTCAGCTAGCTGCCCTACCGAAATTAAATTCCTACCGAGCCTTGGAACATGCCTTACCTTTTGTAGTAGCCAATGATTCCTATTTTGCAACTTAATCTTGATTCTTCCCTTTCCAGTAATCTGACAGGGTTAGTTATCTCCCAAATAAACAGGTCTAGAATCCCCTTGGACATAATCAAGAAAATAACTTCTATGGGGCGTAGCCCCTGAATCTAAAACCCATGGATCATTAGCATTATTTAGGGAAAGAATCAAAGCATTATCTTCAAATTTATTTTTTACCACATTTGCCTCCTTATTGCCTTCTTATTTGTCTCCTTCTTTATTCTTCAGAGACCAGCAATCTTTCTTCAGATGACTTGGTTTCCTATAGTACCAACAATCCTTATATCCTTTGGATTGGGTTCTCTTGTCCTTTGATTTTCCTCATGACTTCTCATGACCTCCAAAATCTTTTCCTCTCTCCTTTGAACTGCCCCTGCTTTCTGCATTCAAAACACTGCCAGATGTGGATCCACCTGAGCTTTTCCTAGGAATTTCCTCACTCAAAATAACACCAACAACATCATCAAATTTCAGGGTATTTAAACTAGAAATAGAGTTACTAACCACCATTACCAAACTATTCCATCTTTCAAGCAAAGAACATAATATCAAGAGATATCTAACTTCTTCATCAAATTTTATATTTACAAAAATCAATTGACTGGTAATCGTATTAAATTCATTTAAATGATCTGTCATAGATCCACCTTCAATCATTTTTAGATTAAACAAATGCTTCATGAGAAATAATTTATTTGAGTTAGAGGGTTTTTCATACAATTTAACAAAAGATTTCATCAGACCATCTGTTGTCTTCGCTTCCATTATATTGAATGCCACCGATGGTGCTAGGCACAACCGAATGGTTCCTAGTACCTTTCTATCAAAAAGATTCCAATCCTCATCAGTCATTGTTGCCGATTTCTTGGCTACTCCTTCCAACAGCATCCACAAATCCTTCTGATAGAGATAATCCTCCATCTGCATCTTCTATAATTGATAGTTCTGCCCGTTGAATTTGTCTACCTTCAATTTACCCTCATCTACCATTATTCCCACTCAATCGTGAGACTCCCACTCAACTGTGAGACTCCCACTTAACCGTGAGACCTTCCTGTAGATGATAATCAAACACAACCTTCTCTGATACCACTTGTTAGGTTTAGATGGTAGAAGATATCAATTAAATGCAAATAAAGATTAAAAAGAGGAATGAAAAATACACAG
Source organism: Cunninghamia lanceolata (assembly GCA_027924645.1). Lineage (NCBI taxonomy): Eukaryota > Viridiplantae > Streptophyta > Pinopsida > Cupressales > Cupressaceae > Cunninghamia > Cunninghamia lanceolata. The sequence continues at coordinate 861,725 of BSBN01001682.1, read as the reverse complement.
AAATAATAACAACGAGAGAGAAGTTTTAATGTGGTTCACCCAAACTCGGGCTACATTCACCAACAAAGAGACCAATATTAGTATCTACTAAATCAAAATCAATTACAACCAGCAATCCCTGCAACTCAATATTATTGCAAATGCTACAATAAAATATCAACCAAAACCCTAACCCTTAGCCAATTTTATCAAGCCTTATGTTTGTTAGAAAAATAGGTTTTTTTTATGTCGGCTCATGGAAATTTTTCTTTTCGGGGGATGCACCCCCGAACCCCTACTTCTCGGGGGCTACTGCCCCTGAACCCCAGCGAGGATACATAACTAGTGTTTAGTACTTGCATGATTAGTCACCACCTACCAACAATCTCCCACTTGGAGACTAATCAGAATCCACACCAAACAATCTCCCACTTGGAGACTAATCCTAGATGACACTACTGTATGTGCAACTCCCACTAGAAATAAGCACCTTGGACTCTGTTGTTCTGATTTTATTGTTTTAGTCTTGAAGACCAACCGAAGCTGAAGAGGAGCTCAACTTCTCCCTTGTCACTGCCTTTGTAAACATATCCACTGGATTTTCATCTGTATGTATCTTTTGCAGCCTTAACTGTCCATCATCCAACACCGACCAAATAAAGTGATACCTCAACTGTATGTGTTTGGTCTTTGAATGCAAGGTAAAATTCTTTGGAAGATGTGTGGCACTCTAACTATCTATATACAAAGAAATGTTAGCCTGTTGTTTGCCCAAATCTTCCATGAAAGATTGCATCCATATAATCTCCTTGCTTGCCTCTATTGCAGCTACATACTCTACCTCTGTGGTGGATAAAGCAACCACCATTGGCAACCGTGAGATCTAACTCACTATTGTCCCACCTACAGTAAAGACATAACCTGTAGTACTCTGCCTGGTATCAATATCCCTTACCAAATTTGAGTCCACATAGCTTGCTAAATCAGTATTAGAGCCCCCAAAACATAAATGTGTATTGGATGCACCTCTCAAATATCTGAGAATCTATTTTACCACATTCCAATGCTCCAATGTGGGATTATTTATATACCTGCTTACGACTCCTACAGCATGTGCGATATCCAGTCTCATGCATACCATGGCGTACATTAAGCTTCCTACAACTAAAGCATATGGTATCTTGGACATTTTTTCTTCCTCCTCATATGTCTTTGGACATAGCTCCTTAGTCAGTTTCAAATGACTGGGTAAAGGTGTGCTAACAACTTTTACATTTTGCATATAGAATCTCTACAACACCTTTTCAACATAAGCAGCCTAAGATAGAGTCAATGTTCTATGTTGCCTATCTCTACAAATTTTCATACCAAGGATTTCTTTTGCTGCCCCCAAATCCTTCATAGCAAATGACTGTGCTGACTATTGTTTTAACTCTCTTATGTGATCCATGTTAGACCCAACTACAATCATGTTATCAACATATAAACATAAAATAATGTAGCTGTTATTATCCAACCTCTTAAAATAAACACAATGGTCAGAATTACACTGATTGTAGCCTTGCTCAACTATAAAACTATCAAATTTTAGATACCATTGTAGAGGTGCTTGTTTCAAGCCATACAAACTCTTCTTGAATCTGTACTCTAGTTTCTCCTTACCTTTGACCTCAAATCGTTGGGGCTATTCCATGTATATCTCCTCTTCCAAATCACCATAGAGAAAGGAAGTTTTCACATCTAGCTATTCCAAATGCAAATCTTCAGTAGCCACAATACTTAAAATAGTATGAATAGAAGTTATTTTAACAACCAGAGAAAAAATCTCATCAAAATCAATACCTTTTTTTTGTGCAAATCCTTTTACTACTAACCTGGCTTTAAATCTTTTCTTACCTTCATTTTCCTCTTTCAGCCTATAAACCCATTTGTTTGGTAAATCTTTTTTACCTGCAGGTAACTTACATAATTACCATGTCTGATTTTTCAGCAAGGAGTCAATTTCTTCTTTCATTGCAAGCTCCCACTGAACCTTGGTATCCACCTGCATAGCTTCATCATACCCTTCTGGTTTACCAGCATTAGTTAACAAAATAAAATACAAAGAGGGAGAAAACCTTTCAAGAGGTCTACTTAGCGTTGTTGACCATTTAACATTCACTGGAGTTTGTGGTATTTCTTGTTGCTATTTTGAAGTATGAGGAACCACTGGAACATCACTATTTGGAGTATCATCCAGCACCACATAATCCTTTTCTTTCTTCTCATGCCTCTACAACTGATCTTTGAGAAACACCTTCTCATTGAATACAACATCCCTACTTCTCACAATTTTTTGATTTTTAAAATCCCAAAGCCTATAACTAAATTCATCAATGTCATATCTAACAAAGGTACACTTTTTTAATTTTGCATCTAGCTTGGTTCTATTTTCAGAATCTACATGTGCAAATGCTTCACATATGAACATTTTGAGAAAAGAATAACTCACCTGCTTATCTGTCCATGCTTTCTCTAGAATACCATAGCCCAAAGGAACTGAAGGACCTCTGTTAATTAAATATACATTGGTGTTGATAGCCTTTGCCCACATATTTAAAGGCAACCCAACATGCAATCTCATAGTCCTTGCACGCTCCATGAATTCCATTAAAGGAATAATAATCCTCAAATTCTTTGCTGCAATACTCACCACCATTATCAGATTTGAGATATTTTAATCTTTTACCTATCTCATTCTCAACCAAGATTCTTTATTTCTTAAATATTTTAAATACATCAGATTTCTGCCTGAGGAAATAAATCTAAACCTTCGTAGTTACATCATCTATGAATGTAACATAATACGGAGAGCCACAAATAGAAGATACCTGAGCCAGTCCCCATGCATCTATATGCAAAAGCTCCAACTTTTCATCATTCTTTTGTTTTCCATCCTTTAGAAAACTAACTCTCTTTTGTTTTCCATACACTCAACTTTCACAGAAATCCATATTAATACATTTTAGACCTGGTAAAACTTTCTTAGAATGAAGTACCTTCATACTGTTTTCTCTCATATGCCCAAGTTTATTATGCCACAGTGTTGTCTCAGAACCTGCAGCAACTTTTCTAGTCTCTTCCTACGAACTTGCAGCAACTGTTCCTGAACCTGTTTGTTTTGTCTTTGCAACAACTAAAGTAGAAGGAATAGTATGACCTATACAAAGATATAAGGTGCCTACTTTCACACCTTTTGAAACCTTTCAATTTTTATTAGTAATTGTAACAATGCAACATTATTTAGCTAGCTGCCTTGCTGAAATTAAATTCCTATAGAGCCTTGGAACATGCCTTACCTCTTGTAGTAGCCAATGATTCCCATTCTGCAAGTTAATCTTGATTCTTCCCTTTCCAACAATCTGATAGGGTTCATTATCTCCCAAATAAACAATCCAAAATCCCCTTGGACATAATCAAGAAAATAACTTCTATGGGGCATAGCATGAAATGAGGCCCCTAAATCTAAAACCCATGAATCATCAACATTATCTAGGGAAAGAATCAAAACATCATCTTCAGATTTATTGCTTACCACCTTTGTCTCCTTATTACCTTCTTGTTTGTCTCCTTCTTTATTCTTCCAAGACCAACAATCTTTCTTTAGATGACCTGGTTTCCCACACTACCAACAATCCTTCTATTTTTTAGATTGGGATCTCTTGTCCTTTTATTTTCCTCGTGACTTCCCATGACCTCCAGAACCTTTTCCTCTCTCCTTTGATCTACCCTTGCTTTCTACATTCAAAACACTACCTGATGTGGATCCACCTGAGCTTTTCCTATGAATTTCCTTACTCAGAATAACACCAACAACATCATCAAATTTCAGGGTATTTGAACCAGAAACAGAGTTACTAACCGCCATTACCAAACTATTCCAGCTTTCAGGCAAAGAACATAATATCAAGAGAGCTCTAACTTCTTTATCAAATTTTACATTTATAGAAGTCAATTGATTGGTAATCGTATTAAATTCATTTACATGATCTGTTATAGATCCACCTTCAATCATTTTTAGATTAGACAAATGCTTCATGAGAAATACCTTATTTGAGGCTGAGGGTTTTCCATATAATTTAGCCAAAGATTTCCACTGATTGTGTCAGGCACAACCGAATGGTTCCCAGTGCCTTTCTATCAAGAAGATTCCAATCCTCTTCAGTCATTATTTTTTTATTTCTTGGCTACCCCTTCCAATGGCATCCATAAATCCTTCTGATAGAGATAATCCTCCATCTACATCTTCCATAACTAATAGTTCTACCCATTGAATTTGTCTACCTTCAATTTACCCTCGTCTGCCATTTCTCTCACTCAACCATGAGACTCCCACTCAACCATGAGACCTTCTTGTAGACAATAATTGAACACAACCTGCTCTGATACCACTTGTTAGGGTTAGATGGCAAAAGATATCAATTAAATGCAAGTAAAGAGTAAACAGAGGAATGAAAAACACATAGAAATAATAACAGTGAGGGACAAGTTTTAACATGGTTCACTGAAACTCGGGCTACATCCACCAATAGAGAATCCAATATTATTATCCAGTAAATAAAAACTGATTACAACCAGCAATCCATACAACTCAATATCATTGCAAATGCTACAATACAGTATCAACCAAAACCCTAACCCTTAGTTTCTTTTATCAAGCCTTATGTCGTTTACAAAAATAGGTTTTTTTATGTCGGCTCATGGATTTTTTTTTCAGGGGCTGCGCCCTCGAACCCCAGCTTCTCAGGGGCTACCATCCTCGAACCCTAGTGAAGATACATAACTAGTGTTCAGTACTTGCATGATCAGTCGTCACCTACCAACACCACCAATTTTAGTGATATGATATAAAATCAAAACCTTATCATAGGTGAAGTTTTACATTAGCTAACTTACACATCAATGAACTTACAAGTTCACGAACCTAAAGTTTTCTTGATTCAGCTTTGTGCAATCTCCATAGTGTGCAAATGTATTAGCAATTTTATGATCGGCAAACTTAATAGTTCGTGAACTAAAAAAAGGGTGATACAAGTAAACATTGACTTCTTCCCTTTATCAGTGAAAAGATGATTTCACAAAGTAATTTATAAACAAAATAAGGCATTGCTAATAGGGAGCATCACGAAATTAGGAATTAAGTGACAAGAAAAAGAACACAAGTTTATGAAAAGTAATAGTCACCGATGGGAAAGCAAAGAGATAAAGGAAACATAGGCTATCATCACTAAGTCAAGAGGTTTTTGAAATAAAAAAATTAGATACAAGGTTCATGAACACAAAAAATTTCCAATAAAAGGAAAATGAATGTTTTCACTTCAAGACTTTTTCAAGACAAAACAAAAATGAGGCAAACCAAGTTTTATACTAGCAGGAAGACAAAATCTTGGGAAATAGTTGACTCTAACTGGGGATGATGACTAAGGAGGACGAAGAGAATCATAAAGTATCTGGCTGGCTAGGGGCCTTATTTATTGGGCAAAGAGTCAGACAGCACAAAAACTAGGAACAAAAATAGAAAGCAAAAAAAACTATAATACAGACAAGGGACAACATGTTTTACATATTGTATTAACTTCAAGTTCCACCCATTATAGGGGAGAGGCATAGGGGTACCATTAGGATAAGACAACATAAATGCATTATTTCCACATACCTAAGTTATGAGAAATGACACTTTCCATAATGAATCAAACTTACCATGAGATCCTCTCGGTTCTCTCCTCTTGTCCCAAAGAAGCACCGAGTCTCCAACTACAAAGTCTCTCATTTTGAACCTTTTATCGAAAACCCTATTTACTTGTAACTAATGTTGAGTGATTCTGTCCACAAATTATTCCCTTTGTTCTTCAACTTTTTTCAAGAACATGATTCTCTTTTCTAATGCATTTTGAAATTCCTCATCTTTGGTAGCCCTTTGTAAATTAGCAGCCAATAACTCTAGTGGAATAAAAAAGGCACTATTCATCCCATAGTGAAGGGTGACATACCTATAGCCCTCTTATGTGTGATCCTGTCTGCACAGAGAGAATCATAAAGTTTCTTATGCCAGTTTCTCTAGTTTTCATCCACCAAATTTTGTACAATGGAAAATAGGTTTTTATTGTTGGACTTAGCTTGTCCATTTCCTTGTGGGTAATAATCTGATGAATGGGCTAGAGAAATACCATCATCACAGTAGAAAGAAGACACTTCATAAGATGAAAAATTTGAGGCATTGTCTATAACTATATTTAATGGAACCCCAAATCTGACCAAGATATTTTATTTATTGAAGTCACATACTAGCTCTGATGTAGTCTACTTAATAGGCACTGCCTCTACTCACTTGGTAAAATAAATAGTTGTAGTCAAAATGTGGGTATGACCATCACTTGACTAGGGGTTGATAGTTCCAATGAAATCCAATCCCCACTATCGAAAGGGTTCTTCTACAACAAATAGTCTTAAAGGTAACCTACTGCTAATTGTGGCTTACCTATGAACTGCATGCATTTCTCACATTTGGATACCCAAGTATAGGCATCTTTGAAAATCACGGGTTAGTAATATCCATGCCTTCAAATCTTGAAAGAAATTATAGAGGAAGATGAATGGCCACCACAAGCCTCATTATGAAAAATCTTGAGGAGCCTTACCTCTTGGTCTTTATTAACATACTTTAGAAAAGTACCATCCACACTCTTCTTGTATAGAGAGTTGTTCCAAAGCACATACCTTTCTTCTTTGAGTTTAATATTCCTTTTCTCCTTTGTAGATAAGTGAGGAGGACACTCACGGTAGGTTAAGTAATAAGCAATATGAGAGAACCAATCATCCTTAACTCCAACAAAAAAGAACAAGAGATAGATCTTCTGATTCAATTTTTTTTTAGCTATCATCTAGCACAATCCTATGCCTCTGACTAACTTAGTTGGTTTCATCTCCACATCATATCCTTGTACCTTGGCTATGCATATTCCTCTTCTATTACAACTAATATCTTGTTGAGTTAGGATACTCTTTATAGCAAGATTAGGAATAAAACACTGCAGTGTGAGAATGTAACACATAAAATATGAACTATTTCATTACCTTTACTAGTGCATAAGTATTCTTATCAACCTGGGAATAATTTAATTCATACTTCTTTAGTTGAATACTCATAAAATCAATAGGGGATTCAAACCCTCAAGCTCATTCTTCTATACTAAGTTGGTAGACAAAGTATGCTTAGAAGCATAACTGTAACAATAAAATCTTTGTCAAATTTAGGGTACACAAGAGTAGGAACATTTTCAATTGCATCCTTAATATCAAAGAACACTTGTTTCCTAGATTTTGTCCACTTGAAGGCCTGCTTATATTTCAATTAGATAACCCCATCTTCTATGATATCATCCGAACATGGGCATTTTTTGTTACATTCAGAGAAGTTGTCTTCAAAATAAAGGTCTACAAATCTCTAAGCTTTTTCAAGAAAACTAATAATCCACTTATCATTCTTGAATACTTGCCAATGATTTGCATTATCTAGTACACTAGGATAATAAACTAGTTCTATTTTATATGCCTCTTCTTTGAAATCTGGGTGAATGAAGTAGATACTGCCAAAGAATCAATCTGGCATATTGTTCACGTAGAACTTCAATATTAAAGGCAACAAAATAATAAATGTTGTCCCATAATCTATTTTTTTATTGCCTCAACCTGTCATTCTTTACAACAAAGACCTTCCTCACTTTCTTAACAATTAGCTCAACATCTCCTACTACTCTTAGCTCTTTAATTCCCTTCTCTTTTGTTGTAGCACTTGACCCAATAGCAAGGCTTCATATTCTGCAGTATTAATTAGTATTTTCAAACTCTAATTTATAAGAAAAAGGAAACTTCTCTCTAGTAGGTGAGGTCAAAACAACTCCTACGCCTGAACCTGAATTTGAACAAATTCCATCAAACTCCATAACCCATAGCCCTGATGTAGCATTCTCTTTAGCTAGGTCATCCATTTCACTTCCAGATGTATAGGATAACATGTAAGTTCCAAAATATGTCTCATAAAGGATCTAAGACTTTGGATCATCTAATTTTAACATAATAAATTTTTCTTTGGGTTCTAGCTCTAGGTAGAATTTCTTTCCTACTATTGCAATGAGGGTATGGTACCAATCTAATTGTATTTCACCCCCAGATCCCTACAAAAAAAATTTCTCAATAGCATACCATAACTTGCAGGAGCATCATCCACTTGTATTGCTAATTTTAACCTTTTATTAGGATAAGCAACCAATGCTACTTGGGCATCCTTGATATACCCAATCAAGGGTTCTTGTTTTGACTCCATGGAAAAGCATTTCCCATGAGTTTATGTCATGGTGAGACCTAGGGCATGGGCCATTTTAGCTAGCATCACATTATTTGAGGTATCAGAATCAATTATGCAATTACTCAATTGGCATCCAATTATGTACAAGGATACATAGAAAGGATTCAATTTCTCATAAGATACTGGAGGAACAAAATTTTTGGTCTTAGATGATGCATTACAAGATGATTTTTTAGAAAGAGGCTCTGATGATTGGGTATTTACACGAGGGGAACCATTTCCTGATTTAACATAATTTACAAGATACTCTAACTCATTGGAATTTAACCTCAAATATTCATCTTGTAATATCTATATTTTTGAATTTTTGTAGTACTCTACAATATCAAAGGAATCACAAGATTTATTAGTAGAAGAGGTTACCATATCAGAAGCAAGAGTTTTTATAGAGGTTGTAGAGGCTTGTCTAGAGGTTGCATTTCATGATAGAATATACTTGGGTGTAGTAGTGCAATCATCCTTCGTTTGGGTTTTACTATGTGGATGCCATTTTAAAGATTGATCTAACCGACTCCTCGTATGAATAGAGAATTCTTGAACATCTAATTTAGTGAGAACATCCCCTCTTTTATCAGAATTGGATTCGTATTCTAGGAAATAAGAAGTAGAGTCACCAATGGGAATAAGTCCCTCATCATCGGTGGTTTCTTTAACAGTGACCTCCCACATTGTAGTCATCTGTATAAATTTGCTCATCTCAGGATAGGAAGCACCATCATGATCCAAAGTCAAGTTGAAATTGCACATCACATTTCCTTTGTTGCTTGAGGAAGGCCCTTCTATGGCTAACTGCTGCATTGCTAGAGGTAGTTCAAAATTTTGACCTTTGTTATTGTTTGGTGGCCCATACACTTTTTGTGGTATATCCTGATAGAATGACTATTGGGGTTATTGTGCCTTTGGTAGTTTTCTTTTAAGGGAAACTATTTTAGTAGACAATTTTTGAATCATAGGATCAATGGAAGCTATGGCAGGATTTTTTTATTTTGGAGTTCTAACTTCCACTTTCTTGCTACAAGTAAATCATCCTTAATTTCTATAGTAGATGCTTGGGCTACCTCAAGAGTAGCTACCATGTCTCTCTTCAATTGACAGCTAATATTTGGTGGTTCAGCATTGGTAAAGAAATCTTTGTTCATCTCTATTGTAGGTCTCTTGGTTGTTGGTATCTTATTAATTAGTTTGTTGAACCTCGCAACAAATTCTATCATGGGCTCTTGGATGCCCTTTTTCATATGGGTCAGATCCACTATCAAAGTATTTTCATCTTCCAGGCTCTTAAATCTATCCTCAAACTTCTAACTATCACAACCCAAGATTCAATAGATGCTAATGGTAGATGATAAAACCAATCAGTGGCAACATCTATCCGAGACTCATTAAACAATCTTACTAAGACATCCTCATGTTGGATGCCTAGAATAGAACATGCAGCAAAGAAATCTTTTAGGAACCAAGGGGGAGGTTGTAAAGTTGATTTCCTAAGGACAATGGACCAATTGCAACCCCCCAAGGAATAGGTGGTTGTGCACCCTGAACGTGAGCCATGATATTTTGAAAATTTATAGTGAGTGAAACTACTGTACTATTTAGGACCAATGCTTAGTAGGAAGAAGAATTTTCTAAAGCCTTAGTAGGTGAAGGTAGTCTATTGGATGTCCTAGATAACTTTCTGGTAGAAGAAGGGTTCACAACAAATCCAACTTTCTTTAATTGCTCAAAGTCAGGATCAATGATTCCCTTCTTGCGATCACCTCTTGTGTATCTCTTATTAGCCCATTTAGCTACTCACTATTGATTATTTTGTTAGTTATTTGGTTGGTGATTCAAATTTTGTTGTTGCTAATCTTTATTATTTCACCATTGGTTATAAGGGACAATGTGAATTTGGAAAGGTCTATCCCTTCGAGGCACAACAACTATTCCTTCTATAAGGAAATTTTGATGCCTCACACCAAAATGTCTTGCTTGTTGAATAAATTCTTCAGCTAAATCCTCTTTGAAGTCAAGAAATTAATACACTTGGTGGAACTCTTGATTGTTTCTCCTTTCCCAATTGATACATTTTGAAGGTCAATTAGAATACCTTCTTGGTCAATGCTGACCCAATTGAGATTCGGTTGCATGACTGAACCTTATTTGAAGAACCATTAATAGTTGTGTTTTGATTAAACAAAATTATCTTCTGGAATACCAACATCTAATCAAAAGTCACTTTTATGCATTCATTGATCAACAGTCTTTGAAGGTTGATCAAATGTTTGGGGTTTTTACTGAGTGTACAATAAATGAAGTTCTCCAAGTAACTTTCTCAAAAATGACTTCACTCAATTAACAAGTCATAACACTAAATAGAACAATGTATATTAACGCAACTTCCCAGAAATAGCAGTTTCCTAGAATAAGATAGGTGACCTTATAAATATCTTTTTAGGTCTTGACGGAGTTGCCAAAAATCTGTTAGTGAACAGATTTTGCCACCAAACTCATATTTTTCCCAATACAATGATGACGAGTGCAATAATAGTTGAATGAATTGTAAATGAGTTTTACAATTGCTCTCTACATTTTGAAAAGGAGTAGCTCCATCCGTAAGATAAAACTAACTTTATGGGTATGCTTTTAACCTGAAAGTGGGAAAGGAGATTTTTTAATAATAAAAAAATAAATTATGATGATTGCAAATGCCCCACACACCTTCAGAAAATATTTTTGGAATAAAAATGATGATCGTAGTTAGTTTCACCCAGACACAAGAATAGGAAATAATCCCAGATATTAAACCACTTAACTGCAACAATACTATCACAACACTTCATATAAAAAAGAATGCAAGAATTTTGACAATATAAACATGAAATAAATGAGATTTCAACACCGCAAATACTTATACATCATGCAAGACTTTTCTTTTATCCAATTTTCTACCAACTCAACATAAGAAGGATTAATAACATAATAGAAAGATAATTTCACTCAATGCCAAGTTTGTCATGTATTAATGAATAGAAACACAACACAGTACTTTTTTCCCCATAAGGTATTACACAACCAATGTTGTATATCAAAACCCAAATCTTTCAAAACATAATATTTTAAACATGTAAACAACTCTTCCCAAGTAATCTAGTCATGACACAATTTTGCCAAAAGATCCTCACATATCCTCTTTCATCCCTTATATATAGCGATATGTAACAAAACCAATCCTGATATGTAACTATTTCTTGCAATGGACAATTAAAATAAAACATTCTTTTGTTTGATAATACAATATAAAAGAGGGGGTTCTATAAAGTTCAATATAAATTAACATATGCTAAAGTATTTTGAAAGGAAACCAATAAACACTAAGTTGGGACATATTTTCCATCATCTTCATCAACATCTCGGTCATCTTGCTCATCTTCGTCTACTTGTTCACTTGTCTAGATTCTGCATGGTAGATTTCAATGCAGGCTAATACTAAATCCTGACATTATACAGCTGGAGGGAAACCCCCCATGTATGCAAGGCCACTTGCAAATGTCAGTTCGGCAATAGGTTCCCTAGGGTTTGCATTCATTCTCTCCCATAATTCCTTCATATCTACATGGCCTAGGTTTGTGTCTTTAATCCCTGTGTGTTGGTTGTAAATTATGAAGGAAATGTTCAAACCTAGTATTTATACTTCATGTTTGTGAATTGTATCAACCACCTAACTGCACAGTAACTATCCTCAAGTGTCCCTGGTTTACAGTGGGAAGAAAAAGGATGTGTATAGTAGCTTGGTGTATAGGAGTTTCAGTAGACATGAACATGTTAAACGACGCTAATACTTCTTCTAGAAATTCCAACAATCTATATTCAAATAAGAAGAGCGGTGTGGCAATGAACTCACCTTCTATTATCATGGCTATTGAGAAACTGAAAGCTAATTTACTGTGAAAACTCACCCCGATCACTGCGCAAATTGCGGCTACAATAATGTGCTTACTAAAAACCCAATTATATATATAATATAGATAAATTAGGGCATAAGGACACCTAATTAATGATTTCCGCAATAAATGATGTTACTTATTGGGATATCCGCTAAGTCACTTTATTCGTCAATTACTTTACAAAAATAACTCCAAAGAAGCTCTTTATCGAAAGAAATTGCCATCGTTGAACTCTTCAATTGGCAAACTTATTAGTTTGTGAACCACCAATTTTAGGGATATCGTATAAAATCAAAACCTTATCATCAGTGTCGTTTTGCATCAACTAACTAACACATCTAGACAAACTTACAAGTTCATGAACCTAAAGTTTTCCCGATTCACCTTTATACGATCTCCATAGTGTGTGAATGTATCGGCAATTTTAAAAAGGGTGATACAAGTATACATTGACTTCTTACCTTTAGCGATGAAAAGATGATTTCACAAAGTAATTTATAAACAAAATAAGGTATCACTAAATAGGGAACTTTGTGAACTTAGGAATTAAGTGACAAGGAAAAGAACAAAAGTTTGTGAAAAACAATATTCACGGATGGGAAAGAAAAGAGATAAAAGGAAACATAGGATGCCATCGTGAAGTTAGGAGGTTTGCGAACTGACAAAATTAGTGACAAGGTTCATGAACATAGAAAATTGCGGATAAAAGGAAAATGTATGTTTTCACTTCAAGACTTTTTCAAGACAAAACAAAAACGAGGCAGACCAAGTTTTATACTAGTAGGAAGACAAAATCTTGGGCAACAATTATGTAGTGCTCGTAGGTCTTATATAATACAATTCTTTACAAGTGGAAGAATTACAAAGAGAAGAATTATAATATTCTTTAAGGACATATAATAAAGCATGTAAAATGACAATAGGTCTTACACATGATTCCCATAGGTCTTATCTAATGCCAGTAGATCTTTCAAGTGCCCATAGGTCTTACATGTAGACTTAGACACAAGGAGGTGTCATTGTCATGTATACTTCCCTCAATGGAAACTCCTTAAGCCCAAGCATTGATTTGAGTTTTGGGAATTTGGTACTACATAGAGGTTTGGTAAAAACATCTACAACTTGATCATCAATCTAATATAATCAGAGAGTAATTTTTATGATGAAAAACCTTCACTTGAAAGAAGTGCCCATAAAATTTAATATGCTTTATTTTTAGATGTTTGAATAGGAGTCATTCACAAAAGTAAATAGATTGGTTGTCATATAATAAAATGGGATTTTTACTAGTACCCAAATGAGACTCTTCCAATAATATCCTAAGCTACATTGATTCTTTTAGAACTATTTCTATATTTAGCCTTTATAGATTAAAGAGCCATAGGTTGTTGTTTTAATTATTAATCCATCCATGTGATAGCACTTACACCATTATTTTGAAGATAGAACCTGAGGTATATGTCCTATCAATAGGATCACTACCATAGTTAGTAATGTAATAATGTAATAATTTTTATTCTTGGTGTAGAAATAATAAGGACCATAATTAATTACACTTTTAATGTATGTTTGTCATTTTCAATGAACATATACTATCTAGTTGAAAACTAGATGTAATACCTATTAAATATAGGTAATATCTAGTATAGATTTTCTTAAGAAAAATAAATCTATTACAAGGCAAGATTGATCTTTTTATATGATAATTTTATGGTTTGATTACATACCATCCTCAGTAAACATACTAACTAGTTTGATCACATTACATTTCTTATGTGCACACTTTGTTTTTAGATACTTGTAATTTATCCTAGACTATAACCAATACAATGGAGCTATAATGGTATGAAAATAATAAAAAATGATGATAATTTGTTGATATTTAACAAGGAGATCATTAAGGCATTGGGTTTCTATAATCAAATGTATGTATACATTATCATGTTTATTCAAGGAGTGAAAATTCATTTGACTAAACATATAGTAATGGGTGAGTTATCCTTTCCAAGTTTGCTCCCTAGATAGTTTCTTAGGATGAGCCACCCATTACAAGTAGGTGTGTTATATCTAAGAAATTAAAGACCATATTATTGAAGATAATCACATGATTACTAATACCTTTCATATATTTCCTATTTAAGGTTTTATCAAATAACTCATATAATACAATAAACTTAGCAAGATCTTGACAACAATGAGCTCAGCAACACAAGTAATCAACAAAAGAAGGGTTTCCAAGGCCTCTGATCTCAAGATCTTACTAAAATTACTTTCAAAAGGGTCAAATAGTTGTGGCCTAGATTTAAGACAAGCATAAATACATGGGGAGATGGAAATTGGTCTTTAATAATGAAACTGTCACCAAGAAGTGTAACTTTGACTTGGATTAAAAAAGTTATAATGATACACTTAAATTGATACAATAAGGCATCTTCTCTATCTAGGGACCAAATGATATCTAGGGACCAAATGATAGATTAATTTATATAATATGATCTCATTTTCTATTTTATGAATATCATAAGTTAGTACAATTTTAACTTAGTTTCAAGGAATAGTCTAATAATACTCAAACATGAGTACTTTTTCCTTATTTATTGAAGTTCCAATCATATATCATATGATAGATTGTATAGCTCCTTAAGAAAACATATGATAGGAATTATGAAAAATGAGACTTATACTTATGATAATGTAGATTTAATAAGTTCCTTAGAATCTTTGTTGCTTGATTGCCATGGAGTTAAACATATTTGAATTTTACACAAATAACATGTCCACATCTTAAAAAATATGTAGTCCTATACTCAACATGTAGGATCAAATTTATATCAAGCATATTATTCCTATTATGAATGCTTATAACTAATGAGAATAATATTTATTATTTTAAATACAACTTGGGCATTAGGGAGATAAATAAATATTTATTTTTGGATATGGATGATTCACATAGTAAAGCCACCAATACTAAAGAATCATCTATAAATTATAAAAATGAATTTCTCCCAAGTGGATCTGATTCTCATAATGTTAAAAAGAAATACAATGAGAAAGAAAAAACAAAGTCCATGTAGTGCACTAACTAGTTTTTACTATCTAAGTGTTTGCATATATAGATGGAAGATTATGTTGTTGTATACAAATGCAGTTGAAAGACAAATCGTAAGTGGAGTTTATCTAAATTTTGTATAGTAGGCTACCATGTCTAGTGATACCTTCTAAGAATACCATACAAGGAAGATGAATATGTTTTTTTTATTATCATTAGTTTCTAGTCTTGTGCAAAATTTCAAGCTTTTAATCTTCTCACAACACTTTCTAATTTCCATCTAGTTGTAAGGGCCATAAAAATAAATTGTTTTATAAAACTCAAATAATTAATATAAATTTAGTTTATTAATAAAATTGAAAGTATCAAAGATAATTTTATAGAATTAATGAAATTTTAGATCAATATCTCTTAACCTTTGGTCTTGTTTGAAATCCACCTTTAACTATTTATTTTTCTTAATAAGAGAAGGTACAAACTAGATAGACACATAACTAGGTTTCATATGAATCAACAATTGTAATATATGTATGTACTAGTGATGAAATTTTGAGAGAAACATAAACTTCATTTTTTATTAAATACTTACCTATAAAAGTGCAAGTCTATGAGTAAATATCCAAAAGGTCAAGGGAAAACAATATAGTACCAAATATTGTTCAATTTTAATGATCAATTTTGTTAGTTAGTCCAAATGAAAAAATAATATGTGAATTAAAACCCCCAAAATAGTTAACTCTTTAATGCTTAGTTACATTATCTGAAAATAAATATTTAGTGCTAGGTAAAAATGCATATTTAGTGTAGGTAAAAATGCATATTTAGTGCCAGGTAGAGTTAGAATCTAAAAAAGATTGCCTATAAAAATTTATCATCACTAATGTAGTTGCATCTACTGTCTAACATTATGATGTATTTTTTGGTTAGAGATTTATAGATTTCCAAAAAGTTGAATAAAGATTTATGTTTCTATTTTTGTTAAAAAACTTGCATCATGATTTGTGACAGTTATTGATCTAGTGCCAAAATAAAATTTAAATCTTTTAGAGAAGAAATTTAATTTTTACATTGTTCCTAATGGCTATAGTTAGTTTTATATAGATGGTTGAGTTAGTATGAAATCCCTAGAGATTTTTTTAAAACAAATACAATGGGTAGGTGTATTAAAACTAAATTCCATAGCCTTTGGAATATCCACCTTTCCTATGCTAGACTAGAAGCTTTAGTGTAGGCTATGGAAATACACCAAAGCATAACAATCATTGAATACTCGCAATAAGTATATATAGAAGAGTAGCACATGATAATATGACATGGCTAAAGGGATGTCACACATTTCGAAAAGATTCAATTGAACATGATATGTAATAATATATAATGGTGATAATATTTTGCTACAAGTAATAGTACATGTTAGTTTTATACTACAAAAAATAGGAACATATAAAAGGTGTATGGAGGATAAAATAATAATTTAATTTTTTAAAGGAAAACTATAATAAAATATTGAATAAAATTAAAAATTTAAGATATTAATCTTATACTATTGCAATTATAATATCCCTCTCCTTTTTTTAAGATAGATGTATTTAAAATATCTATACTTATTTATGTAGAGAGGAAAATAGATTAGGGTAAAGAACACTACTAGTTTTGAAACTTCATTTAAACAACTTAAAAAATCAAATCATATTTTTCCTCATAATAATTGATGAGAGAAAAATAAAACAAATTACTATAAAAAAACTATAGTATCTATATATTATCTCAAAATAACAAATTATAATTTATATATTATATCACAAATTATAATTTATTTTAGCAACAAATCACTATACATAACAGAATATGTATAACATATATTTATATTAAAACCACACAGTTATTAGCTACCCTAAATGATTTTATTATATATATATATATATACTTTCCAAAACCTAAAAAATAAAATATAAAGAATTAAAGTTCATTTTCAATGGTTAAGAAAATCAAAGGAATAATTTAGTTTTGTAAAATAAGATGGTTTTTCAATATCCTTATAGGCTTGAAAAATATTATAAAATATTATTTGTAAATACATTATCCAATATTATGTTGGCTTTCATACTATGTTGAGTTAAATAAACTAAATTAAATAGTGTGATAAGTACTATTTATAAATTATTAATTAATTAATTTAGATAAGATGAAAATTAATAAACTATAGAAATGTAATAAAATACTCACAATTACACAAAGGCACAAATTAATGTGTGAAATTGTAAATGATAAAAAACCCATAGAACATCATTTTACTATTAAAACACTTACATTATTGTCTATGTATTAATAGACAACACTTGGGGCAAATTCACTTCTCCTCACTTTCACATCCACTAGTCCACTATATTCTCACTAAAAATCAATATATTTCTCAATGAGATGAGATCCTTAAACATAGCAGGGGTGCCAAAATATCCAAAAAGGGTAGTTGCCACACCCATTCTACCATTTGTAAATAATTAATCATCTAACAGTTTATTCCATTACTAATTATTTTAAATGGTATATGTGTTATAAAACATATAATAAACATTTCATTAAGGGCGTAGTTTAGTGGTTAAGTTGCATGGTTGTAGTGGTGGCCCCCAGAGTTCAAACCCCCGCGAGCTTGCAGGCTTTATGCCTTGGCTGGGCCAATGAGCTCGCGGGTTTGAAGTGTTCCTTCTTGGGAATGAGGTCCCCCGTGTTGTGACCTCACCAGTTCATCACTTTAGGCAAAAGTGACCACATTAAAAAGTTTACCAGGCCCAAGTATCACACATAGTTTTCCACAAGGTCATCCTCACAACAAAGTATCAAATTCACAACCTAGTGATGATGAGGTGTGCAATCATTTAAATGTCTTTAACCAATTTAAGTAGTGTAGAGCTTCAACAATATAAAAAATTCTCTAGCTAAATTTTACAATCAAGCCAACAATGTATATTCTAGAATTGCCTAATCAAGTCTATGGTGCCCACCACTCAATCAATCTAAGTAAACTATTGTACCCACCACTCAACCATTCTCAAACCAATCACTTGTTAGATTTAATCAATGCATTCACAAAAAAGCACATGACTCAACACCCAAACTACTTTGGACTCACAATTATAGACAAGGAGAGATACAACCTCTATGATGGCCCCAAGCACATGTGAATGGAATGTGGCTACAACTAACTCAACTTGCTATAAGGAAGGTGATCATCATCTGACTATGTAATAAGGATGACCATCATCTAGCTTCAACCAAGAGGACTACTTATGCTACAACCTAGAATGGAGCTCCTTTCTACAATTCAGCGGTAGCTACCACTTGTCCCACTTGGTAGCAACTAGAAGTTATCCTACTAAGGCCATTCTAATCTATCTAGCTACAACAAAAATGTTGGAATTTTTGAATTGACAATGATGGATACGACTAGTCTCTCTTAGTGGTGGCTTTAACTAAACCCACCAAGGCTTCCTAAACTGATTAGTTTTCACAATTTTATTACACAATATTTCCTTTCACTGGCTTAAACAAACACTTGTATACGAGTCATTGATTGGACCACATACATGAGGTAGTAATCATAGACTTGACTTCACAAATTTCTAATACTACATTCTCCCTTATTATGGCTCCATCAATTCTCCATTCTCTTTTACACATGACCCTCCTTCTACTCTAGTAATTTTATTATCTTATGCATGAATGTTCATGGATTCGACTCATAATTTCGGTAGCCTCTTTTTATCTATTTCTTTTGATACATGTACAATTTTATGTGCTTCCCCATCCCAAACCTTTGAGGTAGTGTATACATTTCTTAGAATAATCTTCTAGGTTTTTTTTTATGTCATCGAATTATTACATTCGTTGGGATTTTCTGAGACATGAAAGTATTTCCCTACATGACTAGGTAGGTAATTTCACCCCTTTCTAGGCACACATAGTTTCCTTACCCTCCTGCCTTATTAGCTCAAGGCACATTATCCTAGGTCTATGCCTTGAGTCACTCTTTTAGGCAATTAAATCACTTGTGATGGCTTTATAGGTTACCCCTGATTACTTTGGTTTTTCCCTACTCGCCCACTCATGCACCATCACCAATTACTAGTACCCTGTGAAGTTGTATAACCCCCTTCTACTTAGTCTAGTCCATGTTAGTACATACCTATACACATATAAATTATGGATTCATCATATTTTATGAGACAAATTGAGTGACCCTAGTGCTAAATAAATAAAACATTAATTTTTTAAAATTAAAATCTAAAGTCAATAGTTTGAGAACCTTAGTTCAAATAATTGTCCTAAATTATTGTTGTTTTGGAATCATTAATTTGGGAAAACATTTATCTACATAAACATTAGTCTAAAACTTTTTTTAAAATAATCATAAATCTAAAACGTTTAAGTTTTTCTACCCTTATTAAGTGAAAAACATAATATGCAAGTCTATTACATGACAAATAGAAAAACAAGACTAATTCTTTAAATCATAATTAAAATCTAATTTAACATTCATAATTTAGTAGATCCAAACAAGACTATAATTCTTTAAATCATAATTAAAAACGCCCATGTTTAACAAGAAAAGGGAAAAAAGAAAAAACACGAAAAGCTATTTCCATTTGCTCCAATCCATTCTCGATGCACTTTTTCGTAGAATAATAATTAAATTTGAAAACATTGTCAATTTGATTTAAGAAATTGATTATACTTTTTAGTAAAAAGTACATCAATAATGCTGGATAGACGTTGCCTTTCATTATGTATATATTTCTATTGATTCAGGGCTTTTTAAAATCGCAATTGACAGTTGTATGACAATGGAAATAATTCCGGGTCTCCCAGATGATTTAGGGCTGCAATGCCTGGTAAAGGTTCCATACAAATCCCACAAGCAACTTAGGGCCGTCTCCAAGAGCTGGAGCGCTGTGCTGAACAGCTCCCACTTCTATAAAGAGCGACAGCGCCATAATGAGTGCGAGGAAGGAATAGCTTCTGTTTACAGACCTGCAGATAACTCAGGTGATGTGGAAGTAATTATTTACTACCCGCTAGAGAATTGGTGGGAAAGACTTCCTGAAATCCCCAAAGAATTTGAATTACAATATACAATGTATCATAGGTGTCACTGTGTCTACGTTAGATCAAAACAATGTTTGGTTGTGGTGGGTCTTGTCAACAAGTGCTTCCATGAAGCACCTGTTTTGATGTTTGATTTTTTATCTCGCAGCTGGTCACTTGGCCCCGACATGCAGTTCTCTCACCGGTTCTATGCATCCGCAGTGTCAACATCGCCTCAAGGTCTTGTCTATATTGTGGTCTACCCCAAAAGGCGATTAAACGAGGACCACATTCCTCGTTCACTCGGAGCTTATTTTTTAGATTTAAATAAAAAGGACTGGCGAATTCTTCCTCGTACGATTCCCGATGATCGGCCTCAGAATTGCAGTGTCGGTGCTTTTGTTGATGACAAGTTTTATGTAATCCCCAGTAACGGGAAGAGCGCACAAGTTTACGATCCTCAGACAGGACGGTGGAAAAAAATATATGATGACAATAACGGACAATATGTTGAAAACTGCGTATCTGCTTTTGGGTTGTTGTATTGGTTTTGTACGGAATCGGAGTCTGTGATCGTGAAAGAATTCGATGTTGCCAACAACTCATTTACTACAGTCGGCCAGTATCCTGTCGGTCATTATCCTGTTGACTGTGCTGTACTGTGGCGTGATTGTTTTTTTAAAAGTGTCAGGGAATCCATGGATATTGTCTATTATCTTTTTTCTGTCCGAGAGAGGGAACAGGAAAGGAGATGGACTCGCATTGACATGCCTGCAGAGTTTCCAATTCGTTGTCTTATAGAGGCATTTGCTGCTGGTGTGCAAATTTGATACAGCAGGTGGTTAAATTGTATAAGCTTATGCAGTAAATTATTGGGATTTTTGTAGTGTCTCGATATCAGTTTTTAAAATATCAATGAACATGTTCATATAATTCGTTATTATTTATAGATAATCTGTTTTCAGCATTCTTTAATAGTTGCAAACTTTTATATGTTTATTAATTCAGCCTTTTGTAGTGGAATCTTCAGTTGCTGCTGCTGTGCAAATTTGATATGGCAGGTGGTTAAATTTGATGCAGTGAATTATTGGGATTTTTCTAGTGTCTTCATATCAGTTTTAGAAGTATCAACGAACATGTTTATATAATTATTATTTATAGATCGTATATTTTCAATTCCTTAATAGTTGGCAAAGTTTTATATGTTTAATTCCATCATTTTGTAGGGGATCATTACATTTTAAGAATATAACATTTTAAAGTGTATCTTTTTTTATTTATGTTTTAGATTACATCTAGTGATTTATCATACGGAAGAAGAATATGATGGATCATTAAGTTTGATGGGAACGCAGATGAAAAAAGATACACAGTTAAATTCAAAAGTACTCATTATAAGGTTATGGAGTGTGGAAAACTCATACTTACTAATAGAAACAATATCAATTAATTCGATAATGAAAAATAATTTAATTTTATTAAAATAGATAACATAGGTTGTAGTCTCTAAATGAAGATATTATTCTATATCAAACACTTAATGAAGCCCATAATCTAAGGATTGGATTAAAATTCCGCCCCAAATTTAGCATTTACCTTTGAAGAGTGCATGGCTGGTCGCTCACAGAGGAATATGATGGATGAAAACAGATACACATTTAAATTCGAAAGCACTCATTATAACATTAAGGAGTGTGGAAAACTCATGCATACTAATAGAAACAATATCTGTTGATTCGATAATAAAAAATAATTTAATTTTATTAAAGTAAATAACATAAGCCATATTCTCTAAATGAAGACATTATTCTATATCAAACTCTTCAGGAAGTTCATAATCTAAGGATTGGATTAAAATTCCGCACCAAAATTTAACATTTAGCTTTGAAGAGTGCATGGCTGGTCGCTCACAGAGCAATATGATGGATCACTAAGTGTGATCCAAAAAGTTGATGGAAAAAGATACACAGTTAAAGATAAAAGCACTCATTATAACTTTATGGAGTGTGGAAAACTCATACATACTAATTGAAATAATATCTGTTAATTCCATAATGGAAAATAATTTAATTTTATTAAAATAAATAGTATATTCTCTAAATGAACACATTATTCTATATCAAACTCTTAACAAAACGTATCATCTTAAAAATTGAATTAAAATTCAGCCACAAAATTTAGCATTTACCTTTGAAGAATGCATGGCTGGTTGCCCGCATACAAGTTTTGAAAATGTTATAAAATAACTCAGTATTCCCTGATGAGACCTTTGCTTGTATTTTAATGTCGTTGCATAGTAAAAGAACAATGGTGAAGTTCATAATCGTACCTTAAGTGGATTTATTTAAGGGGAAAAGCGTGGAGAGCGTTAAAGTCAAAATAAGACTTGAGCAGAATGGTACAAATATAAATTCAATAGTTTTCTTCCTTTTTCCCTAGCTATCGAACAAATAAGAATTACCATAGAGAAGGCTGCAAACAACTAAAGCTATACAAACACAATGGAGAACATAAAACTTTATATAGACTGTAGGCTTACATGTAGTCGGTTGATCAGTAAATGAATTGTTCCAGCATAAGGCAAGCACCACGTTAAGGTTAAGCAATACCAATAATGTTGGTGATTAATTTCTCCATAAAAGATTATTTATTATTATATTTCGTAATTAAATAAAAAGAAAAATGACAAAATTATAAATGGAATGTTCTAGAACAAAGAGGGAAAGTAGTAAAGTGTTTAAGTTTCTAAGATGGATAAGGAAGATAAAGATCAGAGAGTATGAAGTTTTTAAGGGAAAAGAATTAAATGAATTGTTTTAGAAGCTTTTTAGATAAGTCAAAATGGGGATTGAAAGAGTCTAGAAATAAAAGCATGTGGTAGTATAAATAATTAAGAAGAAGATTCAGATTGCTAGTGTTGGTGGTGGAGATAAACAATCTCACACAAGACACAAATATTAAACACAGAAAATATGAAACACAATTATCTGAAATGTCCAACGGAGTGCTGCAACACTCATATCTTCATTCATAACTTGATACAAACATTAGAAATGTCCAGAATGCTACAACATTCAACACTTACACACTTCATTGAGTACACATACATCTGTTACATCATGCCTCTTTTATAGAGGTCTTACTAGTAAATGACTTTTTCCTTTCTAGGCTCTTCCAATCCTTCTTGAGTTATCTAGAAACTTTCCACAACAATCCATTTCCTTGTGGAAACTTCCTCAAGAACTTTCTAAGATTCTCTCTCTTTCTAGACTTTTCTAATTATAATTGCTTTTTCATTTAATTACAAAATGTAAACAATTAATGATGTTTTTAGGGAGAAATTAATCACCAACATACCCCCTTAATTTCTACCTCAAATGCTCCAACATTCACAATTCTCAAACTTTGTTTTCATAATGTATTTTTCAACTAATCTTCAGATCTTTCAAAACTTCAAATAACTCTCTCCATTATCGGAAGTGCTCTTCCATTCAACTCATGCTGATGCACTTGGCTATTTTGCTTTGGCAATCCAATTCCTTTTCTTTGCTCAACATGTGAATACTTATGTCTATATAACATTTTGAACATATCATTAACCTGTTTCCAATTTGATTCTTCAATCTATCCACAATTCATTTTGATATAATCTGTTATAGATTCTTTTTTCCATTCTTTGTTCCAACACATCTTTTCACAGTGATTCGTCAATCCACAAATGCTACAAGGATGAATATCCCAACACATTTCCTTTTTATGTCCTTTCCTATGAAAATGAGAACATTGCACATTCTTCTTTTCTTTAACTAACTT
Organism: Cunninghamia lanceolata; assembly: GCA_027924645.1. Classification (NCBI taxonomy): domain Eukaryota; kingdom Viridiplantae; phylum Streptophyta; class Pinopsida; order Cupressales; family Cupressaceae; genus Cunninghamia; species Cunninghamia lanceolata. The sequence continues at coordinate 837,472 of BSBN01001682.1, read as the reverse complement.
GTTTGTACTTGCATCATATGTAACTTGATTTGTATTTTCCTTACCTCTATATCCAAGACCTTCATATTTTGGCCTCACTATTGGTTCAATTAGTTTTGTAATTCCTTGTCCAAACTTTCCTAAACCTTTTCCTTCAAAACCCATATTTTTCATCATTTTGAGACCAACATTCTTTGATGAATTTCCTATGTCAATATCATCACAACTAGCAAATTTTACAGATCCAACCTCCTTGTTATCTTCAACCTTGCACTCTTTTTCTAAACAAGCTTCAACTTTATCACGTAAGTCATTTGTGTCACATGAGACATCACAAAGTACATGCTTTGACTTTAAACATTAATTTTCCTTTAGACATGATGCAAGTGTTTGATCTAGTTGACTATTCTCTTCATTCAACCTTAATATTTCATTTTATTGTAAATTGTTTTCCTATTCCAATTTCTTCATCTTTTCTTCTAAATTTTCATTCCTATTTCTAAACTTATCAAACAACTTCAATTCATCTTCTAGCTCTTCATTTCTGTCTTGAACTTTCTACAATTATTATTCTAAATTATGATTTTCACATAAATCTTCATATTTTTCCTTACATAACTCCTTTATCCTTTCCATATATTCTCTACTAATCTTTTTAACATTCATCAATTCTTCATTAACTTTTGTCAATTCTCCTTTAAGTCTCATTAATTCTCCTTCAAATAAATCATTTTCAACCACTAAAATATCATTTAAACTTCTTTACTCTTTTTCCAACTTTTCCCATTGAAAAATAACTTAAGTTACCTAGTATTATTGCACTTCACTGTGATTATTTGATGGCTTCACTCACCTTCCTCCTAATGTCTTCAAACTTTTCTTCTTGTTGGCTTCAACCTAAATGTAAATGAATTCTTTCTTTTAGAGGCTTTGTCTTTTCTTGCACCAATATTGCTTCTACAACTCCTTAATGGCTCCTTAGTCTTTAGACTCAAACTCTCAATCAATCTCTTTGAGAAATTCATTCTTGTAAATTGATTTGATCTTCTGCTATAGCAAGTTTTTTAAACTTGGATGATCCTCGCTACAACTATAATCGATTACTTGAATGTTCTGCAATTTGAGGCATACAAGTATAAAACTCTTGTGAAATAGAGCTACAACTCAAAAAATCACCCTTGTCTTCTACGATGATATAAAACCCTCTTGGTGACTTGCTACCACAATCTGTGATTTGATTCCAGATTTTTGGTGACTTGTAATAGATTTCTAAATCTACAATCTTCCTTTCACGATGACTTCACTTTCTTGTTTCAATTTCAATTTCTTCAGATAGGCAACTTCTTAGATCTACCTTTGACAATGGATAACTTAAGAACTTCTATGGATTCCTTTATTGTTCAAAAATGCAATGACCTTCTTCATCGACTTGCAAATATTTTTTTTATGTTTGTGCTTAGCCTTCAATATGTAGAATTTTCCTTTATTGACAGGGGCGACTAAACACTCTTTTCTATGATTAGAACTCCTTTCATGGAGATTTATAGTGGCTTGATTCTTCCTTGGCAGGTGAATTGTATCTCTTACTTGTTGGCTTTTGGCTGCAACTTTATTTTCCTAGGATCTACAAATTTAAGCAGCTATATTCATCTAAAACTACGATTTTATCAATTACAACTTCATAATCTTTGACATCTTCTTTATTTTATCTTCCAAACCACCAAACTTGGATTCTATTTCATTAAAATTTTCAGCAACTTTAATCCACAAAAAATCTTGACTTACTTCAGTTTTCTACAATCAAAATTTACCCTTCTTTGATGGCTCCTTCAGTAGCTTGGCTTCTCTACAATGATCCCTTTTAGCTTTATTACTTCTTTTGTAATATGCAAACTTCAATATCTCCAGTGCTTCTCCCGCAATGATTCCTTTCAAACTTTGATTGCACAAATCTCTCTTTAGGGTGGCTTTAGAAAAACATTGATTTCCCTTTTTATGATGTCTTCAAACCTTGTAAATGTCTACTGGATATCTTTTGCAATCTCTTAAAAATAGATCCCTCTTTGATTTATTTGATAACTTTATTCAAATATTTCCTTTGTCTTTTTCTAGAAATTTGCTTCAATGGGAAAGCTTCATAAAAGAAAAAAAATAACCAAAATTTGATGGTTGAAAATGATATGTTAGAGGAAAAGAAAAACAAATTATGTTATAGGTAATATCGGTACAAACAAGCCAATTCAAAAAATCAAGTTTTCTCATTGTCATGGACAAGGACGTAGAAAGGAAATGTGTTGGGATCTTCATCCTTGTACTATTATGGATTGAAAAATCATTCTAAAAAAATGTGTTGGAATAGAGAGAAAATGAACCTATGATAGATTGTATGTAGATGAATTATGGATGGATTGATGTGCCAAATTGGCATTTAAGGTGTCACATCTCACTTTATCGAATATATTATTAATTTAGATTATTGGACATTTACTATGATTATTTTACTATGAGTGATTCCACATGTGTGAAAGTAATTATTGTAATATTATAAATACGTGATTTTTAAAGTAATTATCATCATATTATAAATGCGTGAAAGTAATTATTATAATTATCATAAGAAGTTTGTTCAGGAAATCTTCTGATTGCATGTAGTGCTGAAGATGATCATTTCAAATCAAGATACTCGCATGACTTCTAGATTTTGGACAACTCTTATCATGCATCATTTGGAGTTTGCTTATAACAACTCTTACCATGTATCATTCAGAGTTTGCTTATAACAACTCTTACCATGCATCATTCAGAATGACACCATTCCAAGCTCTTTATGGGCGTAGGTGTCAAAAACCTATCAGTTGGGACAAGGTAGAGGATAGAATAGTGATTGGTCCTGATATGTTAAGGGAAATGAATGATCAGATGAGATTGATCAAAGAGAAATTGAAGCAAGCTTCAGATCATCAAAAGAGTTATGTAGATAGAAATAGGACCCCTAGACAATTTTCAGTTGGTGACAAAGTCTTCCTAAGGGTCAAGCCTCATAGGTATTCAATTTTTTTTGGAAAAGAATCTAAACTTGCTCCTAGATTTGTAGGATCGTTCGATGTCCTAGAAGTGATCAATCCTATAGCATATCAACTTCCTCTACCACCTACTCTTACTAGAATCCATAATGTTTTTCATGTGTCTTTACTTAAACCTTATCATCTTCATGCTTCACACATTCTTGATTGGCATGCTTTATAGGTATAAGATCTAGAAGTGGTGCTAGTGGAGCCCACTCAAATTTTGGAGAGGTGCAATGTTAAGTTGTGTAATAGGAATATTGTACAGTACAAGGTCCAGTGGGACTAATATTCTGTGGACATTGCCACATGGGAGGATGCTGAGGAGATTGACAGATCTTTTCCTTATTTGAGGATTTAGCATAGTTTCCTTATTCATGCATAGTTTATGATACTTTGTGTTACTATTATTTGATTTTATGATACGTTGGATATATTATTATTTTCAGTTTGTGTAATAAGACATTGGGAGGATGTCTCTTCCTAGTGGGGAAGGATGTCACATCTTGTTTTATGGACTATATTATTAATTTAGATTATTGGACATTTACTATGATTGTTTTACTATGACTGATTCCACGTGTGTGAAATTACTTGTCATAATATTATAAATACATGATTTTAAAGTCGATTTAATAATTGAATATTATTGGTATGATTATGGATATACATTATGATTTGCTTCAGCTATGATTTTGGGGAACTAACCTATTGATGTGGAGTTGAGTGCGATTAAATGTAGGTACCCATCAAAGATGAGAACATGGTTGAGGTAGAGATTTTCTAGCCACTTGGCAAGAACTGAGATGAATAGAACCCCAATGAAACTTGCACACGCCGCTTAGCTCATATAACATCATATATTCTTACAATGTGAATGGTGCATTGACCGTCTGTAGCACGATCTTATTAGTTTCAATATGTTGGTTGTGCATGATTTTACCTTGGTGGTTGTTTGATTTCTGGCTTGTTTCTAACTGTATAAATGATGTTTATATTGTTGTTGTTGAACACTAATTTTTTGATAACTTATCATGTCTATTATTGAGATTAAAATTAAAAAATATGTTAGTTATAGAAATAAGTGGTTTTAAATAAAGTTGTAAAATAATGACTTAAATAGTTTAGAATATTTATTTTGTTAGAATTATAATGGGATGTAATTGTTATTAGTGTGTATATATCTATAATTTTTTTATAAAGAGAAAAGCTTGTCTAGTTAGTTATAAACAATCATAATTAGTTTATGCACGTATATTTAGAAATCTATAAATAAAAAATTAAATTAATATCCCTGGTTTTTAATAAATTCATATATTATATATTATACAAACCTAAAAAGGAGAGAGGTAGATTTCACTTTAATTAATATGAAATTGCTTTATGAGCATGCATTGTTTTGAAAGAAATCTAAAATAAACTAGTTTTCATGCAAAAAAAACTACTCAATATTATCAAGTAAACTGAAGTTCTAATTTATGAATTGCTGATAAGAGATGCGTTGGGAGTAAAAGAACAAGGGGAAGACTCATTAAAGAGGGGGATATTCACGCAGAGGAGGAAATAAAAAGGATTAAAAAACACAAAAATTGGACACACACACACACACACTGGTAGGAAGGGAAGGGAGAGATTCAGTGCAGGAGGAAAATAGGAAACACTAGATCCAAGAGACAATATGAAGGATCCTTATTTTATTCCACAATAGAGATAATACAGGTTCCTTCCTTATGTTTTGATGTTTTGGTTCATCTGTGGCACTCTATTTAATTATCTGTTATATATAATCATTGTTCGATTTGAGTTTAAGTGGCCTTTCTGTGCAAGTTTGAGCTCCCCCTTAAGAAATTAATCTCCCTTCAAAAATGCCTTAGCATAGCATTTTAAACCATTGCTTGCAATCTTTCGGCCTGATTAATGTCCTTGGTAAAACTTTCAACCGACCTTCTCCATAGCCTGCTTGAAATTAGCCTATCACAACAGTAATATTTGTTCTTGTCATAGCAGTAAATTTTTGTTCCTCTCACAACAGTATTTTCATTCCTGTCATAGATATATCCAGTTCATGTCATGGTTGTTTTACTATTTATCTTATTCATGTAGCAAATCTATTTGTTTCCTGTCACAGATTAATTTAGTTTCTTTAGTAATTCTTCATTCTGTTACATACACATACTACCCCTACTATAGATGTTTTTGTCATGGTTATGCATTTTTTTTTACCACTGTTTAGTGGTATCGTTAGAGAACTAAACATATTTATCTTGTTCCTGTCACAATAATTATTTACTGTATATTCCTGTCGCTGTATTACTTCTTGTCATAGTGGTTATTGTTGCTATTAAACATTACTGTTATTCCTATCACTACTTTACTTCATGTCGTAGTTATTACTATCATAGTTAAACATTATTGTTATTCCTGTCACTATTTTACTTCCTGTCATAGTTATTCCTATCAGTATTTTATTTCTTATCATAATTATTCATGTCATTGTTTTACTTCCTATCGCAGCTATTGGTAATTCCTATCACAAAAGACTTATTTCAGTTCTTTTAGAAGACTTTAACCAATTCCTGTAGAAATCATATACTTATTTAACTGTCCAAGCTTCCATTTAATATTTTCTCATAATATATTGTTGATAATGTTAAACTATTGGTATCTTTTGAATTCCTTGTCCAACCTTAAGAGAAAAGATATTATATGCATGTCATGAGTGTTGCTTGTATTATATGATGAAATTAAGAACGAAATATGGGTAAGAATATAACTAATTTTTATGATTCCATGTGCATCTTGTTTGAATCAATGAAGCTCCCTCTCTTTATTGAAATTACTAGCTTGAAAGTGTATTTCCATGGATTGTGCAAAAGAAAGGGATTAGAAATGGATTTTAGGTGAACATGGATTTGTTTTTTCTTGAAAAGAAAGTAGTTCATCTTTTATGTGTGTTTGGGGTTACTTTTGGGCTAGGATGCCAAATGTGGAATATCAGAGATGGCTTTTTGCTCTTTTTAGGATTTGACCTTAAACTATTTTTTATGCTTGGCCAAGATGGGAATTCATTGAAATAGATGAGTATTTGTCTAGCAAAACTTTATTTATATATTTCTCTACCACATCGTGTTGTGAGACATTTGTACATCATTATTTAGATCTACATTTAGACTTTAGATTGCATCAGGTACATTCCCTCCTACCAGTTGTTTCCAAGTTACTAGATGTTTTGTGCAGGGCTAGGTGTCCTTCATGTTATGAAGGGATTTGGGGAAGTGTAATTGCTTCATGGTTGGGTAAAAAAGTGTCTGAGCCATGTTCCCATCTCTTAGTTCACAAGATGACTATGTAGGTTTGTGGCAACTAGAGAGTTTGTTTGATTTATTATTCTTATTGTACATTCAATTATTGTACCTTGTAATTATCATTGGATGATTTATGGCATGAAAGCCAATGGACATTGTATATTCTTTTATAGTGCTAACTCTTGGATTAGGAACTTGATTTGTAATATTTAATGACTTTTATTGATTCATGTTTATGAGATTTATCTTTTACTTGATATGATGTAATTAAGTGGATTATTTACTTCATATAACTTTTGTGATGGATTGCACACTTTACAAAAGGTCTTTAGTATGTTTAAAAATTTATATAGGCATAAGTATTTACATGTTGAACATAAAATGAATTATGCAAGAAGTGAATGCTCGAGTTGTGTGATAGAGGATTACTTGATAAGATTCAAAAGAAGTCATTGTCTTATTATATGTGAAAGATTTCATGCAATAGTGATTTTTCAAGAAGAGTACTTCTACATTTCATCAGAGAGCTAGTAAGTAGTTTTAAAAAAGCTATTTTAAGATTGGTAGATTTGAAGATCGATTGACAAAGACATTAGAAAAGGAGAAGACATAGTTCAAAAATTGAAGATGCTGAAGCATGTGTGGTCAAAATTAAGGGGGAGTTTTGGTGATTAATTTCTCCCTAAAAAAATATTAATTGTTATACTTTTTAATTAAATAAAAAAGCAAAAGGGAAAAATTATAAATGGAATGTCCTAGAACAAAGAGGGAAACTAGTAAGTTGTGATATGTTTCTAGATGGAAAAAGAAGATAAGGATTAGAGAGTTCTAAATGAAGTTTCCCAAAGTAAAAAAATTAAATGGATTATTTTAGAAGCTTTCTAGATAAGTCAAGATGTGGATTGCAAGAGTCTTGAAAGGCAAAAATATATACTAGTGTTTAGAGTAAAATTGGGATTTGTTAATATGGTGTTGTTAGATGTTTGAATCCTCCTTTCACCCTTAACATTCAAGGATCTAGGATCAAGTGGAAATTCACTATCATACCTTAGGTTGCTATGAGATGTAGGGAAACTTGGATTAGGGAATTTAATTATCAATTTTCCTTCTCTTATGCTCAATTAATCACTAAAACCCTAATTTTGCAAATACGACTGTAAACAGAAGAATAACAGAAAAACCTCTTACAGATGGAAATAAAATATCAAATCATAGAGTACCTATTTTTAGGGTTTCAAGGTGTAAAAGTTGGGGACACAAGAGTGGACACCCAAGTCTAAGGTACTAGTTTCTTTGCGAGATCCTGACCTCCTTATGACACTGATCTACATTGTAACTTCTATTTCTGAAAAATTTAACTGCAAAGGACAAAGGAGCACATGTCCAAGTCCTAAAAAGGCTCCGGTGTCCTGCTTCTCTTCAGATCCTGAATCCTTGATGTCTGTTGATCCCTCCTGCAACTCTACTTTTTCCAGATGCGACACTTGTAACCTGTAATCACAAAACTTTGGGAAGGGTTTCTAGTGTTTAGAGGCTTGCCTTAGTCAAGCTCCGGAGGACACTTAAGTCTCTGAACACCGTTGTCAAATAGAGAGGGCGTGCCCTTGTGAGGCATAGGCAAAAACCAAAGGAAATGATGATGAAAACACAATATGATGTCATCTTGTAGTGAAGATATCATGGAAGGAAGATGCTCTTCATTCCATGATGAAATGGATGCTCAAATCTGTAAACAAAAACACATAAACCACACAAATCTATTCTTGTAACATAATGAAATACTTGAACATCACAATTGTCGTCTAGTTTACAAATGAATGTCTAAACATGCTTATATATGCGACTACAAACACTCTCGCCAAGATTTTTGTAATTCAAACTTACCGTGTCGGCATAGGACCCAAATAACAATCATAAATAGACACCTAAAAATTGGGACTACCCCAAAATAGGGCAAGACTAGGGCATGGGCGCCCAAGCCCTCCCCCTTTTTTTGGATAGGGTAAAGCTTAAGGGGTCCTCCCAAGTACCATTTGTCATGTTACCTAGGGTTCATTCCATCGGGATGCGAAATTATGAAGTAAGATGTCCTAAATGCATGCAAAAGACCTGGGAGCTGAACCTAAAGAGGGAAAAGCCCCGAAGGGGACATTTTCTGACGTTACAACTAGTATGAATGATTAAGACCTCTATAAAAGAGACATGATGTAATAGTTTTTATCATGTGTTCAATCAAATAATCAATGACAATTTGAGTGTTGTAGCACTTTGATAAGAAATTCTATGATTGGATATTTATATGTTCATATATTTGTTTTTTACAAATGAGATAATTTGTTTCCACCACCAACAAATAATAAGGACAACTAAAACAACAATGTTACTAGCAATGAAAACATCAACAACAACTATGATTGTGTCAAACATCTATGAGCATATGTAATTTGAATTTGTTATTAAAATTGTTTCATAATTCTTTGCTAGTTGAGTTGGAATTGGGTGACTTGATACTTAATTTTATCTAGTTGATAGACAATCTACTTGCTTTTCTTTAACATTATTTTGGAGTCAAAAAATCAACAATGTTTTTCTGAAGCGGTATTTTGTAGATATTTGGTTTGTTGTTCATTTTAGGTGAATTTACTTCACCTGCTCATGGATGTGGTCGATGGCTTGGTGGTCTAGCCGTCATTGACATTTTTTTCAAGCATCAACATTATCACTAGTTTAAGCAGCCATTGTATTGATTCATCATCCATTGTTGTTCGTAATCAGCAAATCGATGAATTCAATACCTCCATGTGCTTCACTCAATAGTTTTTGGTCATAGTTGAAGATTTGGTTTTCTCAAGATGTCGTTATAGGGTTCATCATCATTTCACATCTAGTCAAGAGAACATCTAGTCGAATGCCTTTCCTTCTCATCCATGATTTAGGCACGAAGGGTCCATCCCATCAAGACTGATCTGTTGGAGTAGGTGCATTGTCCACCTTTTTTTTTTAGCTTGCATATAGATTACTAATATAAAAGGATGACTACATCAGGTGGCCCAGGAGGCCACATCAAAATACATTTATGCCATATATATATCTATTTAAATTGTAAGTTAAAGTTTTTCCTTTCTACAACAAAATGTCACTCAAAATATACATTGCATATTAATTAAATATCCTTTTTTCACTTTTCTACCTTAGTTTGAAACTTTAATTTTCCTTGTCAATATGATCAATCTACACATCTAACCTAGGGTCTAAAACATCCATCTGCTCCTGCAATTTTTCATTGTCACTGCTGATACTGAAGTCACCTGGGTCCCAATTTTCGTAGTTTTCCTACTTTGGAGAGCTCCTAGGCAAAGAAGTGTGTGTCAAAGTTCTGGCAACAAGACTCCATTGGGGCTCCTCCCAGTTTCTCTTCCCTTGGCACTAATTTTGGGCTGATGGGTCTTTCTTGATCATTTAAACTCTTCTTATGAAAAGTTAGATTCCTCTCTCTATAGTCATGGGGCCAAAATGTGGCTAGCTTAATACCATATCTGTAAACTGTAGTTGATCCCTCATCTAGAATATTCATGAACCTATTTATAGGAATCCTCATAGTTGTAGTTTCTTGTTCACAAATTGCATGAACAATGAGTCCCAAGATGGACCTAGCAAGTGTTCTTTCCCTACCTTGATACACATTATCATTTTCTTGATTTACACAAAAATAATAAAATTTCAGTAGAGAATAACAACTAGAATAAGTTAACTAATTTATCAACATTAGGAAGGGAGCCACACAGTATATTGACTTTTGTGAAACACATTTTTGACATATTACCTATCAAAAAATTAAAAAAGAAGAACCAGAAACTTTTTGCAAACTGACAGGAAAAAAAATATGTTCACTACTCTCAGGACTTTTACAGACCAAGCAAGAGCTTTCAGGATCTAATGCCAACCTTTCTAATAACAGTAGCCACCTAAAATAACATTTTTTTGGTTCTATGACTCTGGACCATATACTCGACATTATTTTAGACCATTGTTTGTGTTCCAAGCTGAGCTTCCATGCTAGGTTAATATGAGAAAATATATCATTCTTTTGAGTAACTAGTTTATACATTTTTTTTGGAGTCATTTTCGCAAATTCTGATCCATCCTTCCATCATCTAATTTGCTACCAATCTTTTGGTTTTAGGATAGCCCCTTGCTTGATTGATTCATGCATGGATTTAAGAAGAACAACATATGTTTTATTCTGTGATTTTGGTAAATTAAAGTATGATTTTAACTTCGTCCAGCTTTTAACAGTATAATTATCTTTTAAAATATCACCGAATGAAGCTATTCCTCGTTTGTGCCATTTTTTAGATGAACATCCTTGTTGAAGTGATAAGGGCTTATCATTAGCTTTTAGGTTCCACCAGATAGATCTGGTTAGTGTGACTTCTTTTTTCGTTACATCAAAGGCATCTCTATCCACTATTAAAGGCCTAATGTACTCCCAAGCCTTCTAAATTGACTTGGATACAACTGACCCTTTGGGATTGAGGCTAAATTTACCTAACACCACATCTTGAATGTTCAAACCTACACAATCCTTTGCTTTCTTGGGCACTACCCTTTTCAAATTATTGACTGTTAGAATTTTCCAGGGTTCTGAGCCACTAAAAGCCCTTACGATCCATTTTGCTACTAAAGTAACACCTTGGATTTTAAGGTCCTTCAGCCCCAAACATCCCAGTTCTTTGCCAATGTAACACCATTCCTTGGCCACCAAATGCCTTTTCTTATTACCATTTCCATCCAACCATAAGATATCTTTGATTTTTTATGAGTTAGATTCACTTGATAACTAGCAAAGACCCAAGATGAGGCATAATAAATAGAGTAAGACGACATGATTTTTTGACAAACCTAAAGTTTTCTAGCCATTGAGAGGTACCGTTTGTTCCACATGTTGCTCAGCTTTTTATTAATTTTATCAAACACTCAATTCCACATATCCCTTAATGATGGGAAAACAAAAAATGTAATCACAAGGAATCTTACAAGTTTGGATGAATTTCCCCACTTCCATTTGTTCAAGTCTAGCCATACAGGAGGGGCATGATCCCAACCTAGGAGGGTTAATTTTGAAGGGGAAAACTTTGTAACTTTCGCACTACAAAAAATAGACAGTCTCAGCTCCAAATTAGGCAGATTGACCTCTTCTAAGATAGGAAATAGAGCAGTGTCATCTACAAATTGAATGTTATATTGAGGTTCATTGTTTGGAAGAATTATTCCCTTGAGGCTTTCTCCAATCTGGTCTATCCTTAAAATATAGTGAAGGGATTTTGAAGCTATTACAAATAGAGCTGGGACTAAAGGGTAGCCTTTCCAAATTGAACTTTATAGCTTGAAAGGATTATAAAGAGATCCATTGACATCAATCTGGATGGTGGAATTTTTAAATAACAGTTTTACCATGTTGCAATAGTGTTCTAGAAATCCCAATGATTCAAGCATCATTAATACAAAAGACCATTCAATCCTGTCATATACCTTTTCAAAGTCCAATAGTAATATTCCTATGTTTTGCCCATTTTTTTTAGCCCAATCCAAAGCCTCCCAGCTTGTAATGAGACTTTCTAAGATGTATCTTTCTTTTATAAAAGCCTATTTGTGTAGGATTAATAATGATTGACAGGATATCAACAAGTCTATTAGCTAACACCTTAGCAATGATATTGTATGAGACATTCAACAATGTAATTGGTCTCCAGTTTCTTATGTTTGTTTTATCACCATCCTTTGGTAATAATTTGATAACACCTCTATTTATTTCCTCCCCTAGATTACCTCTATCTATAGCTTCTTTAGAGAGTTCCAACAAATCTTCAGCTATCCAATCTTCATTACATTTGTATAATTCCATTGGTAGTCCATCAAGACCTAGAGATTTGCCATTTTCCATAAAATTATTGGTTTTTTACATTTTTTCTTTGGTGATCTCTTTTTCTAGCTTAATTCTCACTTCATCTGTTACCTTTCTAGGGAAGATCTTTCTACATAAGTTTTGAGCTTATCTTAATTCCTCAGAATCATCCTCAGATGCAAATAATTTCATATAGAAATCTCTAAACACCTTTTTCATTTCTTCATTTTCCTTAAGGCACCAGTTGTCTTCCACTATGGGGCCAATGTCCTTTTTGGTTTTTGTTCTCAACAGGTTGAACAAGTATTTTGATCCTCTATCTCCTTCGGCTAGCCAATTAAGCTTGGCTCTCACAATTAGTCCTTGATCCTTGAAAGTTTGCAGTTTCCTCAACTTTTGTTTTGCTTCTCTGAATTCTTTAAAAGAAAGATCATCCTTTGGGTTTTCTTGAATCTTTTTTTCAGTATTTAGAAAATTTTCTTGCAATAGGTCCGCTTCCCTTCTTCTATCTTTTGCATATTTCCTTCCTACTAGGCTTTACAGTCTTGGATTAAGGCATGCCAATACATGTGTCTTGGTGAATTAGAATGTAAGGCTTTGGTAATGATTCTTAGACTAGCAATCACTTCATAGCAGTCACTGTCTTGGACCAGGGTACAATTTAATTTAAATAGTTTATCCTTATTATCTCTTAGGCTTGGCATCTTATCTTTCCACCTAAGAAATGCCTCTATAGGATGGTGATCTGAGAGGGTAGAAGGAATAACTTCAAAATAATTGTTGTTTCTTTTATTCTGAAAGTAGAAATAATCTTCATTCACATAGAATCTATCAATCCTTGACTAGATTCTGTTTTTGCCCCCTTGACTATTTTACCAGGTGAACCAAATGCCTTCCCTCTCCAATTTTTTCCTTCTAAAGGGTTGAAGAGCTTATGGGATTTTTAAGCTTATTCCATAAAAAGATTCATTTTTCTTCCAAACCCATTTGAACCCCCATATTTATCTTCTTTGCATTATGTCATGTTAAAGTCGCCACCTGTTATCCACAAGATCTATTGCAAATTGTGGGTCATCCATTTCCACTAGTCAGCTCTACAGCTATAGTCATTTGGAGCATAAATTGAGCAAACTGCAAAAGTTATTTCCTCTTTCTTAAAAATAATCCATAAACATCTGTTGCAAGGGGAATGCCCATATTCCATGATTAGACTAGCCCATTTTTGTCAACTAAAATTGCAATACATCCTTTCCCTTTGTCATGCTTAGTGTAAAAGGCCTCTGCATCTTTCTAGATGATTTTCAAGTTATTTTCTAGGGTGAACCTCGTGGATTTTACCTCTTGAATCATAAGGAGGTCTAAATTGTTTCTTTTATTGCAAAAGTCTTTGATTAGGTATTTTCTATTTGGAGATTCTAATCCTCTGATATTCCAACTATAGCAATTCATAGTTCATAGGCTCTGGTGTTTCCATTTTTCTCTTTTTATACATCTTTTTGAATCAATCAGAGACTTTCTCTCCATTTTTAACCTCTATTTTAGAGTTTTTTTTGATATATTTCCTTTTCTTTTTTTTTTTCCTCTGACTTGTTCTACATTAGTGAGGAGATTAAATCCTTTAGGCTTTATTCATTTCTATTAATATTGGCTAAGCAGTCCTATTCAAGCTTTGAATTGGATTTTTCTCCCTCAACTCCCTCAGGGTTAGTTGTATAGAGTTTTTTCCCCACTAAAATATTCAACTTATCATTTTTGTTTTTATCATTACATTCCTTTACTAGCTCCTTGATTTTATCTAATACCAACTATTGGGCATTTTTAATATTTTTTTTGGTTTCGGGCTTATCTACACCTTCAGCCCCGGCGAAAACCTCCTCCTCCACCTCAGGTATAGTAGGAGCCTCAGGGTTGCACTTCTGTAGGTAGTTCACCTGCACCACAGACGGAGGAGAATCCATTTTTTTTCTGCTATGCAAGGAGAGCTCATCTAAGAAGCAATGCTTGAATCAAGGCCAACTGCTGGAGAGCACTTACCAACTAAGACATCATCCATTGTCTCAGTCATTATAGGCTCCCATGAGCCTAGTGGGATTTTCCTTAATTTTTCATCAGAATAGACTGGATCTTGTTCACCCTCAATTTCCCCTTCTTCTAGGCTCGTCTCACTGAGTTTCTTAGCTACCATAGAGACATCTATGTATTCTATTTTTTCCCTTGTCTGATGCATCCAAGAACTCAACCATGTAGGAATTGTTAATTTTTTCAACATTGGTTTGGATAGAGAAGCCCACTTCACCATCCAGGGGCATTTTCTGGGTAGGGATTTAGATCCATTATGGGGCTTCATTTGAGCCTGTATATTTTCAGGCATGTTGTTTTTTCACAAGTAGAAAGCAAAATTTTTTTAGATGCCCATCACACTTGCACGTAAAGCATGAATTAATCCCTCCTATCCTTGTGATATAACACCTAGTAGGTATTCTTAGTCCACTCACTTCAACCGATTCTGGGATAAATGCCCGAGGCCTTAAAGAGATTAAGACCCAAGTGTCAAGGTGAAGCAAGGTCACCCTGGCCTCCTCAACTTTTAACACTTCACCTAGGTGGCTCAACATTTGAGGTAAGAAAAACCCAAAGTTGCTCAGGTACATTTTTTACTTCAAACCATTTAGGCACATAACATAATAGAAGTTCATCTTTTGAATGGTCGAGACTCCATGGATGAGCCTTGAAAAGAGATCTACCAATATTCCTATAATTTTTTTCTAGAACCTTTTCTTGCATATTATGAGACTTAAGGAAGATTATAAAAAGACCTTTTTGAATCATTCTACAAAAATTGATTTGGATCCCCAACTTCCTGACCCAGACTGATGCCAACCAATTATCAAAGAAATCCCTCAAAGGTAATCTATCAGATTCTAGACAAACCAAAAAAACTGCAACATTTTTTAGTCTAGTTTCTTATTTTTTTAATTGTAGAAATCATGGCTTCATTTGGCAATAAAGTGATACTAGGCAGAGGGGAAGAACACTTAAACAACATTTCATTTCCTCTTGCTTCTTCACATCTATGTCTAGAGGTGATTTCATTGTGAGATCTAAGTCTTTGTAAGCCCTCAACAACTTGGAAGCAACCACCTTCTGCGGGATCTTTAACATCCTCTACAACTAGTGTTTCTCAAAATGTCTTTCCTTTTTTTGTTTCTTTCACGATTACTAGGGATTCCACATTAAACTCGATGTCAACCTTGCATTTACAACCATCTTACTCTCTAATTAATGTTCCAAATTAATATCTATTGGCTCTTGTATTAATGGCCTGTCCTTCCCTGTCGACGGGGGCATAATGCCCATCAAGTCTACACAAAATATCGATAATTGTCCTCATAACCTGGCAATGGTGTCATCTTGGTGTATTTGGGTAGGAGACATCCTGCCCAAATACAGATTTAAAATTCAAACTTATGACTTGTTCAAAGGTAAACTAAGTGAAAATAACTTGAAACAATGAAGAAAAACAACACAGACAAAATAGAACAACCAGGCTGGCAGTTTAACATAGGAAAAACAAGCAATAACATAGCACACTAGGGTAGAGAAAGAATAAGAGAAAAAACAATGGAGGGTTTTGGAAGAAACCCTAGTTTTTTCTTAGAGCCCCCACAGTTTCCGAACCCCCTAGCAATC
Source organism: Cunninghamia lanceolata (assembly GCA_027924645.1). Lineage (NCBI taxonomy): Eukaryota > Viridiplantae > Streptophyta > Pinopsida > Cupressales > Cupressaceae > Cunninghamia > Cunninghamia lanceolata. The sequence goes on along the minus strand of BSBN01001682.1, from coordinate 821,528 downwards.
TACGTTGTCCACCTTGCATAACATTGCCATTATTTTATTATACAAAATAAATATTTAATTGTGGTGCATCTTGTGACGTGTTTAGGCACATTGGATATTTATTTGGATGCCACTTGTAATCATTATATATAACATTGGGTTAATTACTTTATTTGTAATTATTTGATTAATTTGGAAAACTTAGTACCAATAATCAAATGTGGGGTCAATGGTTTTGTAGACACATGGTTTTGGGGAAAATAGTATTACAATACCACATGTATTAATGTGAGCTTATGTCTATAAAATCAAACACATGGGTAGTTGTTGTAGTGTGAGTGTTCAAAGGCTTATTGCCTTTGGCTGGGTTGTAGCTTCTCTTGCATGTTGGTTATGTGAGGGCTTAAAAGCATGGCATGGGATGTATGGTTACATGTTTGTTCACATGGATTGAAGGTAGAGAGAGCTTGATGTTTTAGAGGTTATCTCAGCATATGTAGCTGTTGATTATTGTTAAATAATACATGAGAGATGCATGCTTTTGGAGGCTAGGTTTTTCTCTCTATGAGGGTTGTCCCATGGTATATCTTGTGTCACCATTGATGGTATGATTTTCTATTTCTTTTGCATGTGGATTTTTGGTTAATTACATATTAAGTCTCTTATTGGGTTGTGAGGAATTTGTCTCTATGGCTATATATTTCCAACATTTGGTATCAGAGCTTGGTTGCCATGATTTGGGAGGAAATCTCTATTTGAAAAACCTATCTATGAGTGGATTTTTTGTTTATAGTGGTATCCATGGATTTGCATGGAAGGAATGAAGGCATTTTTTAGGGTTACAAGACTATTTACAGACTTGGGTTATTGTAGATCTAGGGTTTCATGGACATTTCGCATGTGGATTTTTTATTTGGGCTCTTTGTGTGAGGGTTTCAGGGGGTGAACTTTTCCTAGTGGCCTCTTGGGAAAAAATAGACCCCATGGTTGAGTCTAGAAGGTGTGAAAACCTATATATTTTCATATAAAATGTGACTATGCTTAGTGACAGGAAAAAAATTGCCTATTTTGTGCCCTAGGGAATCTTGTAGAGAATCTACGGTACTAACGTACGACCTACGCAGGTGTAGGTATGGTCGTAAGTGAAGGTATGATCATAGTTTTATATTTAATTAAAAATAATTCATTTGTGCTAAACTTTGTAGTTTATATATATATATATATATATATAGTTGAAAGGGGGTTTGACCCCTAGTACTCGGTCTGCAGACCCCCCGTACTAGGGGGTCACCCCTGGCCGACAGGGCGTATTGGCCAATAGAGCCCGGCCAGTTGGCCCTGACTGACAAGGTGGGGGTGGGGCTCGCAACACCCCCCATTTTAATATTTTTTTTTAATATTTCAACTTCAACCCATATGAAACAAAAATTACAACCTGTTTAATATCAATTTCAAGTCCACCACTTAGACTACTGCCAAGGTGCTACCACCGCCGGTGGGCTGCCAACTAGCCACTGGCTAGCCACCCACTTGCCACTAGAGAGCCACCAGGGCTTGGTCTATTAGCATAACTGGGCAGATTATTTTCAGGGGGCATAACTTTTTCCCACGATATTAAATTTTTGACTTCTTGTAGTTGATAAAAAGCTATTTTTGTGTGTTATGTAGTGGTGACATATATTTTTCTTGATTTTTTTATTTTGACCAGTTGTTTCTAGTTGCAAGAAAGATGTTTGTTTTGAGCTTTGACCAAGCATAATAGGTGGATACATAGTCATATTTCATACTTCTTATAGGCGTTGGAATGGTATTTCTAAGCACTACGCAGTGGAGTAGGTTTGGAGATGATATTATGAGGTTTGTTTAGATTATATCAGTTTGAGATACTTTTGATCCCTTTGATTTTTGGTGATTTTGTGAGTTGATGGCAAATTGAATCTAGGATGATTTGGTGTTTGAGTCATTATAGACTTACATGTTTATCTCTGATTATCCTTGGTTGAAAGCATCATACATGTATTGTTGAGTTTGCATGTTGTATTGTCAGATCTACAAGTTGTGTAGTGTTGTAGGTTATCTATGCTTACATGTGGCATATAGATTTTGATGTGGGTTATCTATGCCCATAGATGTTTCAATGTTGATGCAGATTCTAATTTGTGGCTTGGGTTAGTCACATGTTACATTGGTTTGCTTGTCATATGAGATATAAAGAGATATGGTATTACCTGATATAGTCATTATATGGGACCTATGTTTGTTGACTATATGGTATAGTTGTGTGAGACTTGATGGGAGTTTGGTGTAGGTGCATTGGGTGGTGACCATGGTGTCATGGATGTTACTTGTTTGGTTGGGACTTTAGCATGATGTGATTGTTTTACAAGTGTAGGTTTTGGTGGTGTCAGATTAATATTTGGTTTACATGTTTTGTTCATCTTCTTGTTCTTGGACATTATGGTTTACTCAACCTTTTGGGAGCTGTGTCATTTACAGTAGATTATTTGATTGTGTTGAGGCCATGGATGTTCTTCATGTAGGAGATGGTTATCATGATGTCATGGATAGCTTTATTATAGGTTTCAGTGGGCACTTTTGATAGTGATGGTTTGATGATTTGATGCTTATGATATTGCCATGTATAGATTGGTATCACGGTCCAGTAGGAGCATTGGTAAAATATGGTTATCTTCATGTGATTTGGAGATGTTGACATCTTGGTACCATGGAGGACTCTTGGAGTCTTTGGTTGAAGTTTTTTATATGGTTTGTTAGCTTTGACAAGTGATCCTTGCTTATAGGATGATTGGTATTATGTCTTGGTTTACTCTGGATACTAGTTTGAGTATTGGCATTATATAGGTTTTCTTGAGACATGATGTGTATATTAGTGCATGTGATCTTCCTTTGAGGAGATGATTAGGTCATGATGTCGTGATATGTTCCTTGGTTATGCATACATGTAATGGGAGCTTGGACTATAGTATTGATGGTTCTCTTGGTATTGGGTGCATTGTTTGTGTGCTTGGGAGCTTCATGATGATGCAGTTTTGCATTTAGAGTTTAGCATGGATTGATCATGGAGGTACTCATGGATTCTTAGAGACTTAGGTGAGGCTTGAGTTCTCTTAGATTAGAGACATGTGTTCAGATGGTTACTCTTTGATGAGGATTTCAACAACAAGATTGAGGAGCGTACACCTTGGTTGGACATGAGTCCATCATGGACGTGTTGAGGAAATTGTTCTTGGAGAGAGCCTTCGAGGCCTGGTGCATCCTGAAGAAGCAATCTCATCCCCACTCTTGGTTCACTTGACAGTGAATGATTTGATAGGTATGCCCACCTGATTTTCAAATGCATTCTTCATTTGTGTCTTATCTTCTCATTTTTGAGTCTTGAGCTATGGATTATGGTTGTGAAGACTTGTTTGAGGAGTAGATGCATGTATATGATTGGCTATCTCATTATGTTTGATCCCGAGTTGTTATGAGATCATTGTATGTAATGGAGATGGTTAGTGGCTTTGGGCTTATTCCTGTTATTTAGGATGGTTATGAGTTTGATCTACCTTTTAGTTTGAGAGGCTTGCATCTTGTTATTAGATGTTGAGGAGGCTTCTTCTTTATTGGTTGTAGAGGAGATCATACTTTTCATAGCTATAACACATTAGTGTGGATAGAAGGACATGGTTATGATTTGCAGGTTCACTCTTGTTGGTCTTATTCTTCTTCTCTAGTATTTATGTTCACATGACATTGGAGTTGAGATGTATATGGAGATTTTGAGTCTCTTTGGCTTCTTTCTCTTATGATGTGGAGGATTTGAGAGAGATATGGAATTGAGGTTATGTTGTAGCTATTTAGTTTGCCGATTTTGCATATCTATGTGTATGTTCTTTGACACTATGTGATAGAGGATTCAACCACATCTTCTATGTGCATGCTATTAGTGGATCTTTGGATGCCTTGATCTATTTTAAGATCTGACATTTAGTCATGTAGTGGGATTTCTAGGATGTATATGATTCCTTTGTTGGATGTTCTTATTATCCTTTGGTATGGAGGGTCTTGAGGGTTGTTATCACATGCTTTATGTTACCTTGGATGAATTCTTTATGCAAGATTGAGTATTTACAAGGACTTGTTGGATATGTTGATGGCATGAGGTCTACTTGTTATCTTTTGTATACCTTGGTTTGGAGGTATGGTTAGTTGATGCATTAGCAACTAGATGTGGTTTCTATTGTAGATATGATTGATTCTTGACAGCTACTCAAGCCTATTTGTTACCATTGGATTTGGTACTTGTGTTTGGATATTAGTTGATGCAGGTTTCTTGCTTCTATGTGACAGTTTAGTGTGTCATCTCTTTGGAGGATCTTATTCTTCATGAGGCTAGATGGAGGATGGAGAGATTCTTATTTGAGATGGTGGACACCTTGATTAGTGTTGCAGGTATCTTGGAGCACATGGAGCACATGGATGCTTATATGGTACATGTTGGGCACACATGATGGTTTCCGTTGATGTTTCAAGTTTACATGTTGATCCCTTATCCACTATATACAACAAGTGGGAGAATGTTTGAGTAGGTGTGTTGTACACATTGCATAACATTAACATTATTTTATTATGTAAAATAAATATTTAATTGTGGTGCATCATGTGATGTGTTTACTGACATTGGATATTTATTTGGACGCCACTTGTAATCATTGTTTGTAACATTGGGTTAATTACTTTATTTGTAATTATTTGATTAATTGGAAAAAATTAGTACCAATAATAAAATGTGGGGTCAATGGTTTTATAATCACATGGTTTTGGGGAAAATAGTATTACAATACCACATGTTGTATTTGCGTGAGTTTATGTCTATAAAAGCAAACACATGGGTAGTTGTTGTAGGAGTGAAGGCTTATTGCCTTTGGCTGGGTTATATCTTCTCTTGTAGGTTGGTTGTGTGAGGATTTGAAGCATGGCATGGGATGTATGGTTACATGCTTGTTCACATGGATTGCAAGTAGAGAGAGTTTGATGTTTCAGAGGTTATCTCTGCATATGTATTTACTACTTATTACTGACTAATACATGAGAGATGCATACTTTTGGAGGCTAGGTTTTTCCTTCTATGAGGGTTTTCCCAGGGTATATCTTGTATCACCATTGATGGTATGATTGTCTATTTCTTTTGTATGTGGATTTCTGGTTAATTACATATTAAATCTCTTATTGGGTTATGAGGAATTTGTTTATATGGCTGTATATTTTCAGCATCATCTTCTATTAGATCTGTAATGAAATGCATGAACTCTCCCAACATTGCTCCTTCCTGGCCTTGAACACCCTTGCCTCAGAAACTTCAAATGCCTCTACCCAAAGGAAGGAGAAAGCTGCCATAAATATGTGTCTATGATCTCATTGTAAAATGTACTAGCTATGTGCATCATTTTTACAATCTCTATTTAGAATTTTTTAAACAAAAAAAATCCTACATATTTGACATCTATGAGGAATTTTTGACTAGATGATCTGCATACTAGTTAAGGTTTTAACATGATCCCAAATTTGGGTGTTCACAACTATATTTTCTTCTATTTACAAGGGATTTTGTGTCTGTATGTAAATATTTTTTTCTTGTTTGAAGGGCAATTTATCCTTCTGTACAGGGTGGTTGTCTCCCACACACATCTATACAGAAGGCATCACTTGCAAAGAGGTCACAATCTTACATTGCATGCCACTTCCATAGGTCCCATTTGATCACAAAAATTGATCATTGTATTCTCCAACAAGGTCACTGTCAATGTTTGTTAGTTCCTCTATTGTCACGATTTTCCTTTTGTCACAGTCATGGTTTTTTAAGATTATTAGGGTTTTCATTTAGATCTAATGTTTCCTAAAACCATCAATTAACCTTTTATGTTACAATAATTCTATGTTATCAAACATTAGTTGACATTGAATGTTGTAAACAAGTAATATTTTTAAATGTTACTTTATTTGTAACATCAACAATATTTATATTTGTGACATATAATGTGACCTTCAATGGTTAATGTCACCACCATCAACAAATGCATCAGGTAGAACTCAATGGTTAATGGAAAATTTTGATTTGAAGAATTATTAGTGTTCAATAAACCCTTGTATCTTCGTTAGATGAAGATGAAGGGTGAGGCCCAGGTTGGAAGGAGGCCAATTTCCCCTTGAACATATAAAACTATTGTAATCTTATTTCCTTGTTGACTCCAATGAGTGGCTGGACGACTAGGCATTTTCTCATCCATGGGCATTTTTTTCTTTTTAGTACAAATGTATTAAAATAGGTCATTTGTAAGAAATTGATTCTATAATAACTTTTGCTCGATAACTCGAAATTGAGCACCATTTTTTGTAAAAGTTAATGTTTTTTCATTTCTTACACTTTGAACCTACTTGCATTGTAAAACACACTAATTTATAAAGTGCTAAAGATGGGGGGTCACCTAATCAAGGGGTTGCCTAATGTGTCGATTTTCTTTTGTTTAAAGGAATTAACTTGTTCTAATCATGGGATATATAAATCACTCTTCTGTAATGAACCTAAAGAAGGGAAACTATAAGTCCTAGTGTGAAGGCATCCTAAAACATCCCGTGTTCCATAATCTCACACCCTATCTGTATGGACTTATCCCTGAACCAGGTAAATAATCTTAGAAGGCTAAGTGGTTAATCATCACGATCACATTATTGGATTGATTAGTTTACATTTTCTAGATGATTTTATGTATTTCATGATGGATATTGATTGTCCACATGCATTATGGATAAAAATTTGGGTGATATATGGAGACTCCAATGTTTCTCCATTCCCACATGATCCTTCTTTGATCACAACTCACATCCCTAATCATGATACAAAAATAGGATGTTCCATTGACATAGAATAAGTAATCACTCCTACTATTGCTTCATCAAATTCTAGTCACTTCTTTGAAAGCTTCAAGTGATTATTTGTAATAGGCAATCAATCTACCTAGCATTGCTGATTGGGACAGATTTCTACCTGATATCACTTGTCTATTTGCAGAGTCCTAAATTGCTAACATGGAAGCACATATTGAGGACATCAATGTTCTCTTTGATGATAGTTTTGTTGAAACTGCATCAACATTGTCCACTTTAGATATTCATTCTCTACATCATCCTACACATGGCTCTAAATCATCATCATCCTCATCTATTGGACATGCAGTTGATTTGATTATGGTATCCTTTGGCATTGACATGGGGAAACCTGAGCACTCTTTGAAATAATTGACATGGGCATCATCATCCTTGGATCAACTTCAACATGATTCAAGATCATACATACATCTTCTTGCATGGGAAGATATCTTGCATTTTTAGGTGGTCTCATTTCTTCCCAAGGGAATGAACATTGTTTGGCATTCTTAGATCTACATCTACAGCCTTTATCAACTATCTAACCTCACTACAATAGGACATGTCTTATAGGGGGTATTGAATAGTGTTAGAGTAGGCTTAAGTTAATTAGGCTACCTGGCTGTTACATTATTAGATTAATAATGTTTAGGTGCATTTATTTATTTTACCATTGAGGTAGTTGGAGGTTGGTATTCTTGTACCTCATTTTACCTGGCTATTTATTTCTAAGTTGTAAATTGTAACATATCTCATCTTAATGTATTTTATTCATTGTTGGTGAAATAGATTCTATTGTGTTGCTTCTTAGTGTTTGGTGAAGGTTGTTTTGGTTTATAGTTTAGGCTCCTGGGTGCATCAACATGGTATCAAAGCAACTGTGACTGCAATCCCTTCCTACTCATTGAGTTTTTACTGGATTTGAGATCATGGTCTTTTTGAGATTTACAGTTTGTGAATTTTGTGAAGGCATGGAAGTGACAACCAAATTTGATGATGCAAAAATTCTTTGTCAAAAATATTGTATGGGATCATTTACACACACTTTGAGCTTTATGGAATGCATTCAAAACTCTAGATTGAACCTACACCTTTCCCATTTGGAGATTGTGCAACTTTAACGAATTGGATTTCTTTGTGTCAAGGGCATCACTAGAAATCTATTTGATGCCTATTTCTTGGAAGCTATTTATCACCCAGGAAAGAGATCTTTTCCTTGTTAGAGGCTGAATGCATAGTGTGGAGTTCAAGGTAATTGAGATAGATCCTACAGAATATTGTGTTGTTTCTCCAGATAATTACTATTTCTGGCATAGTGATGGCTCATAGGAGAGAATCGTGAGGAGCGATTGGTTTTATTTAGTTTGATATTATTCTTCCTCTTATTGCTGGCGTAGTTATTATTCTTCTCTTTATCGCTAGCTAGGTGATACAACATTGAGCACACTTTATACATTCCAAAGTTTGAAAAAATATTTTTTTAGGGTTTTTGATCAGCACAACGATTGGAAGTGGGCCCGTGGTTTACATTTTTTCTACATTTCACAGGTACTTTAGTCCCACATTGGTGGGAAAGTGCAGACTTGGGCTATTGAAATAGTTGTTCTCTCCCTTGATAATAATGAGCAAGGCTTACATGGTGTTATGTACTCTCTTGGACATGGAGCACTACACAGCTTGCCTGCCTAGTGATTTGTCTGATTAGAGACTTGTCTACTTGTTGTCTGGCCTGGTGATTAGTGACATGGCATCTACATGGACCGGGTCACCTACCACCTCTCGTTTATCAAAATTCTTGGCCCTAAGAGCCCCATTTTTTGTCTCTTCATATTTTGCAGACATATTTGGTGGAAAGATGCTACAATAAACTTCACTATGGATGAGGTATTTTCCAACAAAATTGCCATTTTTTGGTAGTTTAAGTAGCTTGAATTTACAAGTTGTTTTAGTTACTTCTGTTAGTATTACTTGGCAAATTTGGTGTTGGAAGTTACAAATTTAGTTTTCATTCATTTTGGGGGGTGTATATTGCATTTTGGTCCCTTTGTGTTCCCTTGTTTATCATATCAGACCCAAGGATTGAATTGCTCACTCCACACAACTATCACACATGGAAGCTCAAGCTGTCATAGTGGCAATCTAGGGGCCTTTGACAAATGTTAGATGTCGATCAACCTAAGTTCACTAAACCATTTGACCAATTTGTTCATAGAAAAAATTTATGGATGAGGCTAGAGGAATCATAGGTCTACATGTGTCTGATAATTTCTTGTTTCACATTGCAAAGTTTAAGACACCTAAAGAGGTGTGGGATAAGCTTACCAAATTGTGCGGTAAGTTCAATCAGTTCAATATCTTGCAACTTGAAGCTAATCTCACCTCTCTCTCTCTCTCTCCAAATGCCTTCCCCATTATTCAGGATTTCCTTGCCTAGTTTAAGTTGATTTTGTCATAATTGAAAGGATGTGGTCATGCCAAAATTGATAAGAAGTGTATTTTCTTGATCTTGTCTAAGCTGAGAGGTCCTTTTCAAGTGTTTACCTCTATCTTCTATTCTACTATGGATGCTATGGGAGAAGATCATAAGATGCCTTCATTTGAGGAATTTTGTGATCAATTAACTAAGGAACATGCCAAGTTGATTTAGACATCCATGCTCTTCCTAAGAGTCATTCTTTGATGGCTCAATCTTCCAAGGACAAGGGTAAGAACAAGAAAAAGCCCAAGATAGATTTATCTATAGGTGGTGAACCTCCCTCCATGCCTAAAGTGAAGAATGATCAGAAGACTAATCCTCCACCTCCTCCTCCTTCTAACTATGGGCAATCATCCTCTAAGTCTAAGAAGAAGAAGGAAAATTGTTCCTTTTGTGCAAAGTCAGGGCATAATAACACACATTGTTTTGAGAGGTTAGTAGCATTGGAGGAAGCTATGAAGAAGCAAAATATTTCCATGCCTAAGTCTTCTTCATTGGGAAAAGGGCAATCTCTCACAGCAAGGGCTTCGTCCTCTACCAATAATAGTTGGGTTCTTGATTCTAGTGCTTCACATCATATGACTCATGTTGATGATCTTCTTGATTCTATTTTCTCTTGTAGTACTTCTCATATTGTGGTTGGGAAGTCTTCACATATTCTAGTTGTAGGAATAGACTCAATTAAGATGTAGGATGGTTGCATCTGTTAGCAAGAGACACTATATGGATTCATGATTGTTGTCATTGATGGCAACAAAGTTCATCCCACACATCCGCAGGACATGGTGTGTCTCTACCGGAAGTCAAAGTGAAGAATGTTGTGGTCTAGTAAACAAGAACAGAGCATGTGGCAAGGTCCGACAGACAGGTCCAAATCTCTCAGAGGAAGTATCTTGGTGAAGTATGGATTTGGGTAAGTCAAGAGGACTACCTTGAGTGATAGATTCCAAGGATTTAGCCTCGAGTGACAGATGAGGAAGAAGATATGAATACTTGAGTACCGGGTTCCTGAGTGATAGTGTGAATAGAGGAAGAACTGACTGATAGAACATCAGACTATTTTTTGGATGTGTTACTGATGATGGAAAAGGTTCTTAAGGCATAAGTTATGTTTGGCCGACATGATTGATGACTTCTACAAGTATATGCTTGATCCGCATTACTTGGTGTGCAAGGATTCTGCTGACAAATCAGAGTTTGTGAAAAGATTGACTATTCTGGGTGCTGACTAGAAAGATGATGAAATCACTTGTGCGGATATATATACACAATGGATTTAGTTGTGAAGGGTGTCATGGTGTTAATGATGTGCGAATAAAAGTAGTAGAGCAGAGTAGAAGCAGTAAGGAAGATCTGGTATGTGAAAGAAAGCAACATAAGAGAAGAGGAAAGATGAAGTGCAGCAGATCAGTATACTGAGCCTAACCGGGACTGAATTCCAGCATGTGTAGATGCTCCCAATCACTTCAAGTATTGTATAACATGCTTTTGTAGACAGTGAGTCTCTTGTAGGCAGTGTGCCTCTTGTGAGCAGTGTGCTCGCGCAGTGAGCCCTAATTGGCAAGTGCCATTTTGTTTTTCTTTATTCTTCTAACAGAGAATAATCTTTGGGTTAATCACCCCGTGGTTTTCTCCCTTAACAGGGTTTCCACGTCAAAAATATTGTGTCATGTGTATTTCCATTTCATGGTTATGTTTGCTTATTTGAATTAATGATGCATTGATTGAAAAGAAAGTTTAGAAAGTAGAAATAATTAGGATAACTAATTCACCCCACCCTCTCTTAGTTATCAACAATTGGTATTAGAGCTAAGTTCCTCCTAACAGAGTCTAATAGCTCAAGGAAGGAATCCAAATGGATGAATATGGTTTAAGGGAGCAACTCAAGACTGCCCTTGAAGATCTTGAATAGTCAAACTCTGAAGTCAATGAATTAAAGGAAAGACTCAAAGAGGTTGATAATTTCATGAGAGAACTAAAAGACAAATTAAGTCTCTCTATGAAAAAGAGAAAGGAGCTGCTTCAGCAATTGGCAAGACAAGGTGAAGCAAATGATGTAAATGAAGAGCTGAATGAGAAAACCAAGTTATGTGAAAAGTAATCAAAAGAAATCATTATGGTAAGACATGAAATGGAATCAGGAGTTATGAAGTTTACCCAAGAAATTGAAGAGAAAAGAAAAACTGAAGATAATCTAAGACAATCTCTCAAGGAGAAATTAGAAGATTGCCACCAGATGGATAGAATTATCAGACATCTTGAATCTGATCTTGAAGATGCTAAAGATAATGAAGAAAAACTTGAGGATCAAATTGTCTCTCTCAAAAGGGATCTTCAAACAGCAAATGAATATAAAGAGAAATTCAAGATAAGTTCTGCTCAACTTGAAGTTCTTCTTGGAAGTCAAAAGAGGGTAGATGACAAGTGTGGTTTGGGATATGAGAAAGGAGAAAGCTTTGAATCCGATCAGAAGAATTTTGGATGAGAAAATCCAAGGAACAGGCCTAGAAGACCTCCGGTAAGACAGCCCAATGCTCAAAGATATCCATCCTTCAATGGATACTACCACAGATGCAATCACTTTGGTCACAAACCTAATTAGTGCATAAAGAGAATGAATCAGACTAATTCATCCTTCACCAGATAGTGTTTCAACTGCAAAAGGTATGGTCACAAATCTCATGAATGCAGAAATATGCAAATGAACAAATCATTCAATGGTAGATGCTTTGCATGCAATAGAATTGGTCATATGGCTAATCAATGTAGATCAAGAGGTTATCAATCAAATATGTAGAGAAATGTTGTTTTCCAAATTTGGAATAGATCTGGTGATATTGGAAAATTCTGTAGAAGCCAAAATTAGGACAAAAGAGGTCCGGTATATCATAATCAGAATCAAGATAAGGGTAAACAAAAGGTGAATGCGGATGAAATTAAAAGTGAGATGAACAAGATTTGGGTGAAGAAAAGTACAGAGAATGTAGAGGTTAGATCCGCACCAGACTCTGGTGCTGATATTCCTTCTGAAAATTAAAAAGTGAGCTCTGGCTCAGGGGGAGACACAAAGAAAACCTTGTTCCCCCAGTCAGTCAATTGGTACCGGAACTGGCACAAGAAGAGCTGTGGATTGAAGGATTCATAAGGGAAGCATCCAAACACACTAGGGTTAAGATTTGGAGGATCCGTAAGATGTTTAAAGATCAGGATTGATCTGGTTCTTCAAGTCATCTGAATAAGGCAAACCAGAATAATTTAGGTCAAGCATTTATTGCAACCTAACATTAGGGTTTGCGGAGCAATATAAGGGTTTTCTCATTAATCACTTATTCATTCTACATTCAAGAAGAAACAAAAAGTGGAACTCTGCAACAAAATTTCTCAAGTTCATCGAAGATCATTTGTAGAAGTCATTTACATCCAGAAATCAATCCGACCGACTCCGTGAAACCAAACTGCGTAAAGGGTATTCTTTGTTCTTGATATCCTTCAGTAAGATTCTTTGATGATGGCTACTCTGAATATAGTAAATATTTCTGATAGACCTTGCCCCACATTTAAAAAACATCCATAGAAATCCTTGGAGGTAGATCCCCTAGGAGCATTTTCCAGTGTTCCGCATGGCGTATTGCATACAGAAGATATTAGGGTTTACATACATGCAAATGTTGAAGAGTTTGGGGAATTCAAACTAAGAGATATCTATCACAAATAACTATTAGATGATTCATTTGTGTTCAAATCCCAATACAAAGGACTCCAGAATAAGCACTTTGCACAATACATACATTTCCCCTGTTTTACTGAGGATGAATGGGTCAGGTACATTTTGAGCAGAATACATGACAACTTCATGTGGTTTAATGGACCATTCAAAATCACTAAAGATGCCATCAGGGTAGTTACCGGATTACACTCATCTGGTGGGATTCCTATTCTTAAATCTGTAAAGAATCAAACTGTAAGTGAGGCTACCAGATCCAAGTTTGACAAAAGAGCAATGACAGTAGATGACATCTTTGATCTGGATGTCAAGTTTGCCTCCATGATCATTGGATATAAAATATATCATTCTAGCAGAGAAAATTCTGTACTTGGAACTGCCATCTACACCTCTTATGAAATGCTAAGAAAGGATGCAGATTATGATCTTTGTTAGCTTCTCTTGAACCAACTCTTGGAGAATCTACAAAAAATAAAGAAAGATAAAAAGAATTCATTCAAGTATGGTGGATTAATAATGTGCTTATTCTTTTACTTTATGAATGAGCTTCCCGGATCTAGTGGCTGGGTATGGGAGAATGGTAGACCAGTATCTATCCAAATCAGAGATTATTTGCATGGACTCAGTGATGACAAAGCACAAAATATAGCTCTGTGGGGATATTTCAAGAATTTTCAGAGCATGATGCAAGCAAGAGAAATAATTCCCCAGTCTCTTGTTGAGAAATACAAAGACACAGTATGCTTTATGGTAGAGACAGATCAGTGCCTAATGGAGGCAGTAGAACCAAGAACTATGTGGATCATGCCTATGGGGTATGAAGTTGATGAACAAATTGTGGAGCTGCATGTTCAACACATGCTAAGTCAGCTAAAGGATCCAAAGGCAGAAAGGTTTGGAACCTTTGAAGAGCTAAGTATAATAGTTCATATGGAACTCAGACAACCGGAAATGAAGAGGAAAGTTAGAAAAGAAGTTGAAGAAATTGCAAATGCCTAGGCATCTCAAAGGAGGCACTTGATGCCAATAGGGAAAAGAGGCAAAAGGCTGAGGAAGAGAAGAAAGAGGTAGAAAAGGAAAGCAAGGAAAGTGCTCCGGTAGAAACCTCAACCCGGACCAGATCATCAAAGAGATCTGCACCTGTCATAGCCAAAAGCTCAAAAACATCAAAATCAGAAGTCTAGGCATCTAGCAAAGGAGAGAAAAGATCAAAGACAAAAGCCAGAAGGGCTTATACAAGTCAAAAAGATGAAGAGGAAACCGAATCAGATGAGGGGGTAAAGGAAATAAAGAAGTAGAAGAAGAAAGGATTCGGTAAACATTCCACAGGACAAGACAAGGAAGAAATGGCAGAGGAATTTGTTGAAAAACTTACCCTGTCTTTAGAAAGTGTAATAAAATTAGTCACTGTGGATGGAAACCTTCAACCAATGGCTAAATTTTATGATGATTACAATGAGGCTGACCAAAAGATCATGCTGGAAGCTACAGTCAAGTACCTGAACATATATAATAAGGCTTTCATTGAAATTACATCTCTTATTCCTAAGAGCCTAGAAAAGGAGTTAGAAATGAGAAAGACAAATGCCATGGCAAAAGACCTTGAGATCTGGGAATAGATAGCTATTTAGCTATATCCTTCAATTGATCCCAAGACAATGAAAATGGTATTCAAAGATTGCAAGGATGAGTTGAGGACCATAGCAAGGATGAATCAACTTATGCTTGGTGAGACCGACAAGGTAGCCAAGGACACAGAAGAGATTCTCCGAAAAGCCTTCAAAATATTTAATCTTCCTATTATAGAGGACTTGGGTACTGATCCCTTGACCACAAGTGTTGCAAGAGAGTCTTCTAAGAAAATAACAGAAGAAGTTATGAATACCGGTGCAGAAACAGCCAGGGACTTAAAATCCTCTGTTCCAGAAAAGGAAGAGGTTGCCCATGAATAGACTAACATCAGTCCTTCGGTTTCCCCTGCTGACTCTGGATCCAAAGGAGAAGAAAGAGTAAAGGAGAAAGAAGCAGAGGTGAAGGGAAAAGAGGATGTTAGTGCAAAGGTTGTGCAAGGAGAGGAAGCTCCAAAAGATAGTTTAGTAACTACAGAAGAAAAGAAAAATCTGTCTCCAGCAAGAGACACTGCAGAATTAGTCAAGGACTTTTTGACAAAAACAGCTATGGAGAGTGATGAACCGGATCCATTAAAAGGGCCTCTGGACTTTGACTCTCTATCTCCGGTGCAAACAATGAAGATAGCTTCATTTGCAAATGCGAACGCCAAAGAGAAGCTACTGAAATCTCACATAGAAGACTATGAGCTTATAGAGGTAGCATACGGAGTTTTGGAAAAGATCATGCCATCTTTTCAGAAGGATCCCTCAACATCCTCTTCCAGTAATCTCAAAACTCTAGTCAGCAATGTTAATACACATTTTGATTCTCTAGAGAAATCAGCTGAAGAAAAGGTCCGGAAGGAGTTTTTAGATAAGAGATTATCAGAGGTACAAGGTTTGATCATTAATGATAGGAGAAATATGAATACTGGGATAAAGAGCTTAGAAAATGCTCTTAAGGATGGTGGTGAAATATACAAATTTTGTATTTCCTGGTCCAAAGCAACAGTGGAGATTGAGAAGAAAATAAAAAAGCAAGAGGATAAACTACTAAGTTTGTCTCAAAGTTTGATCCTCTCTCTTCCTCCATAGTAAATCAAGAGTGTCAGACTATTGCAATCACAAATGCAATAAAGAATTTTGAGAAGGAAAGGAAGAACATAATTAACCGGATGGGTGAACTCAGAAGAATCATTATCCCTAAGTTAGAGGCCATGCATGAGGCCATAAGTGATGCTCAGACTACCGCCCGGACCAATGATCTGACAGATCTTAAGAGGGTAGAAGCTTTTGCATTCCTATTGAGTGGTCACATCTCAATTTTGGATAGAATGAAGTAAAGTTGGGCTGTAGAACGCATTCAACTAAAAACAACTTTTGCAGACATACTGCAGTATATGTAAGTATTCCATATGTATATACTTATGCGGCTAAGTATAGTAAATTTTTCTTTTTGAAAATTTTGGTATCCAGACCCTACCCTTTGCCATTGATGTCAAAGGGGGAGTGAGGAGCAGTGAAAAATGAGGAATCCAACTAAGGGGAGCTCCAAAAAATGTATATTAAGACAGAGCATCAACCAAGGGGGAGCATAGTGTAAACACTTAGTCATTTTTCACTAAGTGTTGCCATCAATGCCAAAGGGGGAGATTGTTGGCAAGAGACACTATATGGATTCATGATTGTTGTCATTGATGGCAACAAAGTTCATCCCACACATCCGCAGGACATGGTGTGTCTCTACCGGAAGCCAGAGTGAAGAATGTTGTGGTCCGGTAAACAAGAACAGAGCATGTGGCAAGGTCCGATAGACAGGTCCGGATCTCTCAGAGGAAGTATCTTGGTGAAGTGCAGATTTGGGTAAGTCAAGAGGACTACCTTGAGTGATAGATTCCAAGGATTTAGCCTCCAGTGACAGATGAGGAAGAAGATATGAATACTTGAGTACCGGGTTCCTGAGTGACAGTGTGAACAGAGGAAGAACTGACTGACAGAACATCAGACTATTTTCCGGATGTGTTACTGATGATGGAAAAGGTTCTTAAGGCATAAGTTATGTTTGGCCGACACGATTGATGACTTCTACAAGTATATGCTTGATCTACATTACTTGGTGTGCAAGGATTTAGCTGACAGATCAGAGTTTGTGAAAAGATTGACTATTCTGGGTGCCGACTAGAAAGATGATGAAATCACTTGTGCGGATATATATACATGATGGATTTATTTGTGAAGGGTGTCGTGGTGTTAATGATGTGTGAATAAAAGCAGTAGAGTAGAGTTGAAGCAGTAAGGAAGATCCGGTATGTGAAAGAAAGCAGCATAAGAGAAGAGGAAAGATGAAGTGCAACAGATCAGTTTACTGAGCCTAACTGGAACTGAACTCCAGCATGTGTAGATGCTCCCAATTAGTTCAAGTATTGTATAACATGCTTTTGTAGACAATGAGTCTCTTGTAGGCAGTGTGCCTCTTGTGAGCAGTGTGCTCGGGCATTGAGCCCTAATTGGCAAGTGCCATTTTGTTTTTCCTTATTCTTCTAACAGAGAATAATCTTTGGGTTAATCACCCTGTGGTTTTCTCCCTTAACAGGGTTTTCACGTCAAAAATATTGTGTCATGTGTATTTCCATTTCATGGTTATGTTTGCTTATTTGAATTAATGATGCATTGATTGAAAAGAAAGCTCAGAAAGTAGAAATAATTAGGATAACTGATTCACCCCCCCTCTTAGTTATCAACAGCATCAAGATGATGTTCTTTTTGTTCTTGATATTTCACCAAATCTACTTTCCATCTATCATATTTGTCATCATGGTGATGAGAAGATAGTTGAGTTTTCTCCCACTAATGTGACTATTTGAGAGTTGTAGGATCTTGAGAAGGTTGTTTCTACAAGGACAGTTGATGATGTGGCCTATTTGTATAGGTTTGATGGATTTGAGTCTTCATCTAGATCATCCCTTATTCCTCATGTAGATTTTGTGAGCAATCTTTGGCATGAATGGTTTGGGCACCTAAATTATAGATATCTTCAACATATGAGAAAACAAAATTTGGTGATTAGTCTACCTAAGATCTCATGTTCTGATGGAGTTTGTCAAGGTTGTGCTCTTTGAAAATATCATAGGGATCCTTTTCTGAAGGGTATGGCCACACATACTTCAACACTCCTTGAGGTGGTACATAGTGACCTTATGTCATTCCCAACTCCTTCATTTTTAGGGGCTAAATATGTGCTCACCTTTATTGATGACTTCTCTCGGTGCACATGGGTGTACTTTTTGAAGTACAAGGATGATGTTCTTTGATTTTTCATGACATTCCTTGCATTTGTAGAGAAGCAGTCAGGGCATTCCCTTCAAAAGACTCGTACAAATAATGGGAGAGAATATGTCAATTAGACATTTCAAGATTTTGCCATGCTCGAGGTATTATTCCGATTCAGACAAGACAAGAGAATCCAATGAAGGATTGTCTCATCATGCATCCCAATCAAGTTCTCTTACATACATTGAAATAACAACAATATTCATGCCTTCAAATTGTTATAATCATGTGCTCAAAACTTCAAAGATAGAAGCAAATTGTATATGCCAACATAACCTTGTTAAATTTCAGCCTTAAGATAATTGTTGGTTTACTCCTCTTCTGTTAGTTGAAAATTAACTTTAATAAATTCCACCCGTTAAGGATTTTTGTTTGTCCCTTTGATTGCTTTAGTTGCAGAAAAATAAACATATATTAATCTCTTAAACTTGCAGCCCTTAATTGAATATAATGTTGTGAATGTTGTACCAACAATTTCAGCTATGAAGTAACACAATATCTTGATAATTTCATAAAACATGAACAGCAGAAAATACTGACAACCCAAATGTTTTTATGTAGCCAATCAAGATGGTAACACACATACATAACCTCCACAAATCCAACTATGAAATATCTCCAACAAACTTTCCAACTATCCACCTCCACAATCTTACAAATTCAGAAATTTTCATCTAACAAGTCACCATGAATGTTCACCTTCTTTGCCTCATCAAAATGGATGTATTTCCCTTAGAGAATTATCTTCAACATCACCCATGGACATCCTCTTGATGACTTGAAAAAATTAGAAGTTGGTATTCCTCTTCTTGCTTGTTGGCATCCAAATTGGAGAAAGGTTACGCTTGGGATTCTTTTATTGCTTGTTGGCTTGAAAATTTTTCATTGTCTAATCTTTGTCTTCTAGCATGTAGGTGACTAGGATTTTTGTCCATATGCAACTTGCCTTGTCTTTTACTTGGAGTGTTAGAGAATTAAAATATTTGTTTTGTTTCCCCAAATTTTGTGTATGATGTTGATTAACATGTGCATGAGGGTGCCCCTGCACCTTACTCCCTAGGAAAAAAAAATTGAGTTACACCTCAAATATGGATCTTCTTTCTTGTCTTCTAGTTCCTTTGCATGCATGCATTATTTTCATTTTGTTGGATCTCAAGTACATTTCTATCTACTGGTGCACCTGTGTTTCTCTTTCATGCACTTTGTCTTGTTTACCTACACAAGAAACAAACATATTAAAGAAATCATATTTTTCTTCTTCATACTTCACTTCTTCATCCACCTCATGTTGTTTGCCACACATTCTTTTCTCTTCATTATTCTCCAAATTCTTTGGATGCACCTCAACCATACTTAGCCATTCATTTTCATTTTTGAATTACTCATTCATTCTTCCATTCTCCTTGACATCAACATTCTTAACTCTCAGTTGTTCTCCTAAGAACCGTGCTATCTACTTATCCTCCATAACTATCTTCTCTCTTTGGACTATCCTTGAGTCCTCTACAGCTTCTTTTGTTGTCTCTTCTTCTTCTTCCTAAACATCACCCACTTCAACATCAATGTCACTATCACTTTCATTAGTTTGAGTAGATTCAAAACAAAATTCTTTCATTTCTTGTTCAACTAAGTTTTCAAACAACATGTTGTTTTCAAAATTTGTTGCCTCAACCATTACCTCATTTGGCTTTTCTTCATATTGTTGTACTACTGTCTTCTCACTTAACAATAAGCTTTTACTTCCTATGCACTCACCCTTCAAGGCTATTAATGCAAATTTCATCCCATCTTTGTCCATAATGTCATGTGTTGTTTATTCTATTATACTTTGCTTCCCTACTATAATGCCACAAACTTCCAAACACAAGGTGACATATATCCAAATGCATAATATCACAAACTATTTCATCCTTATAACTACCTATGTGAAGCTCAACTTTGCATTGCTCATTTACAATTACCTAATTACGAGTTTGAAGCCAACTCACATAATAGGGTGTGGGGTGTGGTATTATTTCCAAACCCAATTTATCTACCATGCATTCAGAAACAATATTATCCATGCAGATATCTGAAATCACAACTTGACAACATTTACCTTTGGACTTGCAGGTAGTTCAGAATAAGCTTTCCTTTTCCATCTTGCTTTCTTTCTTGGCTGCAATTTCTTCCTCCACCATTTCTTCCTCCTCTAGCTTCTTAGACAACTTGAACAATGTATTTAACAATGATGATGCCCTTTTCCCACATTTCTTCTTATTAAGAGTCATCCTTAAACATAAAATCTATTGAACCATGTTATCCAAATTAGTCAAATCACTTCCCAAAATATTCTAGCTCTGATACCAATTTGATGCAGACAAGACAATAGAATCCAATGAAGGATTGTCCCATTATGCATCCAAATCAAATTCACTTACATACATTGAAATAACAACAATATTCATGCCTTCAAATTGTTATAATCATGTGCTCAAAACTTCAAAGATTGAAACAAATTGTATATGCCAACATAACCTTGTTAAATTTCAGCCTTAAGATTGTTGTTTTACTCCTCTTCTCTTAGATGAAAATTAACTTTGATAAATTCAAGCCATTAAAGATTTTTGTTTGTCCCTTTGATTACTTTAGTTGCAGAAAAATAAACATATATTAATATCTTAAACTTGCAGCCCTTAAGTGAATATAATTTGTGAAAGTTGTACCAACAATTTCAGCTATGAAGTAACACAATATCTTGAGAATTTCATTAAACATGAACAACAACAAATAATTACAACCCAAATATTTTTATGAAGCCAATCAAGATGGTAACACACATACATAACCTCCACAAATCCAACTATGAGATATCTCCAACAAACTTTCCAACTATCCACCTCCACAAGCTTACAAATTCAGAAATTTTTCATCTAACAAGTCACCATGGATGTTCACCTTCATTGCCTCATCAAAATGGATGTATTTCCCTTAGAGAATTATCTTCAACATCAGCCATGTACGACCTCTTGATGACCTACAAAAATCAGAAATAAATTTGGGCTCTTTTCTTCTTTTTCAATGCCTCTTTGGAGCCAAACTTCAATCTATTTATAACATCTCCTTTGCATAGTTTCATCTTCCTCGTTTTAGGCTCCAATGACTCTTGGTATTCCTCTTCTTCCTTGGTGGCATCCAACTTGGAGAAAGGTGACTCTTGGGATTCTTTTATTTATTTATTTTATGACTTGGGTGCTTGAAAACTTTCCATTGTCCAATCTTTGTCTTCTAGCATGTAGGTGACTAGGATTTTTGTCCATATGCAACTTGCCTTGTCTTTTACTTAGAGTGTTGGAGAATTAAAATATTTAATTTATTTCCCCAAATATTGTGTATGATGTTGATTAACATGTGCATGAGGGTGCCCCTGCACCATATTCATCAGCACATAGTGCCATACACTCCTCAGTAGAATGGTGTGGCTAAGAAAAATAATAGAACCTTATGGGAGATGGTCAATTGTATGCTTCAGTCTCAGTCAATGGCTCCAACATTTTGGGTAGAGGCTGTCAATTTGCCAATTACATTCATAATCATATGACTCACAAGGCAGTATAGAATATGACTCCTGAGGAGGCTTGGTCTCATATCAAGCCCAAGGTGTCCTTCTTTAGAGTATTTGGCAGTGATGCATGGACATTCATTCTAGGTGGGAGGCACAAAGAAATGGAGAAGAAAATTTAGTGGTTCATTTTTGTTGTCTATTGTGATGATGTGAAGGGTTATCATTTGTTTGATCATATCACTTGAGAGGTACATTTTTGTTGTGATGTTCATTTTGATGAGTCTTTCACTCTGAAAGATTCTTCATTAGAGGCCCCTTCCTCTCTTCTTCCCAGTTCTTCTTCAGATGATGTTTTCCTTCTTTTATATGATGATGATGTTCATGATGATAGTATTGAACTTGTTGTTGACATTTCTCTAACTCTTCCTCCACCTGCACCCACAAGACCATTATGGGCTCCTACACTTATTGAGGATGTTAGATCTTTGGTAGGTAGTCCCACAACTTCATGCTACAATCGTTCCTAAACTTCAAGTATCAGTCTTTTGAGTCATGTAGTTTCTAATAATCCTCAGAAGTTTTTAGATACAAGCTCAGTTGTTCTGAATGGGAAAGTGCTATGATCGAGAAGTATTCTTCTTTAATGAAGAATCATACTTGGGACTTAATTCCTCTTCCTAAGGGAAGAAATTTGGTTCAATGCAAGTGGGTGTTGTTGTTTGGCATCTTTGTTGCCTTGTCATTGATGTCAAAAAGGTTGGAAAAATGGTGCATCATGCCTTTTTCATAACAATCAAGTTGATCTTCATGTAATCAGTAAGCTGATCATCATGCAATCAGAGAGTTGATTTTCATGCATTCAATGTAGCTGGTCTTAATGCAATCTATCGTCATAATATCCTCAAGTGATAACAGAGTCTTAATTGATGAGTTTACGTGAGGGTTGTTTTGTGGCACTTGACTATGCTATAATGGTTGAAACATTTTCTATAGTGTGAACAGGGAGCTGTAGTCTGCAATGTGAACAGAGGGCTTTCTTGTATCAGTTTGCTTTAGTGGTATTTTTTTCATTCTCTACATCAAGAGACAAAAACAATGTCATGTGACTTCAAGTCTTATGCAGTTAGTTTGGAGTTTTCATAGAGGTTTATAAGTCAAATGCAAGTGCATTAGATCAAATGTAGATACAGGTTTATCTTGCAGATGTTAGAAGTCAAATGGTCAAGGTTTATTTTTGTAGATATCTTCTAATTCTTAGAAACCCTAACTTATTTCATGCTTTAAAGTGCTTTGAAACCTAAGTTACCCTAGCTCGTCGTATAAAATACACTTTATGTTTTAAAATGAAAGTGACTTGGGATGGTATAAGTTACCACCTAGAGGAGGGTTTTAGAACGTTGTGGTGACCGACCCTGTCACCTAGTAAACCGATGATTGCAAGTTTGTTTTTAAACATATGCAAAGATTTAAAGGTAACCACCAATCTTGATGGCGGGAAATTAAGATCAACGACTCATATTTGAAGTCGGTTTAAATTCCAACGATCCTATTTCTTGATTAAGTTTGATGGGCTCACTATTTAAAAGGCTAAAAATCCTACCTTTGAGCTTTCTAATTTGTGTGTCCAAATACATGCAGATAAGGTAAGTGATTGAAAATTTTTATACTAATAATGAGATAGTGTTTATGCTATATTAAGGATGTATTTCTATCATTGCAATGAAGTTTTTTTTTGCAATAAGAAAACATGTTATGGATTATTTTGAAGCAAGTTTATGAAGGCAAAAGGTCTGCTTAAGATAGAGGTAGAGATGACGCAAGTTGTAGAAATTTGTTTGAAAGAAGAGATGAAAAGCTTGTATTTTTTAAGTGATAATTAGTCTTCTCAGATTGCAGACAGTCCATTCATGTTTGAGATATGAAAGTGAGTTGAAGACTATATGTCAATGAGGAGCATATACCAAAGTGATTGATTTTTGCAGAGATGATTTGTTTTCAAAGGTGAATGTTTTTGTAGAGGGTAATTGATTGTTGCAGGTATTAAATACATCAAATGGCAGAGGATATTGTATTGAAAACATTGAATAATTTGTGTAAAGTTGAAGGAGATATAAATAATGGGTTTTGAAAATGAAATATGGTTCTTCTTGTTTTTGTGTGTTTGAGATGAACTAATGAAGTGTGTGTAGTGTTTTTGTGAGGAGAAAAATATCAGGTTGCAGAGGAGATATTTATGTTAGTTTGCAGAGAAGAAAGATATTAAATTGAAGAGAAGGAATATCAAATTGCAAAGAAGAAATGAAGAGGATCTTTGAATAGAGATGAAGAAGTTGATTTGTAGAGAAAGGATAAAGTTTTGAAGACCAGGTTGATCAAATTTTGGAGATGATGCATATTGCTAACAAAGTGTTGATGATGTGATGATGTCAATTGAAGATTTTATTCCATTGGTTTGTAGAGAAATATACATTTGTTGAAAGAAGTTGAACAGGAGAAATATGATGTTGAGATAAATTGAAATAGGGAAATCCCCTAATTTATTTTTTTGTTCATTGTTCTTTTGGTCATGAAAGTCAGTGAGACATGTGGTGAAATCCAATAAGCTGGTGAGGCAAATTGTATATTGTCAGTGAGACAACTATTATTGTATGGTCAGTAAGACCTTCCTATGCCAGTGAGGCTTCTAGACAGTGAAAGCTTCCTATGCTAGTGAGGCTTGTGGTCAATGAGACCTCTGTATATGTTAGTGAGACATTTGTAAACTTGAAGTTTTTCATTTAAGCCAGTGAGGCAGTTTGAGTGATTTTTCTACCCTTGGAGGGTTTTCCACTTAGCATATCTTTGAGTTAAACTTCTTGTGTTGTTTCTCTACATTAATGATTGATTTTTAACAATTTGATGATTTGAAGTTAATATTTGATCTCAGTTCATATTAAAGTTCATTGACAATTTCTAAAAGGTCAAAAAATTAAATTATTATATTAACACTAATTCATCCCCCTCTCAGTGTTAATTGTACTCCTACAATTGGTATCAGAGAATTGGTTCCCTTTTGTAGCCTAATCATCTTGGGTAGATCCTGTGTGTGGAGTACCATGGGAAAGAAGAATAGAAATAAGGTCTTAAATAGAGAAAAGAATGATGCTAATCAAAAGATGGTAAAACAAGCCTTAGTTATGCCTAGCAATGATATGTTGCATATGTTACCCCTGAAAAAGAATGATCCTGCAGTTGAGAATTTTGATAAAAAAGGAAGAAATTATTGAGAATGATGGAGAACAAGAATTAAATGAAAGAAATGTTTTTGTTGCTGAGATCAATGATGAGGAAACAAGCCTCTTTGTGGATGAAGTTGATTGTGAAGTTGATTTTGAAGGAAAGCTTCTATGTGCCTTGGATACAATCAAGCAACTTAGTACAAGAAATAGGAGATTAAAAGACCAGCTTAAACAAGAGAAATAATCCAAGGACAAAGTTTTTTTAGATCTTGAAGAGGCAAGAAATCTAGTTTTGAACTTGAGAAGTCAAGTTGGTGAATCAAACAAATTAATTATCAATTTGAAGGTTGAGGTTGAAGAAGTTAAGAGATAGATGAAGTAACAAAGTTTGAGTTGGAAGCTAAGACAACTGAATGTCAAAAGCTTGAAGGAGAGATGGTCTCTTTAAGAAAAGATCTTGAGAATGTTAAGAAGCCATTGGAAAACAAAAACTACATGGAGACACTACTAGACTTGGTTATGAAAAGAGTCAGTCCTCTAATGTTAGAGAGATTCCTAGAAGAAAAATTGATCAGCTTGTTGCTCCTGAAAGAAAAGTGAACAATCAAAGAAGAAGAATTGCTCATGTAAGACAAGCATACATGTATAGGTATAATTATTCTTTTAATGGTTATTGTTATACTTGTAATCATTTTGGACACAGAGCAGTTGTTTGGAGAAGGAATACTAATATTGTTTGTTACAAGTGCAATAATTTTGGACACATACAAAGAAATTATAAAGTGCATAGAAGGTATGATCTTGCATGGAAGCTTAACATGAGTGCTCAAAAGTACTATCAGTCATTTGATTATGATTGTAACATAGTTTTTTATAATTGCAACACTCTTGGACACAAAGCATATAGTTGTAGAATGTATGGAAGAATTGCTTCACCTGGTTTGAATGGTTGGAAAAAGAAAAGGGTTGAAAAGGTTTGGATGAAGAAACTTGAATAGAAGAAAGAACCTATGAAAGTTTGGAGGCTAAAACAAGTGAAAGAAAACATTAAGCCTAATCTTGTGCATGTTGCACATGAAACATGCATAACAGCTTAACAGAGAAGCATAAAGATAGGGGGACTTGTAGAATTGTTTCACTTTTTAAAAAAACCCCTAGGAAGTTTAGTAGATGTGTTGTTTGGTTGCATAATCATAGTGTCTCCTCCTCTTCACATATTGTGCTTGAATCAAGTTGATGATGTGGTCCTTATTTTTGGTCAAAAATATCAGGGTTGAATGTTGAGTAGTTTGACAGTGGCAGTTCAGTGAAAATAAGTTTTGGAGTCAGCTGAAATAACCAGTGGTATATGTCAATAAAATTCTGAGATCTAAAGCTTCAAGACAGTCAGGTACATATCGTCAGTGGTTCAGGTACATATCATCAGCATAGTTTAGTTTCTTATCATCAATGGTTCATATCAAACCTATCTATATCAGGATTAGATCAAATTTTCTTGTGTTATGTTAGTGACATCTCAGCTGTATTTGTTTGTATTTAGTAAGATAGGTTATCAAGTCATTTCAAGATCAAATCATTCAATGAACAAGTACAAATATAGATAGGAGACTCTATCAGTGGGTTGATGATTTTTTTGTAGTTGTGGTATTAGATATGAAAATATCATGATAGATATGTAAGCCATATAGAAAGATTCACAAGATACATAATGTGTTGATGCCAAAATATAGGGATTATAGTTATATGTTGTTGCAAGTGTTCTGGTAGACAAGAATGCAAAATGCCTCATGGGGAGTTGTGACAAGCTAACATTGTTGTGTTATGATTTGCATATGAAAGTGAGAACTATCTTCATGATAGTGTAAAGTTGTTATGACAGTGAAGTGATCTTTGTATGTAAAGGGACAGTGATCAGTCTAACTATAGTGAATGACATGCAGATGCAGTCTAATCTCATGCTACTGACAAGTGATGATTGATGATAGTGATTGCTTTGTATGATGACATCTCTATGATGCTTTGGATACTTTGTGATGGAGATGATATTATGATGAAAACTGATAATGAAATCTGACAAAGGATATTTATAGAATAAAGATGACAATGATTTAGAATTTCAATAGTATCTTTACACTACTATTGTTGTTTGAGGTAGTGATAGTACACTCCTTATGAATGACAATGACAATACACTCTTTGTGTGACTGTAGCATAACAATACACTTGTTTGTATGGTGCATATTCAATAATCTTCATAATCACAAAGGACAATTTTTAGTAACAAAGAAGAGCTGCAGTTAGATAGTGTTTGTGGATAGGTTTGGGAAGGCTAATGAGAGAAAATGCAACAAAGATAGTGTAAATGTTTAAGACTTATCTTGCAATGAGAGATTGTTCCATGAACAGGAATCATACAAGAGTAATGATGACAGTGTTTTAGTGTTTTTTGTACTATCTTCAGGCATTAGAAACTTCTAAGCAAATGCATCTGGGGGAGCATATGTTTGTTTGTCATTTTTGTCAAAAAGGTGGAGAAAGTCTAAAGTGATGTATGTGCAGGGTTCTCTTGTGTTTACAAAGGTTAAATAGAGATCTTTCATGGATAGAGACTTGTCCTGAGAGTCAAGGATAAACAAGAGGACATTGATAGTTCTGAGAAACAGGGGAACAACAAATAGAGTGAACAGAGGATAGTCTAATTTTATCTTCTAAACTATGTGAGACAAGGGGTCAGCAATTTGAAGTCAAAATTTTGGTGCAGCAGTATACTGTGCAGCAATATATAGAGATATGATGTCATTTTTTTAAGTATGTAATCTCTACATATTTAATTTCTCAATGAATATCTTAAGTGCCAAAACAGGGTGGTATCATTTCTTTCCATTCATAGTCAGAAAAAGGGGGAGATAAGTTTGTTATGCTTGTTTGGTGTTTTGACATCAATGTCAGTCAAAGGGGGAGTTTGTTGTTTGGCATCTTTGTTGCCTTGTCATTGATGTCAAAAAGGTTGGCAAAATGGTGCATCATGCCTTGTTCATAACAATCAAGTTGATCTTCATGTAATCAGTAAGTTGATCATCATGCAATCAGTGAGTTGATTTTCATGCATTCAGTGTAGTTGGTCTTCATACAATCTATCCTCATAATATCCTCAAGTGATAACAGGGTCTTAATTGATGAGTTTGTGTGAGGGTTGTTTTGTGGCACTTGACTATGCTATAATGGTTGAAACATTTTTTGCAATGTGAACAGAGGGATTTCTTGTATCAGTTTGCTTTAGTGGTATTTTTGTCATTCTCTATATCAAGAGACCAAAACAATGTCATGTGACTTCAAGTCTTATGTAGTTAGTTTGGAGTTTTCATAAAGGTTCATAAGTCAAATGCAAGTGCATTATATCAAATGTAGATATAGGTTTATCTTGCAAATGTTAGAAGTCAAATGGTCAAGGTTTATTTTTGCAAATGTCTTCTAATTCTCAGAAACCCTAACTCATTTCATGCTTTAAAGTGATTTGAAACCTAAGTTACCCTAGCTCGTCACATAAAATGCACTTTATGTTTTAAAATTAAAGTGACTTGGGATAGCGGGTTTGCCACTTATAAGTTACCACCCTGAGGGTTTTAGAATGTTGTGGTGACTGGCCATGTCACCTAGTAAACCGACGATTGCAAGTTTATTTTTAAACATATGTGAAGATTTAAAGGTAACCACTAATCTTGATGGCGGGAAATTAAGATCAACGACTCATATTTGAAGTCAGTTTAAATTCCAACGATCATGTTTCTTGATTAACTTTGATGGGCTTATTGTTTAAAAGGCTAAAAGCCTGCCTTTTAGCTTTCTAATCTGGGTGTCCGAATACATGCAAATAAGGTAAGTGATTGAAAATTGCTATTATAATAATGAGATAGCATTTATGCTATATTAAGGATGTATTTCTATCATTGCAACAAAGTTTTTTTTTGCAATAGGAAAACATGTTATGGATTATTTTGAAGCAAGTTTATTAAGGCAAAAAGTCTGTTTAAGATAGAGGTAGAGATGAAGCAAGTTGTAGAGATTTGTTTGAAAGCAGAGATGAAAAAATTGTATTTTTACAGTGATAATTGGTCTTCTCATATTGTAGACAGTCCATTGATGTTTGAGATATGAAAGTGAGTTGAAGACTATATGTCAATGAGGAGCATATACCAAAGTGATTGATTTTTGCAGAGATGATTTGTTTTCAGAGGTGAATGTTTTTGTAGAGGGTAATTGATTGTTGTAGGTATTAAATACATCAAATTGTAGAGGATATTGTATTGAAGACATTGAATAATTTGTGTAAAGTTGAAGGAGATATAAATAATGGGTTTTGAAAATGAAATATGGTTCTTCTTGTTTTTGTGTGTTTGAGATGAACTAATGAAGTGTGTGTAGTGTTTTTGTGAGGAGAAAAATATCAGGTTGCAGAGGAGATATTTACGTCAGTTTGCAAAGAAGGATATTAAATTGAAGAGAAGGAATATCAAATTGCAAAGAAGAAATGAAGAGGATCTTTGAATAGAGATGAAGAAGTTGATTTGCAGAGAAAGGATAAAGTTTTGAAAACCAGGTTGATCAAATTTTGGAGATGATGCATATGGCTGACAAAGTGTTGATGATGTGATGATGTCAATTGAAGATTTTATTCCATTGGTTTGCAGAGAAATATACATTTGTTGAAAGAATTTGAACAAGAGAAATAAGATGTTGAGATAAATTGAAACAGGGAAATCCCCTAATTTATTTTTTTGTTCATTGTTCTTTTGGTAATGAAAGTCAGTGAGACATGTGGTGAAATCCAATAAGCCAGTGAGACAAATCATATATTGTCAGCAAGACAACTATTGTTGTGTGGTTAGTAAGACCTTCCTATGCCAGTGAGGTTTGTGGTTAGTGAGATCTTCCTATGCTAGTGAGGCTTGTGGTCAGTGAGACCTTCCTATGCCAGTGAGGCTTGTGGTCACTGAGACCTATGTATATATCAGTGAGACATTTATAAACTTGAAGTTTTTCATTTAAGCCAATGAGGCAGTTTGAGTGGTTTTTCTACCCCTGGAGGGTTTTCCACTTGGTATATCTTTGAGTTAAACTTCTTGTGTTGTTTCTTTGCATTAATAATTGATGTTTAACAATTTGATGATTGTGAAGTTAATATGTGATCTCAGTTCATAATAATGTTCATTGATAATTTGTAAAAGGTGAGAAAATTGAATTATTTTATTAAAATTGATTCACCCCCCGTCTCAATGTTAATTGTACTCCTACAGGTATATCATACCAAGTTTGTAGGTGATGGTTCTATTGATAACTATAAGGCTCATCTAGTGGCTAAGGGTTTTTCTCAGGTTGAAGGTTTGACTATTTTGAGACTTTTTCTCCTATAGCCGAGATGGATTATGTTCATCTTGTACTTTGTATTGTTGCATCTCAGGGTTGGTCAATGTATCAAATGGATGGGAAGAGTACCTTCCTACACAGTGATCTTCAGGAGGAGATCTACATGGAGCAACCACTAGGCTTTGTGTAGGACCCTTCACTTGTTTACAGGCTTTGACATTCATTGTATGGTCTCAAACAAGCTCCTTGGGCTTGTTATGAGAAGATGGATAGTTTTCTGCTTGCTTCTGGATTCACTAGATGTCACTCCAATCCTATAGTTTATAATTAGAGACATGGGGGGATCTTCTCATTCTTGTTCTTTATGTGGATGACTTGATTCTCATAGGGAGTTATCCTGCCATGATTAAGGATACTCAGAGAGCTTTGATAGAGCATTTTGATATGACTGACCTTGGTATGTTGCTTTACTTCCTTGGTGTTTAGATTCATCAGTCTTCTACCAGTATTTCTATCTTTTAGCAAAAGTATGCTCTTGATTTGCTTTAGATATTTGGGATGGCTGACTGCAAGCCAGCCCCTACTCCTTTTTAGTCAGGTGTTGTGTTTTCTACCACTTGCACTACTCCATCAGTTGATGCTACATTGTATTGGTAATTGGTTGGCAGCCTTCTGTACTTGACACATAGTCATCCTGATACTTCCTTTACAATTGGTCTTGTCTCCTGTTTCTCTCAAGATCCTCATGAGAGTCATTGGAAGGAAACCAAACATATCTTGTAGTACATTTAGACCACTACACAGTTTGGAATTCACTACACATCAGGAGCTACTAAGGTTGTGGGCTTCACTGACTTAGATTGGGCTGGTGATGTTAATGATTGGAAGTCTACTTCTAGTTTTGTTTTTTGTCTTCATTCTAGTTAAGTTGATTGGTCTTTCAAGAAGAAAATTCTTATTGCATTATCATCAACTGAGGCTAAGTATCGAGTAGCAGTCTTCACTAGTTAGGAGGTTCTTTGGCTTCGACAGTTTATAACTGAGTTTCGCTTTCTTGTTGATCATCCTACTACTCCTTGGTGTGACAATCAGAGTTCCATTCATATTTCTCACAACTCAATGGAGCATCAGTGCACTAAGCATATTGATATCCACATGCACTTCATCAGACAACACATTTAAGAGGGTGTTCTTAGTCTGGAGTATTTCCATACGAACCAGTAGGTTGCAGACATCTTCACTAAACCTTTGACATCTCCTCGCTATCATTTGATGTGATCAATGTTAGGGGTGAAGGAAGTTGTCCTTAGGGGGTCTCAAGGAGTCCTTCTTCCTTTCACTTTTTTCTTTCCAGCATTTTCTATTTTTCTCTCTTTTGGAGAGGAGTTTTTTCCCACAGGGTTTTTTATCCATTTCTCCAATTGTGAGAGATTGCATTTCATTGTAGTTGTACATGGGTACCTAATATGGCCTTGTTGTTGGGACCCATTCTGCATCTCATATTGCATAATAATCTCCCTAAGTTGCACTTAAGGGGGGGTGTTAGAGTAAGCTTAAGTTTACTTAGGCTACCCGACAGTTACATTATTAGATTAATAATGTTTAGGTTCATTTATTTCTTTTTCATTGAGGTAGTTGGAGGTTGGTATTCTCGTACCTCATTTTACCTGGCTATTTGTTTATGAGTTGTACATTTTAGCATATTTCATCTCAATGTATTTTCTTCATTGCTGGTGAAATAGCTTATGTTATGTTGCTTCTCAGTGTTTGGTGAAGGTTCTTTTGGTTTGCAATACAGGCTCCTGGGTACGTCAACAAATAAACCTTCTATCTTTATCTCTCCTATGGGGGAAATCCTATATTGTACTTAGTGAAAGAAGTAGTACTTATTCACCTATATAATTTCTCTCTTTTGGAGGGTAATTTTTTTCCAATTAGGTTTTCTACCTTTCTCCATTTATGAGAGATCACATTGTTCTTGGGTACCTCATTAGGCCTAGTTTTTAGGACCCAATTTCATACTTGTATTGTACATGGGTACCTCACTAGACTTTGTAGCTGGGACCCATTTCATTTGTGCCCACCTAAACTATACTTAAGGGGGGGTGTTAGTGTATATATATTTCATATATATTATACACTTAGGAATAAGCCTATGTAGGTGTGCCCTTACACAATCTTGACACATGTCAAGGTTGTTGGGTGATTAAGGTTGTTAGGTAGTTAGTAGAGGGGTCATGAAGTCTCCCACTAAACTAGCCACTCATGCTAGTTTGTAGGAGTTTTTCCCTCAACTAATAACTACCCCTCCCTCACCTATATGTACTCGTCATTTCAACTATGAATACACTCTCATTTTGATATTTGCATTCAACTTAGTGGATCTTGTATAAGGATTTATTGTACCATTGAGGTATTCTGATTGTACATTTTAGATACTTTTGTTGCAATATTTTTTATGACATTGATGTGTTTTTTATGAGGTTTTATATTGGCTTCTAAATTTTTTGTTATATATTATGGGATGTGTCTTTACATGTTCAGATTATTGGAATGTTTCAACTTCATTATTTTCACTATATTCAATAAAGGTGTGATTGTTCTATCTGGTTTATCATTATGAATTATTATTGATTATGCATCTTTTTTCTTGAACTATGTTATTCATATTAAAAGATTTACTATTAGATATAATGATTTGATATCATGTGATAAGTTATATTATGTTGGGTGGTTTATGTTGTTTTGTGTATTATTATCTGCATAGGTACACTTGATGTTTGACTTGAGTGTATAGGTACATGGTTTTCCCCAGTGGTGGTTATAGTAAATGTGGTAGTTTTAGGTTAAAATGTGGTTACTAACCTCTATTTCACTTGAGTTTAATGTGAGATGAGTGCAATGACTCCCTGTGTAAACCTATATCCAAGTTAGTGGCAATTCTAGAATTGGCATGTACAAACTTATAAAGTGTTTGAGTCCTTTGTATATGGATATTTATCTTACTTCGATGCATTTTAAATTATTTTATAAAGCATATTTATCATGTTTGTAAAAATTTTAATGCTTTGAGTTGAAAATGTTAATATTTGTCTCATTGCAAAATATGTATTTTTATTTTAGTGAAAGAAAATTAAAGTGTATTTAATTTGTTTTTATAAATCATCTATTGGCCTATGGGAAATATTATTATTATTTGGAAATTTAATTTAATTTAAATTTGATTAGAGTTTCCATGGTTATTGAAAAATATCAATTTAAATACATTATATTGTATAGTCTTATTGAATTATTTGCTTGTCCGAAAATATCAATGAATTGTATTTGTCTTACTAAATCATTTATATTTGATTTAATTATATTTGATTTAATTTAAATTAGATTTGAGCCATAGTTTCTTTTACTTGATGAGTCCACTAGATATATATGGCATTAGCATGGTCACAATCAATTTTCCAAAAGAGATAGAGGCTCCCAATCCTATGGTTGTCAACCTATAGTATCTAGAGATAATGTTGCATGTGGTGGATGGACTCAACCTTCTAGGTTGCCTTTAATCTCTTCTCATGGGCATGGTGATCCTATCTTTTCAGATTCTATCAAGCTTTCTTTCATTGAGCTGGCCATTGCCTATGTCCATGCTTAGCAACCTTCAAATGATACTCCTGAAAAGGAAGGTGCTCTAATTGGTTGGGAGCCTATTGATGATTCAATCCCTGAGGATGTTTGGAAGATAGATGATAAATATCATCCTTCTTCTAGCATTTCTTTAGCTATGTTGGAACCTTGCTTCACCGTCATAAAAGTTGCAAAAATCTTAAGTTTTGTCTCCCTATGTTCAAAATGTGTTTATAAATGTTCTACTTGATTTCCCTGTGTCTCCCCTATATTTGAAGGCATCAAATTTCTATGTCTCATTATTTTGTTAGTATTTTCACAGTTCCTAAGAATCCCTTAAGTCCCAACAACTCTAACTTAGCCAAATTGTCAAAGGTTCTAGTGGTTCCAAGAACCACCGGAACCATTGACATGGTTCTAATGTTCTCTCTTAGCCCTGACTCACTAACAAATTCCTTACATTCACCATTATCCTTGTGATGTTTTTGTTTCCATTAGTTCCTAAAACCAATGGAACCCTGATAGGATTCTTGATCTGGTCAAAGATAAGAAAGATGAAAGATGTGGGCATAGGGATAAATATAAAAGAAAAATAATGAAGGGTAAGAGACAAAGAAAAAAGAAGAGAAATGAGGCATCAATGGTTCTGATGGTTCTCAAAATCACTTAAACCTATAACAAGGTTTCATTGGTTCTAGATGGTCATTGAAATGCTAGTTTAGGGAAGTCCTTGATAATCCAATAGTTGGGTCCAAGACCGGCCAATAACTTTGAGAGTGATGTATGTAGGAGATTCTTTAGAGATGTCCATTTCCAGTAAGATTCAAGCATAAGTTGTATGAGAAAAATCTGAAGTATCCCTATCTACATTCAAAAGGACACCTAAAGAGTTTCTAATGGCTTTAAAACAAGGTTTGATCCATAATTGGAGCAAACAATTTGGGAGAAAAACCCAAACTGGCATGATATGGAAAGATTCAAAAGAAGGATTAAAATTTGGATGCCAAGGTTTAAGCAAGAGGGAATGTTGACCCCATGTCTAGAAATGATTAAAGAGAATTGAGCCATGATCTTTGATGGAGTCAAAGTATGCAATGGAGAACCCCTATGCACAAGGATATATTCCCATATTCTTATTCATGAGAAATTATCATTTTTCTTATATCAAGTTGTTCAAATCTAAAAGACTTGGCCATAACTGGATGAAACAATAAATCAGAGCATGTGTAGTGAAAAGTTTCTCTTCTTCCAACACTTCATCCCCAAATTCTAGAACAAGGGATTTCTTAGCACATTATCATCTTGTGTATTTTCTGTCATAATCAATTCCTATTGAGGAATACCTCTAGGAATACCCTCATGAGTTTAGTTGAGCTCAAAGTGAAGAGAAGATTACCCACTCCCAGAAAATGACCTTTAACCATCCCCAATATTTTCATGATCCCTTGTTCTACTTCCTTAAAGACATCACTTGGCCTTGAAGGTAAGAACATAGTCTAGGGTTGGGACCCAATAGCATTGTGTCATTTCTAGGGATAGTCTGATTCTAGTTATAATTTTGTTACCCTAAAAATAAATTATGGTTGTATCAAATATTAAAATATCATAAAATAGTCTTTCCTAGGTGGAGAGTAGTCACATTTTCTTGAACAACCCATAAATTAGTTTACATATGAAAGAATCTATAGTGGAATGAAGGAGATAGTACTGAGATCAATTAGGACACGAGGATTCTTTAGACCACACACAAAGCCAAAGAAATAGATGGAGAACAAGAAATAGTGGTGAGTCTTCTAGATTAAATGCTCAAGATCAAGTAGGGACATTGATAAAGTGGGATACTCTCCTTTTTAAATATGCAACACAAAAAATCATACAAGCGTATACAAGAAGGATGAAAAATAAAATAGAACAGTAGAAAGTGAAGAGAAATCTACAATAGGGATTTTATTAGATCTGAAAATGCATTATAATCTCCTGAAACTTATGAGCTTGCTTGATTCATACATATAAAATTTGCAACAAAATACTTTCACAGCATCCTAGACTCATTCCGACAACATCTGGGTATGTAAAATTTTTCTTCTCCAAAGCCCCCCTTCACCAAATGAGCAAGCATCAATATATAGAAATTGTGTGAGAAGAAACCACTATTGGTTTCTCAAAACAACCTCCACTAAACCACCAAGAAAACCCACCACTTTCATCCTATAACTGCTCCCTTGTTTTTTGTAATTTTCTAAAATGGTTTATGGGTTTTGTGTGCCTCCTTCCCGTCTTCCATAAGATTTTGAATTTTTCTATTTCGATCAAAAATGAGAAAGTTATGCCTATTTTACTAAGACTGGGTTTCATAATTACAACCTAGATATGCAACAACATGCAAAGCTTGTGGCCCACATGGTTTCATTAAAATTTCTAATGGTTTTACTAAAACCATCAACTAGAACCACCTCTTGGAAATCCACACCCTTCTTGGAGGTTACAATTTTGGAAATAAAAATAGGAGTTGTTTACCTAGTCATGATGTAATCTTCCCACCAAATCAACCCCACCAAATAGAAATTAATGCATATCTCCAAGTGGGCACCTAGGAAAGATTCTCCCCACTAATGGAGGAATTTACAAATTACCCAGGCATTTTTCATCAAAATTACATTTATTAATATACCCAAGAAAATATATTTATTGCAAATTTAAATATTATTTTCTAAAGCCCAGAAACATTATTGAAAACCAACAAATAGAAATTAAAATATTTTGGGTCATTCAAGATTTCCCATACTCCTTGGATGCTCCTGCATCAGACACCTAGGGTAAGAAGTTTGTGAGCATATACTCACAAATATGTGCATAGATATGTTCTCTTTTTCCTCTTTTTCCAACATCTACCTAGAACACTTTCCATACTCTTCCACTAACTTTGCTCTGCATTCCTCTTTCTCAACATGGAATCACTGTAATTTGACCTCCGCCACCAATATGTATTTGCACTATCCTTTGCAATATCACACCAATCTTTCTCTACATACAAATAAGCACTAACAAAATTCAACTGTACCATCTCTTTTGCATTTACCAATTATTCTTCTACACTCATTATCTTATTCATTTTAACATGTAAATCAACTTTCACAAATTCATAAGGGTATAGCTTTACCTCTTTCACTTGTTCCTCTATCACTACTGCTGCAAAATTTGTCTTATCACTATCTACTGCAACCTTTTCATCTTCATACACTCCATTCTCATCTTCATCATAAAAATAGAACATATTATGCATTACCTATTTCTCTGCAACACTTTTGTCACAATTGTCTACTGCCCCATCTTCTTCATGCTCATTCTCTACTACTACAAATTCATGATTTGCAACGACTACATCCTTCTTCTCATCCTCAAACACTGTTGTAATCTCTTCTCTTTCCTCTTCTCAACCTATTTCTCTATGCCTTCCTCAAAGCATATTTTTGTAATATTGTTTCCTTCCTATTCACCTGCATACACAACTATGACAAACATTTTACCTTTCTTCTTTGGCATTTTGTCAAACACTTGCCACACACTCTCAATTTTCAACCTCTTAGGTATAGACTACCTCACTCTTGGTGATCTGTCTACACACACACCACCACAGGGCCTACTACAAGCTGCCTCACGTTTGGCAATTTGCCTACAGACTCAGGAACAACCTGCTCTGATACCACTGATGAAGTGGGATACTCTCCCTTTTAAATCTACAACACCAAAACTCACACAAGCCTATGGAAGAAGGATGAAAAATAAAATAGAACAACAAAAAGTGAAGAGAAATCTGCAATAGGGATTTTATTAGATCTAAAAATACATTACAATCTCTTGAAACTTATGAGCTTCCTTGATTCATACATATAACATTTGCAACAAAATTGTGTGAGAAGAAACCACTATTGGTTTCTCAAAACAACCTCCACTAAACCACCAAGAAAACCTTTCACTTTCATCTTATCACTGCTCCCTTATTTTTTGGAATTTTCTAAAATTATTTTTGGGTTATGTGCACCTCCTTCCTACCTTTCCAGAACATTTTGAAATTTTCTATTTTGATTAGAAATAAGAAAGCAATGTCTATTTAGGAAGTCTAGGTTTCATAATTACAACCCAGACATGCAACAATATGCAAAGCTTGTGGCCCACATAGTTTCATTAAAATTTCCCATGGTTTCACTAAAACCATCAACTAGAACCACCTTTTGGAAATCCACACCCTTCTTGGAGGTTAGAATTTTGGAAATAAAAATAGGAGTGGTTGACCCACTTATCACGGAAACTTCCCACCAAATCAACCCCACCAAACAAAAATTAATGCATATCTCCAAGCGGGCACCTAGGAAAGATTCTCCCCACTAATGGAGGAATTTACAAATTACCTGGGTATTTTTCATCAAAATTACATTTATTAATATACCCCAAGAAAATATATTTATTGCAAATTTAAATATTATTTTCCAAAGCCCACAAACCTTATTGAAAATAAACAAATAGAAATTAAAATATTTTTGGTGATGCAAGATTGCCCATACTCCTTGGATGCTCCTGCATCAGATATGTAGAAAATATGATATATTTGTAGGTGTGAGAGACCAATAACAATGTAATTTAGAAGATTCTACTAATAATCTACTTAGAACAAATAAAAGAATAAATAGAAATGAATATGAGGTTCAAAGAAAAGAAGATATTATTGGTAGGGGAAGTAGGGATAGATCCTAATAGGTAAATATGTAGACTTTTAGCATGCCAAATCAAAATGTAGAAACACATCATGTTGATAGGCATCCCACTTTACCTAGTATGTCACAAAGGAGTGACTATGATACGACTTCTCATGATGCAAACCAATCCACACATTCTGATGCTAAGGAAAGAGAATTATTAATGAAGAGTTAGATTTGTTGGATCATATCTAACAAAAGGAGACAAGAGCTTCATGTAGAAATTGAAATGCAACAAGCTCAAATTTCCCAATAAGCACAAGTTCAGGCTCAAGCAGCCTACCAAAAAAAAAGAAATCAACATTATGATAAGCAACCTTCAAATCAGAAAATTAGGAATCTAGGCCAAATGAATTATGTTCTTGATCAACAATAATTTCATTAACAACAACAATTTGGGAATATCACAAATCCCAAACCTATATTTTGAAGACAAGCTTAGAGGTTCCCTCTAGCAAGGAAGCATTTGGGAGTAGAAAGGTATAAATAGGTGGACTTCTTTAGTATCCCAAATTTTCCTAACCCAATTACAAATGAAATAAGAGGAAAGATACCTATATTCCAAGGTAATAAAGTATTCATTAGTGAAGAACATTTGAGGTATTTCATAAATGTCATAGATGAATATGAGATAGATCATAAAAATGTGATGATGAAACTGTTTGTGCATTCATTGGAAGAGAGTGCCAAGGAATGGTACAAAAGTCTCCCTGATAATAGTGTTGACTCTTGGGAGGAATTTATGAGAATTTTCATATTGTGGTATAGGGATATGATAGATCTAGGAAGTTTTCCATACATGAACTCACAACTATAAAGAAAAGGGTGAATGAAATAGTGGTGGACTTCAATAGAAGATTCATAATGACTATGAGGAAAGTACCACCCTTGATATAAGGCCAAAAAACTCAATGTGCATAGTACTTTATTGCAGTGCATTTGATTCCAAATTTTGATATTGTCTATGAGACAAGAATCCTCAAAATTTGAAAAGTGTTATGCTACAACCATAAACATTGAAAACAACATGAGAGCATTAGGTAAGCATGTAAAGAGCTCATATGTGAAGATCCCCAAGCCAAATAGGGAAATTTAAAATAATCCTCTCACAACTGAAGAAAAATTAGATAAGTTGATGGGTGATACGAAAGATCTATCATATAAGGTAGCAAGGAATGAAAAGGGGATACCACCTCAAAATGTAGTGACACGATTTTATCAAGGATAGAGGTTGCATGATAGGGCCTACAACACTAATTGGTCCAAGAGGCCACAAAAAATGATAGACCAAGGGTCTCCAAGTTAGTAAGTTTCAATTAGCAAGAAAAAAAAACTCCAAACCCATTGAGAAGGGATCATATCAATTTATAGAAAGTTTAATTATTATGCAATGCATGTTTTCTTCCCCATTATTTATCTAATTATGTAATTTCCTAGTCAATGAGCTAAGATGAGGAGTTTCCTAATGATGAGGGTGATGAGTATTATGAAGATGATATCAATCAACTTGATACAAAAGAGTATGAATCATGGAATGAAAATAAGGGCCATGACATCTATGATGAGGATGATCATATTTTCCAATATGATTATAGTGTAGGTCCATAATTGTATGAACTACATGCTCATGATTTTGATCATTTGAAGGAGCTCATGCATCAATGATACAAACAATCAGGACTAGCAGATGAAGATATAAAGTCCCTCACTAATGCAACTATAATGAAAGTGCAAAGTGGGTAACAATTGAGAAAAAAGAAAGTACTTACATGGGATAATGTTTTTACTAAACCAAACAGAGATGATGCAAACATTGCAAAAGAAAAATAGAAAATAAATAGTTAGAGAAGAGATCAAAA
This sequence comes from Cunninghamia lanceolata, assembly GCA_027924645.1. Taxonomy (NCBI): domain Eukaryota; kingdom Viridiplantae; phylum Streptophyta; class Pinopsida; order Cupressales; family Cupressaceae; genus Cunninghamia; species Cunninghamia lanceolata. The sequence continues at coordinate 781,125 of BSBN01001682.1, read as the reverse complement.
TCTTGCCAAAAAGATAATAGAAAAGAAGAGTGTGTATGTGTGGTAGAAGATGCCAAAAAGGAAATATTTCCAAAAGATCCAAGAACAATTTGTATAGTCAATTACTCTTCCTATTCTAGAAGTGGAGAATTCAAGTGATAACTGTAAGCCAAATCAATCCCAGCCACTGAAGAAACATGAAAAAGGTAAAGAAAGGAAGATGGAGGTAAAAGGTAAGGATAATATTATTATGACATGATTATACCTGTAGTGGATTTTCCACTACACGTGTCTGAAAACATTTTTCAGTCTTTCATTGATGTTTTTGAAAAATGCTATACGTTTTCGATCTTGTATGTATTTTTCTCCCTATTCTCCGTTTTGTATATTATTTTGGTACTTTTATCATGTGTCAAGATCTTGATTTTGATGGGTGGCATCTAAGTGATTGGTTGTGCACCCATTGTATTCCCATGTCGTTTAACCAACCAACCTAAATGATCATCCTATGGTCCAAAAGGCTAATGGCTCACAAAGTATTAAAGAGAACTGTTGTGATCTCGCTATTGGTCCAACTTGGTGTTGGAGTAGCCTAAAGAATTTGTAGAATCAATAAGACAAATGTTGATCACAAATTTGAAGTGAAAGCATTAGAGATTGTAATACTAGATTATAAAAAATAACAAGTACATATAGATGAGAGAGGTGAGGAGGTTGAGTCGACTTAGGAGTCAACTTCAACACTCCACTCACCTAGTGTCGAACGAGTGTTGACACATATCTTGGAGAGTTATGTCAAACTCTCCAAGTTGACACCTAGCCATCTAAGGTGGCTTAAAGCCATGTGCTAATTATATTACTTAGAATAAGTAATATATAATAAATTTTAGCACTAACACCCCCCGTTAAGCATAGTTTATGTGGCTACAAGTGTTGATATGCACTAGACAACTAAGAGGGGGGGTTAATTAGTTGTCACAAAACCTTAAACACTTTATGCAATTTAAACATTCATCACTTATCCATAATTATTATGATTTAACCATGAGTGCATGAAATCAAAACTTAACCACATATACAACATAAAACACATGTGACACTAGATTTACGTGGAAAACCCCAAGGTGGGGAAAAACCATGGAGAGGATTAACTCTCAATATATATTACAATCTTGAAATAATGATGTTCAGGATTGGTCACTCCATGGGCCTAAACATATTGGCTTACTACCATGAAGAACTAGGTCTAGTAGACTCACTGCCTCAACCCTAAACCTAGCAAGATTATAATAAGGGTTGTTAAACCCTATTGGTGGCTTACTTCCAGACTCATTGCCACAATCAACACCTTTTTGTCTATTATGCTCTTCCCTCTTCCTCTGCTCTACTCTTCATGTGCTCTTCTCTTCCTCTTCTATACTCTTCCTCTGCACTACTCTTCCTCTTCTTTCCTCTACCTCTTCTCTGCTCTGCCTTTGGACCTTTCTTAATATCTTATCATTTTCACTCAAGGACACCTTTTCTATGACTCAATTACAAGTATTTATACATTACATCAACCTTAGAATGATTATCAAGGTCGGCATCAGAATCTTCAACCATTGGAACAATCTCCAAGGTCGGTATTACAAGCATTTACAAAATAAGTCTTGACCTATTGCAATATCATGTAAAGGGAATGAAATGTAACTCATGCCATGCCTTAGCTAGGACTCAAACACAATCTTCCATGCCACTACATGCTTCCACAATCTTCTAGAGATCTCCGCAATCACTGGGATCAATTAGGTCACCCAAGACTGGTTACACGCTATGTTATCTAGGAAAAATCTTCACACACCATCTCAATTTATTAATGTGGACCAAAGTCTAGATGGGAAAATGATTGGGAAACATCCACAAGCATGCTATAATCATTAGGAGTAACCACATAAACCTTAACCACTTTATCCATAGGAATCTTCTCACCAGAACACATGAACTTTACTGCCTTCAATTGTCATAAAAGAAAGATAGCTCGTGTACCACCAAACCACAAACCATTGCAACTGTAGGCACTTATCATCATCGTAGACTTCCCTCTAGAGCCATAGGGCAAAATACTTTATTGCGGAGGAATGTGGAGTCAAATACTATCTTCTTGTCTCAACTAAACTTACAGAAAAAGAAGGTTTCACTTTGGTGAACACAACTCACTCAGATCTTCATGCGGATGGCTCAAACCCAAAATGTAGCATCCTCATACATACTTCTAACTTACTTCCAATCTATAGACCACTAGCTTCAAGAAGGAATAAATGCAAAGTAGTTTACTGGACTGATCTTCAACATACAACTCACTGTCTGTACTGCACTTCTCTGTAACTCACTTGTTTCTTCTAGAGAGGCTAATTTTCTCAACATCCTCAACATACAAGTCTTCTAAACAAGTAATAGAATAAGATACAGTTGACACTAATAACAACAAGGATATGTTGACATCAATGACAACACCGATTAGACACATACTTGCAACAATCTCCCCCTTTGTCATTGATGGCAACATATGATGTGAAAAACTACAACATCCATCAAGCCAAGATTCTCCCCCTTTCGCTTTACATACTTGCACTTCTTTCTTTCTCTAAAATTTTCCCCTTTTCTTTTACACATCTGTACTCTATTTTTTCACATGACTTCTCTCCCCCTTTGACATCAATGGCAAAGGGCACATACTTGCACTCTTCTTCTCTAATCTAATCTCTCTTCTGAACTTTCTAACTACTCCCCCTTAGAAGTAGCCCTACAAAGCATCAATATGGACCTCTGAACACCTCTAGACTGATGCACCATTGTGCATCTTAGTTTAGATCAAGAGGGGTGATGACCCCTAACTTTTCTCTAAGATACTCAAAAGTATCCTTGGGTAAAGGCTTGGTAAAAATGTCTGCAATCTAATCCTTGGTAGAAATATACTCCAAGTTGACTTCATTCTCTGTCACTTTTTCTCTCAGGAAATGATACCTAATGGATATGTGCTTGGTCCTTGAATGCATCATTGGGTTCTTTGATATGTTTATGGCACTTCTGTTGTCACAAAAGATTGCAATAGGTTCTTCATACACAACTTTGATGTCCTTCAGAGTCTGCTTCATCCATAATACTTGAGTGCAACTGCATATTACTACAATGTATTATGCCTCTGTAGTAGACATGGATATTAAATCCTATTTCTTTCTTAGCCAAGATACTGATCTTTTTCCCAATAAGAATGCACCTTCACTTGTACTTTTTTTGTCATCCACATCTCGTGCCTAATCAACATGAGTATATGCACTGAGAGTAAAGTCACAGTCCTTAGGGTACCACAAACCATAATCTATTGTGCCTTTTAAATATCTCATAATTCTTTTGATTGCCATCACATGTGATTGCTTATGTTCTGCTTGAAATCTTGCTAGAAGACACACTGCATGCATTATGTCAGGTCTAGTTTGAGTCAGATAAAGTAATCCTCTAATCATAGATCTATAATTTTTCTAGTCTGCCATGGGTGAGTTATCATCTTTTCTCAAATCACAACCAGTTATCATAGGTGTGCATACGGGTTTAGAGTCTTCCATCCCAGATTTATTTAACAACTCTTTCACATGCTTAGACTGAGAAATGAAGATACCCTTATCTGATTGACTTATTTGTAGACCTAAAAAGAAGTTCATCTCTCGAAACATAGACATTTCAAATTCACTTTGCATTTCTCCAGCAAAAACTTAGCACATACCTTCATTGCCTCCAAAAATAATATCATCAACAAAAATTACAACAATCAGGGTTTGTTCATCATTGATCTTGAAGTAGATATTACTATTTGTCATGCCTTTACTAAACCCTATCTGTATTAGGTACCTGTCCAACCATGTATACCATGCCATGGGAGATTGTTTTAATCCGTACAATGCTTTCTTCAATCTGCATAGCATGTCCCCTTATTCTGATGACTAAAATCATTCTGGTTGTTCAATATAGACTTCCTCTTCCAACTCTCCATTTAAGAAGGCATACTTCACATCCATTTGATAAACCTTGAAATCTTTGTATGCTACAAAAGCCAGAAACATCCTTATTGCTTCAATTCTTTCTACTGGAGAAAAGGTTTCTTCAAAGTCTATTCCTTCATTATGAGCGTATCCTTTACATACCAATCTTACTTTGTTTCTTACCATTTCACCATTCTCATTCATTTTGTTTTTGAAGACCCACTTTGTACTAATTACATTCTTGTCTGCTAGTCTAGGAACAAGATCCCAAGTCTAATTTTTCTCTATCTGAATTAATTCTTGTTCCATGGATTTTATCCAATTCTCATCTTTGCAAGCCTCATCCAAAGTTTTAGGTTCAATCTTAGAGATCATATAGAAATTTACTTATTCTTCTACAGCATTTTTTTTGGTTAAGATCCCTTTGCTCTTATCTCCTATGATTTGATTTTTAGGATGACTGATTCTTACATATCTTGGAGTTTTGGTAGCACTTATCGGTGCTTGTTCTTCTTCATCTATGTTGTCTTCATGTTGCACCACTTTTGAAACATCTGGATCATCTGACTCATATCCGCTTGATTCTGAAGACCTTTCCTTACACTCATCAACTTTAACATTTGCACTTTTAACGATTTTATTCAGCCTCTTATTATAGCACCGGTAGGCCTTACTCTTGGTGGAGTAACCAAGGAAGATTCCTTCATCACATCTAGCATCAAACTTGCCTAAATCTTATTTTCTTTTGATATAACATCTGCTACCAAAAACTTTGAAATATTTCACATTAGGAACTCTACCATGCCACAATTCAAAGGGAGTGTTTGAACTGTTACCTTTTACTTGAACTCTATTTAAGATATATACTGTAGTGTGAATTGCCTCTTTCCAATATGCTTCTAGAAGATGAGCTTCCTTCATCATGGTTCTAGCAGCTTCTTGAACTGTTCTATTTTTCCTTTCATCAACTCCATTTTGTTGTGGAGTTTTGGGTGCATATAGCTGTTGATAACTGAGAGGGGGGTGAATCAGTTATCCTAATTATTTCTTCTTTCTGAACTTTCTTATTAATCAATGCAACATTAATTCAAACAAGCAAACATAACCATGAAATGGAGATACACATGACACAATATTTTTGACGTGTAAACCCTATTAAGGGAGAAAACCACGGGGTGATTAACCCAAAGATTATTCTCTGTTAGAAGATTAAGGAAATACAAAATGGCACTTGCCAATTAGGGCTCACTGCCCGAGCACACTGCTCACAAGAGGCACACTGCCTACAAGAGACACACTGTCTACAAAAAGGTGTTATACAATACTTGAACTGATTGGTAGTATCTACAAATGCTGGAGTTCAGTTCTGGTTAGGCTCAGTATACTGATCTGCTGCACTTCATCTTTCCTCTTCTCTTAAGCTGCTTTCTTTCACATACCGGACCTTTCTTACTGCTTCTGCTCTACTCTTCTACTTTTATTTGCACATCACTAACAACAACAACACACCTCACAACTAAATCCATTGTGTATATATATCCGCACAAGTGATTTCATCACCTTTCAAGTCAGCACCTGGAATAGTCAATTCTTTTCACAAACTCTGATCTGTCGGCTGAATCCTTGCATACCAAGTAATGTGGATCAAACATATACTTGTAGAAGTCATCAATCATGTCAGCCAAACATATCTTATGCCTTAAGAACCTTTTCCATCATCAGTAACACATCCAGAAAATAGTCTGATGTTCTATTAGTCAGTTCTTCCTCTGTTCACACTGTCACTCAGGAACCTGGTACTCAAGTATTCATATCTTTTACCTCATCTATCACTAGAGGCTAAAACCTTGGAATCTATCACTCAAGGTAGTCCTCTTGACTTCCCCAAATCTGCACTTCACCAAGATACTTCCTTTGAGAGATCCAGACCTATCTATCGAACCTTGCCACATGCTCTGTTCTTGTTTACCGGACCACCACATTCTTCATTCTGACTTCCAGTAGAGACACACCATGTCCTACGGATGTGTGGGATGAACTTTGTTGCCATCAATGACAACAATCATGAATCCATATAGTGTCTCTTGCCAACAATCTCCCCTTTTGGCATTGATGGCAACACTTAGTGAAAAATGACTAAGTGTTAACACTATGCTCACCCTTGGTTGATGCTCTATTTTTATATACATTTTCCGGAGCTCCCCCTTAGTTGGATTCCTCATTTTTCACTGCTCCTCACTCCCCCTTTGACATCAATGGCAAAGGGTAGGGTCCGCATACCAAAATTTTCAAAAATTTTACTATACTTAGCCGCATACATATGGAATACTTACATATATTGTAGTATGTCTGCAAAAGTTGTTTTCAGTTGAATGAATTCAGTAGCCCAACTTTGCTTCATTCTGTCCAAAATTGATATATGACTGCTCAATAGAAAAGCAAACGCATCTGCCCTTTTTAGATCAGTTGGATCATTTGTCTAAGTTGTGATTTGAGCTTCTTTTATGGCCTCATGCATGGCCTCTAACTTAGGGACAATTATCCCTCTGAGCTCACTTAACCTACTTATTCTATTTTTCTTCTCTTTTTCAAGCTTCTTAATCTCATTCAAAACTGTAACCGTTTGAAATTCTTGATTTATTATTGATGTAGAAAGTGGATCAAAATTTTGAGAAAGTTTTAACAGTTTATCCTCCTATTCTTTCATTTTCTTCTCAATCTCCACTATTGCTTTGGACCAAGAAATACAAAATTTGTATACTTCACCGCCATCTTTAAGAGCATTTTCTAAGCTCTTTATCCCAATATTCATATTTCTCCTATCATTAGTGATCAACACTTGTACCTCTGAGAATCTCTTATCCAAAAACTCCTTCTGGACCTTTTCTTTAGCTAACTTCTCAAGAGAATCAAAATGTGTATTAACACTGCTGACTAGAGTTTTGAGATTACCAGATGAGGAGGCTGTGGGATCCTTCTGAAATGATGGCATAATCTTTTCTAGCACTCTGGAAGTAGCTTCTATCAATTCACAGTCTTCCATATGAGACTTAAGGAGTTTTTCTTTAGCCTTTGCGCTAGCAAATGAAGCTATCTTCATTGTCTGTACCAGAGAAAGAGAGTCAAAATTGAATGGACCTTGTAGAAGCTCCGGTTCATCAATCTCCATTGTTTCTTTGTTCAAGAATTCTTGGACAGTTTGTGCAGTGTCTCTTGTCGGAGACAGATGTTTCTTCTCTTCTGCAATTTTTGAGCTGTCCCTTGGAGCTTTTTCTCCTTCTTCATTTGTACCACTAGTAGTTGTGGTCTTGTCTGTTGAGGTCTTCTCTCCCTTTGCCACCTTGGTACTGTCAACTTCTTTTTCCTTCACTTCAGCTTCTTTCTCCTATATTTTGTCTTCTCCTTTAGATCCAGAGGCTGTAGGGGAAACCAGAGGAGAGATAGTTGTTTGTTCATTAGTCACCTCTTCTGGAATAGGGGATTCTAAGACCTTGTCTTTACCAGAGTCCTCTGAGATGGGAATGTTGAACTTTTTAAGAGCATTTCGAAGGATCTCTTCAGTCTCTTTTGCCACTTTGTCAGTTTCACCAAGCATGAGCTGATTCATCCTGGCTTTGCTCCGGAACTCAGCCTTGCACTCTTTAAAGATCATATTCATTTGTTGCGGAGTGATTGAAGGGAAGAGCTAAATGGCGACCTATTCTTGGATCTCGAGATCTTTTGCTCGAGCATTGTTCTTCCTCATTTCAAGCCTTTTCTCTAAGCTTTTGGGATTTAGAGAGATAATTTCAATAAAGGCTTTGTTGTAGGTGTTCAAAAACTGAATTGTGGCTTCCTCCAGAATCTTTTTATCTGCTTCATTATATTCATCATAGAATTCTATTAAGGGTTGCAATTTTCCATCCACATTGACTACTTTCACTACAACATCTAAGGATAGAGTGGGTTTTTCAGTAAATTTCTCTTCCTTCTCTTCTTCTCCTTGACCGGTAGAGTGTTCACCGGATGATTTCTTCTTCTTCTTCTTTATTTCCTTTATCCCCTCATCTGATTTGGTTTCCTCTTCATCTCTTTGACTTGTATAAGCCCTTGTGGCTTTTGTCTTTGATCTTTTCTCTCCTTTGCCGGATGCCTGGACTTCCGGTTTCGATGTTTTTGAGCTTGTGGCTGTGACAGATGCAGATCTCCTTGATGATCTAGTCCGGGTGGAGGTTTCTACCAGAGCACTTTCCTTGCTTTTCTTTTCCGCCTCTTCTCTTCCTCAGCCTTTCGCCTCTTTTCCCTGTTGACATCAAGTACCTCCTTTGAGATGCCAAAGCTTTTTGCAACTTCCTCAACTTCTTTTCTTACCTTTCTTTTGATTTCTGGCTACCTTAGCTCAGTGTGAATTTTTACACTTAGTTCTTCAAATGTTCCAAATCTTTCTACTTTTGGGTCCTTTGGTTGACTAAGCATGTGTTGAACATGTAGCTCTATAATTTGTTCATCAACTTCATACCCCATAGGCATGATCCAGACTGTCCTTGGCTCTACTGCCTCCATTAGGCATTGATCAGTGTCTACCATGAAGCACACTGTATCCTTGTATTTCTCAACTACTGATTTGGGGATTCTTTCTCTGATATGCAATGTATTTTGAAAGTTTTTAAAGTAACCCCACAGAGCTGTGTTCCTTGCCTTAGCATCCCCAAGTTCATGCAAGTAATCTCTGATTCAGATTGCTACCAGTTTGTCATTCTGCCATACCCATCCATTTGATCCGGGCAGCTCATTCATGAAGTAGAAGAATAGACATAATATTATTGCACCATATTTGAAAGAGTTCTTCTTGTCCTTTTTGATCTTTTGTAAGTTTTCCATTAATTGGCTTAAAAGAAGTTCACAGAGATCATATTCTGCATTCTTTCTTAGCATCTCATAGGCAATATATACTGTAGTTCTGGATAATGAATTCTCGCTACTGGAGTGATATATCTTGTATCCTATTATCATAGATGCAAACTTGATATCCGGGTCAGTAATATCTTCAATGGTCATTGCTCTCTTATCAAATTTTGATTCGGTGGCCTCAGTTACAATGTTATTTTTGACAGATTTGAGGACAGGTATCCCTTCGGAAGAGTGTAGACTAGTTACTGCCCTAATTGCCTCCTTTGTGATCTTGCAAGGTCTGTTCAGCCATAGGAAGTTATCATGCACCTTACTCAATATGTACCAGACCCATTCATCTTCTTCAAAGCAGGGGAAATGAATGAATTGATCAAAATGTTTCTCCTGGATACCCTTATATTCTAGTTTAATCTCAAAAGCATCATCTATCAGTTGTTTGTGATAGATATCTCTTAGTTTGAATTCTCCAAACTCCTCAATATTTGCATGTATGTAAACCCTAATGTCTTCTGTGTGCAAAATGCCATGCGGAACACTAGAGAATGCTCCTAAGAGATCTACCTCCAATGATTTGTATGGATGTTTCTTAAATTCAGGTCGGGGCCTATCAGAGATCTTTACTATATTCAGAGTATCCATCATCAAAAGATTTGCAGTGAGATATTGAAAATGGAAAATACCTTTTGCGCCTTTCAGTTTCATGGAGTTGGTCAAATTGATTTCTGGATGTAATGACTTTTGCAAATGATCTTCGATGAACTTGAGGAATTTTGTTGTAGAGCTCCACTTTTCATTTCTTCTTGAATGCAGAATGAATAAGTGGTTAAAGAGAAAACCCTTATATTGCTCTGCAAACCCTAGTATCAGGTTGCAATAAATGCTCGACCTACATTATTCTGGTTTGCCTTATTCAGATGACTTGAAGAACCAGATCAACCTTGATCTTTAGACATCTTGCGGATCTTCCAAATCTTAACCACAGTTTGTTTGGATGCTACCCTTATGAATCCTTCAATCTACAGCTCTTCTTGTGCCAGTTCTAACACCAATCGACTGGCTGGGGGAACAAGGTTTTCTTTTGTATCTCCCCCTGAGCCAGAGCTCACTTTTTAATTTCTAGATGGAATATTAGCACTAGAATCTGGTGCGGATCCAACCTCTATATTCTCTGTACTTTTCTTTACCCAAATTTTGTTCATCTCACTTTTAACTTCATCCACATTCACTTTTTGTTTTCCCTTATCTTGATTCTGATTATGATATACCAGACCTCTTTTGTCCTGATTCTTGCTTCTATAAAATTTTGTACTATGACCAGATCTACTGCAGATTTGGCAAACAATATTTCTTTGCATATTTGATTGATATCCTCTTGATCTACATTGATTAGCCATATGACCTATTCTATTGCATGCAAAGCATCTACTATTGAATGATTTGTTCATTTGCATATTTCCACATTCATGAGATTTGTGACCATACCTTTTGCAATTAAAACACTATCCAGAGAAGGATGAATTAGTCTGATTCATTCTCTTTCTACACTGATTAGCTTTGTGACCAAAGTGATTACAGCTGTGGTAGTATCCATTGAAGGATGGATATCTTTGAGCATTGGGTTGTCTTACCGGAGGTCTTCTAGGCCTGTTCCTTGGATTTTCTAATCCAAAATTCTTTTGACCAGATCCTGAGCTTTCTCCTTTCTCATATCCCAAACCACACTTGTCATCTACCCTCTTTTGACTTCCAAGAAGAACTTCAAGTTGAGCAGAACTTATCTTGAATTTCTCTTTATATTCATTTATTATTTGAAGATCCCTTTTGAGAGAGACAATTTGATCCTCAAGTTTTTCTTCATTTTCTTTGGTATCTTCAAGATCAGGTTCAAGATGTCTGATAATTCTATCCATTTGGTGGCAATCTTCTAATTTCTCCTTGAGAGATTGTCTTAGATTATCTTCAGTTTTTCTTTTCTCTTCAATCTCTTGGGTAAACTTTATAACTCCTGATTCCATTCCATGTCTTACCATAATGACTTCTTTTGATAACTTTTCACATAACTTTGTTTTTTCAGTCAGCTCTTCATTTGCATCATTAGCTTCACCTTATCTTGCCAATTGCTGAAGCAGCTCCTTTCTCTTTTTCATAGAGAGACTTAATTTTTCTTTTAGTTCTCTCATGAAATCATCAACTTGTTTGAGTCTTTCCTTTAATTCATTGACTTCAGAGTTTGACTGTTCAAGATCCTCAAGGGTAGTCTTGAGTTGCTCCTTTAAACCATATGCATCCATTTGGATTCCCAGATCTTCCTCGAGCTGTTAGACTCTGTTAGGAGGAACTTAGCTCTAATACCAATTGTTGATAACTGAGAGGGGGGGTGAATCAGTTATCCTAATTATTTCTTCTTTCTAAACTTTCTTATTAATCAATGTAGCATTAATTCAAACAAGCAAACATAACCATGAAATGGACATACACATGACACAATATTTTTGATGTGGAAACCCTGTTAAGGGAGAAAACCACAGTGTGATTAACCCAAAGATTATTCTCTGTTAGAAGAATAAGGAAATACAAAATGGCACTTGCTAATTAGGGCTCACTACCTGAGCACACTGCTCACAAGAGGCACACTACCTACAAGAGACACACTATCTACAAAAAGGTGTTATACAATACTTGAACTGATTGGTAGCATCTACAAATGCTAGAGTTCAGTTCCGGTTAGGCTCAGTATACTGATCTGCTGCACTTCAGCTTTCCTCTTCTCTTAAGCTGCTTTCTTTCACATACCGGACCTTTCTTACTGCTTCTGCTTTGCTCTTCTACTTTTATTCACACATCACTAACAACAACAACACACCTCACAACTAAATCCATCGTGTATATATATCCGCACAAGTGATTTCATCACCTTTCAAGTCGGCACCCGAAATAGTCAATTCTTTTCACAAACTCTGATCTGTCGGCTGAATCCTTGCATACCAAGTAATGCAGATCAAGCATATACTTGTAGAAGTCATCAATCATGTCGGCCGAACATAACTTATGCCTTAAGAACCTTTTCCATCATCAGTAACACATCCAGAAAATAGTCTGATGTTCTGTCAGTCAGCTCTTCCTCTGTTCACACTGTCACTCAGGAACCCGGTACTCAAGTATTCATATCTTTTACCTCATCTATCACCGGAGGCTAAAACCTTGGAATCTATCACTCAAGGTAGTCCTCTTGACTTTGCCAAATCTGTACTTCACCAAGATACTTCCTCTGAGAGATCCAGACCCTTCTGTCAGACCTTGCCACATGCTCTGTTCTTGTTTATCAGACCACCACATTCTTCATTCTAACTTCCGGTAGAGACACACCATGTCCTGTGGATGTGTGGGATGAACTTTGTTGCCATCAATGACAACAATCATGAATCCATATAGTGTCTCTTACCAACAATAGCTGTCTCTTTATTCCATGTTCTTCACAAAAGAAATTGAATTCATTTGATGTGAACTCTCCTCCTCTATCTAACCTCAATCATTTGATTTTCAAATCTATCTCATTTTCAACCATTGCCTTGAATTTATCTATAGCTTTAGCTTTCTCTTTCAAAAAGGTGACCCAAGTCATTCTAGAATAATCATCAATGAGTAGGATGAAATACCTATCTCCTTGCAAACTTCTTACTCTAGCAGGTCCACATAAATCCATATGCACTAGCTCAACTAGTCCTCAAACTGATTGGTCCTTGTTTTTGAAATTTGTTCTTGTCTGTTTCCCAAATTGACACTCCTTGCAAACTGGATTAGCAGGCTTCACAAGCTTCAACAAATGTCTAACAATCTGTGTAGTACTTATCTTCATAATATTATCAAATTTTATGTGACACAAACTTCTATGCCATAACCAACTCTCATCAATCTAAGTCAACAAACAATAGTTTTTAGTTCCTTTCAAGTGATATATTACCTTTGGTCTTCTTACTAGTTACAATGATTGTTTTGGAGCTTTCCCTGATCTTGCATCCATTATCTTTGAAGCTTAAGTCATATCCCTTGTCACACATCTGACCCACACTCAGAAGATTGTGCTTTAGTCCTTTCACATACAAGACATCTTCAGTATTATGCTTTCCATCAAAAGAAATAGATCCTTTTCCACAAATCCTACCAGATGTATCATCTCCAAACCTAACCAGTCCACCATCATATCTTTCCAAACTTACAAACTTACTTTTGTCACCAGTCATGTGGTGAGAGAAACCACTATCAATAACCCATTCATCTTTGTCCTTAATTACCTAAGTAGCCAAAGGACTTTCTACTAGTTTTTCTTCCTTCACACAGCTAGGAGAATTAGTAGACACGTGATCTTCCTTAATAGTAATGAAAAAGCATTCATTTACAGAGGAACTAGCATTATCTAGTTCACCATTATCTGATACTCCATCATCATCAAAATCTTCAACATAATAACACTTCTTTTGGGTCCTAGGCATGTTCTCATATCTTCTATTTCTTTCAATTTTTTTAAGACATCTGGAAGCAAAATGACCTACTTTACCATAGGAAAAACATTTGAAAGAAAGTTTGTGTTTATACTTACCAGATCCTCTTTGTAGTCTATCCACAAAGTTGGCTTCAGCTTCATCTAACTCATCATCGGATTCTACCTTATACTTTTCTGATTTGGAAGTACTTCCAGGAGTATTGGCCTTGAAGGTGATTTCAACGTTCGGTAGAGCATCATCTAACTCCCTCATTTCAAAAGTAGTAAGCTTGCCAAGCAACTGATCCCTGTTAATAGATTTTACTTGCATGAATTCTTTAATCGCAGCTACCTTGTGACAGTAAGACTTAGGCAAAGATCTGAGAATTTTCATAACAATTTCCTTTTCTTTGAGGGTTCCGCCTATGGCTTTTATCCCTGTAACAAGTTCATCAACTCTTTGCATAAAAGATGATATGTTTTCATCATTATTCATCTTCAAGCCTTCATATTTCACTTTTAGACTTTGTAACTTGGCTTCCTTCATAGAATCATCTCCTTCATACAGATTATTCAATTTTTCCCATACCTTATTTGCAGTTTCAAGATCCACTACTTTCGTTAATATTGAGTCAGTTAATGAGCTTAGTAGCACATCTTTTGCCTTCATATCTATCTCAATGTACAAGCTCAAGTAGTCCTCAAATTGGTTGGTCCTTTTTTTTGAAATTTGTTCTTGTCTATTTCCCAAATTGACACTCCTTGCAAACTAGATTAGCAGGCTTCACAAGCTTCAAAAAATGTCTAACAATCTATGTAGTACTTATCTTCATAATATTATCAAATTTTATGTGACACAAACTTCTATGCCATAACCAACTCTCATCAATCTAAGTCAACAAACAATAGTTTTTAGTTCCTTTCAAGTGATATATTACCTTTGGTCTTCTTACCAGTTGCAATGACTGTTCTGGAGCTTTCCCTGATCTTGCATCCATTGGCTTTGAAGCTTAAGTCATATCCCTTGTCACACATCTGACCCACACTCAGAAGATTGTACTTTAGTCCTTTCACATACAAGACATCTTCAGTATTATGCTTTCCATCAAAAGAAATAGATCCTTTTCCACAAATCCTACCAGATGTATCATCTCCAAACCTAACCAGTCCACCATCATATCTTTCCAAACTTACAAACTTACTTTTGTCACCAGTCATGTGGTGAGAGCAACCACTATCAATAACCCATTCATCTTTGTCCTTAATGACCTAAGTAGCCAAAGGACTTTCTACTAGTTTGTCTTCCTTCACACAGCTAGGAGAATTAGTACACATAAGATCTTCCTTAATAGTAATGAACAAGTATTCATTTACAGAGGAACTAGCATTATCTAGTTCACCATTATCTGATACTCCATCATAATCAAAATCTTCAACATAATGACACTTCTTTTGTGTCTTAGGCATGTTCTCATATCTTCTTCTATTTCTTTCAATTCTTTCAGGACATCTGGAAGCAAAATGACCTACTTTACCATAGGAAAAACATTTGAAAGAAAGTTTCCCTTTATACTTACTAGATCCTCTTTGTAGTCTATCCACAAAGTTGGCTTCAGCTTCATCTAACTCATCATTGGATTCTACCTTATACTTTTCTGATCTGGAAGTACTTCTAGGAGTATTGGCCTTGAAGGTCATCTCAACGTTCAGTAGATCATCATCTATCTCCCTCATTTCAAAAGTAGTAAGCTTGCCAAGCAACCGATCCCTGTTAATAGATTTTACTTGCATGAATTCTTTAATCGTAGCTACCTTGTGAGAGTAAGACTTAGGCAAAGATCTGAGAATTTTCATAACAATTTCCTTTTCTTTTAGGGTTCCGCCTATGGCTTTTATCCCTGTAACAAGTTCATCAACTCTTTGCATAAAAGATGATATGTTTTCATCATTATTCATCTTCAAGCCTTCATATTTCACTTTCAAACTTTGTAACTTGGCTTCCTTCATAGAATCATCTCCTTCATATAGATTATTCAATTTTTCCCATACCTTATTTGCAATTTCAAGATCCACTACTTTTGTTAATATTGAGTCGGTTAATGAGCTTAGTAGCGCATCTTTTGCCTTCATATCTATCTCAATGCACTAGCTCAAGTAGTCCTCAAACTAATTGGTCCTTGTTTTTGAAATTTGTTCTTGTCTGTTTCCCAAATTGACACTCCTTACAAACTGGATTAGCAGGCTTCACAAGCTTCAATAAATGTCTAACAATCTATGTAGTACTTATCTTCATAATATTATCAAATTTTATGTGACACAAACTTCTATGCCATAACCAACTCTCATCAATCTAAGTCAACAAACAATAGTTTTTAGTTCCTTTCAAGTGATATATTACCTTTGGTCTTCTTACCAGTTGCAATGACTGTTCTGGAGCTTTCCCTAATCTTGCATCCATTGTCTTTGAAGCTTAAGTCATATCCCTTGTCACACATCTGACCCACACTCAGAAGATTGTGCTTTAGTCCTTTCACATACAAGACATCTTCAGTATTATGCTTTCCATCAAAAGAAATAGATCATTTTCCACAAATCCTACCAGATGTATCATCTCCAAACCTAACCAGTCTACCATCATATCTTTCCAAACTTACAAACTTACTTTTGTCACCAGTCATGTGGTGAGAGCAACCACTATCAATAACCCATTCATCTTTGTCCTTAATTACCTAAGCAGCCAAAGGACTTTCTACTAGTTTTTCTTCCTTCACACAGCTAGGAGAATTAGTAGACACAAGATCTTCCTTAATAGTAATGAACAAGCATTCATTTATAGTGGAACTAGCATTATTTGGTTCACCATTATCTGATACTCCATCATCATCAAAATCTTCAACATAATAACACTTCTTTTGGGTCCTAGGCATGTTCTCATATCTTCTTCTATTTCTTTCAATTCTTTCAGGTCATCTGGAAGCAAAATGGCCTACTTTACCATAGGAAAAACATTTGAAAGAAAGTTTTCCTTTATACTTACCGGATCCTCTTTGTAGTCTACCCACAAAGTTGGCTTCAGCTTCATCTAACTCATCATCGGATTCTACCTTATACTTTTCTGATCTAGAAGTACTTCCAAGAGTATTGGCCTTGAAGGTCATTTCAACGTTCAGTAGAGCATCATCTAACTCCCTCATTTAAAAAGTAGTAAGCTTGCCAAGCAACTGATCCCTGTTAACAGATTTTACTTGCATGAATTCTTTAATCGCAGCTACCTTTTGATAGTAAGACTTAGGCAAAGATCTGAGAATTTTCATAACAATTTCCTTTTCTTTGAGGGTTCTGCCTATGGCTTTTATCCTTGTAACAAGTTCATCAACTCTTTGCATAAAAGATGATATGTTTTCATCATTATTCATCTTCAAGCCTTCATATTTCACTTTCAAACTTTGTAACTTGGCTTCCTTCATAGAATCATCTCCTTCATACAGATTATTCAATTTTTCCCATACCATATTTGCAGTTTCAATATCCTCTACTTTCGTTAATATTGAGTCAGTTAATGAGATTAGTAGCGCATCTTTTGCCTTCATATCTATCTCATATTCTTTGATTTTGTCTTCAGTTGTTGGACCATTTTGAGGTATGGTGTATTTTGTTCTGCATCTTTCCAAACTTTGTAACCAAGAGAAAGAAGATGGATTTTCATTCAAGCCTTCCAGAGAACATAATTAGTTCCATCAAAATGCAGTGCTTCCTTTTTGTAAGACATTTTGGATCTTCCTCAAGCTATTAAACTTTCTTCAGATGAACTTGGTTCTGATACCAATTGTTGTTATGCTCCAGACAACTGAGAGGGGGGGTGAATCAGTTGTCACAAAACCTTAAACACTTTCTATAATTTAAACATTCATCACTTATCCACAATTATTATGATTTAACCATGAGTGCATGAAATCAGAAACTTAACCATAGATACAACATCAAACACAAGAGACACTAGATTTATGTGGAAAACCCCAAGGTGGGGAAAAACCATGGAGAGGATTAACTCTCAATATATATTGCAATCTTGAAATAATGATGATCAGGCTCGGTCACTCCACGGGCCTAAACATACTGGCTTACTGCCATGAAGAACAACTAGGTCTAGCCTACTCACTATCTCAACCCTAAGCCTAGCAAGATTACAATAAGGGCTATTAAACCCTTCTAGTGGCTTACTGCCAGACTCACTGCCACAATCAACACCTTTCTATATTGTGAACAACAATTTCTTTGTTCTTCTCTTCCTCTACTCTTCTCTTTATTTGCTGTACTCTTCCTTTGCTCTGCTCTTCCTCTTCTTTCCTCTACCTCTTCTCTGCTCTGCCTTTGGACCTTTCTTAATATCTTATCATTTCCACTCAAGGAGACCTTTTCCATGAGTCAACTACAAGTATTTATACACAACATCAACCTTGGAATGATCATCAAGGTCGGCATCACAATCATCAACCATTAGAACAATCTCCAAGGTCAACATTACAAGCAAATTTACAAAATAGGTCCTGACCTATTGCAATATCATGTAAAGGGAATGAAATACGGATGTGTGGGATGATCTTTGTTGCCATCAATGACAACACCCATGAAGCCACACAATGTCTCTTGCCAACAGTCTCTTGATGCTAATCTCTCCCCAAACCTTGGTCTACTGTGCTAGTTAGAAAATGGCATATAGGAGTGCTAAATAGGGGTGATTTGGGTAGATGTGTACCAAATGCAACAGAAAAGATGCTTTTCACAAGGAATTTGTGCCCAGAAGCAAGATGATTCCATAAACCACTCCCAAATAGGCATCGATGACTTCCAAGCAAAGGTATGGGTTGATTTCTGGCTGATTTAGGGTCACTTTAGGTATACTACAGCATCCTCTATCTAGAGAATGCCTTCAAACATGTCTCTGTCTACCTAGTTTGACCTATGCATAGAGATGAAAGGACAAAGATGGATGGTGGTTGTGTTAGATTTAGGGTAGACAACTGAGGGGGGGTGAATCAGTTGTACAAAACTTTCTTCCAAATTAAACACTTAACTCCACATTGTTATTCAGCAGCATAATAGTAAATCAATCATGGAAACACAATGCAACAAATCAAGAGTAGAAACATATTAACACATGAGACACCAAGATTGTGACGTGGAAAACCTGATTAAGGGAAAAACCATGGGGTGATTAACCCAAGATTGTATTCTCTATTAGAAGAATAGAAAGAACAATATGGCACATGCCAATTAGGGCTCACTGCCTAAGCACACTTCTCACAAGAGGCTCACTACCTACAAGAGACACAATATCTACAAAGAAATAAGTATCACCTACTTGAACTAGAAAATAGTATCTTCACCATGCTTGAATCAGTTCCATTTAAGCCCAATACTTCTACTCTGCCTTTCGCTCTCTTCCTTGCTACCACACACTCATCTCCACAAGAACATCTTGAAATGACTTTGCAATCCCTTATTTAGACAAGACACCAACTTAGGAATGATCATCTAAGTCAGCAAACATCAACAAGATCATCCGCAGGATGTGTAACTCATCCGGTCAGCCAATCTCAAGAACACCATCATCCAGAAGTTATTCTTCAATTGTGAGCTCTAACTCTAATTGATGCAAAGGCATCCACACTATAACCTTCGCATACAGCATGGATGTTTGCAGCCCATCATCATCATCATATTCATCCTCATCATCATCATATTTGACTTCACTATCAGCATCATCATCATATTTCACCTGCCGACCGATATCCTCCTGCAGACAAGCCTTCGCACTTTCGCCTGTCAACAGCATCACCTTACTCGATTATCGACAGCATCATCATGTTTGACAGCATCATCATGTTCGACCAGCGCGAACATCCTCCTGACGTCCACTGTTCAGTTCAGCGACAACTTCCGTCTTCTCTTCCTTCAACATCATGATATTCAACATCATGATATTCAACAGGATAAAGAACATCCGGTTCCTTCTATTTATCCTGATGATGACAAAACCTTAACTTCTCGCACCCTTCCTCGATGCTTGCGTCACCTGATATCCTGATGACGTAGATCCTGATGACGATGACGTCACCCGCAGCTTCTCAATATCCTGCCGCTCTGAAATGTCCTGATGACGTATATCATGATGATGATGACGTCATATCCTGCTGTTGGCCAAACTTAGTTTTTTCGGCCCGCGATCAACTTGATCAACCTGATCTTCAACCTGATGCCGATACGCTCCTCCTCGGCCCTCCTGATGATGATCACCCCGACGCACTTGCACTTCATGCAATCGAAGGCATCATGCTCTCCTCCACTTATCCGGATGACGATATCCGAACTGACTGCAGGATATTTGCAGAAATATCCTGATGATGCCATTTTAACGAACTTCTTCACTTAGCGAAATTTCACTTCGCCGATCCTCCAGGGATGACCCGATCCACTCTCAGGGTGATCTTCCAACTCGAACTTATCAACTCGACCTAGCACATACCCATGCTAGGGTCTTCAACACCTTTCGACGGTGATCCTGCCCACCTGCATGCAAACAGAAAACAAACTACAACCTAACCTACTGTACATGACCATTCCACCGATCAGATGAATCAACCGGTGGAATGGATCAGTGAATCCATACAGCCACCAAACCAGCAAATCTATCAAGCAATGGAATTCAACAGAGGATGAACACAAACAGGAACACTTTATTTGATTTCAAAAGATGTAAATACAATGATCAGTTTCTCTCTCTCTGCCTCACTCTCGCAAAGTCTGGTCGATGATATACAATACCATCTGATCCTCATGCTTAAATAGATTTGCCTGCGAGTACTACTGACCCGACTCCAAGCGGCTGGGAACTCTCCAGGCAGCTGGGAGATCCAACCGGACCCTACAGCATGACAGCTGTTCTAACAAACTTAACTAAAAATAGTAAAAGCATGGTCAGCATGATCTTATCATGATCAGCGTGACCTTATTACATGCATTGGTCTTAACAGACCTTCTTGGAAACACAAACAAGACCTAAAACTACTAACTGCCTCATGAAGGCCAGCTGTCAGGTAGGTGCTCCTGCACCATACTCCCCAACAGAAAAGAACTCGTGTCCCATGAGTTTAGTATGTGGAAGTCTTCCACCTTTACACCTGGCTTTGTCAATTTTCTGACCTGTTCCAGCTGTATCCTCTGCTGGCTCTTGGCTGCTCCAAGACTTCTGAACTGTAACTTGCTGTCTGGCAAGTAAATCCTCATGCCTGTCAATATAGGCCTTCCTCTCACATACCCTGTGTTTGTCAGGTTGTCTGACCAGAACCTCTTTCTGAACTACCTCTTGAACTGCTGTAATGTTCAACTCTGTCTTTCTTTCAACCTTTATAGGACAAGCAATAGTCCCAACTATGACAACATCCCTGTCATACTTCTGAACTGGTTGCTGTGTGCAAACCTGTTTCTGCACCTGTTGCTGACCTCTGTCAGTCACAACTGAAACTTTCTTCATCTTGTTGTCTGTAACAACTCCTTTCCCTGCAGTGTCCTTATCTGCCTTTATGCCTGTTCCTCTAGGCATCTGCACATACTCCTTCTTTCCCATTAAAATGATTTTGGCTGCCCCCTGTGCTGCAGCATCTGCCTGCAATGGCATCAACTTAATAGTCGTCCCATCTTTCTGGATGGTATAGGTATTAGAATACCCATCATACAGTACCCTTCTGTCAAATTGCCATGGTCTACCCAACAGTAGGTGACAACATTCCATAGGCAAAATATCACACAAAATTCTATCCTGATATGCTCCAATCTGAAAATCCACATATGCCTATTCAGAGACAAAAAGTGAATGACTATCACTCACCCAAGATGCCTTGTAAGGGTGTGGATGTGGAATCCTTTCCAGATTCAGTTTATCCATTATTTCCTGAGATACCATGTTGTCTGTTGAACCAGTATCAATGACAACCTTACATACTTTACCTTTGCTCTTACATGTGGTCTTGAAAAGAGCTCTTCTTTGCATCATATCCTTTGATGCCTGCAAACTAATTCGCCTTAACATCAATGATTCTCCACTCTCTGGATATCCATAATTATCAGCCTCCTTATCCTTGTGATAAGTGTTTGAACTCTGTGCACTTTCTTCTACTTTCTCTTCTTGTACCAATTGTACCCTCTTGTCACTTGTTCTTTCATTTCTAGATGATGAACCTTTGTTTTCTGGACATTTGAAAGATGGATGACCAAACTCACCACAGGTGTAACATTTTCCTGAAAATGTAGTAGAACCTCTACCACCCCCAAATCTTCCTCTATTACCTTTCCATCCACCCCTGAAATTAGACTGTCCCTGTCCTTTACCAGTGTCTTCTTGACCCTCATTGGTTTGCTTTTGTGCAGGGGCTGCTCCTCTTCCCCTCATATTGTTTCCTCTTCCTCTCATGGACTTATCATGTCCTCTATTCATCTTTTCTTCAATCCTGATTGCCATTTGATAACAATCCTCCACATTCTTAGGGTTAGCTAACACTAACTCATCCTGTATGTTAAACCTCAAACCAGCCAAGTACCTAGCCACCTTTTCTACCTCATTCTCATGATGACCAGATCTCATACTCAACTTATAAAATTCCTCTGTATATGTCTTCACATCCCTTTCCTTTTGCTTTAAAAATTGTAGCTTCTTAAACATCTGGATTTCATAATCCCTTGGCAAGAATTTACCTTTTATCCTTGCTACCATCTTATCCCATGAAGTGATCTTTGACTTCCCTTGTTTCCTTCTCTCAGATTGTACATAATCCCACCATACCAAAGCATGACCTCCTAACTTGGTCTTTGCAATCTTTACCTTCTGATCCTCAGCAACATCTTCACATTCAAAGTGATTATCAAGTGCAGCAATCCAATCCAGCAACTCATCTTCATTCAAACTTCCAGTATACTTGGAAACATCAACCTTTACCTTAGGTTTATCATTCTACACGGCTTTTAACAGTTTTGCCAATCTCTGGTCTTCAGCATCCAGATCTTCAGCTACCTCTTCATACTCTTCAACAGTATCTTCATCTTCTTCAGACTCACTGTCTTCTACCTCCCTCTTTTTGTTCTTTTCCAGGGCTGTAAGCCTGGCTTGAAGTGCTTCAGCAAGCTCCTTCATCTTCCTCATCTCTCTGGCATGTTTCTCCTTCATTTCCTGCAATTCCCTTGCAGTACCACTACCTTTAGGAGGCATTTTGTCAACCTCTTAATCAACACACAACACACAATTCAACTCTATCTCTGCCCTTTCGGTGACAGAATCAACACACAACAGCCCAGATGTTTTGCTGAGCTCTGATACCATTATGATGCAGAGGCATCCACACTATAACCTTCGCATACAGCATGGATGTCTGCAGCCCATCATCATCATCATATTCATCCTCATCATCATCATATTTGACTTCACTGTCAGCATCATCATCATATTTCACCTGCCAACCGATATCCTCCTGCAGACAAGCCTTCGCACTTTCGCCTGTCAACAGCATCACCTTACTCGATTATCGACAGCATCATCATGTTCGACCAGCGCGAACATCCTCCTGACGTCCACTGTTCAGTTCAGCGACAACTTCCATCTTCTCTTCCTTCAACATCATGATATTCAACATCATGATATTCAACAGGATAAAGAACATCCGGTTCCTTCTATTTATCCTGATGATGACAAAACCTTAACTTCTCGCACCCTTCCTCGATGCTTGCATCACCCGATATCCTGATGACGTAGATCCTGATGACGATGACGTCACCCGCAGCTTCTCAATATCCTGCCGCTCCGAAATGTCCTGATGACGTATATCATGATGATGATGACGTCATATCCTGCTGTTGGCCAAACTTAGTTTTTTTCGGCCCGCGATCAACTTGATCAACCTGATGTTCAACCTGATGCCGATACGCTCCTCCTCGGCCCTCCTGATGATGATCACCCCGACGCACTTGCACTTCATGCAATCGAAGGCATCATGCTCTCCTCCACTTATCCGGATGACGATATCTGAACTGACTGCAGGATATTTGCAGAAATATCCTGATGATGCCGTTTTAACGAACTTCTTCACTTAGCAAAATTTCACTTCGCCGATCCTCCAGGGATGACCCGATCCACTCTCAGGGTGATCTTCCAACTCGAACTTATCAACTCGACCTAGCACATACCCATGCTAGGGTCTTCAACACCTTTCGATGGCGATCCTGCCCACCTGCATGCAAACAGAAAACAAACTACAACCTAACCTACTATACATGACCATTCCACCGATCAGATGAATCAACCGGTGGAATGGATCAGTGAATCCATACAGCCACCAAACTAGCAAATCTATCAAGCAATGGAATTCAACAGAGGATGAACACAAACAGGAACACTTTATTTGATTTCAAAAGATGTAAATACAATGATCAGTTTCTCTCTCTCTGCCTCACTCTCGCAAAGTCTGGTCGATGATATACAATACCATCCTATCCTCATGCTTAAATAGATTTGCCTGCGAGTACTACTGACCAACTCCAAGCGGCTGGGAACTCTCCAGGTGGCTGGGAGATCCAACCGGACCCTACAGCATGACAGCTGTTCTAACAAACTTAACTAAAAATAGTAAAAGCATGGTCAGCATGATCTTATCATGATTAGCGTGACCTTATTACATGCATTGGTCTTAACAGACCTTCTTGGAAACACAAACAAGACCTAAAACTACTAACTGCCTCATGAAGGCCAGCTGTCAGGTAGGTGCTCCTGCACCACTAATGCGGACCACCAACATGAACTAGACACAATCCAAAGACCTCCACAAGCTTGCCCGAATCACCAAGAACATCTACACTTCATCTGCTTACTAAAATCCTTCTCGTCTTCATCCAGAACCTCAAGAACATAGTCTGTCATTACTGTCACAAAGGAATAGATGCTTGTGGACCTTTAAACCATGAACCAATTGATTTGATGCTTCACAAAGACTTCCTCAACACTCCCTTAAATCCATAGAACAGGATAATGCATTTTGGATCTCACTGGACCTATTTGTAACACTCTATCACCACTGAACATCTACTGGAATCAGTTTTACTTGAGCAGCCACAACTTCTTCAAATCTTCATACAGACCTCTGAATCTCTACTGAACCATCTTAAGACACATATCTACAAACCCTTTAAACCATATCCTCTTATCCTTATCTTATCTTGGACTTTTGTCTTACTGTCATCACTGTTCTTCACTATTCCTAATTAAGACTAATTTTCTCAATATCCTCAGCACACAACTCATTCAATCCTTATCATTAATGCAATAGGAGTATGTTGACATCAATGACAACACAGGTTAGTCCCATACTTGCAAAAATCTCCCCCTTTGTCATTGATGGCAACATATGATGTGAAAAACTATTTTACCCATCAAGACAAGAACTTCTCCTCACTGTCACAACTCCCCCTATCAGCAACAACCATTCACATGTCTTCTCTCCCTTTACTGCTCCCCCTTTGATCAGCAACCACTTGTTTTTCACATGTCTTCTCTCCCACTTTGACATCAATGGCAAAGGGCACATACATGCATTTATACCACTTTAGAATCATAACTGCTGCTCCCCCTGAGTAGCAGCTCCCCATCATCAATCTGGACCACAAGATGTGACTGTGATATCCACCGAATTGATACACAATAGTGTACGTTAGTTCAACACCGGAGGGGTAATAACCCCTAACTTCTCCTTGAGTTACTCAAAAGAGTCCTTAGGTAGAGGTTTAGTAAAGATGTCTACAATCTGATCCTTGGAAGGCACAAACTCCAATCTGACTTCACTCTTGTTCACTTGTTCTCTCAAAAACTAAAACTTGATGGATATGTGTTTAGTCTTTGAATGCAACATTGGATTCTTAGATATATTTATTGCACTTGAATTATCATAGAAGATTGTGATAGGTTCCTCATACTCCACTTTGATATCTCTTAGCATCTGCTTCATCCACAAAACTTGAATGCAACTACCTGTTGCTGCATTATATTCTGCTTCAATTGTAGACAGAGATATTGCCTCTTGTTTCTTGCTTAGCTAAGAAACCAATCTCTTCCCCAAAAAGAATGCTCCACCACTGGTACTCTTCTGGTTATCCACATCTCCTGCCCAATCCCCATCTGTATATGCATTAAGAGAGAAATCATGATCTCTAGGATACCACAAACCATACTTAACTATCCCTTTTAGATATCTAAAAATCCTCTTGATTCTCTAGGATTAGCCTGGAATCTAGCAACAAGACCAATAGCCTGCATAATGTCTGGTCTAGTTTGATTGAGATACAACAGTCCTCCAATCATTGACCTATACTTTATCTGATCAACCTTAGGAGAATCATCATCTTTGCTCAATTTACATCTGGTTGCCATGGGAGTGTTCATTGGTTTTGAGTCTTCCATCCCAAATTTCTTCAACAATTCTTTCACATATTTGGTCTGAGAAATGAAGATTCCTTTCTTTGTTTGAGTGATTTGTAGACCTAAGAAGAAATTCATTTCACCAAGCATGGACATCTCAATCTCACTTTTCATTTGATTTGCAAAAGTTTTACACATACTATCTCTTCCTCCAAAAATGATATCATCAATAAACACTTCAACAATCAAGATGCTTTCATGATCAATTTTGAAATATAAATTATTGTCAATAGTACCTTTGTTGAAACCAATCTTCAAAAGATGCTTATCTAATCTTTTATACCAGGCTCTTGGGGCTTGCTTCAGTCCATACAGTGCCATCTTCAACTTGCAGACCATATCACCATGATCAGACAATTGAAATCCATCTGGTTGATCAATGTACACTTCTTCTTCCAAGTCACCATTTAGGAAGGCAGACTTGACATCCATCTAATATACCTTGAAATCCTTGAAAGCAACAAAAGCAAGAAATAATTTGACTGCTTCAATTCTTGCCACTAGAGCAAAAGTTTCTTCAAAATCAACTCCTTCTATTTGAGAATAGCCCTTGCAAATCAATCTAGCTTTATTTCTGATTACTTCACCAACTTCATTCAGTTTGTTCCGGAAGACCCATTTTGTTCCAATCACATTCTTGTTTTTAGGTCTAGGAACAAGATCCCAAGTGTGATTTTTCTCAATTTGTATTAGTTTTTCCTCCATTACTTTAGTCCAGTTTTCATTATTACAAGTTTCATTCACTGTCTTAGGTTCAATCTTTGAAATTAGACAATACTCTTCTGAATCTTGAGAAATCCTTCTTCTTGTTTGTACACCTTTACTTTTATCACCTATGATTTGATCTTCAGAGTGGTTCAGTCTTACATACCTAGGAACTTTGGGAGTTTCTTGCATTTTTACTTCTTGATCAGGCTCATTAAAACTCATCTCTTCTTCCTGATTTACCAGATCAGTTTTAATCTAACTTTCAAAAGAGGCTTGAGCTCCTTGAATTAGAACACCATTCTGATCATCTTCATCATATTCATAAAACCTTGAGGGTTTCTCAATTCCCTCATCAAACTTTACATTTGTACTTTCTATTATCTTTCTTAGTCTCTTGTTATAACACCTGTAAGCTTTTCTTTGAGTGGAGTAACCCAAGAATATTCCTTCATCACTTCTAGCATCAAACTTTCCTAGATCTTCATCTCTTTTAATGTAACATTTGCTACCAAAAACTTTGAAATACCTCACAGTAGGAGTGATGCCAAACCAAAGTTGATAAGGAGTCTTACCGGTATTGCTTCTAATTTGAACTCGGTTGAAAGTATAGACTGCAGTGATGACAACTTCTCTCCAATAGATCTGAGGAACATTTTCTTCCATCATCATTGTCATGGATGCTTCCTAGATGGTCTGGTTATTTCTCTCCACTACTCCATTCTGCTGTGGAGTCCTAAGAGCAGACAACTGTCTCTTTATTCCATGTTTCTCACAGAACTCTAAGAACTCATTGAATGTGAATTCTCCACCTCTATCAGACCTCAAATATTTCAATTTTAATCTAGTTTCATTCTCTACCATAGCCTTGCAAATTTTGAATTTCTCAAGAGCTTCTGACTCCTCTTTTAGAAAGGTTACCCACATCATCCGAGAATAGTCATCAATTAGTAACATGAAGTATCTATCACCTTGTACACTCCTGATTCTTGCTGGACCACAAAGATCAGTGTGAACTAAGTCCAATAATCTGGTAGAAGATAGTTCCTTACTCTTGAATGTGACTATGCTCAGCTTACCCAACTGACATTCTTTACACAAGCTATTTATGGGTTTTACCAATTTTGGAAGATCTCTTACAGCTTGAGTATTGCTTATCTTGATGATATTATCAAAATTCACATGACACATTCTCCTATGCCATAACCAACTCTAATCAACTTGAACAAATAGGCAACTTTTACCAGTACCAACCAAGTGGAAGATATTACCTTTAGTTTGGGTACCAGATGCAATCTCTGTTCTGAAGCTTTCAAAGATATTGTATTTTCCATTCTTGAATCAGAGATCATAGCCTTTGTCCACCAACTATCCAACACTGAGAAGATTGTGCTTCAATCCTTCAACATATAGTACATTACCAGTTTTGTTCCTTCCATCAAAAGAAATAGTTCCTCTTCCTCTGATTCTACCAGCAGAATTATCACCAAACTTTACCACTCCTCCTTCATACCTTTCCAAATCTATGAATTTCTTTTTGTCACCTGTCATATGGTGAGATCATCCACTATCAATGACCTAGCCATCCTTTTCTTCAACTTGGGCAGCCAGAGCTTTTTCTACAACTTTATGATTGACAGATATAGAGGATATTGGTTCTTCATCCTTGATGGCAATAAACACCCATTCACTTCTAGATTTGTTTCCTGTCTCTGATTCATCATCTGTTACTCCTTCATTATCATCTTCTTCATGAACATAGTAACAATTCTTTTGTAACCTTGATCTGTTGAGATTTGGCCTTGAAAATCTTTCTAGACACCTTAAGGCAAAATGACCAATCTTATTGTAGTTAAAACACTTAAAAGGCAATTTTCCTTCATACTTACCGGATCCTCTTGGTAGTCTTTTTTCTATAAGGGTTTCAAGTTGAGCAGTTTCAACTTCTTCTTCTTGCAGGTCTTTTCTTGCTTTTTCATACCATGGAAGTTTCCTTGATGCGTTCTCTCCTGGATCAAACCTTTGTTTGCCTTTTACAGAGGCACTAGATTTGAATGCAGATTCAATCTTGGGGGGGTCATCTCCAAACTGGTCATTTCAAATGCAGCCAATTTGCTAGCTAATTGATCTCTTGTGAAAGTTGTATGTGCTCTGAATTCTTCAATGGCAGCAACCTTGATTTTATAAGAAGCAGAAAGGGATATGAGAATTTTGCCAACAATCTCATTTTCATCCAAGACTCCACTAGCATTTCTAATTCCACAAACAATCTCATTTAATCTTGGCATAAAAGTAGTAATATTTTCATCATGTCTCATCTTCAGATTTTCAAATTTCCCTTTCAGACTCTGTAACCTTGCACATTTAACATATTTGTCTCCTTCATGCAAAAGTTCAAGTTTTTGTGAAATCTCAAAAGCAGTTGGTAGGTCAACAACATTTGAGAGCTCTGGATCAGATAATGCACTTAGAAGAGCTTCTATAGTCCGCAAATTGTTTTCAGCATCTGTAATTTCATTTGGGGCTTTCGGACCACCCTATGGAGGTGTATAATGTGTTGTAGCCATGGTCCAGTATGCCATTCCCATACATTGCAAGTGACATTTCATGCGACCTTTCCAAAGATTAAAATTGGTTCCATCAAACTTCAGACTATCCTTCTTGTAAGATGACATCTTGGATCTCCTCAAGCAGTTAAGCTCCTTTTAGAGGAACTTGGCTCTGATAACAATTGTTAGATTTAGGACAGACAATTGAGAGGGGGGGTGAATCAGTTGTACAAAACTTTCTTCCAAATTAAACACTTAACTCCATATTGTTATTCAGCAGCATAATAGTAAATCAATCATGGAAACACAATGCAACAAATCAAGAGCAAAAACACATTAACACATGAGACACCAAGATTTTGACGTAGAAAACCCAGTTAAGGGAAAAACCATGGGGTGATTGACCCAAGATTGTATTCTCTGTTAGAAGAATAGAAAGAACAATATGGCACATGCCAATTAGGGCTCACTTCTCGAGCACACTGCTCACAAGAGGCTCACTGCCTACAAGAGACACACTATCTACAAAGAAATAAGTATCACCTACTTGAACTAGAAAATAGCATCTTCACCATTCTTGAATCAGTTCCATTTAAGCCCAATACTTCTGCTTTGCCTTTCACTCTCTTCCTCACTACCACACACTCATCTCCATAAGAACATCTTGAAATGACTTTGCAATCCCTTATTTATACAAGACACCAACTTAGGAATGATCATCTAAGTCAGCAAACATCAACAAGATCATCCATAGGATGTGTAACTCATTCGGTCGGCTAATCTCAAGAAGAACACCATCATCTAGAAGTTATTCTTCAATTGTGAGCTCCAACTCTAATGTGGACCACCAACACGAACTAGACATGATCGAAAGATCTCCACAAGCTTGCCTAAATCACCAAGAACATCCACACTTCATCTGCTTACTGAAATCCTTCTCTTCTTCATCTGGAACCTCAAGAACACAGTCTGTCATTACTGTCACAAAGGAATAGATGCTTGTAGACCTTCAAACCATGAACCAATCAAGATGATGCTTCACAAAGACTTCCTCAACACTCCCTCAAATCTGTAGAATAGGATAATGCATTTCTGGATCTCACTGGACCTATCTGTAACACTCTGTCACCATTGAACATCTGCCAGAACTAGTTTTACTTGAGCGGCCACAACTTCTTCAGATCTTCATGTGGACCTTTAAAATCTCTATTGAACCATCTTAAGATACATATCTACAAACCCTTTAAACTGCATCCTCTGATCCTCATCCTATCTTGGACTTTTGTCTTACTGTCATCATTGTTCTTCACTGTTCCTGATTGAGACTAATTTTCTCAATATCCTTAGCACACAGCTCATCCAATCCTTATCATTAATGCAATAGGAGTATGTTGACATCAATGACAACACAGGTTAGGCCCATACTTGCAACAGGTCATTCCACAAAAAAGTTTGACTAGCATTAAGATGCCACAAACTCTTCACAGGGCGTAACAATCTTTAGAAACCCTTGGAATGACATGAGATGGGCCTGAGCAACCACAAAATAGAAACTATAACCAGAGTAGTTGAGTGAAAAAATCACCTAAAATTATGAATATGCCTAGATTTAGAGTAACAAACAAAGAAACCTCAACCTTTCTTGTGTTTGATGAGGGCGCCACTTGTGTTAAACCATGACTTCCACCATTTATTTGCAAGGAAGACCCTTGAAATATTGTGATGACAGTAGCCATAGGAAGTGCAATGATTCAATGACCTCCCAATGTGCTAGCAAACAACTCAAACCCTTAGCTGATAGCTTCAAACTAAAAAAAATTTCCTCTCACAATGTCGAGCACTATCACCGAATCATTCAATGACTTTTTGACTCCAAAATGAACTAGCAAACAACCTCAGTTTGCTCTGATACCATGAAAAATTTGCAAAATCAATAAGATGAATGTTGATCATATATTAGAAGTGAAAGCAATAAAAATTGCAATACTAGATTATGAAACATAACAAGTACATATAGATGAGAGAGGTGAGGAGGTTGAGTTGACTTAGGATTTGACTTCAACACTCCACTCACCAAGTGTCAAACGAGTGTTGACACATAGCTTGGAAAGTTGTGTCAAACTCTCCAAGTTGACACCTAGCCACCTAAGGTGGCTTAAAGCCATGTGCTAACAATATTACTTAGAATAAGTAATATACAATAAATTTTAGCACTAACATAGACAACATCATCATAAAATGGAAAGGACTTCCAAGGTGTGATCTGCATGATGATAACAACAAAAGGCTTGAATAAAATAAATATTGAAGTGGTCGAATCAGTTTTTCTAAATTGGGCCTAGATTAATAATGCTTCATCACATCCACGTAAAATTGGTGTTGTGTTCTCTTGTGTGGCTATGTGGATATGTTTATATTTGCATAGTTCTTACGTAACTTTATTGATGCGGTAAAGATCTTGTCGTTGTTGTAGAATTGAAGCAAAAATTGGCATATACTGATTCATCCATCCTCTCAGTGTACCTATGTGTTCTAACATGATTCAAATTTTTGAAATCCATGCAGAACTTGATTTCTCCATTCTTCTTTTGAACTAGTACTAAATTGACTACCCATGTAGAGTGGAAAACAAGGATAATAATCCAGGCTGACAACAACTTCTTTACTTCCTAAAATATTGAAGGTTCCAATATTACATTTACTAGCCCTTGCCTCTGATGAAAAGGGTTAACTCATGGTTTCAAAGGTATAGTATGTGTGATGATTGAGGTATCCTTCTTCAGAGTATTTGGTAGTGAGTTTCAGGCATTCATTTTGGATGGTCGGAATAAGGTGATGGAGAAGAAGAGTCAACCTTTGATTTTAGTTGGCTATTGTGAGGATGTGAAGGATTATAGGTTGTTTCATTCTGTCACTCAAGATGTCTACTTTCATAGAGATGTCCATTTTGATGATTCCTTCACACATGTGGTTTCCTCAAGTTCTTCTTCATCACTACATACTCTACCTTATTCATCATCACTTGAGGGTATTTTACTTCTTTAGGATTGTACCAATCATGGTCCTGCTCCACCACCTCCTCATGCACCAATTTTGCCTCAGTGGGCTCACACTACTCTTGAAGAGGTC
This sequence comes from Cunninghamia lanceolata, assembly GCA_027924645.1. Taxonomy (NCBI): domain Eukaryota; kingdom Viridiplantae; phylum Streptophyta; class Pinopsida; order Cupressales; family Cupressaceae; genus Cunninghamia; species Cunninghamia lanceolata. Next base: position 748,863 of record BSBN01001682.1, on the reverse strand, counting down.
AGTCCTTTAGTTGGGGATCCCAATAATACTTGTCACACTCTTTCAAAAACATAAGGTGTCAAACTTTTGAGTGATGACATTTTATTAGATTCTAAGAAGTTTTCACATCCACATGTATTCCAGAGTGGCACAATGTGATGGTTGATGAGTATGTTGTCCATATGTGTTGTCATTGATATCAACATAGTATACATTGATGTCAACATATCAAATGGAAATGTAAAGACAAACTTGTACAAATAAGGAATTAGTATGGTCAAGGCAAACCAATCTGGGAAAAGAGTAAATAACCTAAGTATGGATCAGTTTTGGGTTTCAATATGATGTGGAGGAAAAAAATCATATCCTAGCATGACTTATGTATATACATATATATCTCATCAATTATGAGTACTGTACTCAAGGGTGAAGAGTTGAAAAGTGCCTAAGGTATTCACAATGCACTCTCTAAAGGTAGTGTTGAAACTTCAATTGGTCCACATTGTTGGCAAGAGACATTGCTATGATGAAGACTTGAATGTTGTCATTGAAGGAAATAAGGAAAAGAGGATACATCAACATGACAAGAAGACATCACTTTGGAAGACCAACTTGGATTGGAAACAAGGCACAAAAGTATTCAAGTTTGGAAGACCAAAATGACTAAGTATGGATAGTGTTCAGAATAAGAAAGTGAATCAATATGCCTCCGTAGATGAAGACCTGTAAATGCAGTTCAAGTATGATAACTTATAGCTACTTGATGATGATACATTCTCGTGTTCAGGTCATGACTTCGTTTGGAAGTCATTTGGAGAAAATGTCTAAGTCTGGATGAATAGAGGTGAGACAAGGGTTGTGTACAATGCAAAGTAAAATGGTTCACATTCCTCCACAAGTGCATATTTTGTTCTGAGGTTATGAGGAAACTAAGAGACATGTCATGACTACCTAAACTCAAGATTATAGCCTTTGGAGATAAAAAGACCACATTCTACAAGCTTCCCTATATCAGCTTCCAATTTGACAGTATTTCTCTGTGATAGTGCAACAGTTCGAAGATCTGCATTTTGACATACAGATTTAGTGTTGGCAAGAGACATTTCTTCACATGATAGGTGTTGTCATTGATGGAAAATAAGACTATTCCACCCATCCAAATAACACAATTTGTTCATACCGGAAGTCAGAATCAAAATTTATCAAAGTCCAGGAAGTCAGAAACAGAGCAAGCGACAAGGTCTAGTATCTTGGTCTGGATCTCTCCGGTGGTAAATAAGAGTTTGATGCGAATCTGAGGGAGTCTTAAGCATTGTTAGGATAATCTAATTTTAGAGTTTTGGCCTCTGGTGATGAAGGATTCAGAAGTCATTAGCATCTGAGTATCGGGTCAACAATTTGACAAAGTAGATAGAAGAAGAACAAGTCGAGCTTGTAATTGATCTTGGTTCCGGATGTATGGAAGTTATTGGTTGGACAAGTTGTGATGATCAGTGATAGTAGCTAACCTGATTGATGATTTGTGAGTGCAAGTTTTGGTCCACGTTACAAGTTGTACGTGAATTTAGCTGACAGAGAAGAATCTTCAATAAAGTTCTAAGTGTTCTTAAAGCCGACTGAAAAGTGGTTGAAGATCAAGATGCGGATATATATAGCTGATGGATTTGAATGATTTCGGTATGTGTGTGTGATGCGACTATGGAATAAGTGCAAAAAGAGTAGAGATCTAAGGTTTGGATGTTAGAAGAATAGTAAACAAGGCAGAGTAAGGATGAAGTGTATCAAGTCAGTATTTTGTGCTTAACCAATACTAAACCCTTGCATTGGTAGATGCTATTATCAGTTCAAATTTATTGTAATATTCTTTTTGTAGGAATTGAGCCTTCTTTTGAGCAGTGCACTCTGGCTAGTGAGCCTGAATGCATGTGCATTCCCCTTTTGTAATACTTTTAATAGAGTATCAATCCTTGTGGGTTAACCCCCACCATGGTTTTTCCCTTAACCGGATTTCCACCTAAAAATCTTGGTGTCAAGTGCATTGCTGTGTTGCTACTCATATGTTTATAATTCTTGTTTTCCATGGTTAAATTGTTGATCTATTATTAAATGATAAAAGGAACAATTAACTGTAGAAAGTATTCAAGTTTTGTGATAACTAATTCACCCCCCCTCTTATTTGTCTGCCCTAATTCCAACAATTGGTATCAAAGCAAGGTTCCTTTGAAAAAGTTTAATAGCTTGAGGAAGATCTGGGAAGGTAGTAATATGGATGAATATAACCTTCAAGGTAAACTTAATCTCTATCTAGAAGATCTTGGGCAGTCCAGAGCAGAAGTCCAAGAGCTGCAACAGAACCTTAATAATGTTGAAGACTTCACTGAGATTCTAAAAGAGAAATTGAGAAAATCCAATGAAAGGAGGAAGGAACAACCTCTTCAACTAGGAAATCATTATGAAAACAACAACAAGGATGAGGCTCTAAAAGAGAAGACAAAGGAATGTGAGAAGTTAGCCAAAGAAGTTGTCCTAAAACATGAGATGGAATCTAGGGTGATGAGGCTAACTAAAGAAATTGAAGATAGAAAGAAAATTGAAGAAGACTTGAATCAAAATCTAAAAGAGAGGACTAAAGAATGCTACAGATTGGATGGAATAGCTGGCCTCCTAGAGTCTAATCTACAAGAAAATAGAGACAATGAGAGAGAACTTGAAAGGCAAATTGTCATTCTCAGACAAGACCTAGAATTGCAAATGAATACAAGGAGAAGTTCAAGATAAGCTTAGCTAAACTTGAACCAGTGCTTGAAGGACAGAAAAAAGATGATGACAAGCATGATCTTGGATATGAGAAAGGTGAAACCTCTAGATCCGGACAAAGAAATTTTCAACCAAGGAATGGGAAAAATAGACCTAGAAGACCTCCGGTAAGACAACCTAATGCTCAAAGATATCCATCATTCAATAGAAATTGTTTTAATTGCAATAAATTTGGTCATAAATCTACTCAGTACAGAAGGAGAATAAATCAAAATTGTCCATCCTTCTCCAGTCAATGCTTCTAATGTAAGAGGTATGGTCATAGATCAAATGAATGCAGTAGTTTGATAAAGAATAACTCTAGAGAAAATGACAACTCTTTTAATGGTTACTGCTTCACTTGCAATGGATATGGCCACATAGAAAATTAATGCAGATTAAGAGGAAATCAAGAGTACAAGTTGATAAATGTTGTTTTCTTTAATTGCAATAGATTTGGTCATATGGCAAGATTCTGCAAAAGTAGGAATAATGAAATAAGAGGTCTGGTATGAAAGGAAGCTAGGTGTGTGGAAATCTCTTCCTACACTAATCTAATGAGGAGAGGGCTATGCAAATTCAAATTAATTCTTACAACTACAGAAATATGAAACACATAAACAAGATATTGCAGCAATACACATGAACTAGAAAGAAGATAGAAGAAGAGAGACAAAGATTTACGATGGGGAAAACCCTTATCGGGTGAAAAACCCCACACTTAGAAACCTACACAATGTATACAAATCTGAAATATGTTTACAATACACCTACAATGCAATCTTCAATGGTCTTCGACACTCATCTCTAGAGTCAATCCAGCAGCATAATAGTACCTATAAAACCTATAATACAACTCCGTCTCCAAGCACCTGTTTATATAGAAAATACAAGGCAATATTGGACCTATCTTGGGATGGGCGTCCAACTTGGCCTCATGGCCCAAAACCCACACCTAAGGACACTTTGCCAACATTGTCGAATGTGCCTGACACTTGTCCATAGCTCCCATCCCAAAGGTGTCACCTATTTCTAAAATGGGCTATGACAAATGCTCTTACGACTCTTACAACCGTCATAGAATTTGTCATATCAGTTACAACTTACAGCTGTAAGAATTTGTCATACACATACTATAAATATCATATTCTCTTACAACATGTCATAGTCCACATTGGGATGCCCAAATATGCCATTTTCAAAGATGCTTCATGACACATGTCCTCACCTATCTTACAACCTTCTATTTCTGACTCTTACATGTCATAGATTCTGTCATAGAAATATGTCATAACTGTTTCGGTCAAGATTCACTTACACACTAGTTAAGATACTGACACATGGCAGAAAACCTCTAGCATACAAAAGGGATGCCTATCTCCACATGGAGTGAGTTGACCATTCTAGTCACCTTACAAGTGGAGTGACAACCGATCATGCCACTTTGCACTAGATGACAAAATAGGATGTGCAACAAAATTACAACATAGGTTAAGTAAATAAATTACATTACAATAATAAATGCAAGGAATTTACAAGGTTGAGACACCTTAATTCCCAACATTCTCCCACTTGTCGAACACCTTGTAAGAGCCAATAGAATAATAGGATTTAACTGCTATAGGCCGAGAGGCTAATAGACTCCAAACACCATCTGAACTTCTATGTTCTCACTGGCTTCGTCAATGCATCTGCAACATTCGTCAAAGTATCTATCTTCTCCAAATTTACCTTTCCATCCTCAAGCATGTCTCGTATGAAGTGAAACTAAACATTAATGTGCTTTGTTTTGGCATGGAAAGTTAGATTCTTTGCAAGGCAAATCACACTCTAACTGTCACAACTGATTGTTATCTGACCTGCATCAATACCAATATCTAAACACAATCTCTTAATCCAAATGGATTCCTTACAAGCATGAGTTGTTGCCATGTACTTAGCTTCTGTCATGGACAAAGAAACCACAGGTTGTCATTTACTCATCCAACTAATAGCACCACCAAACAATGTAAACACATAAGCACTGGTGGATCTCTTGCTGTCAATGTCACCTTCCCAATCAGAATCCACAAATTCATGAATATCAATAGAATGTGGAGGTCCTATAACATTACCATGATAACATATGGAATACTCAGAAGTACCCCTCAAATATCTGAACACTCTCTTAACTGCATCCCAATTAACCCATCCAGGATTAGCCATAAATTGACTAAGGACTCCCACTACTTGGGCAATGTATGGCCTTGTGCAGACCACAGCATACATCAAACTACCAATAACACTAGCATAAGGTACTCTGCTCATGTCTTTCACCTCACTAGGAGATTTTGGACAATCCTTAACAAATAACTTTGTCCCCAAAGAAACATGAACACACAATGGTCTACAATCTGTCATGCTGAACCTATCCAACACAGTCTTCACATACTTACTCTGGCTTAACCAAAGTTGTCTGATGGTTCTGTCTCTTCTGATTTCCATTCCTAGAATGCACCTGGCTACCCCTAAATCTTTCATTTCAAACTGTACTGACAATTGAGATTTGAAATCAGAAATCATATTCTTACCCTTCCCAATGAGCAACATATCATCAACATACAACGCAACAATGAGAATACGATCACCATCAAACTTAAAGTACACACACTGATCTGATTTCGATCTCACAAATCCAATTGACAACACAAAGGCATCAAACTTCAAGTACCACCTCCTAGGAGACTACTTCAAACCATACAAAGACTTCTTTAATTTGCAAACCAAATTTTCTTTACCTTTCACCATGTAATGCTCTAGCTGTGACATGTAGATTTCTTCCTTGAAATCACCATGAAGGAAAGCTGTCTTCACATCCATCTGTTCTACCTCCAAGTCATAAGCTGTTGCGAGATACAATAGGAATCAAATGGATGTCATCTTTGCAATGGGAGAGAAGATCTCACCATAATCTATACCCTCCACTTGTAAATACCCCTTCACAACCAATCTGGCCTTATACTTCTCAACATTGCCATCTGCACCAATTTTCTTCCTGAACAACCATTTGCATCCAACAGGTTTCCATCTAGGAGGCAAAGGCACCAAGTCCCAAGTTTGATTCGTTTCCAAAGAAGCCATCTCTTCCTCCATGGCCTCCTTCCAGGAACCTGCATCTTTCATATCCAAAGCCTCTGACACAGTTCTAGGTTCATCATTGTTAGTGAGCAAAGCATAAGCACAACTAGAATCAAGCAATGTAAAACCAAACCTTTCAAGTTGCTTTCTTATCCATGTAGAGCTCTTCAAGGGTTGAGGTTGAGGTTCAACTTCTTCATCTGATCTTTTAGAGTTGCTAGAGCTCTCCTCATCATCAGGTCCAACATTGTCTTTCTGTTCAATCTTCTCAGGGGTAGTAGGAAACTTAACAACATCCTCTTTCTTTTCTTTGTCTTCTAGCTATAAAATAGTGGAAGAAGGTGTAAGCTCTCTGAAGATAACACTTCTACTATACAACATTTTTTCAGCCACAGGGTCCCAAAGCTTGTATCCTTTCACACCGACACCATATCCAATGAAGATACACTTAACAACCTTATTCTCCAACTTTGACCGCTTCTCCCTAGGCACATGTGTATATGCCTCACAACCAAAAATATGAAGATGCCTTATTGAAGGATTTCTACTAGACCACACCTCCATGGGTGTTTTTCCAACAAGAGCTGATGTAGGAGATTTGTTTACGAGATAGCAAGTAGTGGCAACAGCTTCAGCCCAAAAATTTTGTTCTAGGCCAAGTCCACTAAGCATACTCCTAGCCTTCTCCATCAATGTCATGTTCATCCTTTCTACAACTCCATTTTGCTGTGGGGTGTATGGAATTGTCTTATGTCTTTCAATCCCAAGTTCCTTGCAATATTTATCAAATTTTGTAGAACAAAACTCATCACCATTGTCAGTTCTCAAACATTTAATCTTTTTACCAGTCTGATTTTGAGCAAAGGCTCTGAACTCCTTAAACTTGCTATAGAGTTTAGATTTGCTTTTGAGAAAATAAATCCATGTCCTACTGTAATCATCTATAAAAGGTACAAAATATACAGACTTTGATAATGAAGGAACATTCACAAGATCAAACACATCAGAATGAATAAGGTCCAACACACTAGAAGACTTATGAGAACTCGAGTAAAACTAAAAACAGTTTTGTTTTCCATATATGCAATGTTCGTAAAAGTCAAACTCAAGATTACAATCATCTAACCCCTCAATGAGGTTCTTGTTTTTTAGGGTACACAGACCCTTCTCACCAATGTGGCCAAATCTATTATGCCATAACATTGTCTTTTTAGCAGGAAGTTTAACTTCCAATGCACGATTACAACCATCAAGACTAGATACAATAGATTTCTTCACTACTTATATAGATGGTGGGGATGAAGTGACTACTACCCTCTTCTTTGAGTCAGAAGAACTATTGCATTGTGCAATGCATTCCTCCAGTTGAAATAGAGTACCTCTCCTAGTACCCTTAGCAAGCACCATAGCTCCTCTAGTCATCTTGCATCCTTCTTTTGAAAAGACAACCTACACACCTGCATCATTCAACATACTTACAAAAACTAGGTTCCATGCTAAGCCTAGGATGTGCGTAACTCCAGAGATCCCCTCCACTCAACCATCAGGGAATTGAATAGAGACTCTTCCATGACCAACAATCTTCAAATGAGAGTCATCACCCAGATACACCTTTCCACCATCAAACTCCTCATACTTGGTAAACCAATCTCGATGCGAGGTCATGTGGAATGATGCACTAGATTCAATCATCCACACATCATCAGATGCATGGGTTGCTAGGGCTACAATGAAAGCATCACCATCTTCTTGTGACTTGTCAGAATCTAAATCAGGAGCTTTCTTCTTCTTTTTCTTCTCCTCCTTGCATTCCTTTTGGAAATGCCTAGTTTTCCCACAGTTCCAACAAAGAGCCTTGGACTTTCTAGGAGATTTGGATCTCCCACGGGATTTGGATCTACCCTTCTCAACTTTCTTGTCCTTCTTTTTGCTTTCTCGTTGGGTCTTCCACAAACCACAAGAGCCTCTTTAGCTATCTTAGAAGACTTTCTCTGCATCTATTCAGACAATAGCGAAGAAACCACTTAATCCATTTTGAATGTGGATGTGGTACTTCTGATAGCCATGATAAGATGATCCCACGAGTCAAAGAAGGAACAAAGCAAGATCATACAATGATCCTCCTCCTCCATCTTCACACCAACAGATGCCAATTGTACAATGAGCATGTTAAAGGCATTCATATGCTTAGCAACAGATCCTCCTTCCTCCATTCGAAGAGAATAAAACTTATTTCTTAGGAAAGTTTGTTCACCAGGGATTTAGCCTGATAAACACTACCCAACTTCTTCCAAAGGTCTTTTGTGCTCTTATCCTCATGGACATTTAATAGGACAGAATCAGCTAAACAGAGTCTTATGAGACCCTTAGCCTTCTGATCCTTTAGATTCCAATCATCTTGTGACATTGTGGTTGGTTTTAAACCAGATACAGTTTCCCATAGGTCTCGATCTATAAGCATGTCTTCCATCTCGAGCTTCCACATCTTGAAATTAGTGCCATTAAATTTCTCCACCTCTATCCTTCCGGATGTGCTTGCCATCTCTTTGTTGCAATAAGATTCAAAATACTCTACACAGACTACCACTAAACTTAAGATCAGCTCAAAAAATCCCCTACCCAACAACTAGGACCAAAGGTGATCAAGCTATGATACCAACTGAAAGGAAGCTAGGTGTGTAGAAATTGCTTCCTACACTAATCTAATGAGGAGAGGGCTATGCAAATTCAAATTAATCCTTACAACTATAGAAATATGAAACACATAAATGAGATATTGCAGCAATACACATGAACCAGAAAGAAGACAGAAGAAGAGAGACAAAGATTTACAATGGGGAAAACCCTTATTGGGTGAAAAACCCCACACTCAGAAACTTGCACAATGTATTAACAAATCTAAAATATGTTTACAATACACTTGCAATGAAAGCTTCAATGGTCTTCAACACTCATGTTTGGAGTCAATCTGGTAGCATAATAGTACCTGTAAAACCTGTAATACAATTCCCTCTCCAAGCACCTGTTTATATAGAAAATACAAGGCAATATTGGACCTATCTTGGGATGGGCATCCAACTTGGCCTCATGGCCCAAAACCCATGCCTAAGGACACTTGGTCAACATTGTAGAATGTACCTAACACTTGACCACAACTCCCATCCCAAAGGGGTCACCTATTTCCAAAATGGGCTATGACAGATGCTCTTACGACTCTTACGACTATCATAGAATCGGTCATAGTAGTTACAACTTACAACTATAAGAGAATCTGTCACACACATGCTATAAATAGAATATTCTCTTACAACATGTCATAGTCCACCTTGGGGCACCGAAATATGCCTTTTTCAATGATCCTTCATGACACATGTCCTCACCTGTCTTACAACCTTCTATTTCTGAATCTTACATGACATAGATTCTATCATAGGAATCTATCATAACAGTTTCAGTCAAGATTCACTTACACACTAGTCAAGATGTTGACACATGGCAGAAAACCTCTACCACACAAAAGGGATGCCTATCTCCACATGGAGTGAGTTGACCATCCTAGTCACCTTACAAGTGGAGTGATAACTCATCATGCCACTTCGCACTAGATGACAAACTAGGATGTGCAACAAAATTACAACATAGGCTAAGTAAATAAATTACATTACAATAATAAATGAAAGGAATTTACAAGGTTGAGACAGCTTAATTTCAAACATGGTAAACAAAAAACCAGATGAGCAGAGACATGACAAAGACAAAAAGAAAATTGATGTGAATGAGATACAGAATGAAATGAGCAAGACTTGGGTCAAAAAAACAATTGAGAACAATAGTAATGAGTCTAAACCAGAATCTGGTGCTGATAATTCCTCTGAGAATTGAATTCGGAACTCTAGCTCAGGGGGAGTTGCATTGAAAATTAATTTCCCCCAGCGAGTAAGTGGGTACCTGAATCTAGCACAATGAAAGAGGATATTTTAAATTGTTTCAAAACTTTTGGAAGGATTTCCAAAAGAAAGTTGTTGATATGAAAACTTGCAGAGTGATTCATGAAGAACCGTTAAGAAATAGAGTAATCAGATGAAGTTAGGGCAACACATTTATTACAAATACAAATTAAGTTTTGTGGAGCATAAAAATATATTCACTCCTCATTTAAATCACTTTTGCACTCAAAGAAAGCAAGAAGAATAGTGTCTGAGCTGAGATTACAAAGAATTGAAGTACGATCAATGAATTTATCTGTCAACCCCAAATTTCGTGAAAAAAGGTATTTATCTGCGAAGCTTTGAACTTGTAATTTCTACAAAGGCTACACCTTTGGTTATTGACATTATTGAAATGCCTCAACCCAAATTTAGAAAGCATCCTCACAAATCAATAGAAGTCAACCCATTAGGTGCTTTTTCAAGTGTTCCATATGGTGTGTTGCATATTGAAGATATTAGGGTTTATATTCATGCGAGTATAGATGAATTTGGAGACTCAAAGTTCATAGATTTGTTTGAAAGTCAGCTAATGCATGAAAATCACTATCTTAGACCTAAATATAAGGCATTGTATGATAAACATTTTCTTCAAATTACGGGGTTTCCAACATTTGATGAAGATGAATGGGTCCAATATGTTTTGAGTCAGATGCATGGTGAATTCATATGGTTGTTAAAACCATTCAAGATTACCAAGGATGTTATTAGAATTGTAACTGGGTTAAATTCAACTGGTAGATTACTCATGCTGAAAGTTATGAAAAACCATATAGTGACTGATGCTATTGGTGCCAAGTTTGACAAAAGGGTCCAATGACCATCAATGATATTATAGAACCGGATGTTAAATTTGCCTCCATGGTGATTGGGTACAAGATTTACCACTCCAGTAGGGAAAATTCTATCTCCAGAACTGCTATAAATGCAACGTATCAAATGTTGAAGGAGAATGTAGATTATGACCTATGTGAGCTATTATTGAACCAACTGATTGAGAACTTGAACAAAATTAAGAAAGATAAGAAAAACACTTTCAAATATGGTACATTGGTTCGATTCATTTTCTTCTACTATTTGAATGAAGTACCTAAGGTAAAAGGTGTGTACTGGACCAATGATGAGCTAGTTGCCATTCAGATCAGAGATTACCTACCTAGCATTAGTGATTCTAAAGCACAGAAAACTACAATCTGGGGATACTTCAAGAACTTTCAAACTATGATGCATTCAAGGGAAATAATCCCTACAACAATTGTTGAGAAGTACAAGAATGAAATATGTTTTATGGTTGACATTGATCAGTGCTTAATGGAAGATGTGGAACCCAAAACTATTTGGATCATGCCCATGAGGTATGAAGTAGATGGAAAAATCTTGAACATGTATGCTCAACATCTTCTAAGAAAGCTAAAAGATACAACAGTTCAAAGATTTGGGACATATGAGGAGCTAAGTTTAAAACTCCATACTGATCTCAGAAAACCTGAAACCAACAAAAAAGTAAGAAAAGAAGTTGAGCTGTTGGCTGAGAATCTAGGTCTCACAAAGGAAGTCATGAGTCAATTCAGGGAAAGAACTGAAAAGGCTGAGAAGGAGAATTCGGATAAGAAACAAGGAAGTGCTCTGGTAGGATCATCCTCCATATCAAGGACTACTAGAAGCTCTATTGCTAGCCCTATTCCTCCAAAACTTGCAAATCTTGAGATACCATAAGGTAAATCATCTGAAAAAGAAGGAAAAAGAGTGAAAACAAAGGCCACAAGAACCTATAAAAGCACAAAAGTTGATGAAGAAAGAATAGTTTTTGATGCTGAGGTAAAGGAGTTGAAAGCCTTTGGAACAAAAGCTACCAAAGTGACTAAGGAGAAACCCTCCAAAAGAAAACAAACAAACAAAAGGCAAAAGATAGATTCTTATATTGAGAATCCCGCAATCTCCATGGAAGATGTACTAAAATCAATCACTGTGGATGGAAATTTGAAACCCATGATTGAATTTTATGGTGAATATAGTGACAAAGATAAGAGGGTGTTAGAGGAAGCAACAGTTAGATATCTAAATATCTATAATAAGGCATTGATTGAAATAACTTTTGAGATCCCTCCAAGTCTTCCAAACATTTTGGAGCTGAGGAAAGAAAATGCAAAAAGCAAGGATATGGAGCTTAGAGAACATGTATTGATAAAACTATGCCCTTAGATCACTCAAGTTCAAATGAATATGATATTCAAATAAGTGAAGGATGAATTTAGGAGCAAGAAGAGAATGAACAAACTAATGCTTGGAGAATTGGACCAAATAGTTAAAGAAACACAGGAAATACTTCTAAGTGCATTGAAAAGACTCAATCTTCCATTTGTTGAGGATGAGACTAATATTGGGATTGATTCATCAATCCTAGATATTGAAAAGATGAAAATTAATGACCAACAAACCAAGGTTGATGACTCCTATGTTTCGGAAGAGGAACAAATAAACAAAGAAGATATAGAAATGGTGGATCAAACTAATGATGTAGGAGATACTCCAACTTCTCTCGATCAATTTAGAAAAGAAGATAATGTTGAGCTTAATACTGCTACACAAGATCCTCAAGAACAGATTACAAATAGTGAAGCCAAAGGGAAGAATCCATATGCAGATATCATAGAAAAATGTGTAGCAGAAAAGGAAGATAAAGTAGAAGAAGATGGTGCAAATGATGATAGTCTAGATACAGTAAAAACTCAAGGAAAGGAAAGTGGTCTGGAATTGGTAGCAAGAGACACTACAAATGCAATGAAAAGTTTTCTGAGTAAAGAGATGCTAGAGTTTGATGAACCAGAATTGATTCAAGGACCAATCAACTTGGATATTCTCTCTCTAGTCCAAATGATGAAGATAACATCCTTCACACAAGACAAAGCAAGTGAAAAGATATTGCAATCTCACTTAGAGGACAATGAGTTGTTAAGTCTTGGAACTAGAGTACTAGAGAAGATAATGCCAACCCTCCAGAAGAATCCTTCTGACTCCCCCTCTAGACATCTAAAAAGCCTTGTAAATTCTCTAAGTAATCATTTTGAGTCCTTTGAAAAATCTGCAGAAGTTAAAGTTCAGAATGAATTTAATAGCAAAAGATTTGATGCACTTAAAGGCATGATTAGGATAGAAAGAATGGTGTTAGATAACAGTATAAAGAGTGTTCAAAATGCTCTTTCAGAAGGAGGAAGGATATAGAAGTTTTGTTTATCTACTCCTAAAGTCTTAGAGGATATAGAAGATAAAATAAAGGACACCAAACATAAATTGTCAAGTATGTCCCAAGATTTTGATCCATTGATAGTATCAGTGGCAAGCAAGGAGTGTCAAGCAATCAGCCTGCTAGAAGAAATAAAGAAAGTAACAAGAGAAAAGGAGAACATTGAAGCAAGAATGGATGAGCTCTGGGGATTGGTTTCCCCTAAGATAGAAGCAATGTTCAACGTTATATCAAAAGCCCAAACTGCTATACAAACAAGTGATCCCATTGACCTCCGGAAGACTAAAGTACAAGCATTCTTGTTAAATGGCCACATTTCAACTTTGAATAGTATGAAGAAGAGTTGGGATATAGAGTTGGTCCTCCTAAAGAACACTTTTGGAGATATACTCAAGTTCATGTAAATATAACTTAATGAATGGTTGTACATATACGACATTATTTACAGAATTTTTGGGAGAATTTTAGCTTGCAGACCCCATCCTTTTCCATTGATGTCAAAGGGGGAGTGAAGAGAAGTGAAAAATGAAAAATCTAGCAAAGGGGGAGCTTTGGAAATAGTGGAAAGTAAGAGTATAGAGTAAGGGGGAGTAAATGTGTAACACTTAGTAATTTTTCACTAAGTGTTGCCATTAATGCCAAAGGGGGAGTTTGTTGGCAAGAGACACTACTTTGCATGACAAGTGTTGTCATTGATGGAAACTAAAACTATTCCACCCATCCGTATAACACAATTTGTTCATACTGGAAGTCAGAATCAAAATTTATCTAAGTCCGGGAAGTCAGAAATAGAGCAGGTGACAGGGTCTGATATCTTGGTCCGAATCTCTTCGGTGGTAAATTAGAGTTTGATGTAGATTTGAGGGAGTCTTAAGAATTGTCAGGATAATCTAATTCCAGAGTTTTGGCCTCTAGTGATGAAGGATTCAAAAGTCATTAGCATCTGAGTATCGGGTTAATAGTTTGACAGAGTAGACAGAAGAAGAACATGCCGACCTTGTAATTGATCTTGGTTCCAGATGTATGGAAGTTGTTGGTTGGACAAGTTGTGATGATCATTGATAGTAGATGACTTGATTTATGATTTGTGAGTGCATGTTTTGGTTCGCGTTACAAGTTGTACATGAATTTAGCTGACAGAGAAGAATCTTCAATAAATTTCTAAGTGTTCTTAAAGCTGACTAAAAAGTGCTTGAAGATCAGGATGCAGATATATATAGCTGATGGATTTGAATGATTTTGGTGTGTGTGTGTGTGATGCAACTATGGAATAAGTGTGAAAAAGGGAGAGATCTAAGGTTCGGATGTTAGTAGAACAGTAAACAAGGTAGATTAAGGATGAAATGTATCAAGTCAATATTCTATGCTTAACCAGAACTGAACCCTTGCATTGGTAGATGTTATCAGTTCAAATTCATTGTAATATTCTTTTTGTAGGTAGTGAGCTTTCTTTTGAGTAGTGAGCCCGAATGCATGTGCATTCTCCTTTTGTAATACTTTTAACAGAGTATCAATCCTTGTGGGTTAACCCCCACCGTGGTTTTTATCTTAACTGGGTTTCCACGTAAAAATCTTGTTGTCAAGTGTGTTGCTGTGTTTTTGTTTGTATGTTTATAATTCTTTTTTTTGATGGTTAAATTGTTGATCTATTGTTAAATGATAAAAGGAAGATATAATTGCAAAAAGTATTGAAGTTTTGTGACAATTGATTCACCCCCCTCTTAGTTGTCTGCCCTAATTCCAACATTTATCTGGTTTTGCATATTGAAAGGCTTGTTAAGAGGTCAGTAATGATTGTTGGATATGATTTATTACATCTCCTATGGTTCGCATTATGAGCTATGATGTGACAGATGAATTGATCAAGTATGTTCTTAAGGAACAAGTCGACAGGCATGGTAGATCCTAATGCGGAGAAGTTATAGCATCTGGATAATTGGTCTAATTGGTTATATGATTGGGGTCAACCTATGTGAAGACATGTACATGTTTTCTTGAGTCTATATTGAAGATTGTACACAAGATCAAGCTGATAGAGTACAACTCTTTTTTTACATATTTCAGGTTTAGCTTGCCGACTTGATTAAGAGATAAATCTTGTCATGGATATATCGATGGATTTTAGTTTTAGAGGGGGGTGGGATGCAAAAGTGATGTCTATGAGTGTGCAACATGTGAAGTAATAAGATTTTGTGAAAGTAATAAAAGTACAAGAAGAGAGATCTTATTCCAATGTAAAAGTAGAGCAGAGAAACAGAGAAGGTAGAAATGAAGAGTTATGAGATAGTATTTTCATGCTTCAATGGAACTTGTGCGGTTGATTATTTTTCCTTCCTTATTTTGATCATTATGCATTTCAGTTGATGACATTATCAGATTTTTAGAGACTATGGTTTCATTATGCAGATTTAATTATATCTCCTGATTTTGATTTGACATTGATTAGACATATGGTGATTGGATTTGATCATATTTTGATGCTATTTTGTGATCTGACATACGAGATATATTAGATGATGTTTTGTGATGTGATTTCTAGTTATTTATGTGTTGATGATTATTTGACATGTGATAGAAAAAATGCAGTTTAATTCAGATTTATGTATAGTTGATTGTTGTTGTATTCGATGGCTTGAATTTAATTCCAGTTGCTTCGGCTATGATTATTCATGATATGATTGACACTTGATCAAGATGTGTAGGTTTTACATTCTCAGGCCACGGGAAATTAGAGGTAGAATTCACATCTATGTTATTCCCTGTGAAACTGATCCATTCCCAAGAGGAATGAGGATCACGTTTGAAATTGAGTGTTGATTTAAGTACTTGTTTTAATTTTATCATTTTGGCCTAGTACCCCTTTGATTAATTAATTAATATTATGTGTTGTATAATTTTTATTGACTTATATCACTTGGTAATTGTTTTTATTTTTGAGGCCATTTAAAGTGGATTTATGACCCCCTTGGTAAACCTTAGTGTCCCAAAATCTACCCTAGGTGGTTACCCATGGGTCTAGGGTCAATTTTGACTAACTAAACCTTGGATTAACTCACTTTTGGTCACTCTAAACTATGGTTTAGTCAAAGTGACGAAATTTGAAATTAGACAAGGTGGGAGATGAGTCATGCTTTGGGAAAGACTCATCTCCCTTCCCAAAGTTTGGGAATCCCTTCCCTAGGAGGACTTGGGATGTCTCCAAGACTCCCAAGTGTGTGGGATCTTCATCCAAGACTCTCACACACATGTGAGAGCATCTTGGAGGGAGATGGCTCTCTTAGAGAATAAGAGGAGGCCATATGGCATCCCTTATCCTCTTGGAGGTTTGAATGGGAATACCACCTCACCACTTGTTCTCTCACACATGTGTGAGAGCACAAGTGGATAAGGTGAGGATTGAGATGGAATTGGAGGATGACACTTGTCACCCTCACACTTTCTCTCCCTTGCAAGTGGCATAGGAGGAGGAGGGGGAAGGTGACAAGTGTCACCTTCTCATTCCTCAAGGCTAAAATTGATGGCCTATATTACCTCCTCTTGTTGAGGAGTGTGGGGTTCTTGCATTTTAGAGTTTCTTTCTTTTTTGAGCAATTTTTGGAGAAGTTAGAGGGATTTAGAGATTGGAAGGTTTGGAGAAGCTTGGAGCTCATCACCAAATGTGCTTCCATTATTAGGGCTTTAGAAGGTAAGCTCTATGTCTTATTCTTTACCCTCGTATATCTTTATTGTAATGAGTTTGTAAGTTTTTGGTTGTTTGTTGTTTCATTTTTGTGTGGGATAGGAGTATGGTGAGAGCACCTCCATTTGGAGGTAAGGCTCAACTTGTTTGGGGTAGGGGAAAGGAACCTCCTTGAGGTCACTCCCATATTGTGTTATTTATGCCTTGAGGACTTCTTATTTGTTGTGGAGATTATTTGAATGGCAAGAGTACCATGGAAGTTTATTTGAGATATTTGAGGAGTTGTGTATATGGAGGTTTTGGCTTGAGGCCATGAGATTTGGTATTTTGGTGTGGCCTTTGAAGTAGAGGGGTCTATTCCCTACCCCCATCAAACTCATTTCCATTAGTTGTGTTATGTGTTTATCCTTGGGGTTGGTTGTTTGTGTTGATGTTGCTTTGGTGTTTGATGTGGTGTGTTGTACCCATGTGAATCCCTACCTCCCTAGTTCAGGGGTGACCCACTTGCGGGTCTACAGTAGGGAGGAGGGCATTTCAAAGTGGCTGGGTTTTCCTCTTTGATGTGTTTTATTTGCAGGTGTATTTATGGAGAAATGGGGCTTGTTGAGAAGTCCATTTTTGTGTTACCATATTTTTTTGTTTGTGGCTGTTTGAGCCATGGCCTTGTGGTCCTATTGTATTTATTTTTGTCATGTTATTATGCTCTTGGGTTGGCTATAAAAAAAATGTTGTAATGTAAACAATCTTTTTATTTTATTGGAAAGTTGTTATTCTCTAAGTTGTGAGTTTATAGTTTGTGAAATGCATGTGAAATTATATATATTTTTCTGTCATTATTCTTTGTAAAAAATAAATACTTGTGAGTGTGTTAGATAAATTTTAGTGAATGCAAAGAAAGAAAGAGAAGTTTGAAATTTGTCCTTTTGTTTCATGTCATACAAAGAAAGGGAGATAGAAATTTAAGTAAATTCTTTCTGTTAAGTTGATTGAAATTTTCTGTTAATAGTTGCTATTATGGAAATGGACTGTTAGAGATTTAAATGAAGTTGTAACTATCTTACCTTGTAGGTTGTATAAAAATAGAAAAAAATATATATACATATATTCTATGTAGTTGAACTTTAGAAAAAAAAGAAGAAGAAGAAATGTCACTGGTTTAATTTATGTTATGAATCTGAAAGTTAATATATTCTATTAGTTAAACCATTGTTTGAGAAAATAAGTGCTTGGGTATATATGTATATTTATACATATATATAGGTATATATATATATATATATATATATATATATATATATATATATATATATACGTATACTTGGTTGTTTTATTATTTTAAAAATATAGTTGTTATTCATTTCCTCTTTTATAATTTAATTGTGTATACATAGAGGTTAAATAGAAAGAGAAAAGAAACTTAAGTCTATAAATTTTCTGTATATATTAAAATACACACACACACATATAAGTATATATACATATGTGCATATATATAAAAATACATACAATAATGGAGAGTTACTTATACTGTGATGTTGAATATATATATATATATATATATATATATATATATACACATTTAACAATGGATAAATATTTAGTATGTAATAAACAAAATATCATAACAGAATATAGAATGGCGAACTGCTATTTTTTGTTGAAGTAAATGAAGATTTTTTTTTTTAAAGAAAAAAAAATGAATGGAGACTGTGGGCGGTGGCGCCGCCCATAGCCGTTGCAATGTGGAGGGTGTGGGGTGGAGGCAACGCCTCCTCCCCACACCCCCTAATCCTAAACCCCCTCAATGCCATTGAAACCCTTGGCTTCCCTCTCCATTGAACACCCTTTCTCCCTCCACTGTGTCTCTGGCCCCCGTCTACTACTCTCAGCGCTACCGTTCGGCCCTTCACACCTCTCAAACCCTGCAGACAGTGCCCCCCCTTGATTTGAAACCCTAACCTGCAACATGAAGAAAGCAAATAAAGAAAGAATGAGACAAGGAATTAGGGCAACAAAAATAAAGAGAAGACAATGGTAATGAAATACAAATTAGGGCTTTCCATTAGAAAAAAAAGAAACTTTAAATTGGAATTAGAGCTCCTCCATTTAGAAAACAATATTTTAATTGTGAGAAGAATGTGAAGAGGTAGTTTTTTTCTTATTTTCTAAATTATCCATTTTACCCTTGTTCTTTTAACCTTTGAGTTTCATTTATTTGTCTTTATTTTAATTGGGAATTTGCATTTTGTTTTTATTACCTTGTGAATTTAAATTTATTTTGGGGGATTAATTTTTGCTAAGTTGGCAAGAGTATTCCCTTTGGATTTAATTTATTTTAGTTGGGATATTTATTTTTTTATTTTCTCCTGGCGTAATTTTATCATTTTAATTGTTTATCTATTTTACTATTATTTTATGGGAATGAGTGTCTTAATCTCTTCCCTTCTCTATTCTTCCGAGTTCGTTAATAAATGTAATGCCAAAATTATATTTATTAATGGATTCAAATTTGAAATATATTCTAGTGTCATTTAATTATTTAATTATTTTATTTTGAGTTTTATTATTTTATTACGAGTCAATTTATTTAACCTTGGCAAGGCATTTATTTTGTTATTTTAAGTTTGTTCTTAAGTCAGAATTTGTATTCTTAAATTTTGTTTAAATTTCTTATTGCTATTTTATTTTTAAAATTTTTGAGTTGATTATTGAAGATGCGTTATGCTGTAGAATTTCTCCTAGACTTCTAGGGTTTTTATTTTTATGATATTTTATTCCATCATTCCACTTTAACCATGTGTCCATTATGCCATTTTTCTTAATCATTTTTCATTTCCATTTTGACCTGAGTTAGAGTTAGGATTTGAAGCTGGCAGAATCTTCTTCACCTAGGAGACTTAGGGTTTGGATTTTAAACCATTCTAACCCTAAAAGAGACACTTTTCATGTCGCATACCCCATAGATGACTATCATCACGTAGGGGACTGTGTGGGACAACGCACCTCCCAAAATTATGTTGACATGTTTACACCTTATGCGTATTACCACTAAGCACGTAGATGCATGTGAGGGGGTTCCTAGGGATAGGTAGAAATTTTTTTCGTAATTCGTGTCATGACCACATGGCAAATGTGGACATGACATGTGTGTTGTGTGTTGTGACCACATGAGAAATGCGGGCATGACAGAACTGTAACCATGCATGTGTAGATGAAATCTGAGCAATTCAACTTGGTAGTGTGTCATTCTTCCTTATTCCTTCTTTCTCTAGGCAGTGAGCCTTATGGATGTTGGAAACAAGGCAGACAACTGAGAGGGGGGGTGAATCAGTTATCTCAAATATCTTAACTTTCTTTTCTCCTTTAATAATTAGTGTGGCATCAAAACATATAAGCATACATAATCATGAGAGTAGAAATAAAATCAACACACATAACACAAGGATTTATACGTGGAAAACCCTATTAAGGAAAAAACCATGGGGTGACTAACCCAAGATTGTATTCTCTATTAAAAGAATAAGAAGTACAAAATGGTACTTGCCAATTAGGGCTCACTGCTTGAGCACACTGCTCACAAGAGGCACACTACCTACAAGAGACTCACTGTCTACAAAGTTTATAGAAGGTAACTAGGTGTTTGAACTGATGAGAGGCATCCACAAATGCTGAAGTTCAGTT
This sequence comes from Cunninghamia lanceolata, assembly GCA_027924645.1. Taxonomy (NCBI): domain Eukaryota; kingdom Viridiplantae; phylum Streptophyta; class Pinopsida; order Cupressales; family Cupressaceae; genus Cunninghamia; species Cunninghamia lanceolata. The sequence continues at coordinate 728,381 of BSBN01001682.1, read as the reverse complement.
CCGGTTAGGCTCAATATACTGATCTAATGCACTTCATTCTTTCTTTGCTCTAGTGCTGCTGCTCTGTCACATACCAGACTTGTATTGTTGCTTCCACACTTATCTCTGCCTTTCTTCACACCTTATTTCATCACATCTATACACACACACACCTTCATATTGGAAACCATCTAGTATATATATCTGCACCAAGGATTTCAACAACTTTCTAGTCGGCAACTAGAATACTCAAGATATTTACAAGATACTGATCTGTCGGCTGAATCCATACTTGATTTGTGATGCGTATCAAAAACATAGACATAGAAGTCATCAATCATGTCAGCCAACATTGTATGATCCCTCAAATAGCTTGATCGACATCAATTACTCATCCGGATTGAAGTCTAATACTCTGTCGGTCAATTCTTCCTCAGTCTGCTCTAGCTGTCAGGAACCCAACACTTAGATGCTCATATCTTTTCCATATTTTTATCAACGGAGGCTCAGTCTTTAGAATCTAGTAGTCATGATACTCCTCTTGACTTGTCCAAGTCCACAACTTGCTGAGTTACACCATCTGAGAGATTCGTACCTGAATGTCAGACCTTGCTGCATGCTTTGTTCTTGTTCACCAGACCAAAACAATCTTCAATCTGACTTCTAGTATAGGCATACTATGTACTATGGATGTGTGGGATAGACTTTGTTGCCATCGATGAAAACACTCATGAAGCCACACAGTGTCTCTTGCCAACAATCTCCCCCTTTGGCATTGATGGCAACACTTAGCAAAAAATGACTATCACAACAAACTCCCCCTTGGCTGATGCTTTGTCTTGTGCACTATTTTACCGGAGCTCCCCCTTAGCTAGATTCCACATTTTTCACTACTTCTCACTCCCCCTTTGACATCAATGGTAAAGGGTGGAATCCGCACACCAAAATTTGCAAACATTGACCTATACATAGCCGCATAAGTATGTATATACATGTTATACTTACATATACTTGAGTATATCTGCAAAAGTGGCCTTCAATTATACATACTTTGTGGCCTAACTCTGCTTCATCTTGTCCAAAATAGAGATGTGACCACTAAACAAAAATGCATATGCTTCTACTCTTCTTAAGTCTGCCAGATCACTGGTCTGGGCTATGGTCTGAGCATCTATTAAGGCCTCATGCATTGCCTCTAACTTAGGGATGATTATCCCTCTGGGTTCACTCATTCTATTTATTATATTCTTCCTTTCTTTCTCCAACCTCTTTATTTCATTTATAATGACAATAGCCTGACATTCTTGACTCATTATGGATGTAGTGAGGGGATCAAAATTCTGAGATAAACTTGACAGTTTACCTTCTTGTTCTTCCACCTTCTTTTCAATATCCTTTGTCACTTTAGACCAAGATAGACAAAATTTTACATGTCCCTACCATCCTTAAGAGCATTTTCAAGGCTCTTTATCCCAATATCTAGGGTCCTCCTATCATTAGTAATGAGTCCATGTACTTCAATGAACCTTTTTCCCAAAAACTCTTTCCGAACCTTTTCTTCTGCCAATTTCTCTAAAGAATCAAAATGAGTGCTAATAGAGTTTACCATAGATTTCAAATTATCAGATGGAGAGGCCGAAGGATCTTTTTGAAAAGATGGCATGATCTTCTCTAGCATACCGGATGCAATCTCTAACAGCTCGCAGTCTTCCATGTGAGACTTCAGAAGCTTTTCTTTTGATTTAGCTTGGGCAAAAGATGCTATTTTCATTGTCTGGACCGGAGAGAGGGAATCAAAATTTAGTGGTCCTTGGAATAGTTCCAATTCATCTATTTCCATCAGCTCTTTGTTCAAGAAATTCTTCAATGCCTCTGCAGTGTCTCTTGCCAGAGACTGAGCCTTCTTTTCTTTTGGAATTTCAAAGCTGTCATAAGAGATCTTCTCTGTTTGTTCTTCTTCTTTACCCTTTACCCCGTCTTCTTGACTCACTTCTTCCTCTTTTCTTCCTTCTCCTTTAGTTCCTGAATCTAGAATGTCTGCAGTGGGATCTGGAGGAGAGATGTTTTCATGAACTTCCTCTTCTGGAACAGAGGAATCCAAGTCCTTAGACTTCTCTTCATCTACCTCTTTTGACCCTTCTACATTTTTTTCAGAAGATCCTTCATTTGATGCATTTAATCCTTCAACATCCATGGTAGAAGGATCTTCATCTATTTCCTCTATAATAGGCAGATTGAATCTTTTGAAGGCATTCTAGAGGATGTCTTCTGTTTCTCTTGCTACTTGATCAATTTCTCCAAGCATAAGTTTGTTCATTCTTTCTTTGCTCTGAAACTCATCATTGCAGTCCTTAAAGATCATGTTCATTTGCTTTGGAGTAATGGAAGGATAGAGTTGAATTGCAATCTGTTCTTGGATCTCTAAGTCCTTTGCCTTGGCATTTTCTTTTCTAAGTTCAAGTACCTTCTCTAGACTTTTGGGAATTAATGAAATGATTTCAATGAATGCTTTATTATAAATATTCAGGTACCTGACTGTAGCATCTTCCAAGATCCTCTTGTCAGTATCACTATATTCATCATAATATTATGTTACTAGTTGCAGATTCCCATCCACAGTGACTACCTTGATGATATCATCAATAGAAAGAGTGGGCTTTTCAAAAAATTCTCCTACCTTTTCTTCTTTGTTTTTACTAGCAGAGGATTCCCTGGATGTTTTCTTCTTCTTCTTCATTTTCTTAACTTCCTCATCAGACTCTATTTCTTCATCATCCTTTTGACTTATGTAAGACCTTGTGGCTTTTGTTTTCATTATCTTTTCTTCCTTTCCGGATGTCTTGGCTTCCGGTTTGGAGGCTCTTGACCTTTTAGGGGTGGTAGGTGCAGAGCTCTTGGTGGATCTAGTCCAGGAGGAGGCTTGTACCAGAACACTTCCTTTTTCTGCTTCTTGTTTCTCTTTCTCAGCTCTTTCTATTTTCTCTCTATTTGCATCAACTACCCCTTTTGATATGCCATATCTTTTGGCAATTTCCTCTACTTCCCTTCTAACTTTCCTTTTTATCTCCAGTTGTCTCAGCTCAACATGTATCTTTACACTTAATTCTTGAAAGGTTCCAAACCTTTCTGCCTCATGGTCCTTAGGCTAACTTAGCAAGTGTTGAATATGCAGCTCCAAGATTTTCTCATCGACCTCAAATCCCATTGGCATTATCCAAACTGTTCTGGGCTCAACTGCCTCCATTAGGCATTGATCAGTATCTACCATAAAACACACTGTATCCTTGTATTTTTCTACTATGGATTGAGGTATCCTTTCTCTGGCTTGCATCATACTTTGGAAGTTCTTAAAGTATCCCCAGAGTGCTGTGCTTTGAGCCTTGGCATCACCAAGTCCATACATATAGTCCCTAATCTGTATTGCAACAGGTTTGTCATTTTTCTAAACCCAACCACTTGATCTGGGTAGCTCATTTATGAAGTAGAAGAATAGACACAGTATTCAACAACCATACTTGAATGAGTTCTTATCCTTCTTGATCTTCTGCAAGTTTTCTAACAGTTGGTTTAAAAGAAGATCACATAGGTCATAATCTACATTTTCCCTTAACATCTGATATGCTGTATATATTGTAGTCTTAGACATAGAATTCTCCCTGCTGGAATGATAGATCTTATATCCAATTATCATAGAGGAAAATTTGACATCCAGATCTGTGATGTCTTCTATGGTCATTGCGCTCTTGTCAAACTTAGATCCGGTAACTTTAGTAACTATCTGGTTCTTGACAGATTTGAGTGCAGGGAACCCACCGGATGAGTGTAGTCCAGTTATTGCCCTAATGACATCTTTTGTTATCTTGAAGGGCTTCATTAACCACATGAAATTGTCATGTATTCTTCTAAGAACATACCGGATCCAATCATCTTCTGCAAAACAGGGAAAGTGGATGCAATGTCCAAAGTGCTTATCCTGGAGGGCCTTGTATTGAGGTTTCAGTTCAAAACTTTCATCTATTAATTGTTTATGGTAGATGTCCATCAACTTACATTCTCCAAATTCCTTAATATTGGTGTGGATGTAAACCCTAACATCTTCTACATGCAGTACCCCATGCAGAATGCTAGAAAAAGTGCTTAAGGGATCAACTTCTAGGGATTTGTAGGGGTGTTTCTTGAACTTTGGGCGCGGCCTATTAGTGATCTTAACAACCATTGGAGTAGCCATTTTTGTAAAAGATTTAGAAAGAGATATTCAGAATGGAAGTACCTTTTTACACTTTTAGGGTTCAAAATAAGAGCTGCAACAAATCATTGGTTGAATTGGATTTTGTGGTTGATCTTTGAGAGAGTTGTAGAAACTTGATGTAGAGCCCTTCTTTTCTTCTTCTCAAATGCAAATGTGAAAATGATGAGTGAAATAACCCTTTTATTCTTTCGTAAACCCTAATCTCTTTTTGTAATAAATGCACAACTTAAGTTATCCGGTTGCCTTGTTTTGAGAGAGATCTTTTCGGATCACTGTGTTGCACTTAGAATCATTTTTAGTGATAATTGACAATGTATCTTCTTTCCTCCAATCATACCATGGATCTTTAGATCAAGATATCTCAATTTTGAATCATACTGGATCTGTCTGTGAAAATCCTACTTCACCAGATGGCTGTCAAACCAGATCAATCTTGGATGATTAAACTCTTGCAAAATTCCATGCGGATCTTTCATATTTTCACCGAGGATTATTTATATAATTTTCTGAGAACTCTTTAATCCACAACATTCCATGTGCCAAATTTAGGTACCAATTAACTGGCTGGGGGAATTTATTTTTCTTTGTGACTTCCCCTGAGCCAGAGCTCATCTGTTTAGTTTTTGGAAGGAATATCAGCACCAGATTTTGGTGCGGATCTATCCCCAACATTTTCTATACTCTTCTTCACCCAAATCTTGCTCATCTCCCTTTGAACTTCATCCGCATTCACTTTGCCTTTTCCCTTGTCTTGATTTTGATTATGATGCATCAGACCCTTTTTATCCTGATTTTTACTTCTACAGAATTTGGCAATATGACCGGATCTATTGCAATTGTAACAAACAACATTTCTTTGCATATTAGACTGATATCCTCGAAACATTGTCTGGAGAAGGATGGATTGGTTTGATTCATTCTCCTTCTTCACTAAGTTACTTTATGACTAAAGTTGTTGCAATTGAAGCATTATCCATTGAATGATGGATATATTTGAGCATTTGGTTGCCTTGCTGGAGGTCTTCTAGGCCTGTTTCTTTGATTTCCTGATCCAAAATTCTTCTAACCAGATCTAGAGCTTTCACCTTTCTCATATCCCAAGCCACACTTGTCATCTACCCTCTTTTGGCTTTTAAGAAGAACTTCAAGTTGAGCTGAGCTTATCTTGAATTTCTCTTTGTATTCATTTTCTGTTTGAAGATCTTGTTAAGAGTGTATATCTGATTCTCAAGTTGTTCTTCATTATCTCTAGCTTCTTCAAGATCAAATTTAAGATGCCTGATTATTCTGTCCATTTTGTGGTAGTCCTCTATTTTCTCCTTGAGGGATTATTTTAGATTATCTTCAGTTTTCCTTTTCTCTTCAATTTATTGGGTGAATCTCATAACCCCCGATTCCATCTCATGCCTTACCATAATGACCTCTTTTGATAGTTTCTCACATAGTTTATTTTTCTCATTCAGATCTTCATTAGTATCATTGGCTTCACTCTGACTTGCTAATTTTTGAAGTAGTTCCTTTCTCTTTTTCACAGAGATACTCAGTTTTTCTTTTAGCTCATTTATGAAATCATCAGCTTGTTTGAGTTTTTCTCTCAAGTTATTGACTTCAGAGTGAGATTGCTCAAGATCATCTATTGTAGATTGAAGTTGTTCCTTTATACCATACATATCCATTGAGATTCCCAGATCTTCCTCAAGTTGTTAGGCTCTGTTTAGAGGAACCTAGCTCTGATACCAATTGTTGGAAACAAGGTAGATAATTGAGAGGGGGTGAATCAGTTATCTCAAATATCTTAACTTTCTTTTCTCCTTTAATAATTAGTGCAACATCAAAACATATAAGCATACATAATCATGAGAGTAGAAATAAAATCAACACACATAACACAAGGATTTTTACATGGAAAACCCTATTTAGGGAAAAACCACAGGGTGACTAACCCAAGATTGTATTCCCTGTTAAAAAGAATTTAAGAAGTATAAAATGGCACTTGCCAATTAGGGCTCACTGCCCGAGCACACTGCTCACAAGAGGCACACTACCTATAAGAGACTTATTGTCTACAAAGTTTATAGAAGGTAACCAGGTGTTTGAACTGATGAGAGGCATCCACAAATGCTAAAGTTTAGTTCTAGTTAGGCTCACTATACTGATCTAATGCACTTCATTCTTCCTCTGCTCTAGTGCTACTACGTTGTCACATACCAGACTTGTATTGTTACTTCCACACTTATCTCTGCCTTTCTTCACACCTTATTTCATCACATCTATACACACACACACCTTCATATTGGAAACCATCTGGTATATATATCCGTACCAAGGATTTCAACAACTTTCTAGTCGCCAACTAGAATACTCAAGATATTTACAAGATACTGATCTGTCAGTTGAATCCATACTTGATTTGTGATGCATATCAAAAACATAGACATAAAAGTCATAAATCATGTTGGACAACATTGTATGATCCCTCAAATAGCTTGATCAACATCAATTACTCAGCCAGATTGAAGTCTAATACTCTGCCGGTTAGTTCTTCCTCAGTCTACTCTGCCTGTCAAGAAGCCAACACTTAGATGCTCATATGTTTTCCATGTTTTTTCACCAGAGGATCAATCTCTAGAATCTAGTAGTCATGATACTCCTCTTGACTTGTCTAACTCTACAACTTGCTGAGTTACACCATCTGAGAGATCCAGACCTAAATGTTAGACCTTGTTGCATGCTCTATTCTTGTTCACTGGACCAAAACAATCTTTAATCTAACTTCTGGTATAGGCATACTATGTGCTACGGATGTGTGGGATAGACTTTGTTGCCATCAATGACAACACTCATGAAGCCACACAGTGTCTCTTGACAACAATGGAGTGATCATTTCTTTGGGTAGTGAGCCTTCTTGTAATTCAACATTGTGCTAATATAATATATTGTGAGCTAACACTCACCATAGTTTTTCCCCTTTTAGGTTTTCCACGCAAAAAATCCTGGTGTTCATGTGTTATTTATTTATGGTTGTTGTTCCTATGCTTATTTTGCTTTCATGTTATTAATTTTGGAAATTGGATTAATAAACTTGTTAAGAAGTGGTTTTGTGGAATACTGATTCACCCCCCTCTCAGTATTCCTTGCTATCAACAATTGGTATCAGAGAAAGGTTCCTTGGAAGAAGCTTAATAGATTGAGGAAGATCTGAGAGAATTCACTCATGGCTTCCAGAAGATTTGGAAATTTCTCAAACAATGTTGAACTGCAAGCAACTCTTATTGATCTTGAAAAGTCTGAAGCAAAAATTAGGGATCTGAAGGATAACATACAAGAAGCTGATGAGTGTATCTTAAAGTTAAAAGAACAAATCAAGAAATTCAAAGAGGTTAGTGATCAAGTGATATCAGTGAATGAAACCTTGAATGATTTGGAAGTGGAAATTATAGAAATAATAAAAGCAGAAGAAAATTTGAATCCAATGGTAAAAATCAAGTTAGAAGATTGTGTCAAACTTGACAGAGAAATTGTGAGCCTGAAATTAGACTTGGAAAAAGCCAAGATCTATGAAGAAAAGTTTGAGATAAGCTTTGCAAAGATTGATGAGATGATTGCTAGTCAAAAGAGTTCAGATGATAAGCAAGGCTTGGGATTTGAGAAAGGAGAAAGTTCAAAATCTGGTCAAGCAAATATTGAGTTAAAACAAAATAGAGGGAATCAGTTTAGAAATCAAAGAAGAAGACTTAGAAGACCTCCAATTAGACAACCAAATGCTCAAAGGTATCCATCATTCAATGGCCACTATTTTAATTGCAATAAGTTTGGTCATAAAGCTACTCAATGTAGAAGTAGAGTAAATCAGAATGTTCCATCATTTTCTAGTCAATGTTTGAATTGCAAGAAAATTGGTCATAAATCAAATGAATGCAGAAATTTGGTTAGAAATGGCTTTTACTATGCAAGGAATAGTCAATCATTTAATGGAAAGTGTTTTGCATGCAATAGATTTGGACATATGACTAATCAATGTAGATCAAATCCAATCAATAGAAGGAATCAAAGACAAAATAATGTGATGTGATACAATTGCAACAAGTATGGACATATTGCAAGAGTTTATAGAAGCAAGAATGTGAAAAGAAACTACCATGGTGAAAACAAGAAAATAGAGCAAAGGAATGACAAAGGAAAAGAAAAGGTTGATCTAGTTGAAACCAAGAAAGAAATGGGTAAGATTTGGATCAAGAAAGATGTGATGGAAGTCAAGGATGAATCCGCACTAGCATCTGGTGCAAAAACTTCCTCCAGGAAGTAAATTGGGAGCTCTGGCTTAGGGGGAGCAGTGTTGAAAATCCAAACCCCCCAGCAAGATAGCTAGTGCTGGAGTCTGACACAAAGATATGTGGTGGAATTTGATAATGAAAGATCTTATGGAAGAAAATTTGAAAGAAAATGAGTTAGTGCGGCACATTGAGGAGAAATTTTGATCGATTGTATCTATCAGAGAAAAGTTAGGCAACTTTTGAGAATGAGTATTTATGACAATTAGGTCAAGTGTGGAGGATAAAATGGAAACTCATTTGACTTCTAGCTCACTTTGCATTTGAGCCACCAGATATCCAAGAGAGATTGAAGAAAGATTTCAAACAACAACAAAAATTTAAAGAACTTAGAGAGATTCAGGTGAAAAAACCCTAATTCAGCATAACAAGGTATTTATCATTGGAACTTTATTGTGAAACTATTAAATATTTGCAATGGCTACCCCACAAGTTGTTGATACCACTGAGCAACCATGACCTAAATTCAAGAAACACCCATTTAAATCAATCAAAGTCAATTAGATGGGTGCATTTTCAGATGTTCCACATGGAGTTTTGCATGCAGAAGATGTTAGGGCTTATATTCATGTTGCCCTAGAAGAACATGGAAAAAGAAAACTCAGATTTATTTCTAAATCACTTGTGCAGCGACAATTACAATTTGAAAAATGAATACAAGGCATTAGAAACAAATAAATTCATCCAGTACATTGATTTTCCAACATTAGTTGAAAATGAATGGATTTGGTATGTATTGAGTAGGGTTCATGATGAATTCATGTGGCTCAAGAGACCTTTCAAGATCACAAAAGATGCTATAAGGGCAATAAATGGATTATGCTCAACCGGATCGGTACAACTATTGAAAGCCGTGAAAATGATAAAGTAATGGTGGCTACTAGAGCAAAGTTTGACAAAAGGGCACTAACAATCAATGACATTGAAGACCATGCAGTAAGATTTGCATCCATGGTTATTGGATACAATGTTTATTTCTCAAACTAGGAAAATTCAATTTCCTATACATCGATCTACACAGCATTTGAGATGGTTAAAGAAGATGCAAAGTATGATCTTTGTGAACTACTCTAATAACAACTGATGGAAAATTTAAGGAAGACCAAAGAACAAAAATATCCATTCAAATATGGTACATTGATCATCTGCTTATTCTTCTACTTAATGCAAGAGTTGCCTAGTATGAAAAATCTATTCTAGATAAATGATAAATCTGTTGCAGTTAAAATTAAAAATCATCTAAATAACATAGGTAGTATTGATGCTCAAATTTCAGCCCTATGGGGCTATTTCAAAAAATTCCAAAGGTCAATGCAAGCCAGGGAAAGAATTCCCAGAGCAGTAGTTGAAAAATACAAGGACACTATCTATTTTATTGTGACAAAAGATCAATGCTTGATGGAGGTTGTTGAGCCTAGAACCATATGGGTTATGCCAATGGGATATGAAGTAGATGGAGGGATATTAGAGAATTATGCCGAGCATATGTTAAGAGGCCTAGAGATCCCAATAAAGAAAGATTTGGGACTTATGAGGAACTAACCGTAAAATGCATGTTGAAACGAGAAAACCTAAAATATCAAGAAAGGCTAGAAAGATGGTGGAGGATTATACCATAAGACAAGGCTTCACAAAAAAACAAGTGATAGAGGCAAGGAAAGAATCACAAGCAAAAAATGATGCAAAAGAAAAGAGAAAAGGTGAACTAGTTGGTGCTCCGAAAGAACTCAAGGGAAAACCAGAGAAACTAGAGACATCAAGAAGGAGAACCAGAGGATCTACCTCTAAAGAAGCTACATCTATTTCCTTCGGTCCCACACCATCTGCCCTATAACTAGTCACAAAAGAAATAAGACCAAGGCTAAGAGAAATCATGCAAGCATTGTAGTTGATGAAGAAGAAACAAAATCAAATGAAGAGGTAAAGAAGATGAAAATTGAGGCTACAAAAGTCTCCGAAACCACTGAAAACAAACCCTCCAGTAAGGGTAAATCTAAGAAAGGAAAAAAGTAAGATGTGCCTCAAACTGAGGAAGTAACTATAATCCTTGAATATGTTCTCAAAGCCATAACAGTGGATGGCAATTTGAAACCCATTACACAATTGTATGATGAATACAATGATTCGGATAAGAGAATAATTGAGACTGCTATTTTAGAATACCTAAACATCTACAACAAGACCCTAATTGAGATAATAACTAATCTTCCACACATCTTGGCAAGTATAATGTCTGTTAGAAAAGAGGTTACAAAGGCAAAAGATGTTGAACTCAGAGAACACACTTTGATAAAACTATGTCCAGAGATTTCACTAGAAGAAAAATCAAACATCTCCAAAGCACTCAGCAAGGAGTTCGGGATAAAGAGAAAAGTGAATATTGTCATGTCAGATGACATTGAGAAAGTAATGAAGGAGACATAGGAAATCATTCTAAGAGCATTGAAGGAACATCATCTTCCAACCATTTATGGTAAATAAGAAACTAATATTGGAGATAATACATCTATTCTAGAAGACAACACACATCAAGGTTTAGAACAAACTAATACTATTCCTTGGTAGATGGAAGAACAAGAGGAAAAGAAAAGTCCTGAGAAAACTAAGGAAAGGCCTGTACCGGAGCAAAACATTAATCAACAAGAAAACATAGATATGGATCCTCTGGAACAAAGTCAAGAAGAAGTATCTGGCAGAGCAAGAGACAATGCAAATGTCTCAGTTGATTCTAGGAGACAACAAGATCTAGATGAGTCTGAACTTCTTTAGGGACCAATTAATTTGGCCTCATTGTCATTGGTGCAGAAATTCAAACTATGATCAATTGTTCAAGCCAAGGCACATGAAGAGATTCTAAAATCACATAGCCAAGATAGTGAATTGATTAGTGATGCATCCAACATTCTAGAGAGGATGATGCCAACATTCCAAAAGGATACAGTTTCATTATCCTTAGTTGATCAACTCAAGGGGCTATTAAACTCTGTAAGTACACTTTTTGAATCTTTTGCAAAAACAAAAGTTAGAAAAGGGTTTGATGAGAAAAGATTGGTTAAATTGAAAACCATGTTTGGGAATGACAGAGCTCTATTAGAAAATAAAATAAAAGGCATTTGGCATGCCATTGAAGAAGCCTAACATTTCTAGGACATATAATCTGACAGTTGTAAATCACCAAAGAGGCACAAGTTGTAAGAAAGCGAGTCAGTATGCACCCGCAGATGAAAACCTATAAATGCAGTTCAGGTATGATAACTCATAGCTACTTGATTATGATACATTCCAGTATTTAGGTCATGATTTCCTCCGGAAGTCATTTGGAGAAAATATCTAAGTCTAGATGAATAGAGGTAAGACATGGACTATGTATAGTGCAAAGTAAAATGGTCCGCATTCCTCCACAAGTGCATATTTTGTTTTGTGGTTCTGAGGCAACTAAGAGACATGTCATGACTATGTAAATTCAGGATTATAGCCTTTGGAGTTTAATAGATCACATTCTACAAGCTTCCCAATATCAGTTTCCAGTTTGACAGTATTTCTCTGTGACAGTGCAACAATTCCAAGATCTGCATTTTGATGTATACAGGTTTATCTGGTTCCTTGGATTGAAAGGCTTGTTAAGAGGTTAGTAATGATTGTTGTATATGATTTATTAAGTCTGATGTGGTCCGTAATATGAGCTATCATGATGTGATAGATGAATTGATTAAGTATGTCCTTAAGGAACAAGCTGACAGGCATGGTAGATCGTAATGCAGAGAAGTTATAGCATCTAGATAATTGATCTAAGTGGTTATATGATTGGGGTTGACCTATGTGAAGACTTGTATAGATTTGTTTGAGTATGCATTGGAGATTGTACACAAGATCAAGCCGACAGAGTACAACTCTTTGTTTACATATTTCAAGTTTAGCTCGCCGACCTGATTAAGAGATAAATCTTGTCACAGATATATATATCTGATGGATTTTAGTTTTGGAGGGGGATGGGATGAACATATGATGTGTATGAGTGTGTGACATGTGAAGTAAGAAGATTTTGTGAAATTAATAAGAGTAGAAGAAGAGAGATCTTATTCCCATGTAAAAGCAGAGTAGAGAAATAGAGTAGGTAGAAATGAATAGTTATGAGACAATATTTCTATGCTTCAATGGAATTGTAACCATGCATGTGTAGATGCAATCTGAGTAGTTCAACCTGGTAGTGAGCCATTCTTCCTTATTCCTTCTTTCTCTTGGTAGTGAAGCTTATGTAGTGAGTATTTGTTTTGGGCAGTGAGCCCTAAGGCAATGAGCCTTCTTGTAATTTGATATTGTGCTAATATAATATATTGTGAGCTAACACTCACTGTGGTTTTTCCCTTTTTGGGTTTTCAATGTAAAAAATCCTAGTGTTCATGTGTTATGTCTTTATGTTTGATGTTCCTATGCTTATTTTTCTTTCATGTTATTAATTTTTGAAACTGGATTAATAAACTTGTTAAGAAGTGGTTTCGTGGAAAACTGATTCACCCCCCCTCTCAGTATTCCTTGCTATCAACAATAAGAGTATGGTCAAGGCAAACTAATCTGAAAGAAGAGTAAATAACCTAAGTATGGATCATTTTTGGGTTTCAATATGATGCGGAGGAAAAAAATCATATCCTAGCATGACTTCTGTATATACATATATATTTCATCAATTATGAGTACCACACTCAAGTGTGAAGAGTTGAAAAGTGCCTAAGGCATTCACAATGCACTCTCTAAAGGTAGTGTCAACTTGAATTGGTCAACATAGTATACATTGATGTCAACATATCAAATGGAAATGTAAAGACAAACTTGTACAAATAAGGAATTAGTATGGTCAAGGCAAACCAATCCGAGAGAAGAGTAAATAACCGAAGTATGGATTAGTTTTGGGTTTCTATATGATGCGGAGGAAAAAAACATATCCTAGCATGAATTCTATATATACATAAATATCTCATCAATTATGAGTACCACGCTCAAGGGTGAAGATTTGAAAAGTGCCTAAGGCATTCACAATGCACTCTCTAAAGGTAGTGTCAACTTGAATTTGTCCACATATCTCTGCAAATAAAGATTTCGCTATGCGGTTCTAATGGCAACTCTTAAAATGAATCAACATGACATATCTGAGGTTTTTGTTGTTATATGGAGCCTAATCAGACTTGGAGGTTAAATTTTCCCCACTTTTATCAGTGCAGTTTCCCCCCATATTATTTAATGGGGGTTTGGGGGCAGCGCCCCCAAGACGGGGTCAAGGGGCAGCACCCCTTGCGGGGTCTAAGGGCAGCGTCCCTGACACGCTCCCTGTCATGATACAAGGTGAGGCTTGGGGGTAGCACCCTTGAAACCTCAAATTATTTTTATTATTTTAGAAAGGCATCGAGAGTTATTTTTCTATTGGCCGACATAAAAAACCCCTATTTTGTAACTGACATAAGTCTTGATAAAAATGGGTAAGGGTTAGCGTTTTTGTTGATATTGTATTGTAGCATTTGCAGCGGTATTGAGTTGCAAGGATTGCTGGTTGTAATCGGTTTGATTTGCTAGATAATAATATTGGACTCTGTATTGGTGGATGTTGCCTGAGTTTGGGTGAACCACGTTAAAATTGTCTCTTGCTATTATTATTTTTGTGTATTTTTCATTCTTCTATTTAATCTTTATTTGCATTTAACTGACATCTTCTACATGCAATTCCTAACAAGTTGAATCAAAGTAGGTTGTGTTCAATTATCGTATGCAGGAAGGTCTCACGATTGAGTGGGAGTCTCATGGTTGAGTGGGAATAATGGCGGACGAGGGTAAATTGAAGGTAGATAAATTGAATGGGTAGAACTATTAGTTATGAAAGATGCAGATGGAGGATTATCTCTATCAGAAGGATTTATGGAGGCCATTGGAAGGAATAGCCAAGAAACTAGAAACAAAGAATGATAAGGATTGAAATCTTCTAGACAGAAAGGCATTGGGAACCATTCAGTTGTGCCTGGCACCATTTGTGGCATTCAATATAATAGAAGAGAAGACAACAGATGAACTGGTGAAAGCTTTGGCTAAATTGTATGAAAAACCCTCAGCCTCAAATAAGGTATTTCTCATGAAGCATTTGTTTAATTTGAAAATGATTGAAGGTGGATCTGTGACAAATCATTTATATGAGTTTAATACGATTACTAGTCAATTAATTTTTATAAAAGTGAAATTTGATGAAGAGGTGAGGGCTCTCTTCATTTTATGTTCTTTGCTAGAAAGCTGGAATAGCTTGGTAATGGTTGTAAGTACCTCTGTCTCTGGTTCAAATACTTTGAAATTTGATGATGTTGTTGGTATTATCCTTAGTGAGGAAACGCAATGAAAAATCTTAGGAGGGTCCACATCAGGTAGTGTTTTGAATGCAGAAAGTAGGGGTAGATCAAAGGAGAGAGGAAAAGGTTCTAGAGGTCATGGGAAGTCATGAGGAAAATGAAAGGACAAGAGGTCCCAATCTAGAGGATAGAAGGATTGCTAGTAGTGTGGTAAACTAGGTCATTTGAAGAAAGATTGCTAGTCTCAGAAGAATAAAGGAGACAAACAAGAAGACAAGAAGGAGGCAAATGTGGTAAGTAATAAATCTGAAGATGATGCTTTGATTCTTTCCCTAGATAATGCTGATGATTC
Source organism: Cunninghamia lanceolata (assembly GCA_027924645.1). NCBI lineage: Eukaryota > Viridiplantae > Streptophyta > Pinopsida > Cupressales > Cupressaceae > Cunninghamia > Cunninghamia lanceolata. The sequence continues at coordinate 713,147 of BSBN01001682.1, read as the reverse complement.
ATGGGTTTTAGATTCACGAGCCTCATTTCATGCTACACCCCATAGAAGTTATTTTCTTGATTATGTCCAAGGGGATTTTGGGCTGGTTTATTTGGGAGATAATGAACCTTGTCAGAATGTTGGAAAGGGAAGAATCAAGATTAAGTTGCAAAATGGGAAGCATTGCCTACTACAAGAGGTAATGCACATTCCAAGGATGACTAGGAATTTAATTTCAGAAGGGGAGCTAGTTGATAAAGGTTGTGTAGAGTTAAAACTCTACATTTTGTTGCATCAATTCTCAGTGGCAAGATACTTATATATTATCATCATAGTCATCTATTTTTTTTGCAAATTGTAGCCTGATGCAAGTCATAGCCCGCATGGAATTGCCAAGTGTCACACAACAGGATTATGAAGAAACAAGGGTTCGTGAAGATGTGGAACACACCACATGTCGTGGTAATTGAAAGAGCTTGGCACAATGTCTAGTTGCAATAAAAAGTGCCAAGTGTCTCCTTCTAAGTTTGTAAGTTTTGTATAGCTGAGGAATGTGCCACATGTTTGTGTCGCGTTCCTTTCCCTTTTCATTTCATAAAGTTTCTAAGTTGCGGGAAGTGCACCACTTGTCATGATGGCAGGAAGGTGGGAACTTTTAATAAAGCATCTCAAATGTATGTAGAGTTTTCCATGTGTCTCTGTGGCGGTAAAGCAGAGCCCTCCGCATGTCCCTCTTTCTGCAGTATATTAAGGTGTCGAAGTAAATATGGTGGGCCCATGATACTAATAGTTATTTTGTAAGTTGCAGTGGAATGTGTTAAGTGTAACGACCGTGGGCATTTGAAGAAAATAAACAAAGTGCTTAGAAGAAGCACCAGCCTGCCACGTGTCCCAGTTTGAAGCTAGCGGATGTTGCCATGTATCTTAAGTATCAATTAAGGTAAAGAGAAGCTGAAGGCGCCAAGTGTCAATACGACGTGCATCTAAAAGATATTAAAGGAGCCAAACCCAATGAGCATGAATGTGCCACGTAGCAACTTTTGAACCATTTGGAAGATGACAGAAGAGGCCATCTATCCCAACAGAACTAGTAGTTGTAAGCCATATGTTTAGTGCCAGTCAACCAATCAGAACACAAGGATAATACAGAGGTAGATTCAGTAGGATTTCCTGCACATAGCTAGTCCTAGTTTATTTTTGCAGATGGTTAAAGATCCTAATGGCCATCAATGTCTCGAGCCTCTCTTGCTTCTATAAATATGAGGATTTTGTAATTGATAAAAGATATGTAGAGATTTAGAGATAGAAGAATATACAGGAGAATAGATTTTTTGTAGTGTGACTGGAATATATCATTTTGCCTCTGTAGTTGTTTCAGAAAGAAAAGTATCATATATTTGTGCATGTTCTATGCCTTATGTATGTTGTTGAATCAATTAATGAAGAGCCTCTGTTCTGTGCTAGTTTGTGATATTTTGTGTCTTTGTTGCAAATTCTCTAAGTTTATCCTCTGAGTTTAAATCTGTTCATCAACTATTGTATTAACCATGCTCATTGCTCCTTAATATAGTAGAAAACATAAAAGATTTAGTCACTGTGTTGATTGTTGAAACAAATATAAGTCTGGCACATCACCTTAGAAGTTAGTTTTTATTGTATCTGTATTCTTGTTTCTCTTTCCCTTTTCCCAAAACCCCATTGCAGTAGAAGAGTCAGCTTCTATAAAATTTGGAGGTCATTCCAAGAGTCATCCCACGTTCTCAGAATCTCCCATGTTGGTGCTGAAACTCATGCAATTTTATACATCAATAGTTTTTGGCATGCCCAGTGGGACCTTTTTCTAGATTTTTGATCAGAATCATATGAGCTAGAGATCAAGAAGGAGTCAAAGCTATTGACCAACCATGAGAGCCCAATTAGTTGCTAATCCATGAATCTCATTGCCACCTTTATTAGCCACTCCAAGAAGAAGAGTAAATCAAGCATCCAGAGTACCAGGAATAGCTATGGCAGCACCTACAACTTCTAATCTGCCATGGAATTTTTCAAATTGGAACAACAACAACCCCCTTGTTCTCCCAACATCATTGGATTCCTGGGATCCAATTCTTACTAATGCTTTGAAGGCATTGCCCAAGTTTAGTGGAGAAGAGTCCAAGACTCTAGGAGAAAACCTCCAAGATGTGTTAGATGTGTGCACTGTGCATGTCATCATAGAAAAAAATGTTGCTATCAGGTTGTTGGTTGCTTCTTTCAAGGGAAAAGCTCTAGATTGGTACATGTCCTTGGCCTCAAATTTAATATGATGTACTTGGGATCAGCTCGAAGATGCTTTCTTTGCAAGATTCAGTGAGAAGGGTGATGGATCATCTCTATTACAATAACAAATCATCATAAAGGGAGCACCCCAAGAAGCCATAATGGATTTCAAAAATAGGTTTCAAAAGACTTGGCATAGAATCCCTACCACAACTAGGCCATCAGTAGGTATGACAATTATATTTTATCTTAAGGCTTTCAATTCTGATATTTCAGTGATGATTCAATCCTTAGGAGGACAGACCCTACCAGAAGCATATGAATTAGCTGTAAGAGCCAAAAATAGCCTAATAGATGCTGGAAAACTACCTCCAAGGCCTCCCATGACTAGGTTCCTAGAGATTTATATTCCCCTTCGACAAGAAGCTCCTAATATTCCATCAATCCCTGTGTTTATGTACACTTTTCCAACACCTCAACAACCCACTACATCAACACCTCCTGCTCCTCCATATGAAATAGATGATGTCAAGAATATTCTTAGGACCTTTTCAAATGAAATTATTAATCTCAAGAGATAGAAGACTGCTTATCCAAAACCTCCTTACCAGGGATTCCAAGGTAATAGGCCTCCATACCAGTCAAACCAATACCAAGGGGCACATAGACTAAATAATCCTCAACCTTCAAATCAGCTAGTCCCAGTACCCACACCATTACAAGTTGTCCCAACTAACCCAGGTAGAGAAATGGTCCCTGGACAAAATAACATAGCAGAAGAGTCCAATGCTTGGTGTTTCCCTTGCAACAATTCCCATAAGCCCAGAGATTGTCCTAGAGGCAATTTACAATAGAAGATAGCAGAGTAAAGAAGAATGGAGGGTCAAGATGTTGTGTCTAATGCTCCTCTATATTAGTCACCTGGTGTTTAGAATGCAGTAAGGGTGACCCAAATGCAAGGAATGTTCATTGAACAAGAAGAAGAAATTGCCCCAGAGCATGCCCTATTTTCATGGATTGAAGAAAAAGACTCGATGTGTGTAAATGAAGCATCTACCTGCAAGAAGCTTTTGGTATAGTCTGACTACTTCACTAGGTCAAAGAGAAGAATTGTTGAACAACCTGAAGCCGTCAATAATGAAGCAACTAGAGTCCCTTCATTCCAAGTTCAATATAACCCCACTTCAATACAAGAGGTACCTATGGAAACTCAAAATCAAGGAGTCTCCAACCATGGGATGGAAAGAGAAAGATATCCCTACTATCCTAAAACACAGACATTGGGACCTATAAACGTGGTAGAACAAATGAATAAAACCTCTACAAATGTGTTGATATTGGATATGTTGGCTATCCCTAAACAAAAGTCATTGTTACAAGAAGTAGTCTCAGATAGATTCCAAAGTTGTTAACCCAAAAGAAGGAGGCATAGACAAGGGAAAGGCTCAAAACAAAGATGCTCCACCTCAGCAGACAACCGCTCTAGTAAATGCCACACCAGAGGTAAGTAAGTCTAAGCCAAACCCATTTTATTTAACCCTAATAGTGGGAAAGAAATTGTTACATAAATCCATGATAGACTCAGGATCTAGTACCACAGTCATGCCTAGATAGGTAGCTAACACTTTAAAAATAGAGTATGAACCATTAGCTAAAGGGGTTATGCAATTAGATGGGAAGTTTGTCCAAACCATAGGAATAATCAAACAACTCCCATTACAGCTGTATACTTGTCCAAATATAACTATCTTGCAAGATGTTGTGATCATTGACATTCCCCCTATCTTTGGACTATGCCTATCTAGAGATTTTAATGCTAAAATAGGAGGGTGTATGTCACTAGATTGGTCACACTTGATATTAAGAACTAAATATGGAACAAAGATGAAGGTGTTATCAGAACCCTTATCTAAAGAACATATCACTGAAAAAACATCACCAAAGTTTGAAGCATCTCATGGTATGATGAATAGAGAGGATAGAGTTTTTATTGAAGATATAGGGGAATGGACTGAATATGATCAAAAGGAGGAAGAGAATAATCAATTGATGTCTATGATGCAGAGTGACCCTTATGGTAACTATGATTCTACTGGTTTAGGAACATATGTAATCTTTGAGGAAGATAAGAAATACCAAAGATAATGAGTCAAGAGATAGCTAAAATGAAAGATTCTAAAATATGGACCTTAAACTTTGATGGAGCCAGGAGCAAGAATGGTGTAGGAGCAGGTATCTGTCTCACCTCGCTAAAGGGAGAAAAAATTCTCAGAGCCGTACGCTTCTAGTTTGCTTGCACAAATAATGATGTTGAATATGAATCTTTGGTACATGGTCTTATGTTAGCCAAGAAGAAAGGAATAAAGAATCTAAAAGTTAGAGGTGATTCAGAGCTAGTTACAAGACAAATTAGAGAGAAGGCTGTGGCAAAGAATGTGAGAATGAGGTCATATCACCACAGGATTTGAGACCTAATTGATGGCTTTGATGCTTTTAATATAGAAGTTGTACCTAGAGCTTAGAATACTGAAGCAAATAGGATGGCACAAATTGGCTCTTAGTTTAACCCAATAAGTGATTTGCTTATCAATAATGAGGTAGTAAAGGTCATTATTAGACCAGTGATTTCTAACAATGTTCAAAACTAGCAAGTTTTTGACAACGACCTTCAAGTACTTCTATTTTTATAGTAGTCTAGAGAATTTGCTGACCAGTTGTAGCCTAAGATTTAGGAAGCATATGGTGACCAGATCATTCAGTTGAAATATAATAATCTTCCAAGGGGGTTAATAACATTAGAGAACCTATTTGACCCAGATGATGCAAGTATAGATAAGAGGAAGTTCACGATAATTAAAGATGATTATTTTGAAATTCAGGTTAACGAAGGAAGGAAGTTGAAAGTAGGTAATGCCACCACTCAGGAGGAAAAAGATAAGTTGATTTCTTTATGCAACCAATATGATAGGGTGATTTCATGGACCTATGATGATCTCTAAAGTTATAATAGGGAGATTATCCAACATACTATAGAGCTTACTGAAGGATCAAAGCTTGTCTGCCAGAAATAGAGACTAGTAAATCCTAGAATTGAACTTTTAATGGTGGATGAGTTACAAAAGCTTATTAAGTCTAAGATTATTTTCCCAATAAAGCATTCAACCTGGGTATCTAATTGGTTCCAGTAAGAAAGAAAAATGGAGATATTAGTCTCTGTGTGGACTTTAGAGACTTGAATAAAGCTTCATTAAAGGATCATTATCCTCTGCCATCCATGGAGTAGATCTTATAAACAATGGCTAGATCAGAAAGATTTTCTTTGCTTGATTGTTTTTTAGGATACAATCAAATTTGGTTGGCAGATGAAGACCAACACAAAATAGTGTTCACAACCAAATGGGGAACCTTTGCATATGCCAAGATGCCCTTTGGTCTCTCAAATGCTAGTGCCACTTTTTAGTGCACTATGGATATAGTGTTTAAGGGACTCATAAATAAGATCATTTTGATTTATTTAGATGATCTCACTATATTTACAAAAAATGTCAAAGACCACTTTGAGCATTTAGAAGCTATCTTTTAGAGGTGCCAAGAATTTAGGATTTCTTTAAATCCTAAGAAGTGCATTTTTTGAGTATCTCAAGGGAAACTTTTAGGGCATATTGTTTCAAAAGATTGAATCTCTATTGACCCAGAGAGAGTTGAGGCCATACTAGACTTATCCTTACTAGTCAATAAAAAGGTAGTTCATTCTTTCCTGGGGAAGATTAATTTTGTCAGTAGATTCATATCTAATTTTGCAGGACTAGTCAGGCCTATTACTCTGATGTTGAAGAAGGAATTAGCCTTTAAGTGGAAAACTAAAGGGAGACAGGCTTTTGAAGAAATTAAAAAGGCTATCTCTACTGCCCCAATACTATGGAATCCCAATTTCTCTAGACACTTCATAATGTATGTTTATGGAGGTGAGCATAGTATTGCAGCTATCCTAACTCAGAAAGATGACAAAGAAGAAGGAGAACATCATGTTGCATTCTTCTCCATGACATTAAGAGAGTACGAATCTAGGTACAATTTTGTTGAAAAGCAAGCTTATACCATAGTTAAAGCACTTAATAAGTTTAGACACTTGGTAACAGGAAACAAAATCTTGATATTAGTAGCTCATTCAAGTGTTAGAGAATACATTATGGAAGGAGAAATTATAGAAAAAAGAGCTAACTGGATAACCAAGATCTTTGAATATGATGTAGAAGTAAGGCCTACTAAATTGGTTAGAGGAAGAGGACTCTGCCAATATATTGTTCAAGACACAGAAGCATCAATGTCAAAAGAAACAGAGGATGAAATTGTGTTAAAACTCCAAGAACCTGATCAAGACTCTAGGGTTAATGACAGGATATAGTTCATGAAGACTGGTATCTTCCCTAGTATGCTTTGCCTTGATAAAAGAATGTACTATAGACAACAAGGAATTTATTTTGTGTTAATTGATCACATTTTGTTTAAAAGAAATTTTGATGGGATCCTAGTAAGATGTGTTGAAAATGATGAAGCTCAAAATATATTACTTGAATTCCATCATGGAACCTTAGGAGGACACTTCTTGGCAAAAACTACTACCATCAAGATTATGTAGGCTAGTTATTACTGGTCCACACTGTTTACAGATTGTCATCAAATGGTCAAGAAGTGCCAGGCTTGTCAATTCTATGTTGGAAAGAGAAGGAATGTAGATTTACATCTGAGTCCCATAATTCTAGATGAACCCTTTGTATAGTGGGGTTTAGATTTCATAGGAATGATCAATCCAGTCTCAAGTATGGGATAAAAATGGATACTCATTGTAACTAATTATTTCACAAGATGGAGTGAGGCAGTCCCAGTTAAAAAAGCCACTGAGAAGGTAATTCTAGATTTTCTGGAAGGAATAACCACAAGATTTGGCTCACCCCGCACTATTATATCTGACAATGCTAAAGCATTTTTGGGTACCAAACTATCAGAGTTTGCTTTAAAAAATGATATATATTTGAAGAATTCTTCCAACTATTTTTCGCAAGGTAATGGTTTAGCAGAATCTATGAATAAGAACTTGATTGGACTTATCAAAAGAATAGGAGCTAATCATCAAAAGGAATGGCATAAACATCTCAATTGGGCACTATGGGTAGGCAGGACTACACCGAAGCAAGCAACTAAGATGTCTCCTTATGAACTGGTTTATAGCAAGAATGCAGTTATGCCACTAAGTATAGAAATCCCTTCTTTATAGTTGATTAAGCAATTGGAGATAGAAGAAAATGGCCCAATGCATATGAGGCCTGCTGAGCTGCTAGAAGTACAAGAGAAAAGAGAGTTGGCACATGAATCCTTGATGAATCGTCAGCATACCATAAAGAGTTGGTTTGATCGAAAGACTTCCAAAATAAAATTTGAAGTCATGTCTTTGGTTTTGAAATGAGATGAAAGAGCTTCTAAGCCATGAAGACACAACAAGTTTGATTCACTTTGGGCTAGCCCTTTTAAGATTCATGCTTACAAGAAATAGAATGCATTTGAGTTGGAGAATATGGAAGGAGAACCTGAAGAGATTCCATTCAATGGGATCTTCTTGAAAAACTTCACATAATTCCAATTTCTATCCCTGTATCATAGTTAATTAGGTTTATTTCAAGTTTTGTTCCTTTCATGTTTTGTTTTTCCCACTTTCTTTTGAATAAGTGTTCTAGGAAGATGTGTCCGCAACACATAGGCCTCTATATCTGGTAGTTGCACACTCCTCAAAGTTGTTAGGCGGTACCCGTACTTCAAGGAAGATAACCAATCATTTCAAAGGATTACCACCTTTAATGCTAAGTCAGTGTATAATCTGTGTGGATTGGAATGATACACTAACTGTCACTTTTGTGTATCTATTAGTGTCATTAATTAGAAATGATGGGTCATTTAATACATTATTAATGCCACTTCTGAGTCAAGTAGTTAAGTATCTCAATAGTTTGTAGTTTCCATTCTTATTTCAATTCACTCAGATTTCATCTGCCCGCGTCAAGAGTTTCAACCTCTATTGGAAAGTTCTAGTTGAAATTTGAGCCTAGTTGCAGTTTTTTTTAGCCCTTGAATGATAGGTAGAAATGGAAGAAGGGAAGTCACCAATGGAAGGTCTTTTTGATTTGCCAAAAAAATGGAAGAATGGTAAGGCCTACACATCTATGAAGACATAACCAAGAATCAATTAACCAAGGACTAGAGCCTTGGAGTATGCAAGAAGTGTCAACCCTTCATGGATTGATGATTATGTAGACGACATCTTTGACACCCAGATGACCAAAAATACAAAGAATTTGAGAGAAGGGGCACACATAAGATGTCTCCGATGAGTAGAAAAGGGAGAATCTAAAACTTTTGGCATGAGGATTTTGACCTCTTAGTTGGCTTAGGTTTTAGTTCCTGCAGTTCACCCTTATCCTGAGCCGGTCTGTATGTGCACAAATTTGTTCGACCCACAAACCTCAATAATTCAGAATAGGAATTTCATTCTCCATATAAGCCTTAAGGCAATTTAGGACATGTTGGTCCTATATCACGACCAGAATGCTACTTTCTCCACTATACCCAAGTTGCAAAATATATGGAATGATGTTCACAGTAAAGTTAGGTTTCTAAATACTGAGATGCACTTAGATGAAGACAACACCCAATTGCCTGTATTACCTATAGCCTGAGGTTAGTTCAATGCTGATGTGTAAGGTGCCCTCTCCATACTAGCTTTCATTTTTGGTCGAGATGAAGATGCAAGCATGTATGACTGGAAATTGGCAGCCATCTTTAGACTCAAAATGGTAGACAAGTCTACCGAGTACAGATTTGATTTCTTGGAGCATATCTCCTGGGCCATTAGTGAACAGCTATCTAGTTTCTCTAAATTGCATACTTTCAGGTATTCAGTATATCTTTTCCATTTAATCTTGTATCAAAATTATCATCTCTTTAAGCGGTATATGCAGTTAGATATGTATGACCCTAAGGTAGGTAGAAGAAAAACCATTCCAGTGTCAACATGAACTCATGTCCTCTTTGAAACCTCAGACCCTTATGAATTTGCTGAGTGTTTTGTGGCACTTGTTTTTGAACAATTCAAATCTAAAGTTGTTGTGAATAGAATGACAAGTTTGAAGGGCTTCTTAGTTAATTCCAAAGTTCCTTATGACTTTTTCTTTGGTGCCCAATTTACAATTATTAGGCTTCATGGTTTTGCTGGTGAGTCTATTTTTCTCCCAAAAGTCTTGACCCCTAGAGTTATAGCATTGGAAGTAGGCCATTAGTTGTCTATTATTGATAATAATTTTGGTACTAATAAGAGGAAAAAGAAATTCTATAATATCCCTTGGAGTAAGGAGTTTAAGATAAAGAAAAGAGAAACTAAAAATCTCCTATTAAGGAAACTGGCAGCCTATGGTTTTGTGATAGTTCAGGATAAATGGAACTATGCTCCAGGAAGTTTCTTGGCATCTTGGATTGTGATTAATAATGTCTCCACTAGTTTCATTCATGAGACTCGGGCTTTTTGGGAATAGAGGAGGTCACCAAAACAAGATACCCCAGAGTTCTATGTGGAGCTCAAAGATATCCCTGATGAAGGTCCCAAGCCATGGAAAATGTTTTACACTTGTTAGCAAGAGTATGATCCTAAGAGGCTCATGACACATGGTTTGAGAATGACACTCAAGAATAAAGATTGGAGCAGTGAAAAGATAGTGGCCTACTAGAAGTATATGCAAGAAATTGCTGAATTCATCCATACTTTTGGGGGAGTTTCAACAGATGAGCAATCGGAGAGGCTATGGGATGATTATCATATGACTCCTGTATCTAGCCTAGACACAAGAAATCTTTCAGGCCACTCAGAAGAGTTGGAAGAGGTAGAAGAGATAAATGAATAAGAGAAAGCAATGGAACAAGGTCCTAGAACTCCTTGGACTCAAACTCTCAATGTTATAGAGAAGTAAAAAACTATGCAACCATCATCTCATGGGACCCATATAGCTTCGGCATTGGGGGGTCTTGGAGTGGCAATTTCTCAACAAACATTCGTGTCAATAGAAGAGGCATTAGAGGAGGAAGACCCTAAAGACACAGTTGGAAGGCCCTTAAAAGAAGGCGCAATCTAGTATTGCAGGAAGAAACTTAGGGTGATGTCTTGGTGGCCCTGTAGCAACAAGTTCTAACAACTACGAATGCTCGTCCAAGTAAATATTCCTCCTATTTCTCCTTTTTCATCTTCTTCCTTAATAGGGATGGCAACCCAAGTTACCTATTCTTCCATGTCTCCTACCACCTCTACTGTGCCTTTACAATCTTTTGTTCTTACTGCTAGTTTGTTAGCCTTAACATCATCACAGTCCATTTCATTTCCTTTGTTTTCCCCATCCATGCTGGAGTGCTAGAAATGGTCAAGGAACTTTGTATGTATTAGTATGATAGAGAATCTCTAATGAGCTGGCATAGCTTAAGTCTGCCCTCAATTTTCTTCTCAAGGCTTAGTTACTATGTGAAAAAGTGGAGTCTTTAGTTGAGGCTATTTTATCCATTGTTTCTTTGAGAGTCTCAAACTCCCAGCTTTTGTTACAAAAATTCTATGATGTGACTAATGAAGCCTTGCTAGCAGTAGGAGTGAGTGACATAATGGTTGCATCTAAAAAGGTAAATAAGGTTCTTAGTTGCAATGAAGCCACAACAACATGCAAGACACTTCCAGATATTCTAAAGGAAGGAGTCAAATGTATGAAGGGGCATATTGAGAAACTAGTACAGATGGGACTCCCATTTTCTTTACCAAATCATAACATAGTCTTAATGACTGACCAAATAAAGGAACTCCTGTTGTTGAATCAAAAAAACCAGACTATTTTTCAAAGTCTGAGTGACTCATCAAGTGTGCAGGAGGTGGAATCGGTTCTCATTCCTATGGCCTAGCTTGAATTTCAGTTGCCTTCAGTGGTACAAATTCTCTTGTCCTTCTCTCATAAGGACATTATCAATTTGGATCTTTCTTTCTAGGCTTTATAGAAGAGACATGTCTTGTTAGACTCATAATGGTCTGGGTATCAAGTTGCCTTGCAAAAGTTGTAATTTTCTGGGCTGTGGCAGTGCAATTTTGAATTTTTGAATTTTTGTATACTTTCTAGGTTCTTTCTATGCATGTACAAAGTCCCGATTAAGTTGCCAAGAACTATAGAGTTAAAACTCTACATTTTGTTGCATCAATTCTCAATGGCAAGATACTTATATATTATTGGCCTAGTAGTTTGTTTTTGTTTTGCAAGTTGTAGCCCGATGCAAGTCATAGCCCATGTGGAATCACTAAGTGTCACACAGTGGGATTGTGAAGAAACAAGGGTTTGTGAAGCTGTGGAATGTGCCATGTGGCGTGGTAATTGAAAGAGCCTGGCATAGTGTCTAGTTATAGCAGAAAGTGCCAAGTGTCTCCTTTCGAGTTTGCAAGTTTTTTATAGTTGTGGAATGTGCCACATGTTTGTGTTGCATTCCTTTCCCTTTTTATTTCATAAAGTTTCTAAGTTGTGCAAAGTGTGCCACTTGTCGTGATGGTGGGAACTTTTAATAAAGCATCTCAAATGTATAGGGAGTTTGTTGCATGTCTCTATGGCAGTAAAGTGGAGCCCGCCACGTGTCCCCCTTTCTGCAGTATGTTAAGGTGTTGAAGTAAATATGGTGGGCCCACGAAACTAATAGTTATTTTGTAAGTTGCAACAAAATGTGCCTAGTGTAGTGACCAGAGGCATTTGAAGAAAAGAAACAAAGTGCTTAGAAGAAGCGCCAACCTATTGTGTGTTCCAGTTTGAAGCTAGAGGATGTTTCCATGTATCATAAGTATCAATTAAGGTAAAGAGAAGCCGAAGGTGCCAAGTGTCAATATGACACACATCTAAAAGATATTAAAGGAGCCGAACCCAATGAGCATGAATGCGCCACGTAGCAACTTTTGAACTATTTGGAAGCCCACAGAAGAGGCCATATATCCCAATAGAACTGGTAGTTGTAAACCATATGTTTAGCACCAGTCAACCAATCAGAATGCAAGTATAATATAGAGGTAGATTTAGTAAGATTTCCTGCATGTAGCCAGTCCTAGTTTAGTTTTGCAGATGGTTAAATATCCTAACGACCATTAATGTCTCGAGCCTCTCTTGCTGCTATAAATATGAGGATTCTGTAACTGATAAAAGATGTCTAGAGATTCTGAAATAGAAGAATATATAGGAGAAGAGATTTTTTGTAGTGTGACTGGAGTATATCATTTTGTCTTTGTAGTTGTTTTAGAAAGAAAAGCATCGTATATCTGTGCATGTTATGTGCCTTATGTTTTATGTCGAATCAATTAATGAAGAACATCTGTTCTGTGCTACTTGGTGATATTTTCTATCTTTGTTGCAAATTCTCTAAGTTTAGCCTCTGAGTTTAAATCTGTTCATCAACTGTTGTATTAACCATGCTCACTGCTCTTTAATATAGCAAAAATCATAAAAGATTTAGTCATTGTGTTGATTGTTAAAACAAATATAAGTCTGGCACATCACCTTAGAAGTTACTTTTTATTGTATCTGTAATCTTGTCTCTTTTCCCTTTTCCCAAAACCCCATTGAAGTAGAAGATCCATCTTCTATAAAATATAGAGGTCATTCTGAGAGTCATCCCATGTTCTCAGAATCTCTGATGTTGGTTCTTAAACTCACACAATTTTATACATCAACAGGTTGTATAGTTAGTTTCAGTGATAAAAATTAGAAGGTTTCAAGAGGTGCCTTAATAGTAGAAAAAGGTGTGAAAGTAGGCAACTTATATATTTGTATAGGTCATATTGTTTCTTCTACTTTAGTTGTTGTAGAGAAAAACCAAACAGGTTCAGGAACAGTTGCTGCAGGTTTGTAGGAAGAGACTAAAACAGTTGTTGCAGGTTCTAAGATAGCACTGTAGCATAATAGACTTGGGCATATGAGTGAAAAAGGTATGAAGTTACTTCATTTTAAGAAAGTTTTACCAGCTTTAAAATGTATTAATATGGATTTCTGTGAATGTTGTGTGTATTGCAAACAAAAGAGAGTTAGTTTTCTCAAGGATGGGAAGCAAAAGAAAGATGAAAAGTTGGAACTTGTGCATACAGATGTATGGGGACCAACTTAGGTATCTTCTCTTGGTGGCTCTCGATATTATGTTACATTCATAGATGATGCAACTAGGAAGGTTTGAATTTATTTCCTTAGGCAGAAATCTGATGTATTTGAAACATATAGTAAATGGAGAAGCTTGGTTGAGAATGATACGAGTAAAAGATTAAAATGTATCAAATCTAATAATCGTGGTGAGTATTGTAGGAAAGAATTTAAGGTTTATTGTTCCTTTAAAGAAATTTGTAGGTAGAAAATGGTTCCACGGACTCCACAAGAAAATGAAGTGGCTGAGCGCATGAATAGGACAATAATGGAGCATGAGATTGCATGTTGGGCTGCCTTTAAACATGTGGGTAGAGGCTGTCAATACCGCTGTATATTTAATTAATAGAGGTCCTTCAGTTCTTTTGGGCTGTGGTATTCCAGAGGAAGCATGGATAGGTAAGAAGGTGAGTTATTCTTTTCTCAAAACCTTCAGATGTGAAGCATTGGCACATGTAGATTCTGAAATAGAACCAAGATGGATGCAAAATAAAAAAAAGTGTATCTTCGTTGGATATGGCATTGATGAATTTGGTTATAGGCTTTGGGATGTTGAAAATATGAAAATTGTGAGAAGCAAGGATGTTGTATTCAATGAGAAGGTGTTGTACAAAGATCAGTTGTAGTAGTATGAGAAGAAAGAAAAAGATTATGTGGTGCTAGATGATACTCTAGATACTGATGTTCCAGTGGTTCCTCATGTTCTGGAATAGAAACAAGAAATACCACAAACTCCAGTGAATGTTAGATGGTCAATAAGTCTAATTAGACCTCCTGAAAGGTTTTCTCTCTCTTTATATTCTATTTTGTTAACAGATGCTAGAGAACTGGAAGGGTATGATGAAGCTATGTAGGTGGATACAAAGGTTCATTGGGAGCTTGCAATGAAAGAAGAAATGGACTCCTTGCTAAAAAATCAAACTTGGGAATTATGTAATTTGCCTGCAGGTTAAAAGGCTTTACCAAACAAATGGGTTTATAGGCTGAAAGAAGAAGATGGAAGTAAGAAAAGATTTAAAGCTAGGTTAGTTGTAAAAGGATTTCCACAAAAAAAAAGTATTGATTTTGATGAGATTTTTTCTCTAGTTGTTAAGATGACTTCTATTCGTATTATTTTTAAGTATTGTGGCTGCTGAAGATTTGCATTTGGAATAGCTAGATGTGAAAACTACCTTTCTCCATGGTGATTTGGAGGAGGAGATATATATGGAACAACCATAGGGATTTGAGGTCAATGCTAAGGAGAAATTGGTGTGCAGATTGAAGAAGAGTTTATATGTCTTGAAACAAGCACCTCGGCAATGGTATCTAAAATTTGATAGTTTTATGGCTAAGCAAGGCTACAGTTAGTGTAATTCTGATTATTGTGTTTATTTTAAGAGATTGGATAATAACAACTACATTATTTTATGTTTATATGTTGGTGACATGCTTGTAGCAGGGTCTAACATGGATCACATAAGAGAGTTAAACATCAGTTAACACAATCATTTGCTATGAAGGATTTGGGGGTAGTAAAACAAATCCTTGGTATGGAAATTTGCAAAGATAGGAAGAACAAAAAATTATGTTGAAAAGGTGTTGCAGAGATTCCATATGGATAATACAAAAGCTATCAGCACACCTTTGCCTAGTTATTTGAAATTGACTAAGGAGATGTGTCATAAGACACAAGAGGAGGAAGAAAAAATGTCCAAGGTACCATATGCTTCAGCTGTAGGAAGTTTAATGTATGCCATGGTATACATGAGACGGATATTGCACATGTTGTAGGAGTCATAAGCATGTATATGAGTAATCCCAGATTAGAGTATTAGAATGCAGTAAAATAGATTCTTAGATATTTGAGAGGTATATCCACTAAACACTTATGTTTTGGGAGCTCTAATACTGATTTAACAGGGTATGTGGACTTAGATTTGGTAGAGGATATTAATACTAGGTGGAGTACTACAAGTTATGTCTTTAATATAGGTGGGATAGCGATGAGTTGGATTTCTAGGTTGCAAAAGGTGGTTGCTTTATCCACCATGGAGGCAGAGTATGTAGATACAATAGAGGCAAGCCAGGAGATGATATGGCGACAATATTTCATGGAAGAATTGGGAAAACAATAGGCTAACAGTTATTTGTTTACAAACAGTCAGAATACCATACATCTTGCAAAGAATTCTGCCTTGCATTCAAAGACCAAACACATATAGCTAAGGTATCACTTAATCCGGTTGGTGTTGGATGATGCACAGTTACGGCTGGAATAGATACATACAAATGAAAATTCAATGGATATGTTTATGAAGGTAGTGATAAGAGAGAAGCTAAGCTCCTATTTGTTGGGAATTAAGGTGTCTCAACCTTTGCAAATTCCTAATGTTGTATTTATTTCCCGTTGAGTTGGCATTGTCGGCATCTTGTGTACATGCAGCAAGATAGATTTTGGTGACTTTGGCAGCCATGGTTTCCCCCTTGAATAATTAATGGGGGTTTTGGGGCAGCGCCCCCAAGACAGGGTCAAGGGGTGTAGTCCCTTATGGGGTTTGGCGCGCTCCCTGTCGTGGTACAGGGTGGGGTTGAGGGGCAGTGCCCCCGTGGGGGCTCGAGGGCAATGCCCCCAAAACCTTAAATGACTTTTATTTAATGACAAGTGTTGGTGAGTATCTTTGCATGAAAGAAAGGCATCTTTGGGCAGTCAAGGGAGGTTATGACATGTTGTAAGAGGAATATGATATTTTTAGTTAGTGTATGACAGATTCTCTTACAGCTATAAGTGTTGTCAGTTATGATGGATTCTATGACAACTGTAAGGTGCGTAAGAGCATCTATCATAGCCTATCTTGGGACAAGGCGCCCACATTGGGATGGGATGTTGGACAAGTGTCCTTAGGCATGGGTTTTGGGGCATGAGTCCAAGATGGATGCCCATCTCTAGAAGGTTCTATATTTGTCTTGTAAATTCTATAAAAATAGGTGCTTGGATGGGAGATATATATTTTTTGTACAAGTACTGTTATGCTGCCAGAATATCTTCAGATTTGACCTTTGAAGACTCCTGGAAGAGCATTGGCTCTGAAACTGTATTGTGATTTGTTATTGTTTACTGTAATACATTTGAGTTGTGTTTTGGAGTGTGGGGTTTTTCAGCCATAAGGGTTTTCCCCATGTATATCTTGTCTCTCTCTCTCTCTCTCTCTCTTCTATCTATTTTTGTGTGTATGTGTATTGTTGCAATATCTTTGTTATTGTGTTAATAACACTGTAACCAGAAAGGTTAATTTGAATTTACACTCTACTTCCCTCATTAGATTAGTGTAGGAAGTGTGTTTTACGTACCTTACTTCCTTTCAGTTGGTATCAAAGCTTGATCACCTTTGGTCCTAGTTGTTGGGTAGGGGTTTTTTGAGCTAATCTTAGTTTGAGTGGGAGTCCTGTGTAGAGTATTTTATAATCTTGTTGCAAGAAAGAGATGGCGGGCACATCTGGAAGAATCGAGGTGGAGAAGTTTCATGACACTAATTTTGAGTTGTGGAAACTCAAGATGGAAGACCTACTTGTTGATTGTGACCTATGGGAAACTGTATCCAGTGTAAAACCAAGCATAATATCACAAGTAAATTGGGATCTCAAAGATTGGAAGGCTAAGGGTCTCATAAGACTTAGTTTAGTTGATTCCGTCATGTTAAATGTCCATGAGGAGAAGAGCACAAAAGACCTTTGGAAGAAGTTGGGTGATGTTTATCAGGCTAAATCCTTAGTGAACAAACTTTTTCTAAGAAAGAAGTTGTTTTCTCAAAGGATGGAGGATGGAGGATCGGTTGCAGATCACCTGAATGCTTTTAACATGCTAGTTGCACAATTGACATCTGTTGGTGTGAAGATGGAGGAGGAGGATCGTTGTATGACCTTTCTTTGTTCTTTGCCAGATTCATGGGATCATCTTGTTATGGCTATTGGAAGCACCATATCCACATTCAAAATGGATGAAGTGGTATCTTCATTCTTATCTGAAGAGATTTAGAGAAAGTCTTCTAAGGTAGCCAAAGAGGCTCTTGCGGTTTGTGGAAGACCCAAGGAGAAAGGGAAAAAGAAGGACAAGAAAAATGAGAAGGGAAGATCCAAATCTCCTAGAAAGTCCAAGGCTCTCTATTGGAACTGTGGCAAAACTAGAAATTTCTGAAAGGAATGCAAAGAGGAGAAGAAAAAGAAGAAGAAATCTCCTGATTTAGATTGTGACAAGTCAAAAGATGATGGTGATGCCTTCATCGCAGCCCTGGCCACTCATGCATTTGATGATGTGTGGTTGATTGAATATAGTGCATCATGCCACATGACCTCGCATCGTGACTAGTTTACAAAATATGAAGAGTTCGATGGTGGAAGAGTGTACCTGGGTGACGATTCTCATCTAAAGATTGTTGGTCATGGAAGAGTCTCAATTTGATTCCCTAATGGATGAGTGAAGGGGATCACTGGGGTTATGCACATCATAGGCCTAGCAGGGAACCTACTTTTTGTAAGTATGTTGAATGATGCAGGTGTGCAAGTTGTTTTTTTGAAGGATGGATGCAAGATGACTAGAGGATCTGTGGTGCTTGCTAAGGGTACTCAGAGAGGTACTCTATTTTAGCTAAAAGCATGCACTTCATAGTGTAATAGTTCTTCTGACTCAAAGAAAAGAGTTGTAGTCACTTCATCTCCACCATTTGAACAAGCAGTGAAGAAATCTGTTGTAACTAGTTCTGATGGTGGTGCACATGCTATGGAAGCTAAGCTTCCTATTGAAAAGACTATGTTATGGCATTTGAGATATGGCCACATTGGTGAGAAGGGTCTGCGTACCCTAAAAAATAAAAAACTTTGTTGAGGGGTTAAATGATTGTAATCTTGAGTTTGACTTTAACGAACATTGCATTTATGGAAAGCAAAACTGTGTTTAATTTTACTCTAGTTCTCACAAGTCTTCTGGTGTATTGGATCTTATTCATTCTAATGTGTTTGGTCCTGTTAATGTTCCTTCGATTTCAAAATCTATATATTTTGTATCTTTCATAGATGATTACAGTAGAAGGACATGGGTTTATTTTCTCAGAAGCAAGACTAAAGTCTTTAGTCGATTCAAAGAGCTTAAATCTTTTGTTGAGAATCAGACTACCAAAAAGATTAAGTTTTTGAGAACTGATAATGGTGGTGAGTTTTATTTGGCAGAGTTTGAGAAGTTCTGTAAAGAGCAAGGGAATGAAAGACATAAGACAACTCCTTATACCCTGCAGCAAAATGGAGTTGTAGAGAGGATGAATAGGACCTTGATGGAGAAGGCTAGGAGTATGTTTAGTGGAGCAAGCCTCGAACAAAAGTTTTGGGCTGAAGCTATAGCCACTGCTTTCTATCTGGTAAATAGATCTCCTACATTAGCTCTTGTTGGTAAAACACCTATGGAGGTGTGGTCTAGTAAGAAGCCTTCAGTTAGACATCTTTATGTTTTTGGTTGTGAGGCATATGCACATGTGCCTAGGGAGAAATGGTCTAAATTGGAGAACAAGGTTGTTAAGTGTATCTTCATTGGCTATGGTGTCAGTGTGAAAGGATACAAGCTTTGGGATCCTATGGGTAAAAAGGCGTTGTATAGTAGAAGTGTTATCTTCAGAGAGCTAACACCATCTTCCATTGTTCTACAACTAGAACAGACAGAAAAAAGAGAGGATGCAGTTCAGTTTCCTTCTACCCCTGAGAAGACTGAATAGACAGACCCTGTGAGACCTGATGATGAGGAGAGCTCTAGCAGCTTTGAAAGATTAGAAGAAGAAGAAGCAAAACCTCAACCTCAGCCATTGAGGAGGTCTACACGAACAAGAAAGAAATCTGATAGGTTTGGTTATTCATTGCTTGATTCTAGTTGTGCTTTTGCTTTACTTGCTAACATTGATGAACCTAGAACTGTGTTAGAGGCTATGGGTATGAAAGATGCAGGTTCCTAGAAGGAGGCCATGGAAGATGAAATGGCTTCATTGGAAAAGAATAAAACATGGGACTTAGTGCCTTTCCCTGAAGGATAGAAACCTGTTCGATGCAAATGGGTGTTCAAGAAGAAATTTGGTGCAGATGGTAGCATTGAAAAGTACAAGGCCAGACTGGTTGCAAAGGGGTACTCACAAGTGGAGGGAATTGATTATGGTAAAATTTTCTCTCCCATTGCAAAGATGAAATCCACTTGATTTCTGTTATCTCTTGCAGTAGCTTATGACTTAGAGGTGGAGTAGATGGATGTGAAGACAACATTCCTTCATGGTGATTTGGAGGAAGAAATCTACATGTCATAGCTAGAGCATTACATTGTTAAAGGTAAAGAAAATTTGGTTTGCAAGTTGAAAAAGTCTATGTATGGTTTGAAGCAGTCTCCTAGGATGTGGTACTTGAAGTTTGATGCCTTTGTGTTGTCAATTGGATTTTTGAGACCAAAATCGGATCACTGTGTATATTATAAGTTTGATGGTGATCATATTCTCATTGTTGCATTATATGTTGATGATATGATGCTTGTTAGGAAGGGTAAGAATATGATTTCTAATTTTAAGTCTCAGTTGGCAGCACAGTTTGAAATGAAAGATTTAGGGGTAGCCAGGTGTTAGGACAATAAAAATTTAAAATTTTTACTATCTTTTCACTCCACCATACTTGAACAAATCCTAAAAAACATTCCAAAAACCATAGTAAAAATTTAATGTATCTCACAGGTCAATCTACCGGCAAGATGTTGTGTTGCTTACATGGATACATAAGGAATCATTTGAAAATAACCATCGGTGTGAGAATAGAGATCAGGAAGAGATTTATAGAAGTCACCGATGGAATAAGTAATACCGATGACCTTTCATCGGCAAGAGAACCAGGTAGTCATACCGATTAGTATGACTGATAATTATCGGAGGATCCTTCAAAAGCTACCCCGATGGTATATATCATACCGATGAAGTATTTCGGCAAGAGTATCACTGAACATCCTGTGGGGGCAATGAAACAAATAGCCATCGGCAAGAAAGGAATTATCAGGATGAGAAATAAATGAGTTTCCAATACACAATGTCTTGGTGAAAAGAGAGTTGTCGGTGGGACTCACAGCGATACAAATATCTATCGGGATGACTCAACATATCAGGATAAAGGAATTAGGTCTTGCCGACTCACAAGTCACGGCGATCAAAAGGTGTCAGTGACACTTTAATAGACTCTATCCGATGAGGAATATGAAATGACCATTGGGGAGATGATTTGGATCGGGTTACCTTTTAAAAGCTATCCCAATAGTATATCTCATTCCGATGGGGATGAATTCATACCTATTGATAAGAAGTTCTAGTTATAGTGGGAAGACATTTACAAAGTCATTCCGATCCAAAGTAAAGATGACTATCGGTAAGACGACAAAGCTCGGGGAAACATAAATATGTTATCCCGATAGTATTGATCACCCCAATAAACAAATTATCGGTGAGACTCTTACCGATAGTTATATTGGTAAGACTCATTGTGTCGGAGGGAAATCTAAATCACACGGCGATGAAATAGGTCTTGCCGATGGTCACGCCAATTGATTGTTCGCGCCATAAAAAGTATTAAGGTCGCCCAAACATTTTAAAAATCACACCGATAAGAGGAGTTATGGTGATGTGACATTTCACAGCGATGAACATTGAATTGATCAGACAATTAAATACAAACGGCTACGAAATCCTTTACGATCATGATAATTGCAAGGTCGTTTGAGAAAAGAGTACAGAGGAATTCTTAAAAGCAAAAGCAGAGGATTTTGATTACAGCCACTGAACGACAGGTACATACATACAAACCATCATATAGCCTGTGTTTAAATTTTTTGCCAAAGTTTTAAATATGGAGACTTCGGGACAGGGAAAAGGAAGAAAATCACAAGGGGAAACCAGTAAGTCTAAAAAATAGAAAATTGAACAAACCCCTAAGGAAAAAGTAAAAGACAGAAAACTCAATCGGGACTTAATTGACCAATTGCCTGGGTCAACTCCCAAGGCCAGAAGGTCTGCTTAACTCAGGGTAGAGGTTAAAAAATTAGAAGATAAACATAAACGCCTGGGAGATATTTGGGCCCCAATCAGGGGATATTAGCTTTTTAGATTCCATTATAATAGAAGGTTTAGGAATGCTCCTGTGTCAAACCCATGGCACTTGAATTTGGGAAAACTGGTTGTACCTAACATATTCCTAAATGTGGAACTCCTCCAACTACTTGCCAAACATTATAATTCAAGCCTAAAAGCCCTCTGTAACCCACAAGGAGAACCAATTGTACATTTGTCAAAGAATGCTATTTGCAAAGTTTTTGACCTAGATGATTTATGCACTGTCCCTATTATCTATGAAGATCTTGAGAAAGAATATTGGAGAATGGATACAACTTACAATGGATGGAGGTTGCCCATTCATAGGCCCAGGGTTGAAGGAGAAGTGATGCCCTTGACTGAAAATGATGGTCCTCCCTTTCATGTAGCCATATTTGAACCATATATACAGTATACCTATTATTCTATGGGCCAAGTCCTTGGTTCAAAGGTCCCCAAGTTCATGACTATCCCTCTAATGGTCATAGCCTCTGACATTTAGTGTCACAATGTGAGGCAATTTGATTATGCCTCCTATATTGCTAATAGAATGGATTCTGGCTTATCTGCAATAAGAAACAATGCCCCAGCATGCTCTTTTGAGCATTACTCAATGCTTATGCACATGGTGTTGTATTTCAGCCAGGAAGTAGGGTTATGGCCAAGTGAGCTTAAAATTGTTGCTACAGATAAGAGAGGGGAAAAGATACCCATACAAATGTGGACTAGAATATGGGAAAGTAGATATGCCCACTCCAACTATGCCCAGTTTGAAGAACACTCTGTAAAAGTGCTATACAGGTATTTTAACCACCCCTGTGAATATTCAATTTCTACTGAAATAAAAAGATTCCTCAAGCCGAAGGATTTTGGTGGCCCCCCTACTGTCACCCATAATTGGGGAGACTGGTACTGCTTTGAGGATGCTACTATGATCAGAGTTTATGGTTTTGAGGATGCTCCATTCATATTGCCCAAGACTGTCCCTGACAGGCTTGCATACTTAGAAATAATCAGGCAAATGCATTGCTCAAATGTAATGCATCTGAGTTCACATGATAAACAATCATTTATGCCCAGCACTTTATGTTTTGGAGATTTTACTGTGGTTTCAAAAGAAGGTTACAATCTCATTTTGGACTAATTAATGCACTATAATATGAGGAGTACTGAGGCCAGGAAAGGGTTTGACCCTGAAGGTTTTATTGACTCTGCATGCAGGAAACAAAATCTTAGTGGATACATGCACATACATTATCCACATGACGATGTTATTAGAAACTTAGAAGAGGCTGAAGTTGAATTGGTGATAGAAAAATATAACAGGGAGTTAGGTGAAAAGAAAAAGCAACTACCAGAGATTGAAGTTGTATCATCTGAGGATGAAGAAATGGCAGATCAAGAATAGCCACAGGACAAAATAGCAGAAATGTCCAAAAGGAAAATGCTACAATATCAGCCCACTGTTGTGCTACATGATGAGGAGGGGACTGCTGATGAGGATCCACGCCAAACAACTTATGATTCTTTCATCTCTGATGATAAATTTATTCAGTCAAAAGAATTTAAGTCATTCTTGTATAAATACAAAGGGAAAGAGATCAGAGAGTTAGTAGATGATGTTTCTGCTGATAATGAAACATAATTGTTAGATATGCTGAAGGTAACAGTAGATAAAGAGATGTAGGGCATGACACCTAGCAGGGGTAGACAGTTGCTTAAGGATGCAGGGGTTATGATTTTTCTCGGCCTTGATTTAAATTCTTCTTTGGTTTTTGATAGTTTTCTGAATAGTTCAAATGATAAGTATAAACTTACTCCAGAAGGAGTTAATGAAGTATATATGGGAACAAGATACAATAATGATGAAAATTCCTTAATGATTTGGGTGTTATATCCTCCCCATAAGAAGACGACCATCATAGATACTAAAAAGACTTTTGGCCATGTCATGACTTTGAAAGCAGGGGAAACTGACCCTCTGATTACTGCAGACATTGGTATCAATGTTGCAAAATTGAACAAGGCACAAGCTCAAATGTTGATCAAAGAGAGAGATGCATACAAATTGAGCTGTGAAAGATTGACAAAAGAAAATGATTACTTGAAGGATGCTGTTAAAAGTACTTTTGGCCAATCCACAAAAAGAATAACTGAGGGTGAGAGCTCACAGGGCACTCAAGCATTATCCCCTGACCAGGCAACACAAATTTAGATAGATGCATTTGTTACAATACTGCAGAGCAGGTATGCAAACATGGTACGGTGGTTAAACCTGTTTTGGGATAACTACTCAGAAAATCACAAAGCAATTAAAGAACATGAAATACTTGAACAGAGAATACAGGAAAAATTGATTGAGATACAAAGCAGAAGTGTTGCTGATAGTATAGATATCTCCGATGCAGGAACATTGCTCAAACAACACCAAAAATACTATGACAAACTTAAAATGCTAAGGAAGGTACTAATGCTTCAAATGCAGGAGTGCCCATGCTATTTAAAGATAATGGAGAGGTAAAGAGCAAAGAAGAATGGATTGTTGATTGTCAAGTCATATTACATGAAGCCACAGGAGCTCTCAAAGACAAAATTTCTGCATCTGGAGAAGCTTGCAGACACCTGGAAAGAATGGTCACACTTGATGTGATTACTAGAAGTGCTATTGAGCTTACTGATTCTCACCGTGATCAGGAGTATTTAGATCACTTGGCTAAAGTTTATTTATGGCTGAATAGAGCCTAATTATGATTATGTAATAGTTGTTAATGCTTGTTAAGTTCCCAAAAGACTTATTGAAGAGTTATGTCTCTTCATAGAAACATCTATATAGGTTCAAGCAATTGGTACTGAAATATCATTAGTAGTAGAATATAAACATATACATAAAATACAATGTCTGATAATGGCCGTGCTGTATGTTTTATTTGAAGAAGAAGTTGAAGTTCTTTGATTCAGTGGTTTTATTTTGGCATCAGTTGTTTGTTAAATTTATTCAGTTATATGGTTGTCTCCATTTCTGCATTTCTTTGTTATTCAGATTAACATATCAAGTATATATTTGATCTGTCAATACACATTTGTTGTATTCGTGTGATTAAATAGGTTGGTATCCATTTAAGGAATTAAACCCTTCTGACTTAGTCACAGTAGCATAGAAGTGTTAAGTTTGGATTACTAAGTAAGAGCCATATAACTAGGATTGCCATTCTGTCTCCATATTGATATTATCAGTCATCCCTTGTGTATTTCACTCAATTGGTTCCTTCAAGAAAGGATTAAATTGCCTTCTGGTGAATAACAAGGAATTAGATCATATTGGTTGGATCATTTAAGAAGAGTATGTCAATCAACTCCTTGCACGTTTATACAAGTTATAAACTAGAATTGTGCCAAACAATTAGAATTATTACCATTAAGAAACCACTAGTCTTAGTCCTTCAATTGACTCTATTATCCAACAAGGTACTGGTCCTATTTAAACTCATTATCCTTTTACCTTGATATTGCTTATACAATTTTTACCAATCACACATTAGGCATTAGATACAAAGTTAATTAGCAATCTTTTCATCTATCCTACATCTTTTTCCATTGTAGATAGATTTAATTACTCCATACATTCACTTTCAGTCTGCTTTAATTTTCCAAGGTTCACCTGCCTAGGTTTAGCAGGACCTGAAGCGTAGGAAATCATCAAACCTTGAAGGTTGATTTCGTCAAGTTAGTTCAAAAACGTTGCAAATCTAAACATAGAGCTTGGCATCCTCTTAGGATTGGCAACCTACATTTTTGAGACCTAACACCAGGTACATTCTAGGAATGGAAATCAGAAGAGAAAAAACTAACAGAAAACTTTGGTTAAGCCAGAGTAAGTATGTGAAGAGCATGTTGGATAGGTTCAGCATGGCAGATTGTAGACCATTATGTGTTCTTGTTTCTTTGGGGACAAAGTTATCTATTAATGATTGTCCAAAATCTCCTAGTGAGGTGGAGGACATGAGCAGAGTACCCTATGCTAGTGTTGTTGGCAGTTTGATGTATGCTATGGTCTGCACAAGACCAGATATTATCCAAGCAGTGGGAGTCCTTAGTCAATTTATGGCTAATCCTGGATGGGTACATTGGGATGCAGTTAAGTGAGTGTTCAAATATTTGAGGGGTACTTCCAAGTATTCCATATGTTATCATGGTAATCTTACAAGACCTCCACATTCTGTTAGTATTCAAGGATTTGTGGATTCAAATTGGGCAGGTGACATTGACAGCAGGAGATCCACCAGTGCCTATGTGTTCACTATGTTTGGTGGTGCTATTAGTTGGATGAGTAAGTGACAACCTGTGGTTGCTTTGTCCATGACAAAAGCTGAGTATATGGTAGAAACTCATGCTTACAAGGAATCCATTTGGCTTAAGAGATTGTGTTCAGATATTGGTGTTTATGCAGGACACATTACGATCTATTATGACAATCAGAGTGTGATTTGCTGAGCAAAGAATCTAACTTTCCATGCCAGAACAAAGCATATTGATGTACAGTTTCACATTGTACGAGACATGGTACAGGATGGGAAGGTGAATTTTGAGAAGGTAGACAATTTGAAGAATTTTATAGATGCATTAACGAAACCAGTGGGTACAGAGAAGTTTAGATGGTGTTCACAGTCTATGGGCCTCTTGGCCCCTAGCAGTTAAATCTTGTCATTGCTTTTGGCCCTTGCAAGGTGTTCGACAAGTGGGAGAATGTTGGGAATTAAGGTGTCTCAACCTTTCCAAATTCTTAATGTTGTATTTATTTATCCCATGTTGAGTTGGCATTGTCATCCTCTTGTGTACATGTAGTAGGATAAATTTTGGTGACTTTGGCAGCCACGGTTTCCCCTTGAATAATTAACGGGGGTTTGGGGGCAGCGCCCCCAAGACAAGGTCAAGGGGTAGCACCCCTTGCGGGATCTAGGGGTTGGGAATTATTTTTCTATTAGCTAACATAAAAAACCCCTATTTTGTAACTGACATTAGTCTTGATAAAAACAAGGGTTAGGGTTTCTGTTGATATTGTATTATAGCATTTGCAATGGTATTGAGTTGCAAGGATTACTAGTTGTAATTGGTTTGATTTGCTAGATAATAATATTTAACTCTTTGTTGGTGGATGTAGCCCGAGTTTGGGTGAACCACGTTAAAAATTATCTCTCACTGTTATTATTTCTATGTATTTTTCATTCTTCTGTTTAATCTTTATTTGTATTTAATTGATATTTTCTACATGTAATTCCTAACAGTTTCAGCCTCTCACTTACTCAACATGAAAAGTTACAAGGGTCTATTCATCAAAAATCACCTAAACATAACATAGAAGTGTTAAAGAGATAATGGAATGCTTTGCATTCCTCCATAAGAGATCTATTTGGCATGCAGTTTTACAGAGTGACTAAGATTAGTATGAGTGAACAAGTTAAGTTCTATAGAAAGTGAAACATATACAAGTCTATCATCAAATCTTATGTGGAGCTTCCACATGTTCCACAATACATTAGGTATGATCCTCATGTAGATATTATTTATTCTCCAATACCACATTAAGTATTTTTGTCTACAAGCAGAGTTCAAGTATAACTATCTTCTGGAGCTACAAACACTTAAGCCACTTCTAAATTAAGAATTTGGAAACTCCATAAAAGGGTGTGTCAATCTGATGAGATGAATAAGTTGACATCATTGATCATGTCCAAAATATTTTTGGCCCTACACTTCACCGCAACTCCACACCATGGGTTCCTAAAGCATTACTTAAGGTTTAGAAGATCCTGTTCTCTAGAGATTGATATATTTCCTATCTTGTGGATGCATAATTTAGTATGATAGTTCTCTGGTAAGATGTATTGATGTTCTTAAGATGGTATATGATGTAATCTTTGGTCTGCACTGAGTTATTGGTCTCTCCCCGGTAGTTGAAAGATGAATAGCTAGTTGTGTCAAGTAGTATGAGCTGACTAGTTAAGATCCTAATGCATGTGGAAGCTTCTGATCAATTTTTCTAAGTGTGAAAGGTATGAAGTAATGTGTTCTAATGATTGTCATAAGGCCTTGAAGTTTGTAACAAATTTTACTATCATTTTACACGTGTTCCAGTCGACTAGTGATGAGCTAAATGTTACACTTCATTTTAGCCTTGCTGCCGACCTAGTCAATGTTTCAAGTTTTTACAGAGGGTATATATAGAAGGTACAATTCATTTGTAAAATTATACATGTGAATATACATGTAGCAGAGTAGAGGTAAAGATATGAAATGTTCTGAATCAATTTAAGGACAAGTATTAAGAAAGAACAATAGACTACACCATCAGCATATAATAGATGTGTTCTTCATAGCAGTCCATATATCTACATCATTATTATTTTAGATTCAATAGTAGTGAGTTGAACATTCTAGGATTGGTAGCTTCCCTAGGTTGTAGACCTAAATCAAATTATGTGTAAGGGAGTAGTTGTTTCCTTGGGTTGAAGCCCTAAAACAATGTTGTAATACTTTTGCAGTAAGCACAATATATTGTGAGCTATTTCTCACCATGGTTTTTCCCTATTATAGTGTTTTCCACGTAAAATCTCTGGTGTTATGTGTTGATCATTGAATTGCATGTTTTCCTTCATGTTTTCAAAGTTATTCAGTTTTATTAGGAAATGTTTAAGTAAAGTTTTGAAGTGTGTTGATTCACCCCCCTCTAAGCACCCCATTGTGTTCAACAATTTGTATAAGAGCCAAGTACCTCTAAGAAGCTTGACCGCTAAGGTAGATCCTCCTCTTGAACACATGGAATCTGAAGTGTTGGACAATGACTTGTTTGCACCTCAACCAGATTTAGAAGGGATGGAACCTAAAGGATGGAAATTTGAGTCTAATGAAAATTAAGTAGATTTTGAAGAACTCAAGACAACTCTTAAAGATCTAGGTGAAGCAAAAGAACAAAACTTGGAATATGAAGATATGCCTAAAAAGGCAAAATAAACAACTAGAAAATTGAAGGCAAAAGCAAAAGAGTCAAAAGAAGAATTAGGTAAACTAAAAACCCTGATAGAAGGAGATAAAAGTGATAAACTCAAAGAGGCAGAAGAAATGATCTCAAACTTGAAGGTCATGGTTGAAGAATAAAAGAGAATTGAAGTCTAGCTAAACATCAAGCTCAATGAGGAATTAGCTAAATGTTCAAAACTTGAGGAAGAAGTTGTCACTATAAAGAAAGAATTGGAAAATGTAAAGGTGTACATTGACAAGGGATTTAAATTGAAAGGATGAACTGATATCCTTGATGAAATAATAAGTTTTTAAAATCCATCAAGAGAAAAAATAGGTCTTGTCTTTGAAAAGGGAAAAGGACCTATAGTCAATACTCCTCCAAACTTATATGAAAACTTTCAATCAAGGGAAAAATCTAAAATCAAGAACGAAGAAGTCTAGATTGAAGAACCTAAAGGAAAAGATTACAGAGTCACAAGGAAATATGAATTCTCTCCTATCCAAAGGCAAATAAAGAATTGAGAAAGAGTTGCTAAATGTAGAAATTAGATGAGCTAGAACTCTGTTAGGTGTTATGCATGCAATAAGATGGGACATAGGGAAAATGAGTACAGAATCAAGATGCCAACGTCTAACAGAAATATGCTCAACCATTTTATAGATATTTCTATACATGTAATAAGTTTGGCCACAAAGAAATTAACTATAAATCAAGGGCAAGAAGAAGTGGAAATTTTCAGCAAGCCATGTGCAACTGTTATGAGTGCAATGAAGCAAGATACCCTTAGAGGTATGAGAAACCCATTGATGTTGCTCCATAAAAGATGGAAATGAACAAAGTATGGAAGGAGAAAGATGTTGGTGATATCTCCGGACCTCTACCTAATATTGGTGGGTCCCCCAGTATCTAAAAGAGAAAGTATTGGGTCAGCGGGTGTTACAACAGTGAAAAATTTCAAACCCATGTTTATGTACAAGATGCAAAATTTTCAGCATATGGACTAGTGCTGGAATGAGAATGATAGGATCAAGGAATTAAAGGAGTTTGACAAAAATTCTAAAGGAAAATCTCTAAATATGGAAAAATGTAGAGGACTTTATGTTTCATAGTGACAAGCAATTCTACTAAGAGGTTTCATGGGCTCAGGGGGAGTTGCTTCTAGAAATTCACCATCCTTCCTTCATGGTGATGCAAGAACACAACATATAGATAATCTTGACAAAATTTTTAGAGCATTTGAAGGATCTATGGAGGATTACTAAAGAATTACAAGGATTTGTAGATGAAAGAGGGGCAAATTAGGTTAAATAGGAACTGCGATTAATGCAGAAGGAAATTGTTGATGGAATAACTATATAGGTGATCCTTGATCATTCCTAATTACATTTGAATGAAAACAAAAGATTGGAGAACTAAAAGGAGATATGACAACATATAGAAAATTTGTTGAGCAAGATTCATCATCACTTATCCAAGTATTCCAAGTAGTTCCTCTAGTTAAAACCCTAGATTAGAAAAAATCATCAAAATGGCTACGTCATTTACTCTGCAATTGATCAACATTAATGAGCAACCCCAACCAAAATTTAAGGAACATCCATACAAGGGAATGGAAGTTGATGGGAGTGGAGCATTATCTAATGTTCCTACCTTTGTAGTTTACATGAGGATGTTAGAATATACATTCATGCAAAGCTTGTGGAAATTAATCATGATAAATTTGAAACCCTAAGGCTTAACTTGCTAGATAATGACAATACACTTTATACGTCTGAATATGCCAACATTAGAGTGAAACATTTGGATGCTTGGAAAGATTTTCTAGATTTTTTTAATGAGCATGATTGGATCAGATATATCCTTAGCAGAATCCATGACAAATTCATATATCTAGACAAACCCTATCAAATAACTAAGGAAGCCATCAGGGTTGTTATAGGATTGTGTTCTATTGGACCTAAACCACAATTGAAATCAATTAAAAATGAAAAAGTCATGGAGTTAACTAGAGTGAGATTTGAGAAAAGGGCATTGACAGTTGATGAGATTGTTGAGCCTAGTGTAAGGTATGTGACAATAGGAATTGAGCTTACAAAATATACTACTATAGCAGAGAAGGATCAACCATAGCTACAACCATACACAATGCCTATCTAATGGCTAAAGAAGGTAAGGACTTTGACTTGTGTGAAGTAATGAAGGAACAACTATTAGAAAATATGATAAAAACAAAGGAGACATGATATCATTTCAAGTATGGTGAACACTGATTATCTACTTGGCATTACCAGGGTTTAAAGGGAAGACATGGTAGCAAGGCAGATTAGTAGCAACACAAATAAATGAATACATAAGGAGCTTTGACTCACAAAAATACAAAACTATTTTCTGGGGCTTCTTCAAAAACTTCTAAAGTGAGATGCATAAAAGGGAAAGAATTTCTTTTGATTTGGTTCAAAAATACAAGGATGACATAACATTTCTTGTGGACAAAGATTAATATTATATGGCAATAGTTGAGCCCAAAATTTCATGGATTCCCAAGCTTCCTTATGAAGTGTTTGATGAGGAAGTTAAAGCCTATGCAGATATCCTACTAATTCTACCAAAAGATCCTAAAAGTGAAAGATTTGGAACTAGTCAAGAAATACAGGACAAGTTGACTAAGAAAAGAGCAGAGGAAGAGGTAGAAAAGAACAAAGAAAAGATATTCAAAAGAGTGGGTATTCCATCTGGGGTTTTCTCTGCTCAGTACTCTTATGAATCTATCAAACCTCTTCCCACTGTGCATCCAACACTAAGGAGATTTAGTAGAAAAACCTCTCAATGAACCGCCAACATTCCTCAATCCATCTCCTCTGAAAAGGCATCTCCCACCAAACAAGTCATTGAAGATTAAACTCAGACAAAACCCAAGAGCAAATAATTAGAAGAAAAGAAAGAAACCTTAGTGGAAGAGATTGAGAGTAATAAAGATGAAGAAGTGATTCCTAAAAAATAGAGAAAGCAAAAGAAGAAAAGGGGGTCAAGGGTCAAAGTGAAGGCCAAGAGTAACAAGAAAGAAGAAGAAGAAGAGGAGGAGGAGGAGGAGGAGGAGGAGCCAACTTCGCCTCCTTCCAAAAAAAGAAAGAAAAATGATTCTCACGAACATCTGATGACTCTGAAAGCTATGTATAATGAAATCATTTATCACAGCTTACTTGATGAAACAATGGCACTTCATCCAAAATCTTCACCTGAGAATCGAGCCATCATTGAAAAGGCTATTGTTATGTACATGCTAAGGTACACCATGTCCTTAGAAGAAATCCTGATCAAAGCACCAGAAAGTCTTCAGAAAGCCTTGAGAAGGGATAGAGATGAGGCAATATATCTTGATGAAAAACTCAGGCAAGATGCTTTGAATAAAGCCAATACTTCACTTTCTAAGGAAGAAAAAGAAAAGTTGATCCAAAGGAAAGTACAAGAGCTTAGGACCAAGCATAGATTAGACACTCTCATGCAAAATAGAAAGGAGCACATTGAACAAATCATGAAGGAAACTGAAGAGGTTACTCAAAAGGTCCTTGTTTAAGTGAGAGAAATAAAGAATACAGAACAATCACCTCATCATGCTATAGTATCTCCTCTATAAAAAGAGACTAAATAGGAAAAAGGAATGAATGTTGATCAAACTCCCCAAGAAAATCTACAAAAGGAGTAGAGTATTCCAGAAAACACTAAACAAGTGGAAGATTAGGCAAATATGCAAGATTCACAGAGTGGTTCAGAAACCTTAAGGAAACAAGAAGATCCTGCCACAGAGAAAGAAAAGACTCTGAAGAGAAGTCAAGACAAGACATAAGAGACTAATCAAGACCCAACTGATTCTCTCACCGGACTATTAAACTTGCAGGTTCAATTTCAACCATTTGTTACTCCTCAATTGCTACAAATTCCAACAAATGAAGGGAAACTTGATTTATCAAGAATATCTCCTCTACACAAGTTGTAGCTTGGAGAGATTAAATGCCTCTGCAAGGAAAGGATTTATACAAGGAAATCTAATGAAATCTAGTGCAATAGAAGATGCTATGATGTTGGTACAAGAAGGGTTACCAGAGGTAACCATTGATCCCTCACTCCCTCCAGAACAAAAGCTAACGCTTCTAATGGACTCCTTTAAGGATCATTCATCCCTGATAGAGCAAAAGGCAGAGAAAGAGGTAGCACAAAGGATTAAGGACAAAAGGATGGCAGATATGGCTGATAAGTGTGCTAATGCACAAAACAAGCTCAAACAAAACATGAAGAAATTTAAATCTTGTATTGAGGAGGTCACAACCTTGTATCTATTTTGCCTGAATTGGCCAAACTCCACACAGCAGATCAAAGCTTAGATGGACTTTATTGAGTCACAGATTTCCAAGGCAGCCAAAGTATATGACTTGTCAAAGGAAAAGATGGGTGCAACAAGGGCACAAATTGACAATTTGCATGCACACAACTATCTCAACTACAGAACCAAAGAGAACACATACAGAAGCAGTTTGCTCAGTTGAGAGGGGCAGTAAATTTGAGACTAGCCTCAATGACTAGTCTATTAGGGGAGGTAGAAAAGACATGTCAAAAGATAAAACCCCCGAACAACTTAGAGGAAGTTGAAGAACTGTGCATGAAAAATGAGTGTCAAAACTACTAGCTTACTCAGAATGCACTATCTAGACTTCGACAGTCCAACAACTCAAGGTAATTTACAAAGCCATCCTATGATCCAAATGAGTTGTTAATATAAATAGAATAGTTTTGATGTAAATAGTATTGCAAAATTACTAAGTAGGATGGCAGTACCATTTTGGTTTCTAAGGGTACAATTTTGTGATTAAATCATATAGTCAAGGGGAGCACAGTTTAGATATCTTTTTGTAAGGGGGAGCATATACAGTTTTGCATTATACAAAGGTTATCTATCCCTTTATCCTTGATGTCAAAGGGGGAGAGAATCTAAGGGGGAGCATATGTTGCCATCAATGACAAAGGGGAGATTGTTGGCCATATGTGTTGTCATTGATGTAAACATATCAAATGGAAATGTAAAGACAGACTTGTACAAAGAAGGAATTAGTATGGTCAAGGCAAACTAGTCAAGGAGAAGAGTAAATAACCTAAGTATGGATTAGTTTTGGGTTTCAATATGATGTAGAAGCAAACACTCATATCCTAGCATGACTTTTGTATATACACATACATATCTCATCAATTATGAGTACCACACTCAAGGGTGAAGCGTTGAAAAGTGCCTAAGGCATTCACAGTGCACTCTCTAAAGGTAGTGTCAACTTGAATTGCTCTGCATATCTCTAAAAATAAAAAATTTGCCATGCGGTTCTAATGGTAGATCCTAACATGAATTGACATGACATATCCAAGGTTTTATCCTCTCACTTAATCAACATGAAAAGTTACAAGGGTTTGTACATATACAATCGCCCAGATAGAACAGAGCAGTATTAAGGAGACAATGGAATACTCCGCATTCCCCTGGAAGAGATTTGTTTGTCATGCAGCTTTAATGAGTGGCTAAGATCAGTATGAACAAAGTTTCAAGTGTTCTAGTGGTCTACAAAGGTAGCACACTCAAGTAATAAAGGCATCACACTGCATTCTAAACCCTGAGTGAACAAGTTAAGTTCTACAGAAAGTGAAACATATGCAAGTCTATCATTAGAGCTTATGTAGAGGTTCCACATGGTCCACAATACATCAGGTATGATCTACATGGAGATATCATTTATTCTCTGGTACCACATAAAGTATTTTTGTTTGCAAGCAGAGTTCAAGTATAACTATCTTCCAGAGCTGCAAACACTTAAACCACTTATGAATTCCTCTGAAAACTCCATAAAAGAGTGTGTGGATCTGATGAGATGAATAAGTTGACATAATTGATTGTGTCCAAAAGATTTCAGGCCCTACACTTCACTGGAACTCCACACCTTGGGTTTTGGAAGCATTACTTAAGGTCTAGAAGACCTTGTTCTCTATAGATTGATATATTTCTTGTCTTGTAGATGCATAAGTTAGTATGACAGTCC
Organism: Cunninghamia lanceolata; assembly: GCA_027924645.1. Lineage (NCBI taxonomy): Eukaryota > Viridiplantae > Streptophyta > Pinopsida > Cupressales > Cupressaceae > Cunninghamia > Cunninghamia lanceolata. The sequence continues at coordinate 678,457 of BSBN01001682.1, read as the reverse complement.
TCTGGTAAGATGTGTGGATATTCTTAAGATGGTATATGAAGGAATCTTTGGTCCGCATTGAGTTCTTGGTCTCTCCTCGGTAGTTGAAAGATGAACATCTAGCAGTGTCAATCAATATGAGGTGACTAGTTAAGATCCTAATGCATGCAGAGGCCTCTGATCAGTTTCTCTAAGTATGAAAGGTATGAAGTAATGTGTTCTAATGATTTTCATAAGGCCTTGAAGTCTGCAACAAATTCTACTATCATTTTACATGTGTTCTGGCTTATTGGTGATGAGCTGCACGTTACACTATGTTTTACCCTTGCTACCAACCTAATCAATGTTTCAAGCTTTTGCGGAGGGTATATATAGAAGGTACAATTCATTTGTAAAAATATACATGTGAATATACATGCAGCAGAGCAGAGGTAAAGATATGAAATGCGTCGAATCAGTTTAATGACAAATATTAAGCAAGAACAACAGTTTAATGACAAGTATTAAGCAAGAACAGCAGACTGCACCATCAACATATAACATATGTGTTCTTCATAGCAGTTCATATATCTACATCATTATCATTGTAAATTCAATAGCAGTGAGTTTGGATTTCCTCCTAATCATCCCACTACTCTTTGGTGTGATATTCAAAATCAATAGTTTGGAAAGCTCGATCTAAATTATCGTTATTTTGAAATCATAATTTGATTAAACATTCATCTACAAAACCTTAGTATAAATGCTTTTTCAAAATAAACATAAATTTAAAACATTCAAATTTGTCTACCTTTATTAAAATCAACACTATAATTCTTTAAATCATAATTAAGAAATAGATTATTAATTTAGTGAAAAGTCCATCCATAATGTTGGATAGACGTTGCTTTTCATTATGTATATATTGATTGAGGGCTTTTTTAAATCGCAATGGTGAGTTCTGTGACAATGGAAATAATTCCAGGTCTCCCAGATGATTTAGGGCTGCTCTGCCTGGTAAAGGTTCCATACAAATCCCACAAAAACCTTAGGGCCGTTTCCAAGAGCTGGCACGCTGTGCTGAGCAGCTCCGACTTCTATAAAGAACGACAGCGCCACAATGAGTGCGAGGAGGAAATAGCTTCTGTTTACCGACCCCCAGGAAGGGATAGATTTGTAATGCATAGTTTCATATACCGCTCAACAAAATGGTGTAGCAGAATGTAAAAAATAGGTCTTTAAAAGAGATGGCAAACTGTATGATTCATTCTAAAGGGTTAAAACCATCTTATTAGGCTGAAGCTATCAATTGTGCATGCTACATTCAGAATAGAGTTCTTCATAAAGTCTTAAAAGGAATCACCCCCTTTGAAGCTTGGAAAGGATGGAAACTGACAGTTGATCACTTCAAAGTTTTTGGTTCACCTGCTATAGCCCACATTCCTAAAGAACATCGCAAGGCTATGGATGCACAATCTAAACCTTGTATCTTTGTTGGATATCCAGAAGGTGTTAAAGGCTATCATCTACTACACCCAACCAAACATGAGTTGTTCATTGAGTGAAGTGTCAAGTTTCAAGAAACACCCCTTGAAATAGTTCTTGGCATTCCCTGACATATTATTGATTCTCTAGATCATGAAAATACCTCTGACAGTTCATATCATTTACAGCAGTCTTATAGTTCATAAAGTAATTCTTCTTCTTCTTCTTCTTCCAATTCACATAGTGATGATACAGAGCATTCATCTTCATCAAGTTCAAGGATTGAATTAGAAGTTAACATATTTTCATCAAACTCACCCACATCAAGATCTTCACAAGTAGATTCTTGGGTACTTACTGTTGTAGATAACAGATAGAATCAGACAGACTTTCAGGGGGAATCTCATGCTTTCTTTGCTTCAGTGTCTGATCCACAGACATTTAAAGAAGCATCAGGCATATTGAGTGGGATGTTTCCATGAATGAGGAATATGATTCCTTAATCAGAAATCACACTTGGGACTTAACTTCTCTTCCTAAGGGAAGAAAAGTAGTTCGATGTAAATGGATATATCAGACTAAATATGCAGCAAATGGGTCAATTGACAAGTACAAAGCATAGTTAGTTGCAAAAGTTTTTTCTCAAGCTGCAAGAATTGACTACACAGAAGCCTTTGCACCTGTTGCAAAGATGACTTCAATCAGACTCACACTTGCTATAGCTGCAACACATGGGTGGTTAGTACATCAAATGGATGTAAAGAGTGCCTTTCTTCATGGAGACCTTGAGGAGGAGATCTACATGGAACAACCACCAGGGTTTGTTCACAATTCATCCTTAGTATGTATGCTAAGGAAATCTATCTATGGCCTAAAACAAGCACCCAGTGCTTGGTATGGTAAGATGGATTCCTACCTTCTATCTTCAAAATTCACTTGATACAATTCAAACCCCAATGTGTATCTTCTACGGCATGATGATTCATTGTTAATATTAGTACTTTATGTTGATGACCTTTTAATCACTGGGAGTGCTTCCTCTGCTATTGTGGCAGTAAAATCAACACTTCAAGAAAGGTTTGACATGACAGACTTAAGGTTCTTGCATTACTTTCTTGGTATTGAGATATCTCAATCAAATTTAGGGATAGTTCTTGGTCAACCTAAGTATGCTCTTGATTTACTTGAACATTTTCACATGTCTAATTGTAAACCATCTCCAACTCCCTTCTTATCTAGTGTTAAGCTTGAGACATCCTGTCCTACTCCATTAGTTGATGCAACATTGTATAGACAACTAGTAGGCAGCCTCATTTACTTAACACACGCTAGGCCTGACATTGCATATGTAGTTGGCTTAGTTTCTAGATTTATGTAGGAACCTCATGCATTGCATTGGAAAGTAGTTAAGAGGATTCTTAGTTACCTTCATGGTACAATTGCATTTGGAATACATTACAGAGTTGGTTCCACAGTTAATTTGGTTGTATTTGTAGATTCAAATTGGGCTGATGATATAGAAAATTGCAAGTCTACTTTCGGGTACAATTTTTCACTTGGTTCAGGTCCTATCAGCTGGTCTAGCAAGAAGCAAAATGCTATTGCTATATCTTCTACAGAGGTAGAGTTCCGAAGAGCTATTAACTCAACTTCTGAGGCCATATGGCTTCAAGGCATCATTTTTGAATTTGGCATTCCTCTCAGATGACCTACAGTGATCTATTGTGATAACTAGAGTACAATCTAAATATGTAAGAATCTGGTTCAACATCAACGAACCAAACATATCGAGACTCATATGCATTATATTTGTGATCTCATTCATGATCAGATCATCAACTTATTATTCTGCCAATCATCAAAACAAGTCATCGACATCTTCACCAAACCCTTTACAAAAAACAAGTTCATCCATCTACGAGCTCTTCTTGGCGTGTGGTCTACATCGACATCATCATCATCAGGAGGGGCCATCTAAAGTCCTCTCTCTGTTTTCTCTCTTTAGGAGGAAAGTTTTTTCCCATAGGGTTTTCTTTCTTTCTCCATTTTATGAGAGATTTTTTGTAAATGAGTACCTAAAATGGCACACATCTGGGACTCATATCTAATAAACCCACCTAAGCTATGCTTAAGGGGGGGTGTTGGTGTATAACTCACATGAGTTATTCCTAACATAACCATAGTTTGGTAGTTTCCATCACATGTGGAAAGACTAAGTCCTCTTGTTGGGTCATTAGTAGATGTGTCGCCTCATATTCGACACATCGCCACTACATTTGAGGGTGGTTGAACCTTGAGCTATTCTCATGGTTCCATTTTCGCCACCTCTCCTATTCTCGTGGAGTATTGTTTCTCAAACTTCACCTATTTATACCTCATCGGTTGTAAAGCAATTCAGTTCGTTTTCAATATATTGCATTTGTGTTTGATCTCTAATCCATTGATCTTGGACTTTGACTCACAGAATTAATTATATAACTATTATAATTAGATTATAGAAATAACTAAATTATTAAGAATTTTGATATTCTACAATGTTTATAATATATATTAATAATATTATATTTATAAATATAATTTATATATAAAATATATAATTATTTATAAGTAATTATATAATATTTTATTGTTATTGAAGAAATGCATTTTCCAAAAAAAAAATTGACTCAAAATCTAAAAAAATTAAACTACTAACACAAAATTTAACTAAAACTAATTTTCAACCATACTTACCATGACACTTGCTATATGAACTTTCTTCATGATGTAACATTAGATCAGATATAAGTTTTAAGGGTCCAAGGTATCAACCAAAAGGAAAATCCACCTCTTCACCTGAGTTAGGTATTCCTGGTTCAAGAAAGAATGACACGTCAAGGCATTGATGCTTCTTAGCCATCAACGAATGACACAAGAAATGAAAATGGAATATAGACTCTTGTGCAGAAACAAAAGAGAGCTCCAATTAGAAAACCTCTTGCCAATATATCATTAGTCTCCACAATTAGATTTCTCAGTTAAAATCATGTTTATTCTTTGCCAAATATTAGCTTGAATCTTTTGTAAAATCTTTGACGTTTCAATGAAAAGAGAAAAGGCCTTTGCCCCTCACTTAAACTTATCAAATTAAGTTATCTAAACAATTTAGAAAGAAATCAATTAAACAGGTCTTTTGAAAACTTGAAATCAAGTTTTCTTTCACTTTAACCATTGCCTTTCTTTCTTACTCTTTTTTAATTGTTCCTATTAGGTTCCTATCTTTCTATTTTAAAACTAATTTTTTATTTAGTTGTTCTCTTTTTTCTTTTCCCACTTGTGTTCTGTTCACCATATGTTCAACTTTGTACTCCTTGTCGATTCATTGTCTCTCCTTTTAAGGAACAATTTTATTTCATTTTCCCCCGAGGAAGGGCAAGCGATGTAGATGTAATTATTTACTACCCGCTTGGGAAGTGGTGGGAAAGGCTGCCTGCAATCCCGAAAGAATTTAACTTAGAATTTAAAATCTACTATCAGTGTCACTGTGTATACGTTAGATCAAAACAACGTCTGGTTGTGATCGGGCTTCTCAACAAGTTTGACGGCAGACGAAAGGTTTTGATGTTTGATTTTTTATCTCGCACATGGCTGCCCGGCGCCAACGTGGATTTCGATCGACGCCACTTTGCCTGCGCAGCGTCAACATCGCCTGAAGGTCTTGTCTATATTGCTGGCGGTGTCCACAACATTTCAGCCGAAAGTATAAGTCCCCATCTACTCGAAGCTTATGTTTTCGATGTAGAGAAAAACGAGTGGGACTTTCTTCCTCCCATGACTCCTGATCGGCGTCAAAATTGCTGTGTTGGTGCTTTTGTTGATGACAAGTTTTATGTACTCCCCAGTCATGGGCACAGCACACAAGTTTACGATCCTCGCATACGACAATGGAAAAAAATAAACATTAATAACGGTCAAGAAGTTGTTACCTGTGTATCTGCTCTTGGGGGGTTGTATTCGATTGGGTGGACAAGTGAGGTTGTAATCGTGAAAGAATTCGATTTTGCCAACAACTCATTTAATACAGTCGAATCCACTCGACTAAACGGGATTTTTCTTGTTAACTATGTTTTACCGTGGCGTGATTGTATTTTTGTAAATGCCGTGGAATCCGCTACCTACCATTTTGTGTATTATCTTTTTAATCTTCTTGAGAGGGAAGAGGAAAAGAGATGGACTCGCATCGAGATGCCTACAGAGTTTCCAACTTCTTGTTTAATAGCTTCATCGTCTGCTGCTGTGCAAATTTGATACAACAAATGGCTAAATGGTATGAGCTTAAGCAGTAAATTATGTGATTTTTATGGGTAAAAGGTCCACAAAAGTTGCTATGAACTAGGTTGAGAATATTGGTTGATACATTGTGAAAACACCATCTAAATATATATCACAAAACTTCTCCATCATTAAATTTAGAGTTAAATATCACATTCAATTTACTTCAATTCACATTTAATTTTAGTAATTTTAATTATCAATCAAACTTATTTATCTTATTGTAATGTTGAAATTTGCATATCTATGCAATTTTTCATTTAGATTTATGTTTATTTTGAGGGGAGTGCTTTGATAGATAGAGATATTGACAATTTATGGCATAATTTTGCACAAAGTTAGGTCCCTTGCTCTATGTTATTCCCTACCTGATTACACATCTTTCTATACACTTACCACTTATCTCCTTTCCCATGCTCACACACCCTTATGCATTCACCCTATCCACTTATTTATTATTCCTATGCTCTAACTTATTACCATGCAAACACTATCCACTGATCTAGCCCCTTTTCTATCTTGGTACTAGTTGGCGATTATGGAATCGTCCCACCTACTTAAATTTTTAAATTTAAATTTGATCGATTCCCACCTTTACCCTTCATGCCTCGGGTTGATTCTATGTGATATGTTTCTATGTCCTTGCATTTAAAGACATTCATTCTAAACATTAAGAGATCAATAAAGAAAAAAATAAATAATTCACATGTACACATTTCAATTGGTGCTCTAAAAGAAAGCTAGGATTACATAATTATTCTAGGAGCATTTGCATGACCGAAGAGTGTTGTTTTTCATACTGTTCAAATTCAAGGGGTTGATTAAGGCATAATTCCCTTGCAACTTGATCATATGCCAACCTAACAAAGCTATTTATTAATACCACCAACTCTTGCAAACATTAAGAAGATTAAAAGAAATCAAAACATTTCAGGTGGAGTGAAGAAGAACAATCTATAAATTACACAAATTGAGTTCATGGGAGCAAGACAAGTTTGTGGTTGTGGATCTATCCCTTATAATAATATTTGTTCCTACATAAAATCAATATCTAGAATTCTAATTTTGAGGTGATTACTAATTTAATATTAAAGACAAGATGTTTCCACAGTCCATGATATTTTCCTCTGTGAGCTTCTGGCTTGACTGCGTGTGCTTTTTTGAATCAAAAAAGCACACGCAGTCAAGCCAGAAGCTCACAGAGGAAAATAATTTAATATTGGTTATTTCTTGATCTCAAGACATACCGGATCCAAATCTTCTTCATTCTATGTGCATTTATTAATGATAGAGCTATGTACATTTATTTTCTATTTACATTTATGAGAACCTAAGATCAACAAAGTTGTAAGCTAGCATCAAATCTAAGTAGATTGATTAGGCAAATAGACGAGTACATATAGCCTTGAGTAACCTTGAGTTAATGGGAGTCAATCCCATAACTTAAGGAGATCTCAAGTAGATGTGGCAAGTTAAGTTGAGTGAAAGAGTTTGAAGGACTCTTCCTAATTGCCACACACCCAGATGAGGTGTCTTATGCCATGTGCATAAAATGAGGCTTCCAAATATAGCCAAATAAATGCCAAATTAAGCCAAATGAAATGTGTACACTAATACCCCCCTTAAGCATAAATTAGGTGGGTGTAAAAGATACAACTTAGGTGGGTGTAAAAGACGGGTCCCAGCAACAAGGCCTAATGAGGTACCCATGTACAAATAAAACTCTCATAAGTGGAGAAAGGTAGAAAATCCAATGGGAAAAAACTACCCCCCAAAAGAGAAAAAATATGCATGAATCTGGAAGCTGCTTGTGTATTGATGTCGATGTTGAACTACGAATGGTGACTCCATAGATGATAGTATCATGAGTATTCAGGAAAATTAACCAAATTTGAGATGTGATCTGATGCAAGATTCAGGTTCATTGGCTCTCGATGTGAGATATGGACCGATGTGAATCTATTGCAAGATTATGGATCATTTACCATAGGCTCTCAAAAAATGTTTGGAGGATCATTCGATCCACCTATTTCTCAATCCCACCTTCTTTTAGTTGCAACCTCATTGAGTTAAATTAGGTGACATAATCCTCTATAGTATTAGAGTCATTTAGACTTATACTTATGGTGTCTTTAGCTCATGACTTCTTTGCTTGATGACCTTCCCTTGGGTGTTTTCAAGGTCACAATAGAAGTACTTAGAGTTAGATTTCATCACACTTATTAAACTACAAGATGTATTTTACAACTTACAAGTACGGAACGAAAAAATAACTCAATAATACCCCCATTACTTTGATCCCCCCTACTTTGCGACACTTTATAAATTAGTGCATGTCTAACTCTTTTTGTTTGATTACCCCCAAATTTATGGCACTTTATAAGTTTCTTAGTGCATTAAATTACTATTTCTAACACTAAAAAATGAAGATGCCTTTGAAGGTTACACAAAGGTTAACATATAGTTATAGTTAAGATAACAATAACGTTTTAAATGATAACTAACTTTATCATGCAACAAATTATGAATAAAAGTAGCCTTGTAAAGGGGCTAATTGAGTCTTGGCCATCATAGCCCAAATTGAGGGCGTAGAGATTGGAAGAAGAGGCCTTCGTGGCTGAGTAAGGACGTGGCCTTAAAGAGGCCAGTTGAGTCCAAAGCGGAATTGAAGACAAGTGCCTGTGCCAAATGAGGAATGTTACTCATCCCGAATGGTTCAACCAGAGATCGCATGCTAGCTAAGAATGAGTTCAACATAACAAAGCTGGTGGATGAGATTAACAACAAGAAGGCCATCGTGGTCCATAAAGGTGTCTCTAATCTCGGTACCATTGCACCACCATAAAGCGTTCCCTATACCTCCAAGGGTGACTCCACCGGTGCCTGTAGGTGCATCACCATTCCTCCATGAGGGGGCAGTCGATTGAAACAAAGGCCATATTCAAAACTTCAACAAAGGGCATTGTGGTTTCCAACCTCCATGCTGGCCACTACATTTCAAGGCCTTTTGTTGGGTAGTTCCTTCATTGTTGGCCACTGGGCGTTTAAATCTCTGCCACAAGAGCTGAGATCTCTGATTGTGAAATCCTTCAACACATATCTAGATCTCTGCCACACATCCGATGCTCCAAATTGTAGTTCTTGATATGGCCGTGTAAGCCAAGAATGATAGTCGACTAATGCCTGGTGAAGAAGGGTCAAGCAGGCTATAGTAAATGCCAGGTGATACCTTACGAATAGATCCAATGACCACTTCAATAGACAAGCGATCACGCAACAACGACCTCTAGATCTCTGCTATGTACGAGACCTCCAGATGTCGTTCACCCACAGCAGCGTCCAAATTTTAAATGCAGGCTCCAAGTTTGGTGGCATTCCAAGTCTCTCTACCCGTCCTTTGAAGGCGATCTTAGAATTGTTACTTCAACCAACAAACTCTGACCTTAGTGTGTGATTGAAGCATCAACCCATCTACAAAGAAGACACATGCCTTGTAAACGTGGACGAGCGTTTTGCCTAAAAAATGAGCCAGCCAACAAGCTACAATTAGCTCTGATACCATATGAGAACCTAAGATCAACAAAGTTATAAGCTAGCATCAAATTTGAGTAGATTGATTAGGTAAATAGATGAGTACATATAACCTTGAGTAACCTTGAGTTAATGGGAGTCAATCCTATAACTTAAGGAGATCTCAAGTAGATGTGGCAAGTTAAGTGGAGTGAAAGAGTTTGAAGGACTCTTCCTAATTGCCACACACCTAGATGAGGTGTCTTATGCCATGTGCATAAAATGAGGCTTCCAAATATAGCCAAATGAATGCTAAATTAAGCCAAATGAAATATGTACACTAATAACATTTACGCATTAAAATTACTATCTTAATATTCAAATGTTAGATCATAATTAATTAATCTAGGTTAATTACAACTTATGTGTGTGTTTTATTGGATTAGCCTAGACTATATTAAGAAAAGTTGGTTTTGATTTACATTTTAGTGAACTCGTTCAATTCTACACATCCTAACCTTCTTATAGGGTTTCTAATTTATATTATATTGTTTTGACTTCCCGACATATTTTGAATTTCACTTAGCATTTGATCTCTATTTGCTTTTATCTTTTGAAATTTATTTGCTTATATGTAGTGTGAATGTGGTTGATGGAAGTGTAATTGTCATTCAAAATCCCACTGACCTAGAAATCACATTTAACTTAGAAACTTTAGGAGGCGGGATAAATGGTAGGATTTAGGGTGGTGGGAGAGGAAACATTACAATGGATAACTATCCACTTATTTTATATATGCAGTTAAAGCTCTTGGAGAATGCATTCAATCAACATCATGATCATTGTACATACTATCCCTAATGTTAACAAATTTATGTATGAGTTATTGGAAAATGCATGTGTATGTTGGTGGATTGATAGGTTTGGTGGCAGACAAAATAAAACCTTCAAAATAAAATCAAATTCACATCCATGGATTTAACTCTTATTCTTTTGGAAGAGGTTATTTATGCTACTATTTCCTTGTTAGAAATATTTTATGAGATAAAATCTCTCAGCTATCATCTTTCAATTAAAATTTCCCATTCAAAATAATTCCTTCTACATGACAAGAAAATATTCAATGACATGCACAATAGACAACTTATACATGGACATGAATGATACAAAACCATAAATATGAAATGTCTAGAATGCCTAACCTCTAGGCTTGACTTGACTTTTTGTTTGTTTTATCAATTTAACATGATTGATAACATATAATACATGTTAGAGACTACTAATATATATGACATGGGACATATGTATGAGGATTGCATTTAACTCTATAGTATTCTTTAAAGTAATTCCAAACCTATTTGTCATGTCCATATTCTTGTCCATATTCTTGAAATTCATCCTATTCAAAAGTATCCACTCAAATGAGTGAGGTGAAAAAGTTAAAACTTTCATCTGGTAGTTGAGACTTGTTTACTGGTAGAAAGAAAACCATTTGACAGTGTGAGATAGGTTTGCTGATGGATTTGTGAAATTTTGTAATTCCACTTAAAAAGATCATGTTAGATAATTATAAAAGGATAGAATGCATTCATAAGGCATTCCATCTCCACATCTATGATGATAACATCCAATACAAAGAGGTCACCAATATTTTGAAAAGTATTACACATGACTACAACAATTTTATAGTCATCTCCACATAACCCACTCTTAGTTGAAGGTTTACAAGAATTCACTACATAATGTTTTGCATTTGACATATTAGATTATTTCTATCACTTGAACCTTAATATGCAATAATTCACAAGTTCAAAATCAAAATCATTATTGGATAGGACTTATGCAATGCAATCCTTTATGATATTTTTTATGAGTAATCCTATCCCCTTCTCAAACCCCACTAAAAGATTACAAATATAAAAAGGAAAAACGTAACAACTCTATAGGGTCTTAATTAATATTGCTCTTATAATTTTAATGTGAGTTTGTGTAATGGATTTGATTATGTTGAACCATAAACATTATTATTATCATTATTTTTTTGGTTTATGGAATTTATGTATTTAAAAAATATTTAATTATTTGTCAGAAAATAAACAATAAGTTTAATTATACGATTGATGATTATGTTGAAAAGAGTATTATAATGATAAGTTAATGTTAAGATGATTTTGATTATTAAATATTTTAAATGCATCAATAATTAATTAAGAGGTGTGTAGGTGGAAATGTATAGTTTTTCTTTTAACATGTAATTTTGACTTTATTTTCATAAAAAGAAATATGAAGAGTTTTTGAAGAGTTCTATTAAAAAGAAAAGAAAGTGAGTTATTGGACATGCTTTGGGGGAAAAAGAAAGTGTTGTAAAAACTTCAGTAACAGATTCTAGGAAGGGTTTTTGGGAGATAGAGAAAAATGGCTTAGGATTGTAGGGGATGATCCTAGTCTGGAGAATGGAGTTATGAAATTTGTTAATAATTCTATTTTTTTCTTTGATTATTGTTTGATTCATTAATTTGAAAAGTTAAAATTTTATTGCTCTATGTGAGATATCATGGCTGCTCTATTTGAGCTATTATTATTATTTCTCCGTGTGATCTGTTATTGTTACTCTGTGTGAGCTATTATTTTAAAAGCTATCATTGTGTAATTAAATTTTGTTTTCGAAAAAGTTTGCTCAGGGGTGGACTTTGTCGATCTTAAAGTTGGGTGGAGAGCAATATGGTTGATTTAAGCTTGCTATTAAAGATTTTGAAGAAAATTATAGTTGTATAAAGAGCTAATTTGTGATGTAGAGGCAAATTGGTTGGGAGAAGATAGACAAACTAGACAAGGTTCTACTTTACCTACAAGCCCAAAAACAAAGATCTTTACACAAAAGTGGGAACAACAGAAAGAAACTCAAGGATCATCATGGAAATATTGGTTTGGGATGTCAAGGGACCCATTCCATTCATTGGCCAAGGTAGATTGGACTCAGGGTTGGTACTTCCTTCACAAACCCCCAAAATGGCTTGTAGCCCTCCAAAATCACAACAGTCCAAATAACTTTTGACTCAGACCTCCAAACCCAGATCTTAGACAATCAATAGATACCTATTATGGCCCTATATCACATATCCCAAACTTGGCATAGGTTGTTTTGGATGGAATATCTCAACCAATAACCCTTGTCAGTGCCCTGGAGCCCCAATTAGGTCAAAATTACAAAGGGAATACCAAAGTATGCAAGCCTAGAAGTTAACCAAGGGTTTGGACACTTAGAATTCATTCTAAAACAAAGGATTTTGTGGGTATTAGACTTCTACTCTTTGTTGTTCCAAGAATTACCTCTTAGGTTCCTCCAAATGGCTTAATACATGGTCTTATTAAGACCTTCTTAACAAATCTTGCACAAACCAATTCTCCCACCCCTGTAGTCAATCAAAACATTCAAAATGTAAATAAATACATCCATTCCATAGGTCTTATGGCTTTGGAAGACTGTGGGATGATCAATTCCTCATTGGTAGAGGCAGAACCCTTGTTAGGGTTATATAAGACTGTTTTCAAACAAATCCTTATAACTCCTTACAATGATATTTTCAAGACTCCAAAACTACTTCAAATGAAAATAACTTGATCTACTAACAATTCAAAACATGAAGAAGCAAAGACAGCCTTGTACCTTCCTACTGTACGGACTGTTGCAACGTTTTTCTTCAATGAAAATAGAGAACTCAAAAAAATAGTCTAGTGTCAAATGATTGTAGATCACTACCTCTTCAATTTCATAACACCAAAATAGTTCCAAATGATGATCACTTAACCATACTTCATTGCCAAATATCTTAGGTTTCTTGACAGTGCCGTACAACTGATTGGTACGGACTGTTGCTACAGAAAATGCAGAAAAATAACAAAATGACAGTAGAAAACAGGTTTGTATTGCATGGAACTCCTTTCACACACCAATTATCATGTTCAATGTGTTCTTAACCTTTCCAACCTCCTGAAAAATAGTTTGGTTCGATGGGAAGGTTTGCAACCACCTTTTCCCATCGAACTTCCTTTGGTAGTTTGGAAACCACAACTACTTACATGCTTTGTTAGCAGAGTTACAGTGAGTTTAGGAGTTTGAAACTGCCTTCAACAAGATTACAATGTAATTAGGCCTTAACTAGACCTTACACCACCCTAGACTCCTTGTTATGCCATGACAAGGCTTACAAACATGAAGACTATCTTTCTATATGCCTTAAGAGGGTTACATACATGACTGTCCCTTAGGACTTACAAGATTGTCTACAACATGGCACATGACCTTATTGAAACAACAAAGCAAAATGAACATCAAAACAAGATATGAGTCTTTTGGTTCTCCTTGTGCTCTTGCACCAATTTGTGTTGCTCTTTGAAGATTTTTAAGCACACAAATATGACAGCAAATAAACAAAAAACCATAAAAGAATAGATGTAGACACAGAGAATAAACTTTTATTGCTGTTGAAAAAACTAGAGAGCTACAGCTCTTTATTACATTATATATATCTTAGCTACAAAGAAATCTAAATAGAAAAAACAGAAAACAACAAACCAAAGATAGCATGATTTACATGCATCATCATGCAACACAAAAGTTGCCAAATTCCTAAAAGTATCTAAATGAAACTAACTAAGAAAATAGAAATACTAAAATGGAAACTGCACATGTGGCTGTGCCACATCAGTTATCCAACACTCTTCTCAGCATGCATATTTTGGAATTACCATTGATTAAAATTTAATGATAGGAAGGTTATCTAAATATCTCTGGCCTTATTATTCTGATTATTGATGAGTATAATGGTTGAACAGTAAGTAGCAAAGTGTTGAAGACATCTAAAATTGCAAGTAAAAGAGAACAAATATCTACTGCAATGCAAGTAATCTTTTCTGTATATCTAATTTGTATTATTTGGTTGATTATGAACAAAAATATATAGTGTAAGTAATTATTGACAGGATATTATTATTCTCTAAGTTGTCGTTTTTCAATATAGTTTTAAATTAGAAACATTATTGATTAAATATCTATTTTGGCATCATACCATAAGTAATGGTGAGATTATTGCTGATAGTTGTGAATAACAGATTTGGTGCTATGTTGTGTTAGATATGGCAGATGCATTATCGTGATTAAACCGTGGCAGGAGAATCTCACAGCATTAACTCATTGGAGTCATAAATCTGCATTATCCAATAATATCAAGATATAGCATTCGGCTATGTAACGCTTTAAACGAGATTAAATCGTGTGACCATATTTTGATATGAGTATATCCGTAAAGAAACATAATACTGATAACATATCGAAATCCCTATTTTATTCCGTATTAATATTGCTAACTGTGTAGTAATCGGAGCTTCTCTATAATATAAGACAATAATATCCTTTCGATGATGTTTGTATAGTAGAAAAAATATATATAAAGTTATTGTTTAGTTAGTTTTAGAGTCTAATATATAATTATACGATGGAAATGAATATCTGAAGGTTCCGTTTTAGGGATAATAAGAATGTATTGAAAAATTATCATGTCGCAACCAAATATTACCTCTCTTCAAACATTTTAATAATGATCTTATGCGAATTTAGCATATCATATAAGCCTTTTAATAATAGAATACAGAATGTTCTATAAGCAATATAGTGTTTTAAGGCTGTTTAGCCGTGAACATGGGTATCTTTGTGAACTCAGTTCACAGCATTAGTAGTTAGTTCTTTGTCATTGTTAAGAGGAATGATAATTTTCTTAGTTTGAAATACTCAATTATAAATTAATTGTAATAAATGATTATTATAATATTACTAAAAATAAATAGTATATTGTCAATTATTACTTCATTTGTAGTTAAAAGATGTGATACATTTTATCTCTGTTTTATTGCAGCTGATAAAACACGAGATTCTTGAGACAAGTTGTTTTTTCTCTCTACAGCGATATAGTTACTGGGAAGTTCTATTAGAGTAAGTAAAAAATAAAAAAATTGTTTTATTTATTGGTGTCATCAGTAGTGAATTTGTATTTCATTAAATAGAGTTGTATCAAACTAATAGTTGGTTTGAGTTTTTATTATTTTGTTTGAAAACTCATCTTATTTTATTTAATATATTTTTATTGAGCTGCTGCTTGTCAAACAAACATCAGTGATATTAGCTCATATAGCTAGTCATACCATAAAGCAAAGTGAGTAGTTTACTAATTTCTTATCAACAAAGGTATTTTTAATAGTAGAGGCATTACAAACTCTTTTAAATTAATAAAAAAATAATGATACAACATGCAATTGAATATGGATATTAAACCTAGAAAGTAAATTATTGCATGGCATGTTCTACATGTAGAATAATACAAGTTACATTTAATACTCTTGACTTTCTACAAGACCTAAACTATACATTTAGAAATAAGAAACCCAATAATTACTTATTTCATATGAATCATAATTTCTTTAGTCCTTAGAAAGGACAATGTCGAAGGAGGGTTATACATATCCAACACATAGTCCCCTACGACCCTCTACCCACCCTCTTCTAATAACTTCCTAAGATTTTCCACCTTATTCGTAACAAGCCCCTCATCTATAAACTCACTGAAAGTAACAACCCCATATTTATTTTGGGAATTTCCTTAGAACAAACTCTAGAATCATTAGGCCTAGGCACATTCTCCATAGTATAAACTGAGGGAAAAATGAATTGCTTGGTGACTAGTTTCTTAGCTTATTATCACTTGATTTAGAGCTTTTTGGGCTTTTTCTATTCTAACTAGTTTTAAAGCACTCATGTTTATCTTTTTCACCATTCGTGTAATAGAATAGTTGAATTTATACAATAGAGAATAATTTTTTACCCAGAAGGATTTCCCAAGTGAAAACTTTGTGTATTA
Source organism: Cunninghamia lanceolata (assembly GCA_027924645.1). NCBI lineage: Eukaryota > Viridiplantae > Streptophyta > Pinopsida > Cupressales > Cupressaceae > Cunninghamia > Cunninghamia lanceolata. The sequence continues at coordinate 662,282 of BSBN01001682.1, read as the reverse complement.
TCTTTGCTTTCTATTTATTCTATGTTTTAAATCACTTATGTTTATCATTTTCATGATTCATATAATTTGTAATTTATGGCTTTAGATGTGCATATATAATTGCATATACTTAAGGGTAAAATAAGAGATTCATTCTTGTATTGGAGAATAGTTGAATTTATGCAAAAGAGAATAATTTTACTATGCTAGGATTTTTTACACAAAAGGATTTCCCATATGAAAACTTTTCATATTATCTTTGCTTTCTATTTATTCTATTATTATTTTAGGTCATATATGCACTACTTACATTGTGTAGGTTTATTGGATTTATTTTCTCTACATAGAATTAGTAGAACTCTCATGAATAATGAATAATGACGGGTGGTCATAGAAATATTTTCCCCTTCATTATTTTTTTTGTGGCTTAACAATGTTGGGATTTCCAGCTACTTGCAAGGATCATAAAGCGTCCATCTATTCATCTTTTCATTTGGATTGGATCATATGTTACTTGCACTACAATAGAAGCGTCATACTCTCCAATTTTGTAATCAAACCCTTCGGTTACTACGTGATATTTGGATGTTTGTACACTAATTCTTCTTAGGACTGTTCCCATGTCTTTGGTATGGTTCCTTATAAATTATCAGTTGGATAGTACGACTGAATTAATATGCTTATAATATATGGATATAATGGTGAAGATATGTGTGAGATTGGGATGTAAAACTATATCTACATCTACCACTTGTAGTTTATAGATAAAAAGGTCATGGAGTGGCAAGCTATCAAGGAAGATATGAGGCATTAAGGATGTCTTAGTCATAGAAGCAATTACCCCACACAAAATAAGTCAGAAATATATTAATGTAAAATTAATTTAAAATGTGAGAAAGTAGATAAATCAAAGGGTACAAGGATTTCAAAGAAACAAGAGGGCTATTTTTTTTTTGGAGGGAGGGGAGTAGGAATGAATTTGTTAATGAAAAAGACTAACTTGAAAGTGTAGGCATCCGGTAATATGCAATAGACTTGGGATTATTCTCCACCTTGACAAGGCATATTCTATAATTTATTGCAATGGAGAGACATAGGTGGGAGGAGATGCAGTACACACAGATGAATAGACAATGCCCATTACTATCTCAAATTTCTTTTGGTCATAGATAGAAAAATTAAATCTACATCATGTGGGTATTTCAGAGCACTTGTGACTATCATCTACTATAGGGTGATCTTATAATATAGTGTCTCATTTTTTGACCCACTAAAATAAACATTTTTAATCAAAATTTCACTTTCAATTACTTATAGAAATAAAACCATCAATGATTTGAAGATAATGCAAACTAGTGATTTTGGAGATTTTGTGTGTGGATTATAAATATATATTTTTAAAAAAATTAATTTTCTCATTTTAAAGTATTTCTTAATAACTTTTTTTATACTTAATAGTATTTTTATTAGTGCTACTATTCCAAAATGCATAACTTTTTTGAGAAGTGAGAAATATTTATAGTTTCTTAAACATAGATCATTAATACTGATATTTAGTGCATGCATAATTTTATAATTTTTTGTTGTATATTTTATTTATTATTAATTTTAAATTTAGATTAATTATAATTTAAAATAATTTTATTCTATATAATACATTTTTTTTTGTATATATCCATCTTATTAATATTTTTTTGAAATAAGGACATTAACATGGAGGGTACACATATTTTTAAAAAAAAAATCTATTTTTTTTTAACTTTTTTCACATGGACCTTTATGTTTGATAAAAAACCTATGTTCACTAGAAAATAAAAATAAATATAATAATTCAATAAAATATATTTAAAAAGAAAATAGTTTTAGAAATCCCACTCTAAGAGCTATGATCTTGCAAAATCTCATGTCATGATGACTTTATTTGATAGTCCAACCCTTGTTTTAAAACAAAACTTTTTTCTCAAAAATATATGAGCAACAAAAGGATGGCATCAAAAGACCTTCAAATGAAGGCTTTTCCATCAATTTTTAAATTTAGATGATCCTATAATAATGGGTTACACTTTTTTGTCAAACTAACATTGAAATCAACATTTTGAACTAAATCTTAACTTTCTGACACCTATAGTCGCTAAACTATTAGGAATTTGAAGATGATGCGAACTAGTGATTTGTGAGATTTTGTCTACAAATTATAAAAGTATTTTTTTAAAAACATTTGGAATTAAATTGTAAAATATTTTGCATCTCCTTTGATAACTAGTATTTAATAGTAAATAACAATTTTTTTAAAGTGATGTGTATTCCATCGCACATAACTTTTTTTCTATAAAGGATAAAATTTTGATTCTTTTGAATTTAAATTGGTAACACCGATATCTAGAGGATGCATTTGGTTTCATAATGTTTTGTTGAATATTTTTTTAATTAAGTTTTGAAGTCAAACCAATTATAATTTAGACATAAGTGTATACCGTCCAACATAACTTTGTCTATATGTATCGAAATTTATTTATTTTTTGTTGAAACAAGGACATCAATACCTAGGGCATAGATATTTTTCAGAATGTTTTTCACTAATTTACTAATTTTTCAAATGTGTAGAATAGAGAACTTGATGTTCAATGAAAACCTATGTTTAGGAAAACTAAAAAAAACATAATAAAATAAAAATATATCAAAACTATACTTGTTGGAAAGCTCGTTTCGAGGACTACGATCCTCCAACTTGGTTTGCAAAGGTGATTCCATTTGGACCTTCAACCGGGCTTTGAAAGCCAAAATTTTGTAGAAGAGGAGGGAAGGGAAGGAGGGAAGGTGTCTAATAAGGGTCTTCATTTGAAGACCCCTAAGTCTAATGAAGGTAGGAGACATCATTCATTTGAAGTGAATTGGCCTTCGTTCAAAGACCCAGACATGGTGCCAATATGTTCATAACAACCACCTTCGAGTGAAGGTCCCTTGGATTGAAAAACAATTAAATTTTTTAATGTCCGACCTTCCTTCGAAGGTACAACCAACTTTTGTTTTTTTAATGTTTTAATTTTTTCCTATTGCATATAAATAGGATTTTTTTCATTTTTTAAAATCAATATAACAAGATAAATTCACATTTTTTTTCTTCAAGGGAGGAGAAAATCTTTGAGAGAAGAATTTTCTAGTCATATTTTACAAAGAAGTAGATAGGAAACAAAAGGACAAGACAAAATAAGAGTGCACGAAAGCATTTCATAGAAAAGACACAAAGATTAAATGAAGAAAGATTGCAAAAATATTATAAACTAAAACAAGGTATGCATCTTTACTTTTCTATTTAATATAGGTCATTTAATTTATGCTTAAATATATACACATTGATGAATCATGTAGTAGGATGCCATTTAATCTAGAACACTTGATTTATGCTTAAATATATACTCATTTATTTCATGTAACTAGGATGTCATTTAGTTTAAGTCATTCCTCATTCTTGGTTATAATCCCCACCCCTCTACCTAGAGATAATTACCTATCTCTTGTTGGCAAGAGACACTACATAGCATTGATGAACTGTGTATGAGATAGAATGTTAGTGGCCAACATGTATGATGTGTTACAACTATGGGCCTAACCGGTGTTGACATTGATGTCAACATACTCCTGTTGCATTGATGATAAGGATTGGATGAGCTGTGTGCTAAGGATATTGACAAAATTAGTCCTAATTAGGAATAGAGAAGAACAGTGAAGACAGTGAACTAAAGATCCTAGCTAAGATGAAGATCAGAGGATACACATCAAAGGGTTTGTTGATATGTGTCTTAAGATGATCTAGTAAAGATTTCAGAGGTCTGCATGAATATCTGAAGAAGCTGTGGCCGCTCAAGTAAAACCAGTTCTGGCAGATATTTAGAGGTGATAGAGTGACACAGATAGGTCCAGTGAGATCCAGAAATGCAATATCCTATCCTACAGATTTGGTGGAGTGTTTAGGAAGTCCATGTGAAGTGACAATTCAATTGGTTTGTGGTTTGGAGGTCTGCAAGCATCTATTCCATTGTGACAGTGATGACAAACTGTGTTCTTGAGGTTCTGGATGAAGGAGATAAGGATTTCAATAAGCAGATGTAGTGTGGATGTTCTTGGTGATTCAGGAAAGCTTGTGGAGGTCTTTGGATTGTGTCCAATTCATGTTGGTGATCTGCATTGGAGTTTGAGCTCACAATTGAAGAATTACTTCTAGATGATGATGTTCTTCTTAAGTCTGGCTGACCGGATAAGTTACACATCCTACGGATGATATGGAAGGTGTCTTGTGAAGAATGGCGTGTTCCCAAAGAAAGCTTGAAGTCTCAGATCTATGTAGCCGACAGTGTGTTGATCCGTGTGAAGTCTTTTTTTAATTAGTCATGTTGTATTTGTGTATTTTCTTTGTAATGTATGCCAACTTGGATGATAAGTCCTAAGTCGATGTCTTTTATAATTAAGGAGTTGTAAAGTCATTTCAAAGAGTATCTTGTGGAGATGAGAGTGTGGTAGCGAGGAGGAGAGCGAAAGTCAGAGAAGAAGTATTGGGCTTAAATGGAACTAACTCAAGCATGGTGAAGATGCTATTCTTCAATTTGAGTATGTAATACTTATTATTCTGTAGACAGTGTGTCTCCTGTAGGAAGTGAGCCTCTTGTGAGTAGTGTGCTTGGGCAGTGAGCCCTAATTGGCATGTGCCATTTGTTTCTTTCTATTCTTCTAATAGAGAATACAATCTTAGGTTAGTCACCCCATGGTTTTTCCCTTAACCAGGTTTTCCACATCAAAATCTTGGTGTCTCATGTGTTATTGTGTTTCTGCTTTTGATTTAATACATTATATTTCCATGATTGATTTATTATTATATTGCTGAATTACAAAGTGGATTTAAGTGTTTAAATTGGAAGAAAGTTTTGGACAACTGATTCAGCCCCCCTCTTAATTGTCTGTCCTAAATCCAACAATTGGTATTAGATCTAAGTTCCTCTAAAAGAGCTTAACCCCTTGAGGAGATCCAGAATGTCGTCCTACAAGAAGGATAGTCTGAAGTTCGATGGAACCAATTTTACTCTTTGGAAAAGTTGCATGAAATGTCACTTGCAATGTATGGGAATGTAGTACTGGACCATGGCTTCAAAGAAGTATACTCCTCCATAGAATAGTCTGAAATCTGTAGATGAAATTGCAGATGCTGAAAACAATCTGCAAACTAAAGAAGCCCTTCTAAGTGCCTTGTCTGATTCAGAGCTGACAAATGTTGTTGACCTACAAATTGCTTTTGAGATTCAGAAAAAATTGGAACTTCTGCATGAAGGAGACAAGTATGTTAAATGTGCCAAGCTATAGAGTCTGAAAGGAAAATTCAAAAATCTGAAGATGAGAGAAGATGGAAATACCACTACTTTTATGCTAAGAGTAAATGAGCTTGTTTGTGGCATTAGATGTGCTGGTGGAGTCTTGGATGACGATGAGATTGTTGGCAAAGTTCTCAGATCCCTTCCTGTTTCTTACAAATACAAGGTTGCTGCCATTGAAGAATTCAAATCCTATTTAGGTATCACAAGAGATCAATTGGTTGGTAAATTGGCTACATTTGAATTAACCAAGTTTGGAGATGCCCCCCCAAGACTGAATCTGCATTCAAAGCTAGTGCCTTTGTAAAAGGAAAACAAAGGTTTGATCCAGAGAGAACTCTTCAAGGAAACTATCATGGTATGAAAAAGAAAGAAAAGACCTAGAAGAAGATGAAGCAGAAGCTACCCAACTTGAAGCCCTTATCGCAAAAAGGCTGCCAAGAGGATCTGGTAAGTATGAATGGAAATTGCCTTTTAAATGTTTTAGCTGCAATAAGATTGGTCATTTTGCCTCAAGGTGTTCGAAAAGATTTTCAAGGCCAAATCCTAACAGATCAAGGTTCTAGAAGAATTGTTACTATGTTCATGAAGATGATGATAATGAAGGAGTAACAGATGATGAATCAAAGATAAGAAACAAATCTGGAAGTGACTGGGTGTTTATTGCCATCAAGGAAGAAGATCCAATGCCCTTTGAATCTGTCAATCATAAAACTGTAGAAAGAGCTTTGGCTGCCCAAGTTAAGGAAAAGGATGATTGGGTCATTAACAGTGGATGCTATCACCATATGATAGGTTACAAAAATAAATTCATAGATTTGGAAAGGTATGAAGGAGTGGTAAAATTTGGTGATAATTCTGCTGGCAGAATCAAGGGTAGAGGAACTATTTCTTTTGATGGAAAGAACAAAAATAGTAATGTACTGTATGTTCAAGGCCTGAAGTGCACAATCTTCTCAGTGGTGGAGAGTTGGTGGACAAAGGCTATGATCTCTGATTCAAAAATAGAAAATGCAAGATCTTTGAAAGTTCCAAAACAAAGATTGCATCCGGTACTCAAACTAAAGGTGACATCTTCCACTTGGTTGGTATTGGTAAAAGTTGCTTATTTGTTCAAATTGATCAGAGTTGGTTGTGACATAGGAGAATGTGTCATGTGAATTTTGATAATATCATCAAGATAAGCAACACTCAGGTTGTAAGAGATCTTCCAAGATTGGTAAAACCTACCAATAGTTTATGCAAGGAATGTCAGTTTTGTAAACAAAGCAAAGTCTCATTCAAAAGAAAGGACTAATCTTCTACTAAACTATTGGACTTAGTTCATACTAATCTATGTGGTCCGGCAAGAATCAGGAGTGTGCAAGGTGATAGATACTTCATGTTATTAATTGATGACCATTCTCGAATGATGTGGGTGACTTTTCTGAAAGAGAAATTAGAAGCTCTTGAGAAATTCAAAATATTCAAAGCTATGGTAGAGAATGAAACTGGATTAAAATTAAAATGTCTGAGGTCTGATAGAGGTGGAGAATTCACATTTGGTGAGTTCATAGAATTCTGTGAGAAACATGGAATAAAAAGATAGTTGTCTTCTCCTAGGACTCCACAGTAGAATGGAGTAGTGGAGAGAAAGAACTAGACCATCCAGGAAGCATCTAGAACCATGATGATAGAAGCAAATGTTCCTCATATCTATTGGGGAGAAGTTGTAAGCACTGCAGTCTATACTCTCAATCGAGTACAAATCTAAAGCAATACCGGTAAGACTCCTTATGAACTTTGGTTTGGCATCACTCCCACTGTGAGGTATTTCAGAGTCTTTAGTAGCAAATGTTACATTAATAGAGATGAAGATCTAGGAAAATTTGATGCTAGAAGTGATGAAGGAATATTCTTGGGTTATTCTACTCAAAGCAAAGCATACTGGTGTTATAACAAGAGATTAAGGAAGATTGTTGAAAGTACAAATGTGAAGGTTGATGAAGGTGTTGAAAAACCCTCAAGGTTTTATGAATATGATGAAGATGATCAAAATGATGTTTTTGTTCAAGAAGTCCAAGCTTCCTCTGAAACTTAGATTCAGACTAATCTGGTAAATTAGGAAGAAGAGATAAGTTTGAATGAACCTATTCAAGAATCACAAGTGCAAGAAACTCCCAAAGTTCCTAGGTATGTAAGATTGAATCACTCTGAAGATCAGATCATAGGTGATAAAAGAAAAGGTGTGCAAACAAGAAGAAGGATTACTCAAGATTCAGAAGAGTATTATCTGATTTCAAAGATTGAACCTAAGATAGTGAATGAAGCTTGCAATGATGAAAACTAGACTAAAGCAATGGAGGAAGAGCTAATACAAATTAAGAAAAATCACAATTGGGATCTTGTTCCCAGACCTAAAAACAAGAATGTGATTGGAACCAAATGGGTCTTCTGAAACAAACCGAATGAAGATGGTGAAGTAGTCAGAAACAAAGCCAGATTGGTCTGCAAGGCTTACTCCCAAGTAGAAGGAGTTGATTTTAAAGAAACTTTTGCTCTGGTGGAAAGAATTGAAGTAGTCAGATTATTTCTTACTTCTGCTACCTTCAAGGATTTCAAAGTATATCAAATGGATGTCAAATCTACCTTCCTGAATGGTGACTTAGAAGAAGAAGTATACATTGAGCAACTGGATGGATTTCAATTGTCTGATCATGGTGATATGGTCTGCAAATTGAAGAAAGCATTGTATGGACTCAAGCAAGTCCCAAGAGCCTGATATGAGAGATTGGATAAGTATCTTTTGAAGATTGGTTTCAATAAAGGTACTACTGACAGTAATTTGTATTTCAAAATTGATCATGAAAATATCTTGATTGTTGAAGTGTTTATTGATGATATCATTTTCGCAGAAAGAGATAGTATGTGCAAAACCTTTCCAAATCAAATGAAAAGTAAATTTGAGATGTCCATGTTTGGGGAAATAAATTTCTTCTTGGGTCTGCAAATCACTCAAACAAAGAAAGAAATCTTCATTTCTCTAACCAAATATGTAAAAAAGTTGCTGAAGAAATTTGGGATGGAAGACTCAAAACCAATGAATACTCCCATGGTAACTAGATGCAAATTGAGTAAAGATGATGCCTCTCCTAAGGCTGATCAGAAAATGTATAGGTCAATGATTGGAGGATTATTGTATCTCACTCAAACTAGACCTGACATTATGAATGTTGTTGGTCTTGTTGCTAGATTCCAAGCTGATCCTAGAGAATCTCATGTCATGGCAATCAAAAAAAATTTTAGATATCTAAAAGGGACAATTGAGTATGGGTTTTGGTATCCTAGAGATCATAATTTCTCTCTTCATGCATATACTAATGTAGATTGGGCATGAGATGTGGATGACCGGAAGAGTACCAGTGGTGGAACATTCTTTCTGGGGAAGAGATTGGTTTCTTGGTTAAGAAAGAAACAAGAGGCAATATCTCTGTCCACTGCAAAAGCAGAATATATTACTGTAGTAGGTAGTTGCACTCAAGTATTGTGGATGAAGCAAATGTTAAGAGACATCAGGGTGGAGTATGAGGAACCATACTTGCAACAATCTCCCCCTTTGTCGTTGATGGCAACATATGATGTGAAAAATTGTTTTAACCATCATGACAAGGACTTCTCCTTACTGACTGACATAACTCCCCCTATCAACAAAAACCATTCACATGTCTTCTCTTCTTCTACTGCTCCCCCTTTGATCAACAACCACTTTTGTTTTTCACATGTCTTCTCTCCCCCTTTGACATCAATGGCAAAGGGCACATACTTCTCATGTTTTAGAATCATACTGACTGCTCCCTCTGATTAGTAGCCACCTAGCATCAATTTGGACCACAAGATGTGACTGTGAGATCTATCGGATTGATGCAAATCAGTGCACCTTAATTCAGAACCGGAGGGCTAATAACCCCTAACCTCTCCCTGAGATACTCAAAAGAGTCCTTAGGTAAAGCTTTGGTAAAAATATCTACAATCTAATCCTTAGAGGGCACAAACTCTAATCTAACTTCATTCTTGTTCACCTTCTCTCTTAGAAAATGAAACTTGATGGATATATGTTTTATCTTAGAATGTAACACCAGATTCTTTGAAATGTTTATTGCACTTGAGTTATCACAAAAGATTGTGATAGGTTCCTCATATTCCACTCTGATGTCTTTTAGCATTTGCTTCATCTATAATACTTGAGTGCAACTGCCTGTTGTTGCAATATATTCTACTTTTGTAGTGGATAAAGATATTGCCTCTTGTTTCTTGCTTAACCAAGAAACCAATCTTTTCCCTGAAAAGAATACTCCACCACTGGTACTCTTCTGGTCATCCACATCTCCTGCCCAATCTGCATCTGTATATGCATGAAGAGAGAAATCATGATCTATAGCATACCATAAACCATGCTCAACTATTCCTTTTAGATATCTGAAAATCTTATTGATTGACATGACATGAGATTCTCTAGGATCATATTAGAATCTAGCAACAAGACCAACACCATTCATAATGTCAGGTCTAGTTTGAGTAAGATACAATAGTCCGCCAATCATTGACCTGTATTTTTTCTGATCAGCCTTAGGAGAGTCATCATCTTTGCTCAGTTTACATCTGATTGCCATGGGAGTATTCATTGGTTTTGAATCTTCCATTCCAAATTTCTTCAATAATTCTTTCACATATTTGGTTTGAGATATGAAGATTCATTTCTTTGTTTGAGTGATTTGTATACCCAAGAAGAAATTTATTTCCTCAAATTTCCAAAAGTCTTGCACATACTATCTCTTCCTCCAAAAATAATATCATCAACAAATACTTTAACAATCAAGATATTTTCATGTTTAATCTTGAAGTATAAGTTACTGTCAGTAGTTCCTTTGTTGAAACCAATCTTCAAAAGATGCTTATCTAGTCTTTCATAATAGGCTCTTGGGGCTTGTTTGAGTCCATATAGTGCTTTCTTCAACTTGCAGACCATATCACCATGATCAGACAATTGAAATACATCCGGTTGTTCAATATATACTTCTTCTTCCAAGTCACCATTCAAGAAGGTTGACTTGACATCCATTTGATATACTTTGAAATCCTTGAAGGCAACAAAGGCAAGAAATAATCTGACTGCTTCAATTCTTTCCACCAGAGCAAAAGTTTCTTCAAAATCAACTCCTTCTACTTGGGAATAACCCTTATAGACCAATCTGGGTTTGTTTCTAACTACTTCACCATCTTTATTCAGTTTATTTCAACAGAACCATTTGGTTCCAATCACATTTTATTTCTAGGTCTGGGAACAAGATCCCAAGTGTGATTTTTCTCAATCTGCATCAGCTCTTCTTTCATTTCTTTAGTCCATCTTTCATCATTGCATGATTCATTCATTGTCTTTGGTTCAATATTTGAAATTAGACAATACTTTTTTGAATCTCGAACAATCTTTCTTCTTGTTTGAACACTATTTCTTTTATCACCTATGATCTGATTTTTAGAGTGATTCAGTCGTACATACCTAGGAATTTTGGGAGTTTCTTGTGTTTCTATTTCTTGAACAGGTTCATTCAAACTTATATCTTCTTCCTAATTCTCTGGATTAGTCTAGATCTAAATTTTAGAAGGGGCTTGGATTAGAACATCATTTTGATCATCTTCATCATATTCATAAAACTTTGCAGGTTTTTCAACACCTTCATCAACCTTCACATTTGTACTTTCTATAATCTTTCTTAATCTCTTGTTATAACACCGATATGCTTTGCTTTGAGTAGAATAACCCAAGAATATTCCTTCATCACTTCTAGCATGAAATTTTCCAAGGTCTTCGTCTCTTTTAATGTAACATTTTTTACCAAAGATTGAAATACTTCACAGTGTGAGTGATGCCAAACCAAAGTTCATGAGGGGTCTTACCTTTATTGTTTCTGATTTGTACTCGATTAAGGGTATAGATAGCCATGCTTAAAGCTTCTCTCTAGTAGATCTGAGGAACATTTTCTTCCATCATCATGTTTCTAGATGCTTCCTGGATGGTCAAGTTCTTTCTTTCTACTACTCCATTCTGCTATGGAGTCCTTGGAGCAGACAACTATCTTTTTATCCCATGTTTCTCATAGAATTCTATGAAATCTCTGGATGTGAATTCTCCACCTCTATCAGACCTAAGACATTTTATGTTTAATCTAGTTTCATTCTCTACCATAGCTTTGAATATTTTGAACTTCTCAAGAGCCTCAGATTTTTCTTTTAGAAAAGTTACCCACATCATCCGAGAGTGGTCATCAATTAATAGCATGAAGTATCTATCACCTTGCAAACTTCTGATTCTTGCTAGTCCACATAGATTAGTATGTACTAAGTCAAACAATCTGGTAGAAGATTGTTCCTTACTTTGGAATATAACTCTGTTGTGTTTACCCAACTGACATTCCTTGCACAAACTATTAGAGGGTTTCACAAGTCTTGGAAGATCTCTTACAGCCTAAGTGTTGCTAATCTTGATGATATTATCAAAGTTCACATGACACATTCTCGTATGCCACAACCAACTTTGATCAATTTGAACAAATAAACAAATTTTTCCAGTGCCAACCAAGTGGAAGATGTTACCTTTTGTTTGTGTACTGGATGTAATATCTATACCAGAACTTTCAAGGATCTTACATTTTCCATTTTTGAATCGGAGATAATAGCCTTTGTCCACTAACTATCCAACACTGAGAAGACTATGCTTTAGACCTTCAACATACAACACATCACTAGTTTTGTTCTTTCCATCAAAAGAAATAGTTCCTCTACCTCTGATTCTACCAACAGAATTGTCACCAAATTTTACAACTCCTCCTTCATATCTTTCCAAATCTAAAAACTTGTTTTTGTCACATATCATATGGTGTAAGCATCCGCTATTAATGACCCAATCATCCTTTTCTTCAACTTGGACAGCCAGAGCTTTTTCTATCATTTTATGATTGATATATTCAGAGGTCATTTGATTTTCTTCCTTGATGGCAATAAACATGCAGTCACTTCTGGATTTGTTTCTTGTCTCTGATTCATCATCTGTTACTCCTTCATCATCATCATCTTCATGAACATAGTAGCACTTCTTTTGAAACCTTGATCTATTAGGGTTTGGCTTAGAAAATCTTTTCAGACAGCTTGAGGCAAAATGACCAATCTTATTACAGTTAAAACATTTGAAAGGCAATTTTCCTTCATACTTACCGAACCCTCTTGGCAGTCTTTTTCCAACGAGGGCCTCAAGTTGTTTCACTTCTACTTCATCCTCTTCTAGATCTTTCCTTGCTTTCTCATACTAAGATGATTTTCTTGAGGAACTTTCTCCTGGATCATATCTTTGTTTGCATATTTTAGGGGCACTAGCTTTGAATGCAGATTTAATTTTGGGAAGTGTATCACCAAACTTAGCTAACTTGATTGTAGATATACCAACCAATTGATCCCTTGAGATAGTTGTCAAGGATCTGATTTCCTCAATAGCAGCAACTTTGTGTTTATAAGCATGAGGTAAGGATCTAAGAACCTTAACAACAATTTGATCTTCATCCAGAATTCCACCAGCACATCTGATGCCAAAAACAAGCTCGTTTACTTTTGTCATGTAAGAAGTGATATTCTCATCTGCACTCATCTTCAGGTTTTTTAATTTTCCTTTTAGACTCTGTAGCTTGGCACATTTAACATACTTGTCTCCTTCATGCAGAAGTTCTAGTTTTTCCCAAATCTCAAATGTAGTTTTTAGAGCAATAACATTTGTCAACTCTGAATGAGATAAGGCACTTTGTAGAGCTTCTTTGGCCTGAAGATTCTTTTTCAGCATCTCTTATTTCATCTATGGTTCTCGAACCATTATGAGGAGGAGTATACCTCTTTGAAGCCATGATCCAATATTACATTCCCATACATTGCAAGTGACACTCCATGCGGTTTTTCCAAAGAGTGTAATTGGTTGCATCAAACCTCAGACTATCCTTCTTGTAGGAAGACATCCTAGATCTCCTCAAGTGGTTAAGCTCTTTTTGAGGAACTTAGCTTTGATACCAATTGTTAGTTTCAGGATACACAACTGAGAGGGGGCGGTGAATCAGTTGTGTCAAAAAAATTTCTTTTATTAACCACTCAAATCCTTCTTATAATGCAGCAGCATAATAATAAATCAATCATGGAAACACGATGCAATAATTAAAGAGTAGAAACACATTAACACATATGACACCAAGATTTTAATGTGAAAAACCTGGTTAAGGGAAAAACCATGGGGTGACTTACCCAAGATTGTATTCTCTATTAAAAGAATAAGAGGAAAAAAATGACATGCCAATTAGGGCTCATTTCTTGAGCACACTACTCATAAGAAGCCCACTACCTATAGGAGACACACTGTCTATAGAATAATAAATTTTATATTTTTGAACTGAAGAATAGCATCTTCACCATGCTTGAGTCAGTTCCATTTAAGCCCAATACGTATGCTCTGCTTTTCATACTTCTCCTCCCTACCACACTCTCATCTCTTCAAAGATACATTTGAAGTGACTTCACAACTCTTATTTATACAAGACATCAACTTTGGGATAATCATCAAAGTCAGAAAACCTTACAAATAAAATACACAAATACAACTTGATTTTTTACACAAGACTTCATGTGAATCACCACACTATCGGCCACATATATCTAGGACCCAAATCTCCCTTGAGGAACATGCCACGCCTCACAAAACATCTTCTAGATTATCTGCAACAAGTGCAAACCATCCGGTTAGCCAAGACTGGGAAGAACACCATTACCCAGAGGTAAATCTTCAATTACAGGCTCAATCTTGAATGCGGACTGCCAAAACAAATTGGACACAATCCAGAGACCCCACAAGCTTGCCTAAAACATCAAGAACATCCACACTACTTCTGCTTACTGAAATCATTCTCTTCTTCATCCGAAACCTCAAGAACATAGTCTGTTACTACTGTCATATTAAAATAAATGCTTGTAGACCTCCAAACCATGAACCAATTAAGTTGTCAATTCTCATTGACTTCCTAAACACTCCACCAAATCCACAGAACAAGTTATTACATTTCTGTATCTTACTAGACCTATTTGTGTTGCTTTGTCACTTCTGAACATTTGCAAGAACCAGTTTTACTAATATGTCCATAACTTCTTCAAATCTTCATGCGGACCTTTCGAATCTTTACTGGATCATCTTTAGACACATATCTACAAACCCTTTGATTCACATCCCCTAATCTTCATCTTATCTAGGATCTTTACTTCATGGACCTTCATTGTCTTCATTGTTCTTCTATGTTTCTGATAGGACTAATTTTCTCAATATCCTCAACACACAACTCATCCAATCCTCGACATCAATGCAACAAGAGTACGTTGACATCAATGACAACACTGGTTAGGCCCATACTTGCAACAATCTCCCCCTTTGTCATTGATGGCAACATATGATGTGAAAAACTATTTTAACCATCATGACAAGGACTTCTCCTTATTGACTAACATAACTCCCCCTATCAACAACAACCATTCACATGTTTTCTCTTCTTCTACTGCTCCCCCTTTGATTAACAACCACTTTTATTTTTCACGTGTCTTCTCTCCCCCTTTGACATCAATGGCAAAGGGCACATACTTCTCATGTTTTAGAATCATACTAACTGCTCCCCCTGAGTAGCAGCCACCTAGCATCAATTTGAACCACAAGATATGACTGTGAGATCTACCAGACTGATGCACATCAGTGCACCTTAATTTAGAACCAGAGGTGTAATAACCCCTAACCTCTCCCTAATATACTCAAAAGAGTCCTTAGGTAAAGGTTTAGTAAAAATGTCTGCAATCTGACCCTTGGAGGGCACAAACTCCAATCTGACTTCATTCTTGTTCACCTTCTCTCTCAAAAAATGAAACTTGATGGATATATGTTTTGTCTTAGAAAGTAACACCAGATTCTTTGAAATGTTTATTACACTTGAGTTATCATAGAAGATTGTGATACCTTCCTCATATTCCACTCTGATGTCTCTTAACATTTGCTTCATCCACAATAGCTGAGTCCAACTACCTGTTGCTGTAATATAGTCTGCTTCTACAGTGGAGAAAGATATTGCCTCTTATTTCTTCCTTAACCAAGAAACCAATCTTTACCCTAAAAGGAATGCTCCACCATTGGTACTCTTCCGGTCGTCCACATCTCCTGCCCAATCCACATCTGTATATGCATGAAGAGAGAAATCATGATCTCTTGGATACCATAAACCATGCTCAACTGTTTCTTTTATATATCTGAGAATCCTCTAGATTGCCATGACATGAGATTCTCTAGAATCAGTTTGGAATCTAGCAATAAGACCAACAACATTCATAATGTCAGGTCTAGTTTGAGTAAGATACAATAGTCCTCTAATGATTGACCTGTAGTTTTTTTATCAGCCTTAGGAGAGTCATCATCTTTGCTCAATTTGCATCTAGTTTCCATAGGAGTATTCATTGGTTTTGAATCTTCCATTCCAAATTTTTTCAACAATTCTTTCACATATTTGGTCTGAGATATGAAGATTCCTTTCTTTGTTTGAGTGATTTGTAGACCCAAGAAGAAATTTATTTCCCTAGATTTGCAAAAGTCTTGCACATACTATCTCTTCCTCCAAAAATAATATTATCAACAAATACTTCAATAATCAAGATATTTTCATGTTCAATCTTGAAGTATAAGTTACTATTAACAGTACCTTTATTGAAACCAATCTTGAAAATATGGTTATCTGGTCTTTCATACCAGGCTCTTGGGGATTGTTTGAGTCCATATAGTGTTTTCTTCAACCTACAGACCATATCACCATGATCAGACAATTGAAATCCGGTTGCTCAATGTATACTTCTTCTTCCAAGTCACTATTCAAGAAGGCTGACTTGACATCCATTTGATATACTTTGAAATCCTTGAAGGTAGTAGAAGAAAGAAATAATCTGACTGCTTCAATTCTTGCTATTGGAGCAAAATTTTCTTCAAAATCAACTCCTTCTACTTGGGAATAACCCTTACAGACCAATCTGGGTTTGTTTCTTACTACTTCACCATCTTTACTCAGTTTATTTCAGAAGACCGATTTGGTTCCAATCACATTTTATTTCTAGGTCTGGGGACAAGATCCCAAGTGTGATTTTTCTCAATTTGCATCAGCTCTTCTTTCATTGCTTTAGTCCAGCTTTCATCATTTCATGCTTCGTTCACTATCTTTGGTTCAATATTTGAAATTAGACAATACTTTTCTGAATCTTGAGCAATATTTCTTCTTGTTTGAACACCTTTTATTTTATCACCTATGATCTAATTTTTAGAGTCATTCAGTCTTACATACCTGGGAATTTTGGGACTTTCTTGCATTTCTATTTCTTGAATAGGTTCATTCAAACTTATCTCTTCTTCCTGATTCTCTGGATCAGTCTGGATCCAAATTTTAGAAGGGGCTTGGATTAAAACATCATTATGATCATCTTCATCATATTCATAAAAGCTTGAGGGTTTTTCAACACCTTCATCAACGTTCACATTTGTACTTTCTATAATCTTTCACAATCTCTTGTTATAACACTGATATGCTTTGCTTTGAGTAGAATAACCCAAGAATATTCCTTCAGTGCTTCTAGCATCAAATTTGCCAAGGTCTTCATCTCTTTTAATGTAACATTTGCTACCAAAGACTCTAAAATTCTTCACAGTGGGAGTGATGCCAAACCAAAGTTCATAAGGGGTCTTACCAGTATTGTTTCTAATTTGTACTTGATTAAGGGTATAGACAGCCATGCTTAAAGCTTCTCTCTAGTAGATCTAAGGAACATTTGCTTCCATCATTATATTTCTAAATGCTTCCTGGATGGTCCAGTTCTTTCTTTCTACTACTCCATTCTCATGTGGAGTCCTTGGAGCAGACAATTGTCTTTTTATCCCATGTTTTTCACATAATTCTATGAACTCTCCATATGTGAATTCTCCACCTGTATCAGACCTGGGATATTTTATGTTTAATTCGGTTTCATTCTCTACCATAGCTTTGAATATTTTGAATTTCTCAAGAGCCTCAGATTTTTCTTTTGGAAAAGTTACCCACATCATCCGAGAGTGGTCATCAATTAATAGCATGAAGTATCTATCACCTTTCAAACTTCTGATTCTTGCTGGTCCACATAGATTAGTATGTACTAAGTCCAACAATTCGGTAGCAGACTTTTCCTTACTTTGGAATATAACTCTACTCTGCTTACCCAACTGAGATTCTTTGCACAAACTATTAGAGGGTTTCACAAGTCTTGGAAGATCTCTTATAGCCTGAGTGTTGCTAATCTTGATGATATTATCAAAGTTCACATGAAACATTCTCCTATGCCACAACCAACTCTGATTAATTTGAACAAATAAACAACTTTTTTCAGTGCCAACCAAGTGGAAGATGTTACCTTTTTTTGTGTACCAGATGCAATCTATGTACCAAAACTTTCAAAGATCTTACATTTTCCATTTTTGAATTGGAGATAATAGCCTTTGTCCACTAACTTTCCAACACTGAGAAGATTGTGCTTTAGACCTTCAAAATATAGCACATCACTAGTTTTGTTCTTTCCATCAAAAGAAATAGTTCCTCTACCTCTGATTCTGCTAGCAAAATTATCACCAAATTTTATGCCTCCATATCTTTCCAAATCTATAAACTTGTTTTTGTCACCTGTCATATGGTGTAAGCATCCTTTGTCAATGAACAAATCATCCTTTTCTTCAACTTGGGCAGCCAGAGCTTTTTCTATCATTTTATGATTGATAGATTCAGAGGACATTTGATCTTCTTCTTTGATGGCAATAAACACCCAGTCACTTCCGAATTTGTTTCCTGTCTCTGATTCATCATCTGTTACTCCATCATCATCATCTTCATAAACATAGTAACACTTCTTTTGAAATCTTGATCTATTAGGGTTTGGCTTAGAAAATCTATCTAGACACGTTGAGGCAAAATGACCAATCTTATTGCAGTTAAAACATTGGAAAGGCAATTTTCTTTCATACTTACTAGATCCTCTTGGCAGTCTTTTTGCAATGAGGGCCTTAAGTTGTTTAGCTTCTACTTCATCCTCTTCCAAATCTTTCCTTGCTTTCTCATACCAAGATGATTTTCTTGAGGAACTTTCTCCGGGATCATATCTTTGTTTATATTTTTTAGAGGCACTAGCTTTGAATGCAGATTTAGTTTTGGGATGTGCATCACCAAACTCAGCTAACTCAAATGCAGATATACTAACCAATTGATCCCTTGAGATAGTTGTCAAGGATCTGATTTCCTCAATAGTAGCAACTTTGTGTTTATAAGTAGGAGGTAAGGATCTGTGAACCTTAGCAACAATTTTATCTTCATCCAGAATTCCACCAGCACATTTGATGCCAGAAACAAGCTCGTTTACTTTTCTCATGTAAGAAGTGATATTCTCATCTTCACTCATCTACAGGTTTTTCAAGTTTCCTTTCAGACTCTGTAGCTTGGCACATTTAACATACTTGTCTCCTTCATGTAGAAGTTCTAATTTTTCCCAAATCTTAAATGCAGTTTTTAGATCAATAACATTTTTCAGCTCTGAATCAGATAAGGCACTTAGTAGAGCTTCTTTGGCCCGAAGATTATTTTCAGCATCTCTGATTTCATCTATGGTTCTTGAACCATTATGAGGAGGAGTATACCTTTTTGAAGCCATGATTCAATATTGCATTCCCATACATTCCAAGTGACACTCCATGTGGTTTTTCCAAAGAGTGTAATTGGTTGCATCAAACCTCGAGCTATCCTTCTTGTAGGAAGACATCCTAGATCTCCTCAAGCGGTTAAGTTCTTTTCAAGGAACTTAGCTCTGATACCAATTGTTAGTTTCAAGATACACAACTAAGAGGGGGGGTGAATCAGTTGTGTCAAAAACTTTTCTTTTATTAACCACTCAAATCCTTCTTATAATTTAGTAGCATAATAATAAATCAATCACGAAAACACGATGCAATAATTAAAGAACAGAAACACATTAACATATATGACACCAATATTTTAATGTGGAAAACCCGGTGAAGGGAAAAACCATGGGGTGACTAACCCAAGATTGTATTCTCTATTAAAACAATAAGAGGAACAAAATGGCACATGCCAATTAGCGCTCACTACCCAAGCACACTGCTCACAAGAGGTCCACTACCTATAGGAGACACACTGTCTATAGAATAATAAAACTATCATTCTTGAACTAAAGAATAGCATCTTCACCATGCTTGAGTTAGTTCCATTTAAGCCCAATACTTCTGCTCTGCCTTTCATACTTCTCCTCTCTACCACACTCTCATCTCCTCAAAGATACATTTGAAGTAACTTCACAACTCTTATTTATACAAGACATCAACTTTGGGATAATCATCAAAGTCGCCATACCTTACAGAGAAAATACACAAATACAACTTGATTTGTTACAAAAGACTTCATGCGAATCACCACACTGTCGGCCACATATATCTGGGACCCAAATCTCCCTTGAGGAACATGCCACACCTTGTAAAACATCTTTTAGCTTATCCGTAATAGGTGCAAACCATCCGGTCAGCCAGGACTAGGAAGAACACTATTACCCGGAGGTAAATCTTCAATTACAGGCTCAATCTACAATGCAGACTACCAACACAAACTGGACACAATCCAAAGACCCCCACAAGCTTGCCTGAAACATCAAGAACATCCACACTACTTCTGCTTAGTGGAATCATTCTCTTCTTCATCCGGAACCTCAAGAACACAGTCTGTTACTATTGTCATATTAAAATAGATGCTTGCAGACCTCTAGACCATGAACCAATTGAGTTGTCAATTCTTGTTGACATTCTAAACACTCCACCAAATCCACAGAACAAGATATTGCATTTCTAGATCTTACCAGACCTATTTGTGTCGCTCTGTCACTTCTAAACATCTGCCAGAACTAGTTTTACTAATATGGCCATAACTTCCTCAAATCTTCATGCAGACCTTTCAAATCTTTACTGGATCACCTTTAGACACATATCTACAAACCCTTTGATTCACAACCTCTGATCTTCATCTTAGCTAGGATCTTCACTTCATAGACCTTCACTATCTTCATTGTTCTTCTCAGTTGCTGATAGGACTAATTTTCTCAATATCCTCAACACACAACTCATCCAATCCTTGACATTAATGCAAAAGGAGTATGTTGACATCAATGACAACACCAGTTAGGCCCATATTTGCAACAATCTCCCCCTTTGTCATTGATGGCAACAGATGATGTGAAAACCTATTTTAACCATCATGACAAGGACTTCTCCTTACTATCTGGCATAACTCCCCCTATCAACAACAACCATTCACATGTCTTCTCTTCTTCTACTGCTCCCCCTTTGATCAACAACCAATTTTTTTTTTCACGTCTTCTCTCTCCCTTTGACATCAATGGCAAAAGGCACATATTTCTCATGTTCTAAAATCATACTGCCTTCTCCCCCTGAGTGGCAGCCATGTAGCATCAATCTGGACCACAAAATGTGACTGTGAAATCTACTAGACTGATGCACATACTTCCATCTTAATTTAGAACCAGAGGGGTAATAACCCCTAACCTCTCCCTGAAATACTCAAAAGAGTCCTTAGGTAAAGGTTTAGTAAAAATGTCTGCAATCTGATCCTTGGAGGGCACAAACTCCAATCTCACTTCGTTCTTGTTCACCTGCTCTCTAAAAAAATGAAACTTGATGGATATATGTTTTGTCTTAGAATGTAACACCAGATTATTTGAAATGTTTATTGCACTTGATTTATCATAGAAGATTGAGATAGGTTCCTCATATTCCACTGTGATGTCACTTAGCATTTGCTTCATCCACAATATTTTAGTGCAACTACCTATTGCTATAATATATTCTTCTTCTGCAGTGGATAAAGATATTGCCTCTTGTTTCTTGCTTAACCAAGAAACTAATCTTTTCCCTAAAAGGAATGCTCCAGCACTAGTACTCTTCTGGTCATCCACATCTCCTGCCTAATCTACATTTGTATATGCATGAAGAGAGAAATCATGATCTCTAGGATACCATAAAAAATGCTCAACTATTCCTTTTAGATATCTGAGAATCCTCTTGATTGCCATGACATGACATTCTCTAGGATCAGCTTGGAATCTAGCAACAAGACCAACAACATTCATAATGTCAGGTCTAGTTTGAGTAAAATACAATAGTTCTCCAATCACTGTACTTTTTCTGATCAGCCTTAGGAAATTCATCATCTTTTCTTAGTTTACATCCGGTTGCCATGGGAGTATTCATTATTTTTGAATCTTCCATTCCAAATTTTTTCAACAATTATTTCACATATTTGGTCTCAGATATAAAGATTCCTTTCTTTGTTTGAGTGATTTGCAGACCCAAGAAGAAATTTATTGCCCTAGATTTGTAAAAATCTTACACATACTATCTCTTCCTCCAAAAAAAATATCATCAACAAATACTTCAACAATCAAGTTATTTTCAAGTTCAATCTTGAAGCATAAGTTACTGTTAGCAGTACCTTGGTTGAAACTAATCTTCAAAAGATGCTTATCTAGTCTTTCATACTAGGCTCTTAGGGCTTGTTTGAGTCCATACAATGCTTTCTTCAACTTGTAGACCATATCACCATGATATGACAATTGAAATCCATCCAGTTGTTCAATGTATACTTCTTCTTCCAAGTCACCATTCAAGAAGGCTGACTTGACATCCATTTGATATGCTTTGGAATCCTTGAAGGCAGCAAAGGCAAGAAATAATCTGACTGCTTTAGTTCTTGCCACTGGAGCAAAAGTTTGTTCAAAATCAACTCCTTCTACTTGGGAATAACCTTTACAGACCAATCTCGGCTTGTTTCTGACTACTTCACCATTTTAATTCAGTTTATTTCAGAAGACCCATTTGGTTCCAATCACATTTTATTTCTAGGTCTAGGAACAAGATCCTAAGTGTTATTTTTCTCAATCTGCATCAGCTCTTCTTTCATTGTTTTAGTCCAGCTTTCATCATTGCATGCTTCATTCACTGTCTTTGGTTGAATCTTTGAAATTAGACAATACTTTTCTGAATCTTGGCCAATCTTTCTTCTTGTTTGAACATCTTTTCTTTTATCACCTATGATTTGATTTTCAGAGTGATTCACTCTTACATACCTGGGAATTTTGGGAGTTTCTTGCATTTCAATTTCTTGAGCAGGTTCATTCAAACTTATCTCTTCTTCCTAATTCTCTGGATTAGTCTGGATCTAAATTTTAGAAAGGGCTTGGATCATAACATCATTCTAATCATCTTCATCATATTCATAAAACCTTGAGGGTTTTTCAACACCTTCATCAACCTTCACATTTGTACTTTCTATAATCTTTCTTAATCTCTTGTTATAAACCAATATGCTTTGCTTTGAGTAGAATAACCCAGGAATATTCCTTCATCTCTTTTAATGTAACATTTGCTACCAAAGACTTTGAAATACTTCACAGTGGGAGTGATGCCAAGCCAAAGTCTAGAAGGTGTCTTACCAATATTGTTTCTGATCTGTACTCGATTAAGGGTATAGACAGCTGTGCTTAAAGCTTCTCTCCACTAGATTTGAGGAACATTTGCTTCCATCATCATGTTTCTAGATGCTTCTTGGATGGTCTAGTTCTTTTTTTCTACTACTCCATTCTGCTGTGGAGTCCTTGGAGCAAACAACTATCTTTTTATCCCATGTTTCTCACAGAATTCTATGAACTATTCGGATGTGAATTCTCCACCTCTATCAAACCTAAGACATTTTATGTTTAATCTGGTTTCATTCTCTACCATAGCTTTGAATATTTTGAATTTCTCAAGAGCCTCAGATTTTTATTTTAGAAAAGTTACCGACATCATCTGAAAGTGGTCATCAATTAATAGCACGAAGTATCTATCACCTTACAAACTTCTGATTCTTGCTAGTCCACATAGATTTTTATGTACTAAGTCCAACAATTCGGTAGAAGATTGTTCCTTACTTTTGAATATAACTCTTCTCTGTTTACCCAACTGACATTCTTTGCACAAACTATTAGAGGGTTTCACAAGTCCTGGAAGATATTTTACAGCCTGAGTATTACTGATCTTGATGATATTATCAAAGTTCACATGACACAATCTCCTATGCCACAACCAACTCTGATCAATTTGAACAAATAAATAACTTTTGCCAGTGCCAACCAAGTGGAAGATGTTACCTTTTGTTTGTGTACCGGATGCAATCTCTGTACTAGAACTTTCAAAGATCTTACATTTTCTATTTTTAAATCATAGATAATAGCCTTTGTCCACTAACTATCCAACACTGAGAAGATTGTGCTTTAGACCTTCAACATATAGCACATCACTAGTTTTGTTCTTTCCATCAAAAGAAATAGTTCCTCTACCTCTGATTCTACCAGCAGAATTATCACCAAATTTTACAACGCCTCCTTCATATCTTTCCAAATCTATAAACTTGTTTTTGTCACCTATCATATGCTGTAAGCATCTGCTATCAATGACCCAATCATCCTTTTCTTCAACTTGGGCAGGCATAGCTTTTTCTATCATTTTATGATTGATAGATTCAGAGGACATTTGATCTTCTTCCTTGATGGCAATAAACACCTAGTCACTTCCAGATTTGTTTCCTGTCTCTGGTTCATCATCTATTACTCCTTCATCATCATCATCTTCATGAACATAGTAACACTTCTTTTGAAATCTTGATCTATTAGGGTTGGCTTAGAAAATCTTTTTGGACACCTTGAGACAAAATGACTAATCTTATTGCAGTTAAAACATTTGAAAGGCAATTTTCCTTCATACTTACCAGATCCTCTTTGCATTTTTTTTGCAACGAGGGCCTCAAGTTGTTCCACTTCTACTTCATCCTCTTCCAGATCTTTCCTTGATTTCTCAAACCAAGATGATTTTCTTGAGGAACTTTCTCCTGGATCATATCTTTGTTTGCCTTTTTTAGAGGCACTAGCTTTGAATGCAGATTCAATTTTGGGAAGTGTATCACCAAACTCAGCTAACTCGAATGCAGATATACCAACCAATTGATCCCTTGAGATAGTTGTCAAGGATATGATTTTCTCAATAGCAGTAACTTTTTGTTTATAAGTAGGAGGTACGGATCTGAGAACCTTAGCAACAATTTCATCTTCATCCAGAATTCCACTAGCACATCTGATGCCACAAACAAGCTCATTTACTTTTGTCATGTAAGAAGTGATATTCTCATCTTCACTCATCTTCAGGTTTTCAAATTTTCCTTTTAGACTCTGTAGCTTGGCACATTTAACATGTCTCCTTCATGCAGAAGTTCTAGTTTTTCCCAAATCTCATATGCAGTTTTTAGATCAATAACATTTGTCAACTCTGAATTAGATAAGGCACTTAGTAGTGCTTCTTTGGCCAGAAGATTGTTTTCAACATCTCTAATTTCTTCTATGGTTCTCGAACCATTCTGAGGAGGAGTATACCTTTTTGAAGCCATGATCTAATATTTCTTTCCCATACATTGCAAGTGACACTCCATGCGGTTTTTCAAAAAAGTGTAATTGGTTCCATCAAACCTCAGACTATCCTTCTTCTAGGAAGACATCCTAGATCTCCTCAAGTGGTTAAGCTCTTTTCGAGATCTCTGATACCAATTATTAGTTTTAGGATACACAACTGAGAGGGGGGGTGAATTAGTTGTGTCAAAAAAATTTCTTTTATTAACCACTCAAATCTTTCTTATAGTTCAACAGCATAATAATAAATCAATCATGAAAACATGATGCAATAATTAAAGAACAGAAATACATTAACACATATGACACCAAGATTTTAACGTGGAAAACTCGGTTAAGGGAAAAACCATGGGGTGACTAACCCAAGATTGTATTCTCTATTAAAAGAATAAGACGAACAAAATGGCACATGCCAATTAGGGCTCACTATGTGAGCACATTGCTCACAAGAGGCCCACTGCCTACAGGAGACACACTATTTAAAGAATAATAAATCTTACATTCTTGAACTAAAGGATAGCATCTTCACCATGCTTGAGTTAGTTCCATTTAAGCCCAATACTTCTACTCTTCCTTTCACACTTCTCCTCTCTACCACACTCTCATCTCCTCAAAGATACATTTGAAGTGACTTCACAACTCTTATTTTTACAAGACATCAACTTTGGGATAATCATCAAAGTTAGCAAACCTTATAGAGAAAATACACAAATACAACTTGATTTGTTACAAAAGACTTCATACGAATCACCACACTATTGGCCACATATATCTGGGACCCAAATCTCCCTTGAGGAACATGCCACGCCTCACAAAACATCTTTTAGATTATCCGCAATAGGTGCAAACCATCCGGTCAGCCAAGACTAGGAAGAACACCATTACCCAGAGGTAAATCTTCAATTATAGACTCAATATTCAATGCGGATGACCAACACAAACTAGACACAATCCAAAGACCCCCACAAGCTTGCTTGAAACACCAAGAACATCCACACTACTTCTGCTTACTAAAATCATTCTCTTATTCATCTGGAACCTCAAGAACATAGTTTGTTACTACTGTCATATTAAAATAGATGTTTGCAAACCTCCAGACACTGAACCAATTGAGTTGTCAATTCTCATTGACTTCCTAAACACTCCACCAAATCTACAGAACAAGATATTGCATTTCTAGATCTTACCGGACCTATTTGTGTTGCTCTGTCACTTTTGAACATCTGCCAGAATCAGTTTTACTAATATGGCCATAACTTCTTCAAATCTTCATGCAGACCTTTCAAATCTTTACTGGATCACCTTTAGACATATATCTACAAATCCTTTGATTTGCATCCTCTGAGCTTCATCTTAGCTAGGATCTTCACTTCATAGACCTTTAATGTCTTCATTGTTCTTCTCTATTTCTGATAGGACTAGTTTTCTCAATATCCTCAACACACAACTCATCCAATCCTTAACATCAATGCAACAGGGGTATGTTGACATCAATGACAATACCTATTAGGCCCATACTTGCAATAGATATATCATCTATTTGGTTGCTTATTAACCATTCTTCAACCGATTGGTCAATAGCTCTGTTAGACAACCAATCTACTACTTTGTTTTCTTCTCTATAGCAATGTGACACATGGAAAGCTTCAAACTATTGTAACAGGTGTCTTTCTTGGAAGAGTAGATAGTCAATATCTTCCATGAAATTTCCTGTCCATTCTTAATACAATTAATGATATTGAATGAATCACCTTCCACCCACACTTTTTTGAAGCCCATCATTATTGGAAGATGTAGGCCATGGACAAGCGCCCAAGATTCTACTACATTATTTGAATAGGGAGGAATTTTAGTAGCTTTTGCAAATAAAAGTTTACCTTCAACTGATCTAATAACACACCCTATGCCCAAAGGCCCAGGATTTCCTTGACTAGCCCCATCAAAATTAATTTTAACCATTCCTTTAGAAGACAGAATCCATCTTACCCTTTGTCTATCCACTTTGCAAATCACCGAAGACTGACAGCCCCCATAGAATATAGGTTCTAGGAAGGTCCAAGCCTTAACCATGTCATTAGCCCATGCACTCCAAACTGAGTTATGATTAATAAATTTTCTGGCTTTAACCATAGCGACCTTCGAAACAGATTTGTCTGTAGCCTCATATACCTTAGCCAAGGAGGAGATTAATCTTCAAAAACTTCTAAAATTTCTTTCTCTCCAAACATTCCATAGGATCAAAGATAGCCAAATGTCCCACAAATAGGCAAAGGCCGAATCACCATTAAGCTTTGGCCAACTTTTAAGGGTTGAAATTAAAGATTGTGGTAGAGGGGATGTCCAATTCAGCTTCCTCATTACACTTAGCCAACATTCCCATGCAAAGGAGAAGATAAGAATAAGGTGACCAACACTTTCCTCCTAATAACCACATAGAACACAAATGAAGTTTGACCCAAGAGAGAATTTATGCAAATGATCACCTGTCAGAATACATCCATGCTTGGCTAACCATGTGAAGGCTCTTGCCTTCGGGAGAACTGCATCATTCTAGCAAAGATGAGAGGGCCAATCAGATTTGGGGCCAACTGTGATGCTTCTATAACCCTGTTTCACTAAATATTGACCATAATTATGGGTCGTCCAAATTAGTTCATCCTCTCGAGCGGACAAAAGAATTACTCTCTTCTTTAAAATCATTGACAAAAGGTGTTTTTGAGCACAAGGGAAGTCACAACTCTCCTTGTTTCTCCAAGTCACTTTGAAAGGGAGGGAAACCTAATCAACAATGTAGTAATCTCTCACCTTGTGTCCCCAATGAAGTTCCAAGTAGGATTTAGCATCTTTTAAATCATCTATGTCTGTTAGCTTAGGCCATCCATTCCATGTATCAGTCCAAAAGTTTTCTTTCTCACCATTTTTGATTTTCCACGAAAGGAGGGGGAGAACATCCTCTTTGCTTTTAGAGATGAAATTCTAGATTGAAGATCCTTTTGGGGGATTCTATATTGTAAATATTCTCTCTTTATGTTGGCAGTCCAAATATTTTCTCTACATTATCCTAACCCATAAGGAGCCTAGTTTCTTACACATATTCTAGGACAACTTCATTTCGAGCACTTAATTGTTAATCTCTAAATTGATAATGCCTGACCCTCCAAGACATTTTGGTTTACAAACCTTGTCCCATGCAATCAAATGGACTTTTGTCTTCTCTAATGCCCCTTGCCAAAGAAATTGCTTACTTATCTTATCCAATTCTGAAAGAATAGATTTGGGAGGCTACAGTGTGGATAAGAGGTAAATTAGCAAAATAGATAAAACAACTTTGCGCAATGTCAGTCTCTTTGCTAGGGATAACCATATGCTTTTCCATGTCTCTATTTTGCCCCTCAACTTTATTCACCACCTTGAGGCAAAGATTATTTTTGTTTCTCCCATTGAATAAAGGGATGCTAAGTTATTTGTTAGGGAGCTCCTCGATCTTAAAGTTGAACATTACGGCCAAATACGAATGCATCTTTGTGTCTGAATTAAAGAGGAAGATTTTAAATTTAGAGGGATTAACTTGCTAGCTAGAAAACAAACAATATTTGTTTATAGTATTCATGATTGCTTGTGCTTCCCGAGTCAATGCTTGTCCAAAGAGAATTGTATCATCAACAAAAAGAGCATGGGTGAAGGCATGCCTCAAATTCTTGATTCTTAAACTTGACCATTCCCTTCTATGATTTGCCTCTCTTATTGCACACGTAAGAGCTTCAATCATAATGATGAATAAATAGGGAGATAAAGGATCCCCTTTCCTTAGACCTCTAGTCAAAATAAATGTGCCAGTTTCTCATCCATTCAAAAGGACTACCATACTTACTCTTGAAAGACACGAAGTAATCCACTTGTGCAAATGAATTGCAAAACCTAGTTTTGCTAGGGCGAACATTAGGAAGGACCACTCCACCTTATCATATGCTTTGGCCATGTCTAACATAATCACCATACTGGGGATCGCTTCCTTCTTGATTGAATGCATAATTTTGTGGTTGATAATGACACCTTCAGTGGTCTCCTTACTTGGGACAAAGCCCCCTTGGTCATCTGAAATAATCTCTAGGAGAAGGAAAGCAAGGCGGGTAGCTATGGCTTTGGTGATAATTTTATACATAGAATTACATAAAGATATGGGTCTAAAGTCATCAAAGGAGGAAGGAGATTTAATCTCAGGAATAAGCATGATATTAGTCCTTTTCCATACCTTGAGAACATTCCTGAATTTGCTTGATTCTTCAACTACTAGGAAAATATCCCTTCCCACAATATCCCATGCATGATGAAAAAAACTACTAGACCATCCATTAGGGCCAGGTGCTTTATCTCCCGACATGGAAAAGACTATAGTGCATACCTCCTCCAAAGAAAACTCTTTCATCAGCTCAACATTATGATGATCTTTCACAAGCTTAGGAATATTAAAAGCACCCTCTTCAATAGGCTGATTTGGAGACGACCAAGTGAGAAAAATTGCCAAAGAATTCATTTGCATAATTCTTGATCCCTAAAGGGTCAATCAAAGAGTTTCCATCCACTTTCTTAATACAATGAATGGAATTTGACTCATGTCTTAACTTTGAAGAGAGGTGGAAAAAAGTTGTATTTCTATCCCCATCCTTCAGCTAGGTTTACCTAGATTTTTGATGCCAATAAATCTTCTCTCTAGAAAGAATTTCATCTAGCTTGAATGTCTCAAAGCTTTCTCTTTCACATACCTTTCCACATTCATACCCAATGCAATGATCCTATCAGAATTCAATTTCATTTCTTGAAGCAACCTAGCTTTCTCCTTGAAGATATTCTTAAAATGTGTGTAGTTCCACTCAATAATCTTATTTTTAAGGAAATTCAACTTATTCTCCAACTGAAACATTATGGACCCTTTAATAAACGATGCTTGGAACCATAAATTTTTGATAAATGAAAGGTAGTTAGGATCCCTCAGCCACATATCCCAAAATCTAAATGGACTTTTACCTGATCTTGTTTCCTTTCCAAAGACCAATCTAATCTCCTTTCCAAGGACTAATCTAATAGGAAAATGATTAGACCCTACTAGAGGAAGGATATTTGCCTGGCAACACAAGTTATTTTGTAGACAAAGTCATGAAATCAGAAATCTATCTAAACATTCAGCTATTTTCAAAAAAGCTTTCCTCCTATTGGTCCAGGTTTATTTACCATTCCTTATTTTCAAGTCTATTAGATTATTATTCTAAATGAAATTCTTGAAATCTTCATTTGATCTAGATGGGTGGAGAATACCACCCATCTTTCGTCCCCTTCCAAAACTGCATTGAAATCCCCACCTAAAATAAAGAATTCCTTTCTTAAAAGACAAAGCAGATTGCTAATATGATTCCAGAGATTTGCTTTTTGAACCATTCACATCAGACCATAGATACAAAAAGTCCATAAATCTTTACTTGCCAAAAGGTTGGGGAACTTACCTAGAATCTAGTTCTTTCTGATGCCCACCACTATTGGGGAACTTACCTAGAATCTAGTTCTTTTTGATGCCCACCACTTCCATGTCAGGCATTCAATTCCTCCATTAGATTGCCTATCCACCTGAAGCCCCTTCCGTAGGTGAAACAATGTAACACCACCCCTTCCACTTGTTGAAGATTTGACAGCTCTGCTCGTGAGAGAGTTTAGTTTCTTGAAGAAAAAGAATGTCTTTTTTGGACTCATCAATCTAGAGTTTGATGAGCCTTGTTTTGTTAGGGGCATTAAGGCCCCTAACATTCCATGTGAGGAGTCTCATGGTGCCTGAGGGGAGCTTTCAACTACCCTGCTTCTCAGAACCTTGTCAATTGTTGCCTATTTGCCTGAGGTGATCTCTTCCCATGTTTTGTTTTTCTTAGTCCTAGAACTCTTCCTTGTCATCACCGGCATGATAAAAGGCTCTTTCAGATCCAGAGCTATTTGAGAGATGCCTAATTTGCCCATTTCCTGACCTGTGTTACCTTTAGCAAGAACTTCATTATCAAGCTCCTCATAAAGGTCAATCGCAACCTTGGTTAACGCTTTCTACAAAAAAGATTGTAGTTTCTTGTTCTCCATGTCTTGTGCCATTTCCTCTCCCTATATTCGTATGGTATTGTCCTCCCTTTCTCCTCCAGAAGGAGAGTTGTCTGTGGAAAGGGAATCTGCCCCTTTCTCTTTCATTTTATCTAGACTTTCAAATACCATATCCTCATTCGAGGCTGTTCCAAAACTAAATTTCTCTTGAGTGTTTGAATTCTCTTTTGAGGGATATTCTGCCATTTCCCCCACCATGTCTTCCTTCCCAGTGTCATTCTCTTTATATGGAGGAGAGAAGACCACCTAGATGTTCACCGCTTCTTCCTCCAAAGGTTTGTCAACCTCGTCATTGAGTTCTTCTGACGAACCTACAGTGTCTTGCTAATAGCTTTTCCCTAGGTGTGTCTCATAAATCACTGATCCAATGGTGATATCATTTCCCAGAGGGAGAGATGTACTCTTATTGCCCTTTGAACCTTCCTCTCAGTTCTCTAAATGTTGGCATGAAAGTTCTGGATGGACAAGGTTTGTAATCAATGAAGCAGACATAGTGTTTTCTCTCCCAATTCCAACACGCAAAAGCTAATTCATTCTAACAAGGTCATCTTCTTTGAGACATTCTTCAAAAAAGATTTCTTGCAACCACTGGCTTGTGACCGTCTCAAGTAAAATACGTTTGGGTAAAAGCTCCTTCGTTTCAAGAAGAATACATATTCTTACAGAGGATGAGTAAATAGGGTCAGAGCAAATATCAAACTCTTGAAAGATACCTAGCGCATTCCCAATGCTTACTAATGAGTCAGGATCCCTATATTCTATTGGTAGACACAGAAGCTATAGCCAGAAAGGAAGAATAGGGATCTGTTTTGTTGATAAGTGATGCTTGTGTAGTTGCTTCAGTTTAGAGTTTGTTTTTTTAGAAGTTTTTAAATAAGTTTTCTCATGTGTAATGCATGTTGAGGAAACAAAAGTGAAAATAGTTAGTTGCAGATTTTTTGTTTTTTTTGCATGTAATAATTTTAGAAGGTTTTCTAGATGTTATTTTTAAGCATTGTAATCTCTATAAAGAGATGCATTGAAACTCTTGTAAATTGAGGAAGTTAATTCAAGGAAACAAATAGATTTATTTCTGCCTCCTAAATTGTGTGTTCAGGTTGTATATGGTGTTTTCTATTTGGCTGTAAGTTTATCTTGTGTTAAAGTTATTATTTAAATTGGAAGAACATTGTTTTGATTTAATTTCAGAATCTTCATTTGGTATCAGAGCAGAAGATCTAGGGAGATTGTTGATTTTTGGGTTATAGAAGATTGTCGTTTGTCCTTTGGTCATATGAGAACTGTGTAAAATATTTTTGAGCTATGGAAAAATAATTTTTGAGTAGATTCTTTGAAGAGCATGTTGTAGCAACAGTAGTGTAATCTTGAATGGCTTCATTAAGATGTTATGGTAAAATATTTTGTAGCAGCTAATGCTTGGAAAGTGTGAATCCATTGGAAGAAATTACTAAGAGCTAAGGTTTCTCAAAAAAAAAAAAAGGTGTAATTTAAGTGGTTCTTTGTGTGTGGTTAAAATCAATGGGAAAGATTGGTAAAAAAGGAAAGAAAGAAAATGAAAATTTAATGTGTACAAAAGATCTTTTGGAAAAAGAATTGATAAAAGTCAAGAAGATTAATGTAGAATATATGGAAAGGATAAAGGAGTTAGGAAAGGAAAGGTATGAAAACTTATGTGAAAATGATATTCTAGAAAAAGAATTGGTGAAAGTTCAAGAGAAAAATAAAAAATTAGAAGAAGAGTTGAAGTTGTTTGATAAGGTTAAAAAAATGAATGAAGATTTAGAAGGAAAGATGAAGAAATTAGAAGAGGAAAATAATTTACAGAAAGAAGAAATATCAAAATTGAAAAAAAAAAAGAATGTTTGAAATCAAAGCCTTCAGTTTGTGAAGTCTCATGTGACACATATGATTTGTGTTGTGTTGATCAATCATTTGGTAAGTTTGCTGAAGTTGCTTTTGCTAAAGAATGTAAGGATGAAAATGATAAATTTGCTAACATAGCTAGTTGTTTTGATAATAATGTTGGTTTGAAAATCATGAAGAAAATTGGTTATAAAGGTGAAGGTTTGGGTAAGCATGAGCAAGAAATCAAAGAGCCCATTGAGTCACTTGTGAGGACTAAGCATAAAGGTCTTGGATATGTTAGAGGTAAAGGAAAAGAAGATGATATTACAGATACAGGTACAAACAAATTAGTTCAAGAAAAGCAGAATTTGGAGTGTTTTCATTGTAAGAGGTATGGACATAAGAAGGAATTTTGTTGGGATCTTCATCCTTGTAGTATTTGTGGATTGAGAAATCATTCTGAAAATATGTGTTGGAATAAAGAGTGGAAAAGGGCATCTATGACAGATTGTATGTTGATGAATTATGGATGGATAGATGGATCAAATTGGAGAAAGGTCACGAGTGTGTTTAAGAAGTTATACCGGCATAAGTATTCACATGTTGAACAGGAAAAGAATCATGCAAAGATTGAATGTTCGAGTTGGGTGACTGATGATTGTTTGTTATGACTCAAAGGAAGTCATTGTCTTGTTGTATGAAAGGGTAATTTGCAATAGTTTTTGGTTGTAGGAAGTCTACAAGACAGAGTACAACAATGATGGTAATGGTAATGTTCAAAGAGGCACAATTAGTTGGAAAAGGAGAAACTCCGCATCAAGGGGGAGTATGTTGATAAGTGATGCTCGTGTAGTTGCTTCAGTTCAGAGTTTGCTTTTTTAGAAGTTTCTAAATAAGTTTTCTCATGTGTAATGCATGTTGAGGAAACAAAAGTGAAAATAGTTAGTTGCAGATTTTTTGTTTTTTTGGCATGTAATAGTTTTAGAAGGTTTTCTAGATGTTATTTTTAAGCATTGTAATCTCTATAAAGATGTATTGAAACTCTTGTAAATTGAGGAAGTTAATTCAATGAAACAAATAGATTTATTTCTGCCTCCTAAATTGTGTGTTCAGGTTGTATATGGTGTTTTCTATTTGGCTGTAAGTTTATCTTGTTTTAAAGTTATTATTTAAATTGGAAGAACATTGTTTTGATTTAATTTCAGAATCTTCATGTTCCTTACCAATATCAAAGTTTGGCTTCCACTACTGACAGAAAACAACTGTCTTTTCAAATTTCATAGCTTTTTCTGAAGTACTATATCTCTACCACCTTTGTGAAAGAAGATTATTGAGAAAAAACCATTGCCCAATACACCAAATTCATTAACCTCTGGCCATTCGGCTTTGTACCAGGCTATAAAGTCATCCTCAGAGAAATGAGGTGATAATACCTTACCTATCAGGGCTCTCTCCTGTAAAAGTGAGACTCTTTTCTTCAGGCTTTCTCCATTGAGCGAGACTCGTGCAAGCTGCGTGTCTTCCTTCCTTATCACTTTCTTATATGTGGGTGTAACAACCCAGATTTCCTTTTGTGATGTCCTTTCTCTAGCCCGAGGTGGCTTATCCGAGTACTGCTGAAAAAAACGGCCCTTCCTTCTCCCCCTGGACCTGATATGTCTCCGAGATCTTTGTCTGGAATAAGATCTCCACTTGGATGATTGGGGCCTCTTGTGTCGTGCAGAAAATTTGTCCTTGGTCTGAGATTCTTCAAAAGCCTCTTGTTGAGATTTCGACGGCTCTCTGACAGGAGGGAAGTCCTTCCTGTTATAACTTGGGATATTGGTATTGACAGATTGGCCTCTCCCTATTTCTCTTATCCCAAATTTTTGTTCATTATGCTTGAATCTGATTTTCTTCTTTGGAGAAATAAACCTCTGTGAAAACCCATATCCTTGCTTTCTATTCCAGCTCTCCATTTTGAGTCTGATTTTATAATATCTATGCTTTCATTCGGCACTAAATCCTTTAATCATAGAATACATTACTTCTGGACATCTGTAGTTGATTACATAGCTTGAGATTAATTAATTGAAGACGAATTTATACGTGTTTATGTCTGCCCAACTCAGTTGGCCACCTCAAGCAAGTGAAACAACTCAGTTTTTCTACCTTTATTAAGTGAAAAAACATAATATCCAAGCCTATTACAGGGCAAACAGAAAAACAAGACTAATTCTTTAAATCATAATTAAAATCTAATTTAACATTCATAATTAATTGGATCCAAACAAGACTATAATTCTTTAAATCATAATTAAAATCTAATTTAACATTCATAAATTATTGGATCCTCAGTCTTCATTAAAAACATTATTTAAATATCAAGAACAATAAAGCAATATGACGTTCAAATCAAAATTTCACAAAGTGCTTAGAATTTTATCCCATCCGTATTCCTTAAAAATTTCAGAAATGTTGTAATATTACGAATCGATTTTATTTTTATTTGTACAATCATATATAAATAAATTAAGATACAGTGGAATTATAATAAACTTCCCTCCAAATGAGAAAAACGCCCATGTTTAACAGGAAAAAGAAAAAAAGAAAAAAACGAAAAGCTCTTTCCATTTGCTCCAATCCATTCTCGATGCATTTTTTCGTAGAATAATAATTAAATTTGAAAACATTGTGGATTTGATTTAAGAAATTGATTATACTTTTTAGTAAAAAGTACATCAATAATGCTGGATAGACGTTGCCTTTCATTATGTACATATTTCTATTGATTCAGGGCTTTTTAAAATCGCAATGGACAGTCGTATGACAATGGAAATAATTCCGGGTCTCCCAGATGATTTAGGGCTGCAATGCCTGGTAAAGGTTCCATACAAATCCCACAAGCAACTTAGGGCCGTCTCCAAGAGCTGGAACGCTGTGCTGAGCAGCTCCCACTTCTATAAAGAGCGACAGCGCCATAATGAGTGCGAGGAAGGAATAGCTTCTGTTTACAGACCTGCAGATAACTCAGGTGATGTGGAAGTAATTATTTACTACCCGCTAGAGAATTGGTGGGAAAGACTTCCTGAAATCCCCAAAGAATTTGAATTACGATATACAATGTATCATAGGTGTTACTGTGTCTACGTTAGATCAAAACAATGTTTGGTTGTGGTGGGTCTTGTCAACAAGTGCTTCCATGAAGCACCTGTTTTGATGTTTGATTTTTTATCTCGCAGCTGGTCACTTGGCCCCGACATGCAGTTCTCTCACCGGTTCTATGCATCCGCAGTGTCAACATCGCCTCAAGGTCTTGTCTATATTGTGGTCTACCCCAAAAGGCGATTAAACGAGGACCACATTCCTCGTTCACTCGGAGCTTATTTTTTAGATTTAAATAAAAAGGACTGGCGAATTCTTCCTCGTACGATTCCCGATGATCGGCCTCAGAATTGCAGTGTCGGTGCTTTTGTTGATGACAAGTTTTATGTAATCCCCAGTAACGGGAAGAGCGCACAAGTTTACGATCCTCAGACAGGACGGTGGAAAAAAATATATGATGACAATAACGGACAATATGTTGAAAACTGCGTATCTGCTTTTGGGTTGTTGTATTGGTTTTGTACGGAATCGGAGTCTGTGATCGTGAAAGAATTCGATGTTGCCAACAACTCATTTACTACAGTCGGCCAGTATCCTGTCGGTCATTATCCTGTTGACTGTGCTGTACTGTGGCGTGATTGTTTTTTTGTAAGTGTCAGGGAATCCATGGATATTGTCTATTATCTTTTTTCTGTCCGGGAGAGGGAAGAGGAAAGGAGATGGACTCGCATTGACATGCCTGCAGAGTTTCCAATTCGTTGTCTTATAGAGGCATTTGCTGCTGGTGTGCAAATTTGATACAGCAGGTGGTTAAATTGTATAAGCTTATGCAGTAAATTATTGGGATTTTTGTAGTGTCTCGATATCAGTTTTTAAAATATCAATGAACATGTTCATATAATTCGTTATTACTTATAGATAATCTGTTTTCAGCATTCTTTAATAGTTGCAAACTTTTATATGTTTATTAATTCAGCCTTTTGTAGTGGAATCTTCAGTTGCTGCTGCTGTGCAAATTTGATATGGCAGGTGGTTAAATTTGATGCAGTGAATTATTGGGATTTTTATAGTGTCTTCATATCAGTTTTAGAAGTATCAACGAACATGTTTATATAATTATTATTTATAGATCGTATATTTTCAATTCCTTAATAGTTGGCAAAGTTTTATATCTTTAATTCCATCATTTTGTAGGGGATCATTACATTTTAAGAATATAACATTTTAAAGTGTATCTTTTTTTATTTATGTTTTAGATCACATCTAGTGATTTATCATACGGAAGAAGAATATGATGGATCATTAAGTTTGATGGGAACGTAGATGGAAAAAGACACACAGTTAAATTCAAAAGTACTCATTATAAGGTTATGGAGTGTGGAAAACTCATACTTACTAATAGAAACAATATCAATTAATTCGATAATGAAAAATAATTTAATTTTATTAAAATAGATAACATAGGTTGTAGTCTCTAAATGAAGATATTATTCTATATCAAACACTTAATGAAGCCCATAATCTAAGGATTGGATTAAAATTCCGCCCCAAATTTAGCATTTACCTTTGAAGAGTGCATGGCTGGTCGCTCACAGAGGAATATGATGGATGAAAACAGATACACAATTAAACTCGAAAGCACTCATTATAACATTAAGGAGTGTGGAAAACTCATGCATACTAATAGAAACAATATCTGTTGATTCGATAATAAAAAATAATTTAATTTTATTAAAGTAAATAACATAAGCCATATTCTCTAAATGAAGACATTATTCTATATCAAACTCTTCAGGAAGTTCATAATCTAAGGATTGGATTAAAATTCCACACCAAAATTTAACATTTAGCTTTGAAGAGTGCATGGCTGGTCGCTCACAGAGCAATATGATGGATCACTAAGTGTGATCCAAAAAGTTGATGGAAAAAGATACACAGTTAAAGATAAAAGCACTCATTATAACTTTATGGAGTGTGGAAAACTCATACATACTAATTGAAATAATATCTGTTAATTCCATAATGGAAAATAATTTAATTTTATTAAAATAAATAGTATATTCTCTAAATGAACACATTATTCTATATCAAACTCTTAACAAAACGTATCATCTTAAAAATTGAATTAAAATTCAGCCACAAAATTTAGCATTTACCTTTGAAGAATGCATGGCTGGTTGCCCGCATACAAGTTTTTGAAAATGTTATAAAATAACTCAGTATTCCCTGATGAGACCTTTGCTTGTATTTTAATGTCGTTGCATAGTAAAAGAACAATGGTGAAGTTCATAATCGTACCTTAAGTGGATTTATTTAAGGGGAAAAGCGTGGAGAGCGTTAAAGTCAAAATAAGACTTGAGCAGAATGGTACAAATATAAATTCAATAGTTTTCTTCCTTTTTCCACAGCTATCGAACAAATAAGAATTACCATAGAGAAGGCTGCAAACAACTAAAGCTATACAAACACAATGGAGAACATAAAACTTTATATAGACTGTAGGCTTACATGTAGTCGGTTGATCAGTAAATGAATTGTTCCAGCATAAGGCAAGCACCACGTTAAGGTTAAGCAATACCAATAATGTTGGTGATTAATTTCTCCATAAAAGATTATTTATTATTATATTTCATAATTAAATAAAAAGAAAAATGACAAAATTATAAATGGAATGTTCTAGAACAAAGAGGGAAAGTAGTAAAGTGTTTAAGTTTCTAAGATGGATAAAGAAGATAAAGATCAGAGAGTATGAAGTTTTTAAGGGAAAAGAATTAAATGAATTGTTTTACAAGCTTTTTAGATAAGTCAAAATGGGGATTGAAAGAGTCTAGAAATAAAAGCATGTGGTAGTATAAATAATTAAGACCTCTATAAAAGAGGCACGATGTAACAATTTTGATGGTGTGTTCAATCATGTAATCAATGAGAAATTTAGTGTTGTAGCACTATGATGAGCAATTTTGTGTTCGTATATTTCTGTGTTGATATATTTGTGTTTTGCATGAGCTAATTTGTTTCCACCACCAACAAGTTGTATCAAAGCCAACTTGATTTTGTGTGAAGAGTGTTAACTTATCTGAAAAAATCGAGGATTTTTAAGTTTTTGAATATGAAGACAGATCATTATTTAGTGTTGAGTTGCCTAAAGTCTGAAGGGAGAAAAGAAAGTTGTAGAGGATGCAAGTGAAAGAAAAAAGGTTGCCATAAAAGATTGTTGAAAGGAAAAAAGTGTAATGGCTCAAGTTTCAGATAGCTACCACATTTAAGAATTGAATATGTATATATGTACATATATGTATATGTATATATGTAGATATATACATACATATACACATATCTACATATATACTTATGTATATGTACATATGTATGCATATATGTATATATATACATTTATACATACATATTGTGCAATATTGGTGAAATCGTTGTGAAGGAAAATCATTTAGCATAATATGAAGTAGTAGTATTCCAAATAGAAGGTGAGGTCAACAAAGAGAAGAGGCGTTGATGTTGTTTAAACAAAAGAAAATGAAGATCTGGCCAAAAGGAGATCAAGCAGGCCATAGGAGAAATAGTAAAGGCCGTTGTTTTCTATATGTAATTGGGCCGCCATCTAGAAGTTGTCGAATCACAGGAGACTTTAAAGAAATTCTAAAGTGCTAGCAAATGTTTAAGGAATTCGAAAAATAATAGAGGTCACATTTTTTTTCTGAAGAACCTGCAATTGTTAAAGGGTAAGAAGCAGCAGCTGAAGTGCAAGTAAGGAAGAAAAATGTAAGATGCCACAATCATTAAATCTATAAAGACATTTCTGAAGAGGTCACAAGTGGTGAATATAATCCATGAAAAGATAACAAAAGAATCAAGGCGCAGAAATCACCCAGACATATTTGTGAAGGAAATTTATGTCTCTGGTCATAGTTGGCAAAAGAAGTAAGGCAGATCTAGAAGTTTTTTTAACATCTGATGCTACTAACAAAATCGACAGAATGGAAGGAATAAGGGTGAGTTGTTATATAGGCCACCAATAAGAAGATTCAGATTGCTAGTGTTGGTGGTGGAGATAAACAATCTCACACAAGACACAAATATTAAATACGAAAAATATGAAACACAATTATCTGAAATGTCCAACGGAGTGCTGCAACACTCAGATCTTCATTCATAACTTGATACAAACATTAGAAATGTCCAGAATGCTACAACATTCAACACTTACACACTTCATTGAGTACACATACATCTGTTACATCATGCCTCTTTTATAGAGGTCTTACTAGTAAATGACTTTTTCCTTTCTAGGCTCTTCCAATCCTTCTTGAGTTATCTAGAAACTTTCCACAACAATCCATTTCCTTGTGGAAACTTCCTCAAGAACTTTCTAAGATTCTCTCTCTTTCTAGACTTTTCTAATTATAATTGCTTTTTCATTTAATTACAAAATGTAAACAATTAATGATGTTTTTAGGGAGAAATTAATCACCAACATACCCCCTTAATTTCTACCTCAAATGCTCCAACATTCACAATTCTCAAACTTTGTTTTCATAATGTATTTTTCAACTAATCTTCAGATCTTTCAAAACTTCAAATAACTCTCTCCATTATCGGAAGTGCTCTTCCATTCAACTCATGCTGATGCACTTGGCTATTTTGCTTTGGCAATCCAATTCCTTTTCTTTGCTCAACATGTGAATACTTATGTCTATATAACATTTTGAACATATCATTAACCTGTTTCCAATTTGATTCTTCAATCTATCCACAATTCATTTTGATATAATCTGTTATAGATTCTTTTTTCCATTCTTTGTTCCAACACATCTTTTCACAGTGATTCGTCAATCCACAAATGCTACAAGGATGAATATCCCAACACATTTCCTTTTTATGTCCTTTCCTATGAAAATGAGAACATTGCACATTCTTCTTTTCTTTAACTAACTTGTTTGTACTTGCATCATATGTAACTTGATTTGTATTTTCCTTACCTCTATATCCAAGACCTTCATATTTTGGCCTCACTATTGGTTCAATTAGTTTTGTAATTCCTTGTCCAAACTTTCCTAAACCTTTTCCTTCAAAACCCATATTTTTCATCGTTTTGAGACCAACATTCTTTGATGAATTTCCTATGTCAATATCATCACAACTAGCAAATTTTACAGATCCAACCTCCTTGTTATCTTCAACCTTGCACTCTTTTTCTAAACAAGCTTCAACTTTATCACATAAGTCATTTGTGTCACATGAGACATCACAAAGTACATGCTTTGACTTTAAACATTAATTTTCCTTTAGACATGATGCAAGTGTTTGATCTAGTTGACTATTCTCTTCATTCAACCTTAATATTTCATTTTATTGTAAATTGTTTTCCTATTCCAATTTCTTCATCTTTTCTTCTAAATTTTCATTCCTATTTTTAAACTTATCAAACAACTTCAATTCATCTTCTAGCTCTTCATTTCTGTCTTGAACTTTCTACAATTATTATTCTAAATTATGATTTTCACATAAATCTTCATATTTTTCCTTACATAACTCCTTTATCCTTTCCATATATTCTCTACTAATCTTTTTAACATTCATCAATTCTTCATTAACTTTTGTCAATTCTCCTTTAAGTCTCATTAATTCTCCTTCAAATAAATCATTTTCAACCACTAAAATATCATTTAAACTTCTTTACTCTTTTTCCAACTTTTCCCATTGAAAAATAACTTAAGTTACCTAGTATTATTGCACTTCACTGTGATTATTTGATGGCTTCACTCACCTTCCTCCTAATGTCTTCAAACTTTTCTTCTTGTTGGCTTCAACCTAAATGTAAATGAATTCTTTCTTTTAGAGGCTTTGTCTTTTCTTGCACCAATATTGCTTCTACAACTCCTTAATGGCTCCTTAGTCTTTAGACTCAAACTCTCAATCAATCTCTTTGAGAAATTCATTCTTGTAAACTGATTTGATCTTCTGCTATAGCAAGTTTTTTAAACTTGGATGATCCTCGCTACAACTATAATCGATTACTTGAATGTTCTGCAATTTGAGGCATACAAGTATAAAACTCTTGCGAAATAGAGCTACAACTCAAAAAATCACCCTTGTATTCTACGATGATATAAAACCCTCTTGGTGACTTGCTACCACAATCTGTGATTTGATTCCAGATTTTTGGTGACTTGTAATAGATTTCTAAATCTACAATCTTCCTTTCACGATGACTTCACTTTCCTGTTTCAATTTCAATTTCTTCAGATAGGCAACTTCTTAGATCTACCTTTGACAATGGATAACTTAAGAACTTCTATGGATTCCTTTATTGTTCAAAAATGCAATGACCTTCTTCATCGACTTGCAAATATTTTTTTTATGTTTGTGCTTAGCCTTCAATATGTAGAATTTTCCTTTATTGACAGGGGCGACTAAACACTCTTTTCTATGATTAGAACTCCTTTCATGGAGATTTATAGTGGCTTGATTCTTCCTTGGCAGGTGAATTGTATCTCTTACTTGTTGGCTTTTGGCTGCAACTTTATTTTCCTAGGATCTACAAATTTAAGCAGCTATATTCATCTAAAACTACGATTTTATCAATTACAACTTCATAATCTTTGACATCTTCTTTATTTTATCTTCCAAACCACCAAACTTGGATTCTATTTCATTAAAATTTTCAGCAACTTTAATCCACAAAAAATCTTGACTTACTTCAGTTTTCTACAATCAAAATTTACCCTTCTTTGATGGCTCCTTCAGTAGCTTGGCTTCTCTACAATGATCCCTTTTAGCTTTATTACTTCTTTTGTAATCTGCAAACTTCAATATCTCTAGTGCTTCTCCCGCAATGATTCCTTTCAAACTTTGATTGCACAAATCTCTCTTTAGGGTGGCTTTAGAAAAACATCGATTTCCCTTTTTATGATGTCTTCAAACCTTGTAAATGTCTACTGGATATCTTTTGCAATCTCTTAAAAATAGATCCCTCTTTGATTTATTTGATAACTTTATTCAAATATTCCCTTTGTCTTTTTCTAGAAATTTGCTTCAATGGGAAAGCTTCATAAAAGAAAAAAAATAACCAAAATTTGATGGTTGAAAATGATATGTTAGAGGAAAAGAAAAACAAATTATGTTATAGGTAATATCGGTACAAACAAGTCAATTCAAAAAATCAAGTTTTCTCATTGTCATGGACAAGGACGTAGAAAGGAAATGTGTTGGGATCTTCATCCTTGTACTATTATGGATTGAAAAATCATTCTAAAAAAATGTGTTGGAATAGAGAGAAAATGAACCTATGATAGATTGTATGTAGATGAATTATGGATGGATTGATGTGCCAAATTGGCATTTAAGGTGTCACATCTCACTTTATCGAATATATTATTAATTTAGATTATTGGACATTTACTATGATTATTTTACTATGAGTGATTCCACATGTGTGAAAGTAATTATTGTAATATTATAAATACGTGATTTTTAAAGTAATTATCATCATATTATAAATGCGTGAAAGTAATTATTATAATTATCATAAGAAGTTTGTTCAGGAAATCTTCTGATTGCATGTAGTGCTGAAGATGATCATTTCAAATCAAGATACTCGCATGACTTCTAGATTTTGGACAACTCTTATCATGCATCATTTGGAGTTTGCTTATAACAACTCTTACCATGTATCATTCAGAGTTTGC
Organism: Cunninghamia lanceolata; assembly: GCA_027924645.1. Taxonomy (NCBI): domain Eukaryota; kingdom Viridiplantae; phylum Streptophyta; class Pinopsida; order Cupressales; family Cupressaceae; genus Cunninghamia; species Cunninghamia lanceolata. The sequence goes on along the minus strand of BSBN01001682.1, from coordinate 618,514 downwards.
TTATAACAACTCTTACCATGCATCATTCAGAATGACACCATTCCAAGCTCTTTATGGGCGTAGGTGTCAAAAACCTATCAGTTGGGACAAGGTAGAGGATAGAATAGTGATTGGTCCTGATATGTTAAGGGAAATGAATGATCAGATGAGATTGATCAAAGAGAAATTGAAGCAAGCTTCAGATCATCAAAAGAGTTATGTAGATAGAAATAGGACCCCTAGACAATTTTCAGTTGGTGACAAAGTCTTCCTAAGGGTCAAGCCTCATAGGTATTCAATTTTTTTTGGAAAAGCATCTAAACTTGCTCCTAGATTTGTAGGATCGTTTGATGTCCTAGAAGTGATCAATCCTATAGCATATCGACTTCCTCTACCACCTACTCTTACTAGAATCCATAATGTTTTTCATGTGTCTTTACTTAAGCCTTATCATCTTCATGCTTCACACATTCTTGATTGGCATGCTTTATAGGTATAAGATCTAGAAGTGGTGCTAGTGGAGCCCACTCAAATTTTGGAGAGGTGCAATGTTAAGTTGTGTAATAGGAATATTGTACAGTACAAGGTCCAGTGGGACTAATATTCTGTGGACATTGCCACATGGGAGGATGCTGAGGAGATTGACAGATCTTTTCCTTATTTGAGGATTTAGCATAGTTTCCTTATTCATGCATAGTTTATGATACTTTGTGTTACTATTATTTGATTTTATGATACGTTGGATATATTATTATTTTCAGTTTGTGTAATAAGACATTGGGAGGATGTCTCTTCCTAGTGGGGAAGGATGTCACATCTTGTTTTATGGACTATATTATTAATTTAGATTATTGGACATTTACTATGATTGTTTTACTATGACTGATTCCACGTGTGTGAAATTACTTATCATAATATTATAAATACATGATTTTAAAGTCGATTTACTAATTGAATATTATTGGTATGATTATGGATATACATTATGATTTGCTTCAACTATGATTTTGGGGAACTAACCTATTGATGTGGAGTTGAGTGCGATTAAATGTAGGTACTCATCAAAGATGAGAACATGGTTGAGGTAGAGATTTTCTAGCCACTTGGCAAGAACTGAGATGAATAGAACCCCAATAAAACTTGCACACGCCGCTTAGCTCATATAACATCATATATTCTTACAATGTGAATGGTGCATTGACCGTCTGTAGCACGATCTTATTAGTTTCAATACGTCGGTTGTGCATGATTTTACCTTGGTGGTTGTTTGATTTCTGGCTTGTTTCTAACTGTATAAATGATGTTTATATTGTTTTTGTTGAACACTAATTTTTTGATAACTTATCATGTCTATTATTGAGATTAAAATTAAAAAATATGTTAGTTATAGAAATAAGTGGTTTTAAATAAAGTTGTAAAATAATGACTTAAATAGTTTAGAATATTCATTTTGTTAGAATTATAATGGGATGTAATTGTTATTAGTGTGTATATATCTATAATTTTTTTATAAAGAGAAAAGCTTGTCTAGTTAGTTATAAACAATCATAATTAGTTTATGCATGTATATTTAGAAATCTATAAATAAAAAATTAAATTAATATCCCTGGTTTTTAATAAATTCATATATTATATATTATACAAACCTAAAAAGGAGAGAGGTAGATTTCACTTTAATTAATATGAAATTGCTTTATGAGCATGCATTGTTTTGAAAGAAATCTAAAATAAACTAGTTTTCATGCAAAAAAAACTACTCAATATTATCAAGTAAACTGAAGTTCTAATTTATGAATTGCTGATAAGAGATGCGTTGGGAGTAAAAGAACAAGGGGAAGACTCATTAAAGAGGGGGATATTCACGCAGAGGAGGAAATAAAAAGGATTAAAAAACACAAAAATTGGACACACACACACACACACACTGGTAGGAAGGGAAGGGAGAGATTCAGTGCAGGAGGAAAATAGGAAACACTAGATCCAAGAGACAATATGAAGGATCCTTATTTTATTCCACAATAGAGATAATACATGATCCTTCCTTATGTTTTGATGTTTTGGTTCATCTGTGGCACTCTATTTAATTATCTGGTATATATAATCATTGTTCGATTTGAGTTTAAGTGGCCTTTCTGTGCAAGTTTGAGCTCCCCCTTAAGAAATTAATCTCCCTTCAAAAATGCCTTAGCATAGCATTTTAAACCATTGCTTGCAATCTTTCGGCCTGATTAATGTCCTTGGTAAAACTTTCAACTGACCTTCTCCATAGCCTGCTTGAAATTAGCCTATCACAACAGTAATATTTGTTCTTGTCATAGCAGTAAATTTTTGTTCCTCTCACAACAGTATTTTCGTTCCTGTCATAGATATATCCAGTTCATGTCGTGGTTGTTTTACTATTTATCTTATTCATGTAGCAAATCTATTTGTTTCCTGTCATAGATTAATTTAGTTTCTTTAGTAATTCTTCATTCTGTTACATACACATACTACCCCTACCATAGATGTTTTTGTCATGGTTATGCATATTTTTTTACCACTGTTTAGTGGTATCGTTAGAGAACTAAACATATTTATCTTGTTCCTGTCACAATAATTATTTACTGTATATTCCTGTCGCTGTATTACTTCTTGTCATAGTGGTTATTGTTGCTATTAAACATTACTGTTATTCTTATCACTACTTTACTTCATGTCGTAGTTATTACTATCATAGTTAAACATTATTGTTATTCCTGTCACTATTTTACTTCCTGTCACAGTTATTCCTATCAGTATTTTATTTCTTATCACAGTTATTCATGTCATTGTTTTACTTCCTATCGCAGCTATTGGTAATTCCTATCACAAAAGACTTATTTCAGTTCTTTTAGAAGACTTTAACTAGTTCCTGTAGAAATCATATACTTATTTAACTGTCCAAGCTTCCATTCAATATTTTCTCATAATATATTGTTGATAATGTTAAACTATTGGTATCTTTTGAATTCCTTGTCCAACCTTAAGAGAAAAGATATTATATGCATGTCATGAGTGTTGCTTGTATTATATGATGAAATTAAGAACGAAATATGGGTAAGAATATAACTAATTTTTATGATTCCATGTGCATCTTGTTTGAATCAATGAAGCTCCCTCTCTTTATTGAAATTACTAGCTTGAAAGTGTATTTCCATGGATTGTGCAAAAGAAAGGGATTAGAAATGGATTTTAGGTGAACATGGATTTGTTTTTTCTTGAAAAGAAAGTAGTTCATCTTTTATGTGTGTTTGGGGTTACTTTTGGGCTAGGATGCCAAATGTGGAATATCAGAGATGGCTTTTTGCTCTTTTTAGGATTTGACCTTAAACTATTTTTTATGCTTGGCCAAGATGGGAATTCATTGAAATAGATGAGTATTTGTCTAGCAAAACTTTATTTATATATTTCTCTACCACATCGTGTTGTGAGACATTTGTACATCATTATTTAGATCTACATTTAGACTTTAGATTGCATCAGGTACATTCCCTCCTACCAGTTGTTTCCAGGTTACTAGATGTTTTGTGCAGGGCTAGGTGTCCTTCATGTTATGAAGGGATTTGGGGAAGTGTAATTGCTTCATGGTTGGGTAAAAAAGTGTCTGAGCCATGTTCCCATCTCTTAGTTCACAAGATGACTATGTAGGTTTGTGGCAACTAGAGAGTTTGTTTGATTTATTATTCTTATTGTACATTCAATTATTGTACCTTGTAATTATCATTGGATGATTTATGGCATGAAAGCCAATGGACATTGTATATTCTTTTATAGTGCTAACTCTTGGATTAGGAATTTGATTTGTAATATTTAATGACTTTTATTGATTCATGTTTATGAGATTTATCTTTTACTTGATATGATGTAATTAAGTGGATTATTTACTTCATATAACTTTTGTGATGGATTGCGCACTTTACAAAAGGTCTTTAGTATGTTTAAAAATTTATATAGGCATAAGTATTTACATGTTGAACATAAAATGAATTATGCAAGAAGTGAATGCTCGAGTTGTGTGATAGAGGATTACTTGATAAGATTCAAAAGAAGTCATTGTCTTATTATATGTGAAAGATTTCATGCAATAGTGATTTTTCAAGAAGAGTACTTCTACATTTCATCAGAGAGCTAGTAAGCAGTTTTAAAAAAGCTATTTTAAGATTGGTAGATTTGAAGATCGATTGACAAAGACATTAGAAAAGGAGAAGACATAGTTCAAAAATTGAAGATGCTGAAGCATGTGTGGTCAAAATTAAGGGGGAGTTTTGGTGATTAATTTCTCCCTAAAAAAATATTAATTGTTATACTTTTTAATTAAATAAAAAAGCAAAAGGGAAAAATTATAAATGGAATGTCCTAGAACAAAGAGGGAAACTAGTAAGTTGTGATATGTTTCTAGATGGAAAAAGAAGATAAGGATTAGAGAGTTCTAAATGAAGTTTCCCAAAGGAAAAAAATTAAATGGATTATTTTAGAAGCTTTCTAGATAAGTCAAGATGTGGATTGCAAGAGTCTTGAAAGGCAAAAATATATACTAGTGTTTAGAGTAAAATTGGGATTTGTTAATATGGTGTTGTTAGATGTTTGAATCCTCCTTTCACCCTTAACATTCAAGGATCTAGGATCAAGTGGAAATTCACTATCATACCTTAGGTTGCTATGAGATGTAGGGAAACTTGGATTAGGGAATTTAATTATCAATTTTCCTTCTCTTATGCTCAATTAATCATTAAAACCCTAATTTTGCAAATACGACTGTAAACAGAAGAATAACAGAAAAACCTCTTACAGATGGAAATAAAATATCAAATCATAGAGTACCTATTTTTAGGGTTTCAAGGTGGAAAAGTTGGGGACACAAGAGCGGACACCCAAGTCTAAGGTACCAGTTTCTTTGTGAGATCCTGACCTCCTTATGACACTGATCTACATTGTAACTTCTATTTCTGAAAAATTTAACTACAAAGGACAAAGGAGCACATGTCCAAGTCCTAAAAAGGCTCCGGTGTCCTGCTTCTCTTCAGATCCTGAATCCTTGATGTCTGTTGATCCCTCCTGCAACTCTACTTTTTCCAGATGCGACACTTGTAACCTGTAATCACAAAACTTTGGGAAGGGTTTCTAGTGTTTAGAGGCTTGCCTTAGTCAAGCTCCGGAGGACACTTATGTCTTTAAACACCGTTGTCAAATAGAGAGGGCGTGCCCTTGTGAGGCATAGGCAAAAACCAAAGGAAATGATGATGAAAACACAATATGATGTCATCTTGTAGTGAAGATATCATGGAAGGAAGATGCTCTTCATTCCATGATGAAATGGATGCTCAAATCTGTAAACAAAAACACATAAACCACACAAATCTATTCTTGTAACATAATGAAATACTTGAACATCACAATTGTCGTCTAGTTTACAAATGAATGTCTAAACATGCTTATATATGCAACTACAAACACTCTCGCCAAGATTTTTGTAATTCAAACTTACCGTGTCGGCATAGGACCCAAATAACAATCATAAATAGACACCTAAAAATTGGGACTACCCCAAAATAGGGCAGGACTAGGGCATGGGCGCCCAAGCCCTCCCCCTTTTTTTGGGTAGGGTAAAGCTTAAGGGGTCCTCCCAGGTACCATTTGTCATGTTACCTAGGGTTCATTCCATCGGGATGCGAAATTATGAAGTAAGATGTCCTAAATGCATGCAAAAGACCTGGGAGCTGAACCTAAAGAGGGAAAAGCCCCCAAGGGGACATTTTCTGACATTACAACTAGTATGAATGATTAAGACCTCTATAAAAGAGACATGATGTAATAGTTTTTATCGTGTGTTCAATCAAATAATCAATGACAATTTGAGTGTTGTAGCACTTTGATAAGAAATTCTATGATTGGATATTTATATGTTCATATATTTGTTTTTTACAAATGAGATAATTTGTTTCCACCACCAACAAATAATAAGGACAACTAAAACAACAATGTTACTAGCAACGAAAACATCAACAACAACTATGATTGTGTCAAACATCTATGAGCATATGTAATTTGAATTTGTTATTAAAATTGTTTCATAATTCTTTGCTAGTTGAGTTGGAATTGGGTGACTTGATACTTAATTTTATCTAGTTGATAGACAATCTACTTGCTTTTCTTTAACATTATTTTGGAGTCAAAAAATCAACAATGTTTTTCTGAAGCGGCATTTTGTAGATATTTGGTTTGTTGTTCATTTTGGGTGAATTTACTTCACTTGCTCATGGATGTGGTCGATGGCTTGGTGGTCTAGTCGTCATTGACATTTTTTTCAAGCATCAACATTATCACTAGTTTAAGCAGCCATTGTATTGATTCATCATCCATTGTTGTTCGTAATCTGCAAATCGATGAATTCAATACCTCCATGTGCTTCACTCAATAGTTTTTGGTCATAGTTGAAGATTTGGTTTTCTCAAGATGTCGTTATAGGGTTCATCATCATTTCACATCTAGTCAAGAGAACATCTAGTCGAATGCCTTTCCTTCTCATCCATGATTTAGGCACGAAGGGTCCATCCCATCAAGACTGATCTGTTGGAGTAGGTGCATTGTCCACCTTTTTTTTTAGCTTGCATATAGATTACTAATATAAAAGGATGACTACATCAGGTGGCCCAGGAGGCCACATCAAAATACATTTATGCCATATATCTATCTATTTAAATTGTAAGTTAAAGTTTTTCCTTTCTACAACAAAATGTAACTCAAAATATACATTGCATATTAATTAAATATCCTTTTTTCACTTTTCTACCTTAGTTTGAAACTTTAATTTTCCTTGTCAATATGATCAGTCTACACATCTAACCTAGGGTCTAAAACATCCATCTGCTCCTGCAATTTTTCATTGTCACTGCTAATACTGAAGTCACCTGGGTCCCAATTTTCGTAGTTTTCCTACTTTGGAGAGCTCCTAGACAAAGAAGTGTGTGTCAAAGTTCTGGCAACAAGACTCCATTGGGGCTCCTCCTAGTTTCTCTTCCCTTGGCACTAATTTTGGGCTGATGGGTCTTTCTTGATCATTTAAACTCTTCTTATGAAAAGTCAGATTCCTCTCTCTATAGTCATGGGGCCAAAATGTGGCTAGCTTAATACCATATCTGTAAACTGTAGTTGATCCCTCATCTAGAATATTCATGAACCTATTTATAGGAATCCTCATAGTTGTAGTTTCTTGTTCACAAATTGCATGAACAGTGAGTCCCAAGATGGACCTAGCAAGTGTTCTTTCCCTACCTTGATACACATTATCATTTCTTGATTTACACAAAAATAATAAAATTTTAGTAGAGAATAACACCTAGAATAAGTTAACTAATTTATCAACATTAGGAAGGGAGCCACACAGTATATTGGCTTTTGTGAAACACATTTTTGACATATTACCTATCAAAAAATTAAAAAAGAAGAACCAGAAACTTTTTGCAAACTGACAGGAAAAAAAATATGTTCACTACTCTCAGGACTTTTACAGACCAAGCAAGAGCTTTCAAGATCTAATGCCAACCTTTCTAATAATAGTAGCCACCTAAAATAACATTTTTTTGGTTCTATGACTCTGGACCATATACTCGACATTATTTTAGACCATTGTTTGTGTTCCAAGCTGAGCTTCCATGCTAGGTTAATATGAGAAAATATATCATTCTTTTGAGTAACTAGTTTATACATTTTTTTTGGAGTCATTTTTGCAAATTCTGATCCATCCTTCCATCATCTAATTTGCTACCAATCTTTTGGTTTTAGGATAGCCCCTTGCTTGATTGATTCATGCATGGATTTAAGAAGAACAACATATGTTTTATTCTGTGATTTTGGTAAATTAAAGTATGATTTTAACTTCGTCCAGCTTTTAACAGTATAATTATCTTTTAAGATATCACCGAATGAAGCTATTCCTCGTTTGTGCCATTTTTTAGATGAACATCCTTGTTGAAGTGATAAGGGCTTATCATTAGCTTTTAGGTTCCACCAGATAGATCTGGTTAGTGTGAATTCTTTTTTCGTTACATCAAAGGCATCTCTATCCACTATTAAAGGCCTAATGTACTCCCAAGCCTTCTAAATTGACTTGGATACAACTGACCCTTTGGGATTGAGGCTAAATTTACCTAACACCACATCTTGAATGTTCAAACCTACACAATCCTTTGCTTTCTTGGGCACTATCCTTTTCAAATTATTGACTGTTAGAATTTTCCAGGGTTCTAAGCCACTAAAAGCCCTTATGATCCATTTTGCTACTAAAGTAGCACCTTGGATTTTAAGGTCCTTCAACCCCAAACATCCCAGTTCTTTGCCAATGTAACACCATTCCTTGGCCACCAAATGCCTTTTCTTATTACCATTTCCATCCAACCATAAGATATCTTTGATTTTTTATGAGTTAGATTCACTTGATAACTAGCAAAGACCCAAGATGAGGCATAATAAATAGAGTAAGACGACATGATTTTTTGACAAACCTAAAGTTTGCTAGCCATTGAGAGGTACCGTTTGTTCCACATGTTGCTCAACTTTTTATTAATTTTATCAAACACTCAATTCCACATATCCCTTAATGATGGGCAAACAAAAAATGTAATCCCAAGGAATCTTACAAGTTTGGATGAATTTCCCCACTTCCATTTGTTCAAGTCTAGCCATACAGGAGGGGCATGATCCCAACCTAGGAGGGTTAATTTTGAAGGGGAAAACTTTGTAACTTTCACACTACAAAAAATAGACAGTCTCAGCTCCAAATTAGGCAGATTGACCTCTTCTAAGACAGGAAATAGAGCAGTGTCATCTACAAATTGAATGTTATATTGAGGCTCATTGTTTGGAAGAATTATTCCCTTGAGGCTTTCTCCAATCTGGTCTATCCTTAAAATATAGTGAAGGGATTTTGAAGCTATTACAAATAGAGCTGGGACTAAAGGGTAGCCTTTCCAAATTGAACTTTATAGCTTGAAAGGATTGTAAAGAGATCCATTGACATCAATCTGGATGGTGGAATTTTTAAATAACAGTTTTACCATGTTGCAATAGTGTTCTAGAAATCCCAATGATTCAAGCATCATTAATACAAAAGACCATTCAATCCTGTCATATACCTTTTCAAAGTCCAATAGTAATATTCCTATGTTTTGCCCATTTTCTTTAGCCCAATCCAAAGCCTCCCAGCTTGTAATGAGATTTTCTAAGATGTATCTTTCTTTTATAAAGCCTATTTGTGTAGGATTAATAATGATTGACAGGATATCAACAAGTCTATTAGCTAACACCTTAGCAATGATATTGTATGAGACATTCAACAATGTAATTGGTCTCCAGTTTCTTATGTTTGTTTTATCACCATCCTTTGGTAATAATTTGATAACACCTCTATTTATTTCCTCCCCTAGATTACCTCTATCTATAGCTTCTTTAGAGAGTTCCAACAAATCTTCAGCTATCCAATCTTCATTACATTTGTAGAATTCCATTGGTAGTCCATCAAGACCTAGAGATTTGCCATTTTCCATAAAATTATTGGTTTTTTACATTTTTTCTTTGGTGATCTCTTTTTCTAGCTTAATTCTCACTTCATCTGTTACCTTTCTAGGGAAGATCTTTCTACATAAGTTTTGAGCTTATCTTAATTCCTCAGAATCATCCTCAGATGCAAATAATTTCATATAGAAATCTCTAAACACCTTTTTCATTTCTTCATTTTCCTTAAGGCACCAGTTGTCTTCCACTATGGGGCCAATGTCCTTTTTGGTTTTTGTTCTCAACAGGTTGAACAAGTATTTTGATCCTCTATCTCCTTCGGCTAGCCAATTAAGCTTGGCTCTCACTATTAGTCCTTGATCCCTGAAAGTTTGCAGTTTCCTCAACTTTTGTTTTGCTTCTCTGAATTCTTTAAAAGAAAGATCATCCTTTGGGTTTTCTTGAATCTTTTTTTCAGTATTTAGAAAATTTTCTTGCAACAGGTCCGCTTCCCTTCTTCTATCTTTTGCATATTTCCTTCCTACTGGGCTTTACAGTCTTGGATTAAGGCATGCCAATACATGTGTCTTGGTGAATTAGAATGTAAGGCTTTGGTAATGATTCTTAGACTAGCAATCACTTCATAGCAGTCACTGTCTTGGACCAGGGTACAATTTAATTTAAATAGTTTATCCTTATTATCTCTTAGGCTTGGCATCTTATCTTTCCACCTAAGAAATGCCTCTATAGGATGGTGATCTGAGAGGGTAGAAGGAATAACTTCAACATAATTGTTGTTTCTTTTATTCTGAAAGTAGAAATAATCTTCATTCACATAGAATCTATCAATCCTTGACTAGATTCTGTTTTTGCCCCCTTGACTATTTTACCAGGTGAACCAAATGCCTTCCCTCTCCAATTTTTTCCTTCTAAAGGGTTGAAGAGCTTATGGGATTTTTAAGCTTATTCCATAAAAAGATTAATTTTTCTTCCAAACCCATTTGAACCCCCATATTTATCTTCTTTGCATTATGTCATGTTAAAGTCGCCACCTGTTATCCACAAGATCTATAGCAAATTGTGGGTCATCCATTTCCACTAGTTAGCTCTACAGCTATAGTCATTCGGAGCATAAACTGAGCAAACTGCAAAAGTTATTTCCTCTTTCTTAAAAATAATCCATAAACATCTGTTGCAAGGGGAATGCCCATATTCCATGATTAGACTAGCCCATTTTTGTCAACTAAAATTGCAATACATCCTTTCCCTTTGTCATGCTTAGTGTAAAAGGCCTCTGCATCTTTCTAGATGATTTTCAAGTTATTTTCTAAGGTGAACCTCGTGGATTTTACCTCTTGAATCATAAGGAGGTCTAAATTGTTTCTTTTATTACAAAAGTCTTTGATTAGGTATTTTCTATTTGGAGATTCTAATCCTCTGATATTCCAACTATAGAAATTCATAGTTCATAGGCTCTGGTGTTTCCATTTTTCTCTTTTTATACATCTTTTTGAATCAATCAGAGACTTTCTCTCCATTTTTAACCTCTATTTTAGAGTTTTTTTTGATATATTTCCTTTTCTTTTTTTTTTTCCTCTGACTTGTTCTACATTAGTGAGGAGATTAAATCCTTTAGGCTTTATTCATTTCTATTAATATTGGCTGAGCAGTCCTATTCAAGCTTTGAATTGGATTTTTCTCCCTCAACTCCCTCAGGGTCAGTTGTATAGAGTTTTTTCCCCACTAAAATATTTAACTTATCATTTTTGTTTTTATCATTACATTCCTTTACTAGCTCCTTGATTTTATCTAATACCAACTATTGGGCATTTTTAATATTTTTTTTGGTTTCGGGCTTATCTACACCTTCAGCCCTGGCGAAAACCTCCTCCTCCACCTCAGGTATAGTAGGAGCCTCAAGGTTGCACTTCTGTAGGTAGTTCACCTGCACCACAGATGGAGGAGAGTCCAATTTTTTTCTGCTATGCAAGGAGAGCTCATCTAAGAAGCAATGCTTGAATCAAGGCCAACCGCTGGAGAGCACTTACCAACTGAGACATCATCCATTGTCTCAGTCATTATAGGCTCCCATGAGCCTAGTGGGATTTTCCTTAATTTTTCATCAGAACAGACTGGATCTTGTTCACCCTCAATTTCCCCTTCTTCTAGGCTCGTCTCACTGAGTTTCTTGGCTACCACAGAGACATCTACGTATTCTATTTTTTCCCTTGTCCGATGCATCCAAGAACTCAACCATGTAGGAATTGTTAATTTTTTCATCATTGGTTTGGATAGAGAAGCCCACTTCACCATCTAGGGGCATTTTCTGGGTAGGGATTTAGATCCATTATGGGGCTTCATTTGAGCCTGTATATTTTCAGGCATGTTGTTTTTTCACAAGTAGAAGGCAAAATTTTTTTAGATGCCCATCACACTTGCACGTAAAGCATGAATTAATCCCTCCTATCCTTGTGATATAACACCTAGTAGGTATTCTTAGTCCACTCACTTCAACCGATTCTGGGATAAATGCCCCAGGCCTTAAAGAGATTAAGACCCAAGTGTCAAGGTGAAGCAAGGTCACCCTGGCCTCCTCAACTTTTAACACTTCACCTAGGTGGCTCAACATTTGAGGTAAGAAAAACCCAAAGTTGCTCAGGTACATTTTTTACTTCAAACCATTTAGGCACATAACATAATAGAAGTTCATCTTTTGAATGGTCAAGACTCCATGGATGAGCCTTGAAAAGAGATCTACCAATATTCCTATAATTTTTTTCTAGAACCTTTTCTTGCATATTATGAGACTTAAGGAAGATTATAAAAAGACCTTTTTGAATCATTCTACAAAAATTGATTTGGATCCCCAACTTCCTGACCCAGATTGATGCCAACCAATTATCAAAGAAATCCCTCAAAGGTAATCTATCAGATTCTAGACAAACCAAAAATACTGCAACATTTTTTAGTCTAGTTTCTTATTTTTTTAATTGTAGAAATCATGGCTTCATTTGGCAATAAAGTGATACTAGGCAGAGGGGAAGAACACTTAAAAAACATTTCATTTCCTCCTGCTTCTTCACATCTATGTCTAGAGGTGATTTCATTGTGAGATCTAAGTCTTTGTAAGCCCTCAACAACTTGGAAGCAACCACCTTCTGCGGGATCTTTAACATCCTCTACAACTAGTGTTTCTCAAAATGTCTTTCCTTTTTTTGTTTCTTTCACAATTACTAGGGATTCCACATTAAACTTGATGTCAACCTTGCATTTACAACCATCTGACTCTCTAATTAATGTTCCAAATTAATATCTATTGGCTCTTGTATTAATGGCCTGTCCTTCCCTGTCAACGGGGGCATAACGCCCATCAAGTCTACACAAAATATTGATAATTGTCCTCATAACCTGGCAATGGTGTCATCTTGGTGTATTTGGGTAGGAGACATCCTACCCAAATACAGATTTAAAATTCAAACTCATGACTTGTTCAAAGGTAAACTAAGTGAAAATAACTTGAAACAATGAAGAAAAACAACACAGACAAAATAGAACAACCAGGCTGGCAGTCTAACATAGGAAAAACAAGCAATAACATAGCACACTAGGGTAGAGAAAGAATAAGAGAAAAAACAATGGAGGGTTTTGGAAGAAACCCTAGTTTTTTCTTAGAGCCCCCACAGTTTCCGAACCCCCTAGCAATCTACGTTGTCCACCTTGCATAACATTGGCATTATTTTATTATACAAAATAAATATTTAATTGTGGTGCATCTTGTGACGTGTTTAGGCAGATTGGATATTTATTTGGATGCCACTTGTAATCATTATATATAACATTGGGTTAATTACTTTATTTGTAATTATTTGATTAATTTGGAAAACTTAGTACCAATAATCAAATGTGGGGTCAATGGTTTTGTAGACACATGGTTTTGGGGAAAATAGTATTACAATACCACATGTATTAATGTGAGCTTATGTCTATAAAATCAAACACATGGGTAGTTGTTGTAGTGTGAGTGTTCAAAGGCTTATTGCCTTTGGCTGGGTTGTAGCTTCTCTTGCATGTTGGTTATGTGAGGGCTTAAAAGCATGGCATGGGATGTATGGTTACATGTTTGTTCACATGGATTGAAGGTAGAGAGAGCTTGATGTTTTAGAGGTTATCTCTGCATATGTAGTTGTTGATTATTGTTAAATAATACATGAGAGATGCATGCTTTTGGAGGCTAGGTTTTTCTCTCTATGAGGGTTGTCCCATGGTATATCTTGTGTCACCATTGATGGTATGATTTTCTATTTCTTTTGCATGTGGATTTTTGGTTAATTACATATTAAGTCTCATATTGGGTTGTGAGGAATTTGTCTCTATGGCTATATATTTCCAACATTTGGTATCAGAGCTTGGTTGCCATGATTTGGGAGGAAATCTCTATTTGAAAAACCTATCTATGAGTGGATTTTTTGTTTATAGTGGTATCCATGGATTTGCATGGAAGGAATGAAGGCATTTTTTAGGGTTACAAGACTATTTACAGACTTGGGTTATTGTAGATCTAGGGTTTCATGGACATTTAGCATGTGGATTTTTTATTTGGGCTCTTTGTGTGAGGGTTTCAGGGGGTGAACTTTTCCTAGTGGCCTCTTGGGAAAAAATAGACCCCATGGTTGAGTCTAGAAGGTGTGAAAACCTATATATTTTCATATAAAATGTGACTATGCTTAGTGACAGGAAAAAAACTGCCTATTTTGTGTCCTAGGGAATCTTGTAGAGAATCTACGGTACTAACGTACGACCTACGCAGGTGTAGGTATGGTCGTAAGTGAAGGTATGGTCATAGTTTTATATTTAATTAAAAATAATTCATATGTACTAAACTTTGCAGTTTATATATATATATATATATATATATATATATATATATATATATATATATATATATATATATATATATATATATATATATATATATATATATATATATATATATATATATATATATATATATATATAGAAAGGGGGTTTGACCCCTAGTACTCGGTCTGCAGACCCCCCATACTTCATGGTTATGTTTGTTTATTTGAATTAATGATGCATTGATTGAAAAGAAAGTTTAGAAAGTAGAAATAATTAGGATAACTAATTCACCCCACCCTCTCTTAGTTATCAACAATTGGTATTAGAGCTAAGTTCCTCCTAACAGAGTCTAACAGCTCAAGGAAGGAATCCAAATGGATGAATATGGTTTAAGGGAGCAACTCAAGACTGCCCTTGAAGATCTTGAATAGTCAAACTCTGAAGTCAATGAATTAAAGGAAAGACTCAAAGAGGTTGATAATTTCATGAGAGAACTAAAAGACAAATTAAGTCTCTCTATGAAAAAGAGAAAGGAGCTGCTTCAACAATTAGTAAGACAAGGTGAAGCAAATGATGTAAATGAAGAGCTGAATGAGAAAACCAAGTTATGTGAAAAGTTGTCAAAAGAAATCATTATGGTAAGACATGAAATGGAATCAGGAGTTATGAAGTTTACCCAAGAAATTGAAGAGAAAAGAAAAACTGAAGATAATCTAAGACAATCTCTCAAGGAGAAATTAGAAGATTGCCACCAGATGGATAGAATTATCAAACATCTTGAATCTAATCTTGAAGATGCTAAAGATAATGAAGAAAAACTTGAGGATCAAATTGTCTCTCTCAAAAGGGATCTTCAAACAGCAAATGAATATAAAGAGAAATTCAAGATAAGTTCTGCTCAACTTGAAGTTCTTCTTGGAAGTCAAAAGAGGGTAGATGACAAGTGTGGTTTGGGATATGAGAAAGAAGAAAGCTCTGAATCCAATCAGAAGAATTTTGGATCAGAAAATCCAAGGAACAGGCCTAGAAGACCTTCGGTAAGACAACCCAATGCTCAAAGATATCCATCCTTCAATGGATACTACCACAGATGCAATCACTTTAGTCACAAACCTAATTAGTGCATAAAGAGAATGAATCAGACTAATTCATCCTTCACTAGATAGTGTTTCAACTGCAAAAGGTATGGTCACAAATCTCATGAACGCAGAAATATGCAAATGAACAAATCATTCAATGGTAGATGCTTTGCATGCAATAGAATTGGTCATATGGCTAATCAATGTAGATCAAGAGGTTATCAATCAAATATGCAGAGAAATGTTGTTTGCCAAATTTGGAATAGATCTGGTGATATTGGAAAATTCTGTAGAAGCCAAAATTAGGACAAAAGAGGTCCGGTATATCATAATCAGAATCAAGATAAGGGTAAACAAAAGGTGAATGCAGATGAAATTAAAAGTGAGATGAACAAGATTTGGGTGAAGAAAAGTACAGAGAATGTAGAGGTTAGATCCGCACCAGACTCTGGTGCTGATATTCCTTCTGAAAATTAAAAAGTGAGCTCTGGCTCAGGGGGAGACACAAAGAAAACCTTGTTCCCCCAGTCAGTCAATTGGTACCAGAACTGGCACAAGAAGAGCTGTGGATTGAAGGATTCATAAGGGAAGCATCCAAACACACTAGGGTTAAGATTTGGAGGATCCGTAAGATGTTTAAAGATCAGGATTGATCTAGTTCTTCAAGTCATCCGAATAAGGCAAACCGGAATAATTTAGGTCGAGCATTTATTGCAACCTAACATTAGGGTTTGCGGAGCAATATAAGGGTTTTCTCATTAATCACTTATTCATTCTACATTCAAGAAGAAATGAAAAGTGGAGCTCTGCAACAAAATTTCTCAAGTTCATCGAAGATCATTTGTAGAAGTCATTTACATCCAGAAATCAATCCGACCAACTCTGTGAAACCAAACTGCGTAAAGGGTATTCTTTGTTCTTGATATCCTTCAGTAAGATTCTTTGATGATGGCTACTCTGAATATAGTAAATATTTCTAATAGACCTTGCCCCACATTTAAAAAACATCCATAGAAATCCTTGGAGGTAGATCCCCTAGGAGCATTTTCCAGTGTTCCGCATGGCGTATTGCATATAGAAGATATTAGGGTTTACATACATGCAAATGTTGAAGAGTTTGGGGAATTCAAACTAAGAGATATCTATCACAAATAACTATTAGATGATTCATTTGTGTTCAAATCCCAATACAAAGGACTCCAGAATAAGCACTTTGCACAATACATACATTTCCCCTGTTTTACTGAGGATGAATGGGTCAGGTACATTTTGAGCAGAATACATGACAACTTCATGTGGTTTAATGGACCATTCAAAATCACTAAAGATGCCATCAGGGTAGTTACCGGATTACACTCATCCGGTGGGATTCCTATTCTTAAATCTGTAAAGAATCAAACTGTAAGTGAGGCTACCAGATCCAAGTTTGACAAAAGAGCAATGACAGTAGATGACATCTTTGATCCGGATGTCAAGTTTGCCTCCATGATCATTGGATATAAAATATATCATTCTAGCAGAGAAAATTTTGTACCTAGAACTGCCATCTACACCGCTTATGAAATGCTAAGAAAGGATGCAGATTATGATCTTTGTTAGCTTCTCTTGAACCAACTCTTGGAGAATCTACAGAAAATAAAGAAAGATAAAAAGAATTCATTCAAGTATGGTGGATTAATAATGTGCTTATTCTTTTACTTTATGAATGAGCTTCCCGGATCTAGTGGCTGGGTATGGGAGAATGGTAGACCAGTATCTATCCAAATCAGAGATTATTTGCATGGACTCAGTGATGACAAAGCACAAAATATAGCTCTGTGGGGATATTTCAAGAATTTTTAGAGCATGATGCAAGTAAGAGAAATAATTCCCCAGTCTCTTGTTGAGAAATACAAAGACACAGTATGCTTTATGGTAGAGACAGATCAGTGCCTAATGGAGGCAGTAGAACCAAGAACTATGTGGATCATGCCTATGGGGTATGAAGTTGATGAACAAATTGTGGAGCTGCATGTTCAACACATGCTAAGTCAGCTAAAGGATCCAAAGGCAAAAAGGTTTGGAACCTTTGAAGAGCTGAGTATAATAGTTCATATGGAACTCAGACAACCGGAAATGAAGAGGAAAGTTAGAAAAGAAGTTGAAGAAATTGCAAATGCCTAGGCATCTCAAAGGAGGCACTTGATGCCAATAGGGAAAAGAGGCAAAAGGCTGAGGAAGAGAAGAAAGAGGTAGAAAAGGAAAGCAAGGAAAGTGCTCCAGTAGAAACCTCAACCCAGACCAGATCATCAAAGAGATCTGTACCTGTCATAGCCAAAATCTCAAAAACATCAAAATCAGAAGTCTAGGCATCCAGCAAAGGAGAGAAAAGATCAAAGACAAAAGCCACAAGGGCTTATACAAGTCAAAAAGATGAAGAGGAAACCGAATCAGATGAGGAGGTAAAGGAAATAAAGAAGTAGAAGAAGAAAGGATTTGATAAACATTCCACAGGACAAGACAAGGAAGAAATGGCAGAGGAATTTGTTGAAAAACTTACCCTGTCTTTAGAAAGTGTAATAAAATTAGTCACTGTGGATGGAAACCTTCAACCAATGGCCAAATTTTATGATGATTACAATGAGGCTGACCAAAAGATCATGCAGGAAGCTACAGTCAAGTACCTGAACATATATAATAAGGCTTTCATTGAAATTACATCTCTTATTCCTAAGAGCCTAGAAAAGGAGTTAGAAATGAGAAAGACAAATGCCATGGCAAAAGACCTTGAGATCTGGGAACAGATAGCTATTCAGCTATATCCTTCAATTGATCCCAAGACAATGAAAATGGTATTCAAAGATTGCAAGGATGAGTTGAGGAGCATAGCAAGGATGAATCAACTTATGCTTGGTGAGACCGACAAGGTAGCCAAGGACACAGAAGAGATTCTCTGAAAAGCCTTCAAAATATTTAATCTTCCTATTATAGAGGACTTGGGTACTGATCCCTCGACCACAAGTGTTGCAGGAGAGTCTTCTGAGAAAATAACAGAAGAAGTTATGAATACCGGTGCAGAAACAGCCAGGGACTTAAAATCCTCTATTCCAGAAAAGGAAGAGGTTGCCCATGAATAGACTAACATCAGTCCTTCGGTTTCCCCTGCTGACTCTGGATTCAAAGGAGAAGAAAGAGTAAAGGAGAAAGAAGTAGAGGTGAAGCGAAAAGAGGATGTTAGTGCAAAGGTTGTGCAAGGAGAGGAAGCTCCAAAAGATAGTTCAGTAACTACAGAAGAAAAGAAAAATCTGTCTCCAGCAAGAGACACTGCAGAATCAGTCAAGGACTTTTTGACAAAAACAGCTATGGAGAGTGATGAACCGGATCCATTAAAAGGGCCTCTGGACTTTGACTCTCTATCTTCGGTGCAAACAATGAAGATAGCTTCATTTGCAAATGCGAAGGCCAAAGAGAAGCTACTGAAATCTCACATAGAAGACTATGAGCTTATAGAGGTAGCATACGGAGTTTTGGAGAAGATCATGCCATCTTTTCAGAAGGATCCCTCAACATCCTCTTCCAGTAATCTCAAAACTCTAGTCAGCAATGTTAATACACATTTTGATTCTCTAGAGAAATCAGCTGAAGAAAAGGTCCGGAAGGAGTTTTTAGATAAGAGATTATCAGAGGTACAAGGTTTGATCATTAATGATAGGAGAAATATGAATACTGGGATAAAGAGCTTAGAAAATGCTCTTAAGGATGGTGGTGAAATATACAAATTTTGTATTTCCTGGTCCAAAGCAATAGTGGAGATTGAGAAGAAAATAAAAAAGCAAGAGGATAAACTACTAAGTTTGTCTCAAAGTTTGATCCTCTCTCTTCCTCCATAGTAAATCAAGAGTGTCAGACTATTGCAATCACAAATGCAATAAAGAATTTTGAGAAGGAAAGGAAGAACATAATTAACCGGATGGGTGAACTCAGAAGAATCATTATCCCTAAGTTAGAGGCCATGCATGAGGCCATAAGTGATGCTCAGACTACCACCCGAACCAATGATCTGACAGATCTTAAGAGGGTAGAAGCTTTTGCATTCCTATTGAGTGGTCACATCTCAATTTTGGATAGAATGAAGTAAAGTTGGGCTGCAGAACGCATTCAACTAAAAACAACTTTTGCAGACATACTGCAGTATATGTAAGTATTCCATATGTATATACTTATGTGGCTAAGTATAGTAAATTTTTCTTTTTGAAAATTTTGGTATCCAGACCCTACCCTTTGCCATTGATGTCAAAGGGGGAGTGAGGAGCAGTGAAAAATGAGGAATCCAACTAAGGGGAGCTCCAGAAAATGTATATTAAGACAGAGCATCAGCCAAGGGGGAGCATAGTGTAAACACTTAGTCATTTTTCACTAAGTGTTGCCATCAATGCCAAAGGGGGAGATTGTTGGCAAGAGACACTATATGGATTCATGATTGTTGTCATTGATGGCAACAAAGTTCATCCCACACATCCGCAGGACATGGTGTGTCTCTACCGGAAGTCAGAGTGAAGAATGTTGTGGTCCGGTAAACAAGAACAGAGCATGTGGCAAGGTCCGATAGACAGGTCTGGATCTCTCAGAGGAAGTATCTTGGTGAAGTGCAGATTTGGGTAAGTCAAGAGGACTACCTTGAGTGATAGATTCCAAGGATTTAGCCTCCAGTGACAGATGAGGAAGAAGATATGAATACTTGAGTACCGGGTTCCTGAGTGATAGTGTGAACAGAGGAAGAACTGACTGATAGAACATCAAACTATTTTCCGGATGTGTTACTGATGATGGAAAAGGTTCTTAATGCATAAGTTATGTTTGGCCGACACAATTGATGACTTCTACAAGTATATGATTGATCTGCATTACTTGGTGTGCAAGGATTCAGCTGACAGATCAGAGTTTGTGAAAAGATTGACTATTCTGGGTGCCGACTAGAAAGATGATGAAATCACTTGTGCGGATATATATACATGATGGATTTATTTGTGAAGGGTGTCGTGGTGTTAATGATGTGTGAATAAAAGTAGTAGAGTAGAGTTGAAGCAGTAAGGAAGATCCGGTATGTGAAAGAAAGCAGCATAAGAGAAGAGGAAAGATGAAGTGCAACAGATCAGTTTACTGAGCCTAACTGGAACTAAACTCCAGCATGTGTAGATGCTCCCAATCAGTTCAAGTATTGTATAACATGCTTTTGTAGACAGTGAGTCTCTTGTAGGCAGTGTGCCTCTTGTGAGCAGTGTGCTCGGGCATTGAGCCCTAATTGGCAAGTGCCATTTTGTTTTTCCTTATTCTTCTAACAGAGAATAATCTTTGGGTTAATCACGCTGTGGTTTTCTCCCTTAACAGGGTTTTCACGTCAAAAATATTGTGTCATGTGTATTTCCATTTCATGGTTATGTTTGCTTATTTGAATTAATGATGCATTGATTGAAAAGAAAGCTCAGAAAGTAGAAATAATTAGGATAACTGATTCACCCCCCCTCTCAGTTATCAACAGCATCAAGATGATGTTCTTTTTGTTCTTGATATTTCACCAAATCTACTTTCCATCTATCATATTTGTCATCATGGTGATGAGAAGGTAGTTGAGTTTTCTCCCACTAATGTGACTATTTGAGAGTTGTAGGATCTTGAGAAGGTTGTTTCTACAAGGACAGTTGATGATGCGGCCTATTTGTATAGGTTTGATGGATTTGAGTCTTCATCTATATCATCCCTTATTCCTCATGCAGATTTTGTGAGCAATCTTTGGCATGAATGGTTTGGACACTGAATTATAGATATCTTCAACATATGAGAAAACAAAATTTGGTGATTAGTCTACCTAAGATCTCATGTTCTGATGGAGTTTGTCAAGGTTGTGCTCTTGGAAAATATCATAGGGATCCTTTTCTAAAGGGTATGGCCACACATACTTCAACACTCCTTGAGGTGGTACATAGTGACCTTATGTCATTCCCAACTCCTTCATTTTTAGGGGCTAAATATGTGCTCACCTTTATTGATGACTTCTCTTGGTGCACATGGGTGTACTTTTTGAAGTACAAGGATGATGTTCTTTGATTTTTCATGACATTCCTTGCATTTGTAGAGAAGCAGTCAGGGCATTCCCTTCAAAAGACTTGTACAAATAATGGGAGAGAATATGTCAATTAGACATTTCAAGATTTTGCCATGCTCGAGGTATTATTCCGATTCAGACAAGACAAGAGAATCCAATGAAGGATTGTCTCATCATGCATCCCAATCAAGTTCTCTTACATACATTGAAATAACAACAATATTCATGCCTTCAAATTGTTATAATCATGTGCTCAAAACTACAAAGATAGAAGCAAATTGTATATGCCAACATAACCTTGTTAAATTTCAGCCTTAAGATAATTGTTGGTTTACTCCTCTTCTGTTAGTTGAAAATTAACTTTAATAAATTCCACCCATTAAGGATTTTTGTTTGTCCCTTTGATTGCTTTAGTTGCAGAAAAATAAACATATATTAATCTCTTAAACTTGCAGCCCTTAATTGAATATAATGTTGTGAATGTTGTACCAACAATTTCAGCTATGAAGTAACACAATATCTTGATAATTTCATAAAACATGAACAGCAGAAAATACTTACAACCCAAATGTTTTTATGTAGCCAATCAAGATGGTAACACACATACATAACCTCCACAAATCCAACTATGAAATATCTCCAACAAACTTTCCAACTATCCACCTCCACAATCTTACAAATTCAGAAATTTTTCATCTAACAAGTCACCATGAATGTTCACCTTCTTTGCCTCATCAAAATGGATGTATTTCCCTTAGAGAATTATCTTCAACATCACCCATGGACATCCTCTTGATGACTTGAAAAAATTAGAAGTTGGTATTCCTCTTCTTGCTTGTTGGCATCCAAATTGGAGAAAGGTTACGCTTGGGATTCTTTTATTGCTTGTTGGCTTGAAAATTTTTCATTGTCTAATCTTTGTCTTCTAGCATGTAGGTGACTAGGATTTTTGTCCATATGCAACTTGCCTTGTCTTTTACTTGGAGTGTTAGAGAATTAAAATATTTGTTTTGTTTCCCCAAATTTTGTGTATGATGTTGATTAACATGTGCATGAGGATGCCCCTGCACCTTACTCCCCAAGAAAAAAAAATTGAGTTCCACCTCAAATATGGATCTTCTTTCTTGTCTTCTAGTTCCTTTGCATGCATGCATTATTTTCATTTTGTTGGATCTCAAGTACATTTGTATCTACTGGTGCACCTGTGTTTCTCTTTCATGCACTTTGTCTTGTTTACCTGCACAAGAAACAAACATATTAAAGAAATCATATTTTTCTTCTTCATACTTCACTTCTTCATCCACCTCATGTTGTTTGCCACACATTCTTTTCTCTTCATTATTCTCCAAATTCTTTGGCTGCACCTCAACCATACTTAGCCATTCATTTTCATTTTTGAATTACTCATTCATTCTTCCATTCTCCTTGACATCAACATTCTTAACTCTCAGTTGTTCTCCTAAGAACCGTGCTATCTACTTATCCTCCATAACTATCTTCTCTCTTTGGACTATCCTTGAGTCCTCTACAGCTTCTTTTGTTGTCTCTTCTTCTTCTTCCTAAACATCACCCACTTCAACATCAATGTCACTATCACTTTCATTAGTTGGAGTAGATTCAAAACAAAATTCTTTCATTTCTTGTTCAACCGAGTTTTCAAACAACATTTTGTTTTCAAAATTTGTTGCCTCAACCATTACCTCATTTGGCTTTGCTTCATATTGTTGTACTACTGTCTTCTCACTTAACAATAAGCTTTTAATTCCTATGCACTCACCCTTCAAGGCTATTAATGCAAATTTCATCCCATCTTTGTCCATAATGTCATGTGTTGTTTATTCTATTATACTTTGCTTCCCTACTATAATGCCACAAACTTCCAAACACAAGGTGACATATATCTAAATGCATAATATCACAAACTATTTCATCCTTATAACTACCTATGTGAAGCTCAACTTTGCATTGCTCATTTACAATTACCTAATTACGAGTTTGAAGCCAACTCACATAATAGGGTGTGGGGTGTGGTATTATTTCCAAACCCAATTTATCTACCATGCATTCAGAAATAATATTATCCATGCAGATATCTGAAAGCACAACTTGACAACATTTACCTTTGGACTTGCAGGTAGTTCAGAATAAGCTTTCCTTTTCCATCTTGCTTTCTTTCTTGGCTGCAATTTCTTCCTCCACCATTTCTTCCTCCTCTAGCTTCTTAGACAACTTGAACAATGTATTTAACAATGATGATGCCCTTTTCCCACATTTCTTCTTATTAAGAGTCATCCTTAAACATAAAATCTATTGAACCATGTTATCCAAATTAGTCAAATCACTTCCCAAAATATTCTAGCTCTGATACCAATTTGATGCAGACAAGACAATAGAATCCAATGAAGGATTGTCCCATCATGCATCCAAATCAAATTCACTTACATACATTGAAATAACAACAATATTCATGCCTTCAAATTGTTATAATCATGTGCTCAAAACTTCAAAGATTGAAACAAATTGTATATGCCAACATAAACTTGTTAAATTTCAGCCTTAAGATTGTTGTTTTACTCCTCTTCTCTTAGATGAAAATTAACTTTGATAAATTCAAGCCATTAAAGATTTTTGTTTGTCCCTTTGATTACTTTAGTTGCAGAAAAATAAACATATATTAATATCTTAAACTTGTAGCCCTTAAGTGAATATAATTTGTGAAAGTTGTACCAACAATTTCAGCTATGAAGTAACACAATATCTTGAGAATTTCATTAAACATGAACAACAACAAATAATTACAACCCAAATATTTTTATGAACCCAATCAAGATGGTAACACACATACATAACCTCCACAAATCCAACTATGAAATATCTCCAACAAACTTTCCAACTATCCACCTCCACAAGCTTACAAATTCAGAAATTTTTCATCTAACAAGTCACCATGGATGTTCACCTTCATTGCCTCATCAAAATGGATGTATTTCCCTTAGAGAATTATCTTCAACATCAGCCATGTACGACCTCTTGATGACCTGCAAAAATCAGAAATAAATTTGGGCTCTTTTCTTCTTTTTCAATGCCTCTTTGGAGCCAAACTTCAATCTATTTATAACATCTCCTTTGCATAGTTTCATCTTCCTCGTTTTAGGCTCCAATGACTCTTGGTATTCCTCTTCTTCCTTGGTGGCATCCAACTTGGAGAAAGGTGACTCTTGGGATTCTTTTATTTATTTATTTTATGACTTGGGTGCTTGAAAACTTTCCATTGTCCAATCTTTGTCTTCTAGCATGTAGGTGACTAGGATTTTTGTCCATATGCACCTTGCCTTGTCTTTTACTTAGAGTGTTGGAGAATTAAAATATTTAATTTATTTCCCCAAATATTGTGTATGATGTTGATTAACATGTGCATGAGGGTGCCCCTGCACCATATTCATCAGCACACAGTGCCATACACTCCTCAGTAGAATGGTGTGGCTAAGAAAAATAATAGAACCTTATGGGAGATGGTCAATTGTATGCTTCAGTCTCAGTCAATGGCTCCAACATTTTGGATAGAGGCTGCCAATTTGCCAATTACATTCATAATCATATGACTCACAAGGTAGTATAGAATATGACTCCTGAGGAGGCTTGGTCTCATATCAAGCCCAAGGTGTCCTTCTTTAGAGTATTTGGCAGTGATGCATGGACATTCATTCTAGGTGGGAGGCACAAAGAAATGGAGAAGAAAATTTAGTGGTTCATTTTTGTTGTCTATTGTGATGATGTGAAGGGTTATCATTTGTTTGATCATATCACTCGAGAGGTACATTTTTGTTGTGATGTTCATTTTGATGAGTCTTTCACTCTGAAAGATTCTTCATTAGAGGCCCCTTCCTCTCTTCTTCCCAGTTCTTCTTCAGATGATGTTTTTCTTCTTTTATATGATGATGATGTTCATGATGATAGTATTGAACTTGTTGTTGACATTTCTCTAACTCTTCCTCCACCTGCACCCACAAGACCATTATGGGCTCCTACACTTATTGAGGATGTTGGATCTTTGGTAGGTAGTCCCACAACTTCATGCTACAATCATTCCTAAACTTCAAGTATCAGTCTTTTGAGTCATGTAGTTTCTAATAATCCTCAGAAGTTTTTAGATACAAGCTCAGTTGTTCTGAATGGGAAAGTGCTATGATCGAGAAGTATTCTTCTTTAATGAAGAATCATACTTGGGACTTAATTCCTCTTCCTAAGGGAAGAAATTTGGTTCAATGCAAGTGGGTGTTGTTGTTTGGCATCTTTGTTGCCTTGTCATTGATGTCAAAAAGGTTGGGAAAATGGTGCATCATGCCTTTTTCATAACAATCAAGTTGATCTTCATGTAATCAGTAAGTTGATCATCATGCAATTAGAGAGTTGATTTTCATGCATTCAATGTAGCTGGTCTTAATGCAATCTATCGTCATAATATCCTCAAGTCATAACAAAGTCTTAATTGATGAGTTTACGTGAGGGTTGTTTTGTGGCACTTGACTATGCTATAATGGTTGAAACATTTTCTATAGTGTGAACAGGGAACTGTAGTCTGCAATGTGAACGGAGGGCTTTCTTGTATCAGTTTGCTTTAGTGGTATTTTTTTCATTCTCTACATCAAGAGACAAAAACAATGTCATGTGACTTCAAGTCTTATGCAGTTAGTTTGGAGTTTTCATAGAGGTTTATAAGTCAAATGCAAGTGCATTAGATCAAATGCAGATACAGGTTTATCTTGCAGATGTTAGAAGTCAAATGGTCAAGGTTTATTTTTGTAGATATCTTCTAATTCTTAGAAACCCTAACTTATTTCATGCTTTAAAGTGCTTTGAAACCTAAGTTACCCTAGCTCGTCGTATAAAATGCACTTTATGTTTTAAAATGAAAGTGACTTGGGATGGTATAAGTTACCACTTAGAGGAGGGTTTTAGAACGTTGTGGTGACCGACCCTGTCACCTAGTAAACCGATGATTGCAAGTTTGTTTTTAAACATATGCAAAGATTTAAAGGTAACCACCAATCTTGATGGCGGGAAATTAAGATCAACGACTCATATTTGAAGTCAGTTTAAATTCCAACGATCCTATTTCTTGATTAAGTTTGATGGGCTCACTATTTAAAAGGCTAAAAATCCTACCTTTGAGCTTTCTAATTTGTGTGTCCAAATACATGCAGATAAGGTAAGTGATTGAAAATTTTTATACTAATAATGAGATAGTGTTTATGCTATATTAAGGATGTATTTCTATCATTGCAATGAAGTTTTTTTTTGCAATAAGAAAACATGTTATGGATTATTTTGAAGCAAGTTTATGAAGGCAAAAGGTCTGCTTAAGATAGAGGCAGAGATGACGCAAGTTGTAGAGATTTGTTTGAAAGAAGAGATGAAAAGCTTGTATTTTTTAAGTGATAATTGGTCTTCTCAGATTGCAGACAGTCCATTCATGTTTGAGATATGAAAGTGAGTTGAAGACTATATGTCAATGAGGAGCATATACCAAAGTGATTGATTTTTGCAGAGATGATTTGTTTTCAAAGGTGAATGTTTTTGTAGAGGGTAATTGATTGTTGCAGGTATTAAATACATCAAATGGCAGAGGATATTGTATTGAAGACATTGAATAATTTGTGTAAAGTTGAAGGAGATATAAATAATGGGTTTTGAAAATGAAATATGGTTCTTCTTGTTTTTGTGTGTTTGAGATGAACTAATGAAGTGTGTGTAGTGTTTTTGTGAGGAGAAAAATATCAGGTTGCAGAGGAGATATTTATGTTAGTTTGCAGAGAAGAAAGATATTAAATTGAAGAGAAGGAATATCAAATTGCAAACAAGAAATGAAGAGGATCTTTGAATAGAGATGAAGAAGTTGATTTGTAGAGAAAGGATAAAGTTTTGAAGACCAGGTTGATCAAATTTTGGAGATGATGCATATTGCTAACAAAGTGTTGATGATGTGATGATGTCAATTGAAGATTTTATTCCATTGGTTTGTAGAGAAATATACATTTGTTGAAAGAAGTTGAATAGGAGAAATATGATGTTGAGATAAATTGAAACAGGGAAATCCCCTAATTTATTTTTTTGTTCATTGTTCTTTTGGTCATGAAAGTCAGTGAGACATGTGGTGAAATCCAATAAGCTGGTGAGGCAAATTGTATATTGTCAGTGAGACAACTATTATTGTATGGTCAGTAAGACCTTCCTATGCCAGTGAAGCTTCTAGACAGTGAAACCTTCCTATGCTAGTGAGGCTTGTGGTCAATGAGACCTCTGTATATGTTAGTGAGACATTTGTAAACTTGAAGTTTTTCATTTAAGCCAGTGAGGCAGTTTGAGTGATTTTTCTACCCTTGGAGGGTTTTCCACTCAGTATATCTTTGAGTTAAACTTCTTGTGTTGTTTCTCTACATTAATGATTGATTTTTAACAATTTGATGATTTGAAGTTAATATTTGATCTCAGTTCATATTAAAGTTCATTGACAATTTCTAAAAGGTCAAAAAATTAAATTATTATATTAACACTAATTCATCCCCCTCTTAGTGTTAATTGTACTCCTACAATTGGTATCAGAGCATTTGGTTCCCTTTTGTAGCCTAATCATCTTGGGTAGATCCTGTGTGTGGAGTACCATGGGAAAGAAGAATAGAAATAAGGTCTTAAATAGAGAAAAGAATGATGCTAATCAAAAGATGGTAAAACAAGCCTTAGTTATGCCTAGCAATGATATGTTGCATATGTTACCCCTGAAAAAGAATGATCCTGCAGTTGAGAATTTTGATAAAAAAGGAAGAAATTATTGAGAATGATGGAGAACAAGAATTAAATGAAAGAAATGTTTTTGTTGCTGAGATCAATGATGAGGAAACAAGCCTCTTTGTGGATGAAGTTGATTGTGAAGTTGATTTTGAAGGAAAGCTTCTATGTGCCTTGGATACAATCAAGCAACTTAGTACAAGAAATAGGAGATTAAAAGACCAGCTTAAACAAGAGAAATAATCCAAGGACAAAGTTTTTTTAGATCTTGAAGAGGCAAGAAATCTAGTTTTGAACTTGAGAAGTCAAGTTGGTGAATCAAACAAATTAATTATCAATTTGAAGGTTGAGGTTGAAGAAGTTAAGAGATAGATGAAGTAACAAAGTTTGAGTTGGAAGCTAAGACAACTGAATGTCAAAAGCTTGAAGGAGAGATGGTCTCTTTAAGAAAAGATCTTGAGAATGTTAAGAAGCCATTGGAAAACAAAAACTACATGGAGACACTACTAGACTTGGTTATGAAAAGAGTCAGTCCTCTAATGTTAGAGAGATTCTTAGAAGAAAAATTGATCAGCTTGTTGCTCCTAAAAGAAAAGTGAACAATCAAAGAAGAAGAATTGCTCATGTAAGACAAGCATACATGTATAGGTATAATTATTCTTTTAATGGTTATTGTTATACTTGTAATCATTTTGGACACAGAGCAGTTGTTTGGAGAAGGAATACTAATATTGTTTGTTACAAGTGCAATAATCTTGGACACATACAAAGAAATTATAAAGTGCATAGAAGGTATGATCTTGCATGGAAGCTTAACATGAGTGCTCAAAAGTACTATCAGTCATTTGATTATGATTGTAACATAGTTTTTTATAATTGCAACACTCTTGGACACAAAGCATATAGTTGTAGAATGTATGGAAGAATTGCTTCACCTAGTTTGAATGGTTGGAAAAAGAAAAAGGTTGAAAAGGTTTGGATGAAGAAACTTGAACAGAAGAAAGAACCTATGAAAGTTTGGAGGCTAAAACAAGTGAAAGAAAACATTAAGCCTAATCTTGTGCATGTTGCACACGAAACATGCATAACAGCTTAACAGAGAAGCATAAAGATAGGGGGACTTGTAGAATTGTTTCACTTTTTAAAAAAACCCCTAGGAAGTTCAGTAGATGTGTTGTTTGGTTGCATAATCATATTGTCTCCTCCTCTTCACATATTGTGCTTGAATCAAGTTGATGATGTGGTCCTTATTTTTGGTCAAAAATATCAGGGTTGAATGTTGAGTAGTTTGACAGTGGCAGTTCAGTGAAAATAAGTTTTGGAGTCAGCTGAAATAACCAGTGTTATATGTCAATAAAATTCTGAGATCTAAAGCTTCAAGACAGTCAGGTACATATCGTCAGTGGTTCAGGTACATATCATCAGCATAGTTCAGTTTCTTATCGTCAATGGTTCATATCAAACCTATCTATATCAGGATTAGATCAAATTTTCTTGTGTTATGTTAGTGACATCTCAGCTGTATTTGTTTGTATTTAGTAAGACAGGTTATCAAGTCATTTCAAGATCAAATCATTCAATGAACAAGTACAAATATAGATAGGAGACTCTATCAGTGGGTTGATGATTTTTTTGTAGTTGTGGTATTAGATATGAAAATATCATGATAGATATGTAAGCCATATAGAAAGATTCACAAGATACATAATGTGTTGATGCCAAAATATAGGGATTATAGTTATATGTTGTTGCAAGTGTTCTGGTAGACAAGAATGCAAAATGCCTCATGGGGAGTTGTGACAAGCTAACATTGTTGTGTTATGATTTGCATATGAAAGTGAGAACTATCTTCATGATAGTGTAAAGTTGTTATGACAGTGAAGTGATCTTTGTATGTAAAGGGACAGTGATCAGTCTAACTATAGTGAATGACATGCAGATGCAGTCTAATCTCATGCTACTGACAAGTGATGATTGATGATAGTGATTCCTTTGTATGATGACATCTCTATGATGCTTTGGATACTTTGTGATGGAGATGATATTATGATGAAAACTGATAATGAAATCTGACAAAGGATATTTATAGAATAAAGATGACAATGATTTAGAATTTCAACAGTATCTTTACACTACTATTGTTGTTTGAGGTAGTGATAGTACACTCCTTATGAATGACAATGACAATACACTCTTTGTGTGACTGTAGCATAACAATACACTTGTTTGTATGGTGCATATTCAATAATCTTCATAATCACAAAGGACAATTTTTAGTAACAAAGAAGAGCTGCAGTTAGATAGTGTTTGTGGATAGGTTTGGGAAGGCTAATGAGAGAAAATGCAACAAAGATAGTGTAAATGTTTAATACTTATCTTGCAATGAGAGATTGTTCCATGAAAAGGAATCATACAAGAGTAATGATGACAGTGTTTTAGTGTTTTTTGTACTATCTTCAGGCATTAGAAACTTCTAAGCAAATGCATCTGGGGGAGCATATGTTTGTTTGTCATTTTTGTCAAAAAGGTGGAGAAAGTCTAAAGTGATGTATGTGCAGGGTTCTCTTGTGTTTACAAAGGTTAAATAGAGATCTTTCATGGACAGAGACTTGTCCTGAGAGTCAAGGATAAACAAGAGGACATTGATAGTTCTGAGAAACAGGGGAACAACAAATAGAGTGAATAGAGGATAGTCTAATTTTATCTTCTAAACTATGTGAGACAAGGGGTCAGCAATTTGAAGTCAAAATTTTGGTGCAGCAGTATACTGTGCAGCAATATATAGAGATATGATGTCATTTTTTTAAGTATGTAATCTCTACATATTTAATTTCTCAATGAATATCTTAAGTGCCAAAATAGGGTGGTATCAGTTCCTTCCATTCATAGTCAGAAAAAGGGGGAGATAAGTTTGTTATGCTTGTTTGGTGTTTTGACATCAATGTCAGTCAAAGGGGGAGTTTGTTGTTTGGCATCTTTCTTGCCTTGTCATTGATGTCAAAAAGGTTGGCAAAATGGTGCATCATGCCTTGTTCATAACAATCAAGTTGATCTTCATGTAATCAGTAAGTTGATCATCATGCAATTAGTGAGTTGATTTTCATGCATTCGGTGTAGTTGGTCTTCATACAATCTATCCTCATAATATCCTCAAGTGATAACATGGTCTTAATTGATGAGTTTGTGTGAGGGTTGTTTTGTGGCACTTGACTATGCTATAATGGTTGAAACATTTTCTGCAATGTGAACAGAGGGATTTCTTGTATCAGTTTGCTTTAGTGGTATTTTTGTCATTCTCTATATCAAGAGACCAAAACAATGTCATGTGACTTCAAGTCTTATGTAGTTAGTTTGGAGTTTTCATAAAGGTTCATAAGTCAAATGCAAGTGCATTATATCAAATGTAGATATAGGTTTATCTTGCAGATGTTAGAAGTCAAATGGTCAAGGTTTATTTTTGCAAATGTCTTCTAATTCTCAGAAACCCTAACTCATTTCATGCTTTAAAGTGATTTGAAACCTAAGTTACCCTAGCTCGTCACATAAAATGCACTTTATGTTTTAAAATTAAAGTGACTTGGGATAGCGGGTTTTCCACTTATAAGTTACCACCTGGAGGGTTTTAGAATGTTGTGGTGACCGGCCATGTCACCTAGTAAACCGACGATTGCAAGTTTATTTTTAAACATATGTGAAGATTTAAAGGTAACCACTAATCTTGATGGCGGGAAATTAAGATCAACGACTCATATTTGAAGTCAGTTTAAATTCCAACGATCATGTTTCTTGATTAACTTTGATGGGCTTACTGTTTAAAAGGCTAAAAAGCCTGCCTTTTAGCTTTCTAATCTGTGTGTCCGAATACATGCAAATAAGGTAAGTGATTGAAAATTACTATTATAATAATGAGATAGCATTTATGCTATATTAAGGATGTATTTCTATCATTGCAACAAAGTTTTTTTTTGCAATAGGAAAACATGTTATGGATTATTTTGAAGCAAGTTTATTAAGGCAAAAAGTCTGTTTAAGATAGAGGTAGAGATGAAGCAAGTTGTAGAGATTTGTTTGAAAGCAGAGATGAAAAAATTGTATTTTTATAGTGATAATTGGTCTTCTCATATTGTAGACAGTCCATTGATGTTTGAGATATGAAAGTGAGTTGAAGACTATATGTCAATGAGGAGCATATACCAAAGTGATTGATTTTTGCAGAGATGATTTGTTTTCAGAGGTGAATGTTTTTGTAGAGGGTAATTGATTGTTGTAGGTATTAAATACATCAAATTGTAGAGGATATTGTATTGAAGACATTGAATAATTTGTGTAAAGTTGAAGGAGATATAAATAATGGGTTTTGAAAATGAAATATGGTTCTTCTTGTTTTTGTGTGTTTGAGATGAACTAATGAAGTGTGTGTAGTGTTTTTGTGAGGAGAAAAATATCAGGTTGCAGAGGAGATATTTACGTCAGTTTGCAAAGAAGGATATTAAATTGAAGAGAAGGAATATCAAATTGCAAAGGAGAAATGAAGAGGATCTTTGAATAGAGATGAAGAAGTTGATTAGCAGAGAAAGGATAAAGTTTTGAAAACCAGGTTGATCAAATTTTGGAGATGATGCATATTGCTGACAAAGTGTTGATGATGTGATGATGTCAATTGAAGATTTTATTCCATTGGTTTGCGGAGAAATATACATTTGTTGAAAGAATTTGAACAAGAGAAATAAGATGTTGAGATAAATTGAAACAGGGAAATCCCCTAATTTATTTTTTTGTTCATTGTTCTTTTGGTGATGAAAGTCAGTGAGACATGTGGTGAAATCCAATAAGCCAGTGAGACAAATCATATATTGTCAGCAAGACAACTATTGTTGTGTGGTTAGTAAGACCTTCCTATGCCAGTGAGGTTTGTGGTTAGTGAGATCTTCCTATGCCAGTGAGGCTTGTGGTCAGTGAGACCTTCCTATGCTAGTGAGGCTTGTGGTCACTGAGACCTATGTATATATCAGTGAGACATTTATAAACTTGAAGTTTTTCATTTAAGCCAATGAGGCAGTTTGAGTGGTTTTTCTACCCCTGGAGGGTTTTCCACTTGGTATATCTTTGAGTTAAACTTCTTGTGTTGTTTCTTTGCATTAATAATTGATGTTTAACAATTTGATGATTGTGAAGTTAATATGTGATCTCAGTTCATAATAATGTTCATTGATAATTTGTAAAAGGTGAGAAAATTGAATTATTGTATTAAAATTGATTCACCCCCCCTCTCAATGTTAATTGTACTCCTACAGGTATATCACACCAAGTTTGTAGGTGATGGTTCTATTGATAACTATAAGGCTCATCTAGTGGCTAAGGGTTTTTCTCAGGTTGAAGGTTTGACTATTTTGAGACTTTTTCTCCTATAGCCAAGATGGATTATGTTCATCTTGTACTTTGTATTGTTGCATCTCAGGGTTGGTCAATGTATCAAATGGATGGGAAGAGTACCTTCCTACACAGTGATCTTCAGGAGGAGATCTACATGGAGCAACCACTAGGCTTTGTGTAGGACCCTTCACTTGTTTACAGGCTTTGACATTCATTGTATGGTCTCAAACAAGCTCCTTGGGCTTGTTATGAGAAGATGGATAGTTTTCTGCTTGCTTCTGGATTCACTAGATGTCACTCCAATCCTATAGTTTATAATTAGAGACATGGGGGGATCTTCTCATTCTTGTTCTTTATGTGGATGACTTGATTCTCATAGGGAGTTATCCTACCATGATTAAGGATACTCAGAGAGCTTTGATAGAGCATTTTGATATGACTGACCTTGGTATGTTGCTTTACTTCCTTGGTGTTTAGATTCATCAGTCTTCTACCAGTATTTCTATCTTTTAGCAAAAGTATGCTCTTGATTTGCTTTAGATATTTGGGATGGCTGACTGCAAGCCAGCCCCTACTCCTTTTTAGTTAGGTGTTGTGTTTTCTACCACTTGCACTACTCCATCAGTTGATGCTACATTGTATTGGTAATTGGTTGGCAGCCTTCTATACTTGACACATAGTCATCCTGATACTTCCTTTACAATTGGTCTTGTCTCCTGTTTCTCTCAAGATCCTCATGAGAGTCATTGGAAGGAAACCAAACATATCTTGTAGTACATTTAGACCACTACACAGTTTGGAATTCACTACACATCAGGAGCTACTAAGGTTGTGGGCTTCACTGACTTAGATTGGGCTGGTGATGTTAATGATTGGAAGTCTACTTCTAGTTTTGTTTTTTGTCTTCATTCTAGTTAAGTTGATTGGTCTTTCAAGAAGAAAATTCTTATTGCATTATCATCAACTGAGGCTAAGTATCGAGTAGCAGTCTTCACTAGTTAGGAGGTTCTTTGGCTTCGACAGTTTATAACTGAGTTTTGCTTTCTTGTTGATCATCCCACTACTCCTTGGTGTGACAATCAGAGTTCCATTCATATTTCTCACAACTCAATGGAGCATTAGTGCACTAAGCATATTGATATCCACATGCACTTCATCGGACAACACATTTAAGAGGGTGTTCTTAGTCTGGAGTATTTCCCTACGAACCAGTAGGTTGCAGACATCTTCACTAAACCTTTGACATCTCCTCGCTATCATTTGATGTGATCAATGTTAGGGGTGAAGGAAGTTGTCCTTAGGGGGTCTCAAGGAGTCCTTCTTCCTTTCACTTTTTTCTTTCCAGCATTTTCTATTTTTCTCTCTTTTGGAGAGGAGTTTTTTCCCACAGGGTTTTTTATCCATTTCTCCAATTGTGAGAGATTGCATTTCATTGTAGTTGTACATGGGTACCTGTTGTGATGTTCACAACACACCCCATTTTGCTCCTTGGCAAAATGAGGACCCCCGCTGATGTCTTGCTTTTTGCTTCTGCTTGTGTTTTTTCTGCTTCCTGGCGGTCTGGTAAAAATGAAGGTCAGGTGCATCATCATCATGATTTTGCATGGGGTAGGTCATCATCATGAGGTCTGTTTGTCAAAGTTCATATTTTGTTTCTGTGACCTCATATTTTGAAAGAGCTTGAAATTTCATGCAGGTTTGCCTTTTACTTCACTTGAAAATTCGTCCATATGTGGAAGTTATGCATGGTCAAAGTCTTGGTCAAACCTGATATTCGCAGGAGCATCATCATATTTTTATATCCTAAGTCATGTTGAGAGGATCATCATGATCTTCGCATTATGCAGCATCATGATATCTTTTAGGAAGGTCATATTATAAACTCGGTTTTGCTGAAGAGCATCATCATCATCATATTTGAAACCCCCCCCCCCCGATAATATCCTGAGGTTCGAAATATCATGATGACATCAACTTTAAGTCAAGGTAAGTTCCCCGTCGAGGTGGTCTGTTGTATCGCGAGCATCATCATGATGTCTTTGCATCACCTGATCTTAAAATATCATGCTGATGGTATCAGATCACCCTGACTTAACAAAATCACCTTCGGCATATTTGCATGCGCGTGCTATAAACCTATCGCAAGGTCATCATCATGATATTTGCTGAACTCCAGATTATGATGATGACGACTTCATATCACCCTGATCTTTCACAGAACATTCGCTAAAATTCGCTAAGTAATGAAGGCATCATCATGATAATTTCGAAGGAGGATCATCATCTTCATATCCTCCTGATATCTGTTTGCCGAAACATCATGATGATCGGCCTATCTATAAGAGGGGGGTTCGATATTGCATTTCTTAAACAGCATCATCATATTTTGTAATATCACCCTAGCGCAAATATCATGATGACCAACTCATCCTTGTGCTCCGAAAGCGAATTATCATGATGACGTCATCATGATAAATCGAAGACGAGGGTCATCATCATCATTTTTTATCCTGTCCTGTTAACAACATCATCATCATGATCTTGTTTGTGCGCCCGATATTTCGCCAAGTCCTCCTGCCGATGAAATACAACCTTTTGCAAGTATCCTGATGATCCTCATCATGATCATATTTTCCCTTCGGCAGGATATTTCTCAAACATGATCCGGTTGGCGAAATATCATGATGACGTCATGTTCAAGTTTAACGAAGGCTCCGAATATGATGCTGACGTCATCCCGATCTTATAACGAAGAAGTAAATATCCTAATCATCATCATCATCTTTTTCCTTCAAACAGGATATTTTCAAGCATGATCCGGTTGGCGAAATATCATGGTGACGTCATGCTCCAAGTTTAACAAAGGACCCGAATATCATGATGACGTCATCCCGATCTGAATAGCGAAAGAACCAAATATCTTGATGATCATCATCATCATCCTTTTTCCTTCAAACAGGATATATTTTTCAAGCACGATCCGGCTCCCGATCATGATGATGACGTCCTATTCCAAGTTCGACAAAAGCAAATATGATGATGACCTTCATCATGCTGATCTTTCGACAGGGTTGCCTTGGCCGCGAAAGGGTCATTTTTTTTCACTTCATCATCCTGATCATGCTCCTTAGGTGACCCGATATCACAAACATCCCCCTGATCTTAACCGGATATGACGATGACGTCATCCTTAGCATTTTCATGAAGCCCGAATATCATGATGACGTCACCATCATCTTCTTCTCCTCGGCAGCATGATCATATTCGCATCCTCCTATTCTCCTTCGACATAATGATGATGATGATGTTGTCCGTTTCTTCATATGCAGAAGTCAAATATCATGATGACATTCATCTGGACCTTCAGGAGGGAATGCTATTTCCAGAATATCATGATGATGAGGTATATCGACTAACCTGTTTTTTGACGCACCGACAGGGATGATCATGCCGATGGGCGGGAAATGAAGCGGTGGAGTTTTAAAGTGTTTTTTTGGCGCCTCTGGCATTTTCCCGGTCAGCAATGGTTGACCCATCAATTTTGAGCAGCTTAGGCGCATTTTTCAGGCGTTTTGAGCGGATTTTGGATCTGATTTCCGCGATCTTGCGCAGTCACCTGTATTTAAACGCTTATTTTGATTTTCATGCTGTTTTGTCATAAATGGAATACTTATTGCCTGTCTTGTCTTGCAGGCTTGCAGTTGAGGAAGCAGCTGGAAAGTCAATACAGTGACCTCATGGAGGCAGAAGATCAGATCTCAGGAGCAAGAAGATAGAGATGAAATGCAAAAGTCAAAGCCATTCAAGTGAAGAGGAAGGTCGCAACTGAGGATATTTCTGTAAAAGACAAACAGAAGTTATTGCCCTGCTGCTGGAACTTCTCAGAAGGGGCAATATTTCGCCTAGATTTGACCACTGCTCTGAGATATTTTTGAGAACTGGTTCACCTGCATTTATTGCTGTAACTAGAGGTTTGAACCAGGGGTTCAGTTAGGTTTTTTTTGCTGTAGTGGGGACAATCAGAATGTTATATATTGTGCCTCTCTACACTGTAATACTTTACAACAGGGATTTTTAGGGCCTACAACAGAGATTCTAGGAAAATACAGCAGTTAGCTTAGCATAGTTTAGAAGTAGAAGAAGGAGGTCGCCTGTTTGTCTGCAGTAAGGTGCGCGTGGAATGTCTGGCTGCCTTACTGTATCTGTAAAGCTTGTAAGTTCTCTGTAGTCTGATCAATGAAACTAAGAGTCATTCTTACATTGTAAATCATGTATGGCTATTCGTTTCTAATGCAATAGAATCTGGAGTTCTGCATCTATCTTCTGAGTGTTCTCCTGCTCTTCTTTGTGTTTTGAAATATCTTCTTTGAGAGCTTGCAATTTTAAATGTATGTTTGTGAAAATGCTCAGGACTTACATTTAAGGTTTTTACTGTGGATTTGATCAAATTACTGTGGTATTTACATAGTGGATAACAGAAACAATTAGATCCTTCTGTAGATTAGATGAAGTGTAGATTAGATCTCTCTAACTTTTCCCAACCCATCTGAAATATTTAGCTGAAAACGCAGGAATCCAAAGGAAATTGTCTCAAATTTGAAGAAGCATGATAACAGAGCTATAAGTAGACAATTTTCATAAACAGATCAAGAAGACAGCTGCAACAATCCAAGTAAACCCTCTGAAACTTGCAGCCCAGTATCACTCTTATGCAAAGGAATGAAAAGCATTGACATATCTCATGACCTCTTTGCATATTCTTAGGCCAGTAAACCACAAAACAAACCTAAACTACGTAAGGCCCCTTGAACATTACAGCTTCACATTGACCAACTGAACTTGACCAACCGAACCATTGTAGACTTGGGATTAGTTGAATCACCAAATGATTCCTTCTTGTCTTTCAAGTATAGTTTCAGTTCATGTCATGTGAATTTTAACTTATTGTTATGATTGCATCAAAACGATCATCAACAGTACCTAATATGGCCTTGTTGTTGGGACCCATTCTGCATCTCATATTGCATAATAATCTCCCTAAGTTGCACTTAAGGGGGGGTGTTAGAGTAAGCTTAAGTTTACTTAGGCTACCCGACAGTTACATTATTAGATTAATAATGTTTAGGTTCATTTATTTCTTTTCCATTGAGGTAGTTGGAGGTTGGTATTCTCGTACCTCATTTTACCTGGCTATTTGTTTATGAGTTGTACATTTTAGCATATTTCATCTCAATGTATTTTATTCACTGCTGGTGAAATAGCTTATGTTATGTTGCTTCTCAGTGTTTGGTGAAGGTTCTTTTGGTTTGCAATACAGGCTCCTGGGTACGTCAACAAATAAACCTTCTATCTTTATCTCTCCTATGGGGGAAATCCTATATTGTACTTAGTGAAAGAAGTAGTACTTATTCACCTATATAATTTCTCTCTTTTGGAGGGTAATTTTTTTCCAACTAGGTTTTCTACCTTTCTCCATTTATGAGAGATCACATTGTTCTTGGGTACCTCATTAGGCCTAGTTTTTAGGACCCAATTTCATACTTGTATTGTACATGGGTACCTCACTAGACTTTGTAGCTGGGACCCATTTCATTTGTGCCCACCTAAACTATACTTAAGGGGGGGTGTTAGTGTATATATATTTCATATATATTATACACTTAGGAATAAGCCTATGTAGGTGTGCCCTTACACAATCTTGACACATGTCAAGGTTGTTGGGTGATTAAGGTTGTTAGGTAGTTAGTAGAGGGGTCATGAAGTCTCCCACTAAACTAGCCACTCATGCTAGTTTGTAGGAGTTTTTCCCTCAACTAATAACTACCCCTCCCTCACCTATATGTACTCGTCATTTCAACTATGAATACACTCTCATTTTGATATTTGCATTCAACTTAGTGGATCTTGTATAAGGATTTATTGTACCATTGAGGTATTCTGATTGTACATTTTAGATACTTTTGTTGCAATATTTTTTATGACATTGATGTGTTTTTTATGAGGTTTTATATTGGCTTCTAAATTTTTTGTTATATATTATGGGATGTGTCTTTACATGTTCAGATTATTGGAATGTTTCAACTTCATTATTTTCACTATATTCAATAAAGGTGTGATTGTTCTATCTAGTTTATCATTATGAATTATTATTGATTATGCATCTTGTTTCTTGAACTATGTTATTCATATTAAAAGATTTACTATTAGATATAATGATTTGATATCATGTGATAAGTTATATTATGTTGGGTGGTTTATGTTGTTTTGTGTATTATTATCTGCATAGGTACACTTGATGTTTGACTTGAGTGTATAGGTACATGGTTTTCCCCAGTGGTGGTTATAGTAAATGTGGTAGTTTTAGGTTAAAATGTGGTTACTAAACTCTATTTCACTTGAGTTTAATGTGAGATGAGTGCAATGACTCCCTGTGTAAACCTATATCCAAGTTAGTGGCAATTCTAGAATTGACATGTACAAACTTATAAAGTGTTTGAGTCCTTTGTATATGGATATTTTATCTTACTTCGATGCATTTTAAATTATTTTATAAATCATATTTATCATGTTTGTAAAAATTTTAATGCTTTGAGTTGAAAATGTTAATATTTGTCTCATTGCAAAATATGTATTTTTATTTTAGTGAAAGAAAATTAAAGTGTATTTAATTTGTTTTTATAAATCATCTATTGGCCTATGGGAAATATTATTATTTTGGAAATTTAATTTAATTTAAATTTGATTAGATTTTCCATGGTTATTGAAAAATATCAATTTAAATACATTATATTGTATAGTCTTATTGAATTATTTGCTTGTCCGAAAATATCAATGAATTGTATTTGTCTTACTAAATCATTTATATTTGATTTAATTATATTTGATTTAATTTAAATTAGATTTGAGCCATAGTTTCTTTTACTTGATGAGTCCACTAGATATATATGGCATTAGCATGGTCACAATCAATTTTCCAAAAGAGATAGAGGCTCCCAATCCTATGGTTGTCAACCTATAGTATCTAGAGATAATGTTGCATGTGGTGGATGGACTCAACCTTCTAGGTTGCCTTTAATCTCTTCTCATGGGCATGGTGATCCTATCTTTTTAGATTCTATCAAGCTTTCTTTCATTGAGCTGGCCATTGCCTATGTCCATGCTTAGCAACCTTCAAATGATACTCCTGAAAAGGAAGGTGCTCTAATTGGTTGGGAGCCTATTGATGATTCAATCCCTGAGGATGTTTGGAAGATAGATGGTAAATATCATCCTTGTTCTAGCATTTCTTTAGCTATGTTGGAACCTTGCTTCACCGTCATAAAAGTTGCAAAAATCTTAAGTTTTGTCTCCCTATGTTCAAAATGTGTTTATAAATGTTCTACTTGATTTCCCTGTGTCTCCCCTATATTTGAAGGCATCAAATTTCTATATCTCATTATTTTGTTAGTATTTTCACAGTTCCTAAGAATCCCTTAAGTCCCAACAACTCTAACTTAGCCAAATTGTCAAAGGTTCTAGTGGTTCCAAGAACCACCGGAACCATTGACATGGTTCTAATGTTCTCTCTTAGCCTTGACTCACTAACAAATTCCTTACATTCACCATTATCCTTTTGATGTTTTTGTTTCCATTAGTTCCTAAAACCAATGGAACCCTGATAGGATTCTTGATCTGGTCAAAGATAAGAAAGATGAAAGATGTGGGCATAGGGATAAATATAAAAGAAAAATAATGAAGGGTAAGAGACAAAGAAAAAAGAAGAGAAATGAGGCATCAATGGTTCTGATGGTTCTCGAAATCACTTAAACCTATAACAAGGTTTCATTGGTTCTAGATGGTCATTGAAATGCTAGTTTAGGGAAGTCCTTGATAATCCAACAGTTGGGTCCAAGACCGGCCAATAACTTTGAGAGTGATGTATGTAGGAGATTCTTTAGAGATGTCCATTTCCAGTAAGATTCAAGCATAAGTTGTATGAGAAAAATCTGAAGTATCCCTATCTACATTCAAAAGGACACCTAAAGAGTTTCTAATGGCTTTAAAACAAGGTTTGATCCATAATTGGAGCAAACAATTTGGGAGAAAAACCCAAACTAGCATGATATGGAAAGATTCAAAAGAAGGATTAAAATTTGGATGCCAAGGTTTAAGAAAGAGGGAATGTTGACCCCATGTCTAGAAATGATTAAAGAGAATTGAGCCATGATCTTTGATGGAGTCAAAGTATGCAATGGAGAACCCCTATGCACAAGGATATATTCCCATATTCTTATTCACGAGAAATTATCATTTTTCTTATATCAAGTTGTTCAAATCTAAAAGACTTGGCCATAACTGGATGAAACAATAAATCAAAGCATGTGTAGTGAAAAGTTTCTCTTCTTCCAACACTTCATCCCCAAATTCTAGAACAAGGGATTTCTTAGCACATTATCATCTTGTGTATTTTCTGTCATAATCAATTCCTATTGAGGAATACCTCTAGGAATACCCTCATGAGTTTAGTTGAGCTCAAAGTGAAGAGAAGATTACCCACTCCCAGAAAATGAACTTTAACCATCCCCAATATTTTCATGATCCCTTGTTCTACTTCCTTAAAGACATCACTTGGCCTTGAAGGTAAGAACATAGTCTAGGGTTGGGACCCAATAGCATTGTGTCATTTCTAGGGATAGTCTGATTCTAGTTATAATTTTGTTACCCTAAAAATAAATTATGGTTGTATCAAATATTAAAATATCATAAAATAGTCTTTCCTAGGTGGAGAGTAGTCACATTTTCTTGAACAACCCATAAATTAGTTTACATATGAAAGAATCTATAGTGGAATGAAGGAGATAGTACTAAGATCAATTAGGACACGAGGATTCTTTAGACCACACACAAAGCCAAAGAAATAGATGGAGAACAAGAAATAGTGGTGAGTCTTCTAGATTAAATGCTCAAGATCAAGTAGGGACATTGATAAAGTGGGATACTCTCCTTTTTAAATATGCAACACAAAAAATCATACAAGCATATACAAGAAGGATGAAAAATAAAATAGAATAGTAGAAAGTGAAGAGAAATCTACAATAGGGATTTTATTAGATCTGAAAATGCATTATAATCTCCTCAAACTTATGAGCTTGCTTGATTCATACATATAAAATTTGCAACAAAATACTTTCACAGCATCCTAGACTCATTCCGACAACATCTGGGTATGTAAAATTTTTCTTCTCCAAAGCCCCCCTTCACCAAATGAGCAAGCATCAATATATAGAAATTGTGTGAGAAGAAACCACTATTGGTTTCTCAAAACAACCTCCACTAAACCACCAAGAAAACCCACCACTTTCATCCTATAACTGCTCCCTTGTTTTTTGTAATTTTCTAAAATGGTTTATGGGTTTTGTGTGCCTCCTTCCCGTCTTCCATAAGATTTTGAATTTTTCTATTTCGATCAAAAATGAGAAAGTTATGCCTATTTTACTAAGACTGGGTTTCATAATTACAACCTGTTGATGATTGCAATATACAGCCTTCTAGCCCTCTATTTAGCGCCAGAAAACTATTGATGATTGTTTTGATGCAATCATAACAATAAGTTAAAATTCACATATAATGAACTGAAACTATACTTGAAAGATAAGAAGGAATCGTTTGAGATTCAACTAATCCCAAGTCTACAATGGTTCGGTTGGTCAAGTTCAGTTGGTCAATGTGAAGCTGTAATGTTCAAGGGGCCTTACGTAGTTTGGGTTTGTTTTGTGGTTTACTGGCCTAAGAATATGCAAAAAAAGGTAATAGATTTCAACAAGTATTCTGTTCATTTGCATAAAGGTGATACTGTGCTGCAAGTTTCAGAGGGTTTTCTTGGATTTTTTGCAGCTTTCTTCTTCATGTACTTATGAAAACTGTCTACTTAGACTCTGTTATGCATGCTTCCTCAAATTTGAGACAATTTCCTTTGGATTCCTACATTTTCAGCTAAATATTTCAGATGGGTTGGGAAAAGTTAGAAAGATCTACTCTATACCTCATTTAATCTACCGAAGGATCTAATTGTTTCTGTTATGCACTATGTAAATACCACAGTAATTTGATCAAATCCACAGTAAAAACCCTAAATGTATGTTCTGAGCATTTTCACAAACATACATTTAAAATTGCAAGCTCTCAAAGAAGATATTTCAAAATACAAAGAAGAGCAGGAGAACACTCAGAAGATAGATGCAGAACTCCAAATTCTATTGTATTAGAAACGAATAGTCATACATGATTTACAATGTAGGAATGACTCTTAGTTTCATTGATCATACTACAGAGAACTTACAAGCTTTACAGATACAGTAAGACAGCCAGACATTCCACGCACATCTTATTGCAGACAAACAGGTGACCTTCTTCTTCTACTCTAAACTATGCTAAGCTAACTGTGTTTTCCTAGAATCCCTGTGTGTAGGCCCTAAAAATCCCTGTTGTAAAGTATTACAGTGTAGAGAGGCACAATATATAACATTCTGATTGTCCTCACTACAGCAAAAAACC
The DNA here is from genome assembly GCA_027924645.1 of Cunninghamia lanceolata. Lineage (NCBI taxonomy): Eukaryota > Viridiplantae > Streptophyta > Pinopsida > Cupressales > Cupressaceae > Cunninghamia > Cunninghamia lanceolata. Next base: position 574,315 of record BSBN01001682.1, on the reverse strand, counting down.
TAACTGAACCCCTGGTTCAAACCCTTGGTTACAGCAATAAATGCAGGTGAACCAGCTCTCAAAAAATATCTCTGAGCAGTGTCAAATCTGGGCGAAATATTGCCCCTTCTGAGAAGTTCCGGCAGCTGGGCAATAACTTTTGTTTTGTCTGTTGTAGTAATACCTCCAGCTGCAACTCTGTCTTTCACTTGAATGGCCTTGACTTTTCGCACTTTATCCTTATCTTCTTGCTCCTGAGATCAGATTTTCTTTCCTTCATGAGGTCACTGTGTTGACTTTCCAGCTGCTTCCTCAACTGCAAGCCTGCAAGACAAGACAAGCAATAAGTTTCACATTTATCATAAAAATAGCAGGAAATTAAAATAAGCGTTTAAATCCAGGTGACTGCGCAAGATTGTGGAAATCGGATCCAGAAAACTCCTAAAATGCGTCCAAAATGCGCTCAGACTGCTCAAACTTCATCGGGTCAACCATCGCTGACCGGGAAAATGCCAGAGGCGCCAAAAAAAACACTTTAAAACTCCACCGCCTCATTTCCCGCCCATCGGCATGACTATCACTGTCGGCGCGTCAAAAAAAAAACGTGTTGGTCGATATACTTCATCATCATGATATTCCGCTTCATTGAAATGCTAAGGATGACATCATCATCATGTTCAGTTAAGGTCAGGGGATAATTGTGATATCGGGTCACCTAAGGAGCATGATCAGGATGATGAACGTAATATGACCCTTTTTGCGGCCAAGGTAACCCTCTCGAAAGATCAGGATGATGATGATCATCATCATTTTTGGGGCTTTTGTCGAACTTGGAATAAGACGTCATCATCATATTTGGGAACCGGATCATGCTTTGGAAAATATCCTGCTGAAGAAAAAAAGTGATGATGATGAGGATCATCAGGATATTTTCTTCTTCGTTTATCAGATCGGGATGACGTCATCGTGATATTTCGCCAACCGGATCATGTTTGGGAAAAATCCTGCCGAAGGGAAAATGTGATGATGATGAGGATCATCAGGATATTTGCAAAAGGTTGTATTTCATCGGCAGGAGGACTTTGCGAAATATCAGGTGAACAAACAAGATCATGATGATCTTGACAATAGGACAGGATAAAAAATATGATGATGACGTCATCATCATACTTTGTTTTCGGAGCACAAGGATAAGTTGAGGTCATCATGATATTTGCGCTAGGGTGATATTGTAAAATATGATCATGCTGTTGAGACATGCAATATCGCCTTCTTCTGAATAGATAGGGTGATCATCATGATATTGTAAGATTAGGCGATGCAAAGATATCATGATGATGCTCGCGATACAAAAGACCACTCGACGGGGAGAACTTACCTTGACCTAAAGTTGATGTCATCATGATAATTCAAACCTCAGGATATTATCGGGGGGGGTTCAAATATGATGATGATGTTGTTCTTCATGTAACCAAAACCAAGTTTATAACATATGACCCTCCTAAAAGAAATCATGATGCTGACAATGCGCGTAAGGCCGTTTGACGGGTAAAAAGCACTACCACCTAAAATTGACGTCCGGATATTGCGACTGCATGATTTTTATCGGGTGATAGACCAAGATCATGATGATCTTGACACATGACTTAGGATATAAAAATATGATGATCCTCCTGCGAATATCAGGTTTGACCAAAACTTTGACCGTGCATAACTTTCACATATGGAAGAATTTTCAAGTGAAGTAAAAGGCAAACCTGCATGGAATTCCAAGCTCTTTCTAAATATGAGGTCATAGAAACAAAATATGAACCTTTGACAAACTGACCTCATGATGATGACCTACCTCATCCTATATCATGATGATGATGCACCTGACCTTCATTTTTACCAGACCACCAGGAAGCAGAAAAAACACAAGCAGAAGCAAAAAGCAAACATCAGCAGGGGTCCCCATTTTGCTAAGGAGCATAATGGGGCGTGTTGTGAACATCACAACAACTAGCAACCAAAACAAAACAATTAAATTTAGAGTGCTCAAGGAAACTAGATGAAATGAACTCATAACTTCCAACTATCTTTTCCTGCAAATTACTATTCAGCTTGAGACTCAAAGTATTCAATAAAGATGCATGAATTTCCATTTTCAGTTTAGTTGTGTGCATGTGATTAATTATCCTCATCTTGAAGATCGGTTGAACAAACCAGTGACTGACATTAGCCTATGTAGGTGAGGATATTCCCTCATAGCCGACCGGATAGAGCCTTGCTGCCAGCGAGCGTCTATAGCCCCGGCAAGGTTATCGTTACAATTCTCCTAAGTAGAGCCCCACTGCCAGCGAGCGTCCATAGCCCCGGTAGAGTTACTTAGATGGCTTAATCTAGATTTTTAGTATAATCTGCTTTATTTATTTATTTATTTATTTATTTTTTGTTTTCTAATTTTGAAAGATTTCATAAGATATAGCAATTTGTAACTTCATGATGCAAGGAGTGGACACTTGCTGAAATTAAGCTGAGAATTGTAATGGTAGCAAGGGTGACCTCTGATTTTTCACCTAATATCTACACTGGTATGTTCAACAAACCCAAGGATTTTAGGTGTGTCATCGTGAGAAACTTGCTTCGAATCCTCAATCACATTTATTGAATACAAAACTTCAGAAGATGAACAACTCTCTACATTCATGACAGTGACAAGTTATGTGTAAATTGCAAATGGTTAACCTGAATATCCTAAATTATATACTATTTTGAATGGTTGCTAGTTTTGCTCCTTAATACCCTAAAGTAAAATAAAGATCCCTGCTGAGGAGACAACCAACAAACCAAACAAACAGGCTGTACAAACAACACAACAAAAGAAAAAAAACTGTACAAACAGAAGGAAACAAAAAGCAAAACAAACAAAAAGGAACTATACAAAAAACTAACCTAAAAAGAAAACACAAAAGAAGAACACAAAAACAAAAACAACTACCCTACCAGACTATATACAAGCCTCTACAGGGCAAACTGAAACCCAGGAAAAAGACCCAAAAACACCCCTACTTGCATATTTCTTTAGGTTGTGCAGGAGTAATAGGGTACTAGTTATGGTCCTCATCATAGCAGATTTATCTTTGAATTCTAAAAAAAAATCTGGTATTCTAGATTCATTGTGTTTATCAGAATAGCTCTTAATGACTAATAACTGAGGCAGCTCATCAGGGTTATGATTAATCCATATGCATGTCCTATCTCTTGAATTTCCATAATCAAAATAGCATTTATCATTGTTTACTAAGGAAAGGAAAGAGACAACCTGATGTGCCCTTAGCTCTGTGGAACACACTTGTTTATTAATAGCTGGCTCTTCATTTAGCTCTGCATTTTCATTGCCCAGCTCTATGTCTAGTCCTTTTTCAAGTTGAAAGATGAATGACTCTAGATGTATCATTTCTTCATCTTCATCTAGCTTTGTTCCTTCATTCTAGATGTTCAGTTTATCCTCAAATTTAGCAAACCTCTCAATGTTCTCATTAGTTTCCTGCACATCAGCACTTAAGTAAGTATCTTGATCATCATAATCTAACATACAGAAATTAATCATTTCTAAATCACTTGAGAGTAAAGGTGGGACGACATCTTTTGATTGACAGGAGTACTCCCCTGTTTTATTTTCAACATGGCACTGGGGTGATGTCTGATTATGCACAGCAGCTCCATGATCTTCTGTATTTTCAATTTTTAAGAATTGGTCATCAACTGACTCACATTTATCGTCCAGTGTGGAGTCTGCTTCTATTAACCTGCAACAATCTGGAACTTGGTCATTCAATTCAGAGAAATCAGTCATGGGATTGGGATTTACTTTCTCCTCTATGACTTCACTAGTTTTTATAGTAGGGATCTCATCAATTTCAGTGCACTCTAATTTTTTCATTTGCCCACATTTCTCCTTTCCATAAAATGACTCAAGGAAAGATGTTTTACTATCTTTACCAAAAGCATTAGGATCAGCAATAAAAACCTTATCCTGACAAATGGTTTCCTCTCTACAAGATTTAAAAGATTTAGACTTGCACTCCCCTTTTCCTGTATTAGGAAGTAGAGACCTACTATCAATTCCTCCATAATATGACCTAAGAAAAGATGCTCTGTTATCATTCCCTTCTAGAATTGATTTTTCTATTGTATTTTCTAACCACCTATTAGTTTCTAGTGCTGTATTAGCTTGTTGCTGCAAAATTTCTTTTTCCTGCCAGCTTTCAGCCCTGAACACATCTGAAAAAATAATTAGTCCTTTCAAATATGAATCTATCCTAGTGAGGAATGTTAAACATTTAAGTTCATTGTGTTCAATAGTCCAGTGTATCCTGCAACAACTGGACAAACAAAAATTAGATAAACTTTGAGAATAAAACTGATCATTCAAAGCTCCCTGAAATAAAGGACTGTTAACTTGAAAACTGTCCCCATATGTGTCCATTAAAAAAAATGGGACCTTCTTTTCACCCTTTTAGGCCTTTTGAAATTTTATGAGATCTAACATATCTCAGAATATAACATTTAAAACTCAGAATTTTAACCCTAAACCAAATCAGGCCCTCCTTCTAGCGCCAAAAAATCGTTGATGATTGCAATATACAGCCTTCTAGCCCTCCTTCTAGCGCCAAAAAACTGTTGATGATTGCAATATACAGCCTTCTAGCCCTCTATTTAGCGCCAGAAAACTGTTGATGATTGTTTTGATGCAATCATAACAATAAGTTAAAATTCACATATAATGAACTGAAACTATACTTGAAAGATAAGAAGGAATCGTTTGAGATTCAACTAATCCCAAGTCTACAATGGTTCGGTTGGTCAAGTTCAGTTGGTCAATGTGAAGCTGTAATGTTCAAGGGGCCTTACGTAGTTTGGGTTTGTTTTGTGGTTTACTGGCCTAAGAATATGCAGAAAAAGGTAATAGATTTTAACAAGTATTCTGTTCATTTGCATAAAGGTGATACTGTGCTGCAAGTTTCAGAGGGTTTTCTTGGATTTTTTGCAGCTTTCTTCTTCATGTACTTATGAAAACTGTCTACTTAGACTCTATTATGCATGCTTCCTCAAATTTGAGACAATTTCCTTTGGATTCCTACGTTTTCAGCTAAATATTTCATATGGGTTGGGAAAAGTTAGAAAGATCTACTCTATACCTCATTTAATCTACCGAAGGATCTAATTGTTTCTTTTATGCACTATGTAAATACCACAGTAATTTGATCAAATCCACAGTAAAAACCCTAAATGTAAGTTCTGAGCATTTTCACAAACATACATTTAAAATTGCAAGCTCTCAAAGAAGATATTTCAAAATACAAAGAAGAGCAGGAGAACACTCAGAAGATAGATGCAGAACTCCAGATTCTATTGTATTAGAAACGAATAGTCATACATGATTTACAATGTAGGAATGACTCTTAGTTTCATTGATCATACTACAGAGAACTTACAAGCTTTACAGATACAGTAAGACAGCCAGACATTCCACGCACATCTTACTGCAGACAAACAGGCGACCTCCTTCTTCTACTCTAAACTATGCTAAGCTAACTGTGTTTTCCTAGAATCCCTGTGTGTAGGCCCTAAAAATCCCTGTTGTAAAGTATTACAGTGTAGAGAGGCACAATATATAACATTCTGATTGTCCTCACTACAGAAAAAAACCTAACTGAACCCCTGGTTCAAACCCTTGGTTAAAGCAATAAATGCAGGTGAACCAGCTCTCAAAAAATATCTCTGAGCAGTGTCAAATCTGGGCGAAATATTGCCCCTTCTGAGAAGTTCCAGCAGCTGGGCAATAACTTCTGTTTTGTCTGTTGTAGTAATACCTCCAGCTGCAACTCTGTCTTTCACTTGAATGGCCTTGACTTTTCGCACTTTATCCTTATCTTCTTGCTCCTGAGATCAGATTTTCTTTCCTTCATGAGGTCACTGTGTTGACTTTCAAGCTGCTTCCTCAACTGCAAGCCTGCAAGACAAGACAAGCAATAAGTTTCACATTTATCATAAAAACAGCAGGAAATTAACATAAGCGTTTAAATCCAGGTGACTGCGCAAGATTGTGGAAATCGGATCCAGAAAACTCCTAAAACGCGTCCAAAATGCGCTCAGACTACTCAAACTTCATCAGGTCAACCATCGCTGACCGGGAAAATGCCAGAGGCGCCAAAAAAAACACTTTAAAACTCCACCGCCTCATTTCCCGCCCATCGGCATGACTATCGCTGTCGGCGCGTAAAAAAAAAATGTGTTGGTCGATATACTTCATCATCATGATATTCCGCTTCATTGAAATGCTAAGGATGACATCATCATCATGTTCAGTTAAGGTCAAGGGATAATTGTGATATCGGGTCACCTAAGGAGCATGATCAGGATGATGAACGTAATATGACCCTTTCTCGAAAGATCAGGATGATGATGATCATCATCATTTTTGGGGCTTTTGTCGAACTTGGAATAAGACGTCATCATCATATTTGGGAACCGGATCGTGCTTTGGAAAATATCCTGCTGAAGAAAAAAAGTGATGATGATGAGGATCATCAGGATATTTTCTTCTTCGTTTATCAGATCGGGATGACGTCATCATGATATTTCGCCAACCGGATCATGTTTGGGAAAAATCCTGCCGAAGGGAAAATGTGATGATGATGAGGATCATCAGGATATTTGCAAAAGGTTGTATTTCATCGGCAGGAGGACTTTGCAAAATATCAGGTGAACAAACAAGATCATGATGATATTGACAATAGGACAGGATAAAAAATATGATGATGACGTCATCATCATACTTTGTTTTCGGAGCACAAGGATAAGTTGAGGTCATCATGATATTTGCGCTAGGGTGATATTGTAAAATATGATCATGCTATTGAGACATGCAATATCGCCTTCTTCTGAATAGATAGGGTGATCATCATGATATTGTAAGATTAGGCGATGCAAAGATATCATGATGATGCTCGCGATATAAAAGACCACTCGACGGGGAGAACTTACCTTGACCTAAAGTTGATGTCATCATGATAATTCGAACCTCAGGATATTATCGGGGGGGGTTCAAATATGATGATGATGTTGTTCTTCATGTAACCAAAACCGAGTTTATAACATATGACCCTCCTAAAAGAAATCATGATGCTGACAATGCGCGTAAGGCCGTTTGACAGGTAAAAAGCACTACCACCTAAAATTGACGTCCGGATATTGCGACTGCATGATTTTTATCGGGTGATAGACCAAGATCATGATGATCTTGACAACATGACTTAGGATATAAAAATATGATGATCCTCCTGCGAATATCAGGTTTGACCAAAACTTTGACCGTGCATAACTTTCACATATGGAAGAATTTTCAAGTGAAGTAAAAGGCAAACCTGCATGGAATTCCAAGCTCTTTCTAATTATGAGGTCATAGAAACAAAATATGAACCTTTAACAAATTGACCTCATGATGATGACCTACCTCATCCTATATCATGATGATGATGCACCTGACCTTCATTTTTACCAGACCGCCAGGAAGTAGAAAAAACACAAGCAGAAGCAAAAAGCAAACATCAGCAGGGGTCCCCATTTTGCTAAGGAGCATAATGGGGCGTGTTGTGAACATCACAACACAACCTAGATATGCAACAACATGCAAAGCTTGTGGCCCACATGGTTTCATTAAAATTTCTAATGGTTTTACTAAAACCATCAACTAGAACCACCTCTTGGAAATCCACACCCTTCTTGGAGGTTACAATTTTGGAAATAAAAATAGGAGTTGTTTACCTAGTCATGATGTAATCTTCCCACCAAATCAACCCCACCAAATAGAAATTAATGGATATCTCCAAGTGGGCACCTAGGAAAGATTCTCCCCACTAATGGAGGAATTTACAAATTACCCAGGTATTTTTCATCAAAATTACATTTATTAATATACCTAAGAAAATATATTTATTGCAAATTTAAATATTATTTTCTAAAGCCTAGAAACCTTATTGAAAACCAACAAATAGAAATTAAAATATTTTTGGTCATTCAAGATTTCCCATACTCCTTGGATGCTCCTGCATCAGACACCTAGGGTAAGAAGTTTGTGAGCATATACTCACAAATATGTGCATAGATATGTTCTCTTTTTCCTCTTTTTCCAACATCTACCTAGAACACTTTCCATACTCTTCCACTAACTTTGCTCTGCATTCCTCTTTCTCAACATGGAATCACTGTAATTTGACCTCCGCCACCAATATGTATTTGCACTATCCTTTGCAATATCACACCAATCTTTCTCTACATACAAATAAGCACTAACAAAATTCAACTGTACCATCTCTTCTGCATTTACCAATTATTCTTCTACACTCATTATCTTATTCATTTTAACATGTAAATCAACTTTCACAAATTCATAAGGGTATAGCTTTACCTCTTTCACTTGTTCCTCTATCACTACTACTGCAAAATTTGTCTTATCACTATCTACTGCAACCTTTTCATCTTCATACACTCCATTCTCATCTTCATCATAAAAATAGAACATATTATGCATTACCTATTTCTCTGCAACACTTTTGTCACAATTGTCTATTGCCCCATCTTCTTCATGCTCATTCTCTACTACTGCAAATTCATGATTTGCAACGACTACATCCTTCTTCTCATCCTCAAACACTGTTGTAATCTCTTCTCTTTCCTCTTCTCAACCTATTTCTCTATGCCTTCCTCAAAGCATACTTTTGTAATATTGTTTCCTTCCTATTCACCTGCATACACAACTATGACAAACATTTTACCTTTCTTCTTTGGCATTTTGTCAAACACTTGCCACACACTCTCAATTTTCAACCTCTTAGGTATAGACTACCTCACTCTTGGTGATCTGTCTACACACACACCACCACAGGTCCTACTACAAGCTGCCTCATGTTTGGCAATTTGCCTACAGACTCAGGAACAACCTGCTCTGATACCACTGATGAAGTGGGATACTCTCCCTTTTAAATCTACAACACCAAAACTCACACAAGCCTATGGAAGAAGGATGAAAAATAAAATAGAACAACAAAAAGTGAAGAGAAATCTGCAATAGGGATTTTATTAGATCTAAAAATACATTACAATCTCTTGAAACTTATGAGCTTCCTTGATTCATACATATAACATTTGCAACAAAATTGTGTGAGAAGAAACCACTATTGGTTTCTCAAAACAACCTCCACTAAACCACCAAGAAAACCTTTCACTTTCATCTTATCACTGCTCCCTTATTTTTTGGAATTTTCTAAAATTATTTTTGGGTTATGTGCACCTCCTTCCTACCTTTCCAGAACATTTTGAAATTTTCTATTTTGATCAAAAATAAGAAAGCAATGTCTATTTAGGAAGTCTAGGTTTCATAATTACAACCCAGACATGCAACAATATGCAAAGCTTGTGGCCCACATAGTTTCATTAAAATTTCCCATGGTTTCACTAAAACCATCAACTAGAACCACCTTTTGGAAATCCACACCCTTCTTGGAGGTTAGAATTTTGGAAATAAAAATAGGAGTGGTTGACCCACTTATCACGGAAACTTCCCACCAAATCAACCCCACCAAACAAAAATTAATGCATATCTCCAAGCGGGCACCTAGGAAAGATTCTCCCCACTAATGGAGGAATTTACAAATTACTTGGGTATTTTTCATCAAAATTACATTTATTAATATACCCCAAGAAAATATATTTGTTGCAAATTTAAATATTATTTTCCAAAGCCCACAAACCTTATTGAAAATAAACAAATAGAAATTAAAATATTTTTGGTGATGCAAGATTGCCCATACTCCTTGGATGCTCCTGCATCAGATATGTAGAAAATATGATATATTTGTAGGTGTGAGAGACCAATAACAATGTAATTTAGAAGATTCTACTAATAATCTACTTAGAACAAATAAAAGAATAAATAGAAATGAATATGAGGTTCAAAGAAAAGAAGATATTATTGGTAGGGGAAGTAGGGATAGATCCTAATAGGTAAATATGTAGACTTTTAGCATGCCAAATCAAAATGTAGAAACACATCATGTTGATAGGCATCCCACTTTACCTAGTATGTCACAAAGGAGTGACTATGATACGACTTCTCATGATGCAAACCAATCCACACATTCTGATGCTAAGGAAAGAGAATTATTAATGAAGAGTTAGATTTGTTGGATCATATCTAACAAAAGGAGACAAGAGCTTCAGGTAGAAATTGAAATGCAACAAGCTCAAATTTCCCAATAAGCACAAGTTCAGGCTCAAGCAGCCTACCAAAAAAAAAAGAAATCAACATTATGATAAGCAACCTTCAAATCAGAAAATTAGGAATCTAGGCCAAATGAATTATGTTCTTGATCAACAATAATTTCATTAATAACAACAATTTGGGAATATCACAAATCCCAAACCTATATTTTGAAGACAAGCTTAGAGGTTCCCTCTAGCAAGGAAGCATTTGGGAGTAGAAAGGTATAAATAGGTGGACTTCTTTAGTATCCCAAATTTTCCTAACCCAATTACAAATGAAATAAGAGGAAAGATACCTATATTCCAAGGTAATAAAGTATTCATTAGTGAAGAACATTTGAGGTATTTCATAAATGTCATAGATGAATATGAGATAGATCATAAAAATGTGATGATGAAACTGTTTGTGCATTCATTGGAAGAGAGTGCCAAGGAATGGTACAAAAGTCTCCCTGATAATAGTGTTGACTCTTGGGAGGAATTTATGAGAATTTTCATATTGTGGTATAGGGATATGATAGATCTAGGAAGTTTTCCATACATGAACTCACAACTATAAAGAAAAGGGTGAATGAAATAGTGGTGGACTTCAATAGAAGATTCATAATGACTATGAGGAAAGTACCACCCTTGATATAAGGCCAAAAAAATCAATGTGCATAGTACTTTATTGCAGTGCATTTGATTCCAAATTTTGATATTGTCTATGAGACAAGAATCCTCAAAATTTGAAAAGTGTTATGCTACAACCATAAACATTGAAAACAACATGAGAGCATTAGGTAAGCATGTAAAGAGCTCATATGTGAAGATCCCCAAGCCAAATAGGGAAATTTAAAATAATCCTCTCACAACTGAAGAAAAATTAGATAAGTTGATGGGTGATACGAAAGACCTAGCATATAAGGTAGCAAGGAATGAAAAGGGGATACCACCTCAAAATGTAGTGACACAATTTTATCAAGGATAGAGGTTGCATGATAGGGCCTACAACACTAATTGGTCCAAGAGGCCACAAAAAATGATAGACCAAGGGTCTCCAAGTTAGTAAGTTTCAATCAGCAAGAAAAAAAAACTCCAAACCCATTGAGAAGGGATCATATCAATTTATAGAAAGTTTAATTATTATGCAATGTATGTTTTCTTCCCCATTATTTATCTAATTATGTAATTTCCTAGTCAATGAGCTAAGATGAGGAGTTTCCTAATGATGAGGGTGATAAGTATTATGAAGATGATATCAATCAACTTGATACAAAAGAGTATGAATCATGGAATGAAAATAAGGGCCATGACATCTATGATGAGTATGATCATATTTTCCAATATGATTATAGTGTAGGTCCATAATTGTATGAACTACATGCTCATGATTTTGATCATTTGAAGGAGCTCATGCATCAATGATACAAACAATCAAGACTAGCAGATGAAGATATAAAGTCCCTCACTGATGCAACTATAATGAAAGTGCAAAGTGGGTAACAATTGAGAAAAAAGAAAGTACTTACATGGGATAATGTTTTTACTAAACCAAACAGAGATGATGCAAACATTGCAAAAGAAAAATAGAAAATAAATAGTTAGAGAAGAGATCAAAATCTTGCCAAAAAGATAATAGAAAAGAAGAGTGTGTATGTGTGGTAGAAGATGCCAAAAAGGAAATATTTCCAAAAGATCCAAGAACAATTTGTATAGTCAATTACTCTTCCTATTCTAGAAGTGAAGAATTCAAGTGATAACTGTAAGCCAAATCAATCCCAGCCATTGAAGAAACATGAAAAAGGTAAAGAAAGGAAGATGTAGGTAAAAGGTAAGGATAATATTATTATGACATGATTATACCTGTAGTGGATTTTCCACTACACGTGTCTGAAAACATTTTTCAGTCTTTCATTGATGTTTTTGAAAAATGCTATACATTTTCGATCTTGTATGTATTTTTCTCCCTATTCTCCGTTTTGTATATTATTTTGGTACTTTTATCATGTGTCAAGATCTTGATTTTGATGGGTGGCATCTAAGTGATTGGTTGTGCACCCATTGTATTCCCATGCCGTTTAACCAACCAACCTAAATGATCATCCTATGGTCCAAAAGGCTAATGGCTCACAAAGTATTAAAGAGAACTGTTGTGATCTCGCTATTGGTCCAACTTGGTGTTGGAGTAGCCTAAAGAATTTGCAGAATCAATAAGACAAATGTTGATCACAAATTTGAAGTGAAAGCATTAGAGATTGTAATACTAGATTATAAAAAATAACAAGTACATATAGATGAGAGAGGTGAGGAGGTTGAGTCGACTTAGGAGTCAACTTCAACACTCCACTCACCTAGTGTCGAACGAGTGTTGACACATATCTTGGAGAGTTATGTCAAACTCTCCAAGTTGACACCTAGCCATCTAAGGTGGCTTAAAGCCATGTGCTAATTATATTACTTAGAATAAGTAATATATAATAAATTTTAGCACTAACACCCCCCGTTAAGCATAGTTTATGTGGCTACAAGTGTTGATATGCACTAGACAACTAAGAGGGGGGGTTAATTAGTTGTCACAAAACCTTAAACACTTTATGCAATTTAAACATTCATCACTTATCCACAATTATTATGATTTAACCATGAGTGCATGAAATCAAAACTTAACCACATATACAACATAAAACACATGTGACACTAGATTTATGTGGAAAACCCCAAGGTGGGGAAAAACCATGGAGAGCATTAACTCTCAATATATATTACAATCTTGAAATAATGATGTTCAGGATTGGTCACTCCATGGGCCTAAACATATTGGCTTACTGCCATGAAGAACTAGGTCTAGCAGACTCACTGCCTCAACCCTAAACCTAGCAAGATTATAATAAGGGTTGTTAAACCCTATTGGTGGCTTACTTCCAGACTCATTGCCACAATCAACACCTTTCTGTATTTTGAATAACAATTTCTCTATTATGCTCTTCCCTCTTCCTCTGCTCTACTCTTCATGTGCTCTTCTCTTCCTCTTCTATACTCTTCCTCTGCACTACTCTTCCTCTTCTTTCCTCTACCTCTTCTCTGCTCTGCCTTTGGACCTTTCTTAATATCTTATCATTTTCACTCAAGGACATCTTTTCTATGACTCAACTACAAGTATTTATACATTACATCAACCTTAGAATGATTATCAAGGTCGGCATCAGAATCTTCAACCATTGGAACAATCTCCAAGGTCGGTATTACAAGCATTTACAAAATAGGTCTTGACCTATTGCAATATCATGTAAAGGGAATGAAATGTAACTCATGCCATGCCTTAGCTAGGACTCAAACACAATCTTCCATGCCACTACATGCTTCCACAATCTTCTAGAGATCTCCGCAATCACTGGGATCAATTAGGTCACCCAAGACTGGTTACACGCTATGTTATCTAGGAAAAATCTTCACACACCATCTCAATTTATTAATGTGGACCAAAGTCTAGATGGGAAAATGATTGGGAAACATCCACAAGCATGCTATAATCATTAGGAGTAACCACATAAACCTTAACCACTTTATCCATAGGAATCTTCTCACCAGAACACATGAACTTTACTGTCTTCAATTGTCATAAAAGAAAGATAGCTCGTGTACCACCAAACCACAAACCATTGCAACTGTAGGCACTTATCATCATCCTAGACTTCCCTCTAGAGCCATAGGGCAAAATACTTTATTGCGGAGGAATGTGGAGTCAAATACTATCTTCTTGTCTAAACTAAACTTACAAAAAAAGAAGGTTTCACTTTGGTGAACACAACTCACTCAGATCTTCATGTGGATGGCTCAAACCCAAAATGTAGCATCCTCATACATACTTCTAACTTACTTCCAATCTATAGACCACTAGCTTCAAGAAGGAATAAATGTAAAGTAGTTTACTGGACTGATCTTCAACATACAACTCACTGTCTGTACTGCACTTCTCTGTAACTCACTTGTTTCTTCTAGAGAGGCTAATTTTCTCAACATCCTCAACATACAAGTCTTCTAAACAAGTAATAGAATAAGATACAGTTGACACTAATAACAACAAGGATATGTTGACATCAATGACAACACCGATTAGACACATACTTGCAACAATCTCCCCCTTTGTCATTGATGGCAACATATGATGTGAAAAACTACAACATCCATCAAGCCAAGATTCTCCCCCTTTCGCTTTACACACTTGCACTTCTTTCTTTCTCTAAAATTTTCCCCTTTTCTTTTACACATCTGTACTCTATTTTTTCACATGACTTCTCTCCCCCTTTGACATCAATGGCAAAGGGCACATACTTGCACTCTTCTTCTCTAATCTAATCTCTCTTCTGAACTTTCTAACTACTCCCCCTTAGAAGTAGCCCTACAAAGCATCAATATGGACCTCTAAACACCTCTAGACTGATGCACCATTGTGCATCTTAGTTTAGATCAAGAGGGGTGATGACCCCTAACTTTTCTCTAAGATACTCAAAAGTATCCTTGGGTAAAGGCTTGGTAAAAATGTCTGCAATCTAATCCTTGGTAGAAATATACTCCAACTTGACTTCATTCTCTGTCACTTTTTCTCTCAGGAAATGATACCTAATGGATATGTGCTTGGTCCTTGAATGCATCATTGGGTTCTTTGATATGTTTATGGCACTTCTGTTGTCACAAAAGATTGCAATAGGTTCTTCATACACAACTTTGATGTCCTTCAGAGTCTGCTTCATCCATAATACTTGAGTGCAACTACATATTACTACAATGTATTATGCCTCTGTAGTAGACATGGATATTAAATCCTATTTCTTTCTTAGCCAAGATACTGATCTTTTTCCCAATAAAAATGCACCTTCACTTGTACTTTTTTTGTCATCCACATCTCGAGCCTAATCAACATGAGTATATGCATTGAGAGTAAAGTCACAGTCCTTAGGGTACCACAAACCATAATCTATTGTGCCTTTTAAATATCTCATAATTCTTTTGATTGCCATCACATGTGATTGCTTGTGTTCTGCTTGAAATCTTGCTAGAAGACACACTGCATGCATTATGTCAGGTCTAGTTTGAGTCAGATAAAGTAATCCTCTAATCATAGATCTATAATTTTTCTAGTCTGCCATGGGTGAGTTATCATCTTTTCTCAAATCACAACCAGTTATCATAGGTGTGCATATGGGTTTAGAGTCTTCCATCCCAGATTTATTTAACAACTCTTTCACATGCTTAGACTGAGAAATGAAGATACCCTTATCTGATTGACTTATTTGTAGACCTAAAAAGAAGTTCATCTCTCGAAACATAGACATTTCAAATTCACTTTGCATTTCTCCAGCAAAAACTTAGCACATACCTTCATTGCCTCCAAAAATAATATCATCAACAAAAATTACAACAATCAGGGTTTGTTCATCATTGATCTTGAAGTAGATATTACTATTTGTCATGCCTTTACTAAACCCTATCTGTATTAGGTACCTGTCCAACCATGTATACCATGCCATGGGAGATTGTTTTAATCCGTACAATGCTTTCTTCAATCTGCATAGCATGTCCCCTTATTCTGATGACTAAAATCATTCTGGTTGTTCAATATAGACTTCCTCTTCCAACTCTCCATTTAAGAAGGCATACTTCACATCCATTTGATAAACCTTGAAATCTTTGTATGCTACAAAAGCCAGAAACATCCTTATTGCTTCAATTCTTTCTACTGGAGAAAAGGTTTCTTCAAACTCTATTCCTTCATTATGAGCGTATCCTTTACATACCAATCTTGCTTTGTTTCTTACCATTTCACCATTCTCATTCATTTTGTTTTTGAAGACCCCCTTTGTACTAATTACATTCTTGTCTGCTAGTCTAGGAACAAGATCCCAAGTCTGATTTTTCTCTATCTGAATTAATTCTTGTTCCATGGATTTTATCCAATTCTCATCTTTGCAAGCCTCATCCAAAGTTTTAGGTTCAATCTTAGAGATCAGATAGAAATTTACTTATTCTTCTACAACATTTTTTTTGGTTAAGATCCCTTTGCTCTTATCTCCTATGATTTGATTTTTAGGATGACTAATTCTTACATATCTTGGAGTTTTGGTAGCACTTATCGGAGCTTGTTCTTTTTCATCTATGTTGTCTTCATGTTGCACCACTTTTAAAACATCTGGATCATCTGACTCATATCTGCTTGATTCTGAAGACCTTTCCTTACACTCATCAACTTTAACATTTGCACTTTTAATGATTTTATTCAGCCTCTTATTATAGCACCGGTAGGCCTTACTCTTGGTGGAGTAACCAAGGAAGATTCCTTCATCACATCTAGCATCAAACTTGCCTAAATCTTATTTTCTTTTGATATAACATCTGCTACCAAAAACTTTGAAATATTTCACATTAGGAACTCTACCATGCCACAATTCAAAGGGAGTGTTTGAACTGTTACCTTTTACTTGAACTCTATTTAAGATATATACTGTAGTGTGAATTGCCTCTTTCCAATATGCTTCTAGAAGATGAGCTTCCTTCATCATGGTTCTAGTAGCTTCTTGAACTGTTCTATTTTTCCTTTCATCAACTCCATTTTGTTGTGGAGTTCTGGGTGCATATAGCTGTTGATAACTGAGAGGGGGGGTGAATCAGTTATCCTAATTATTTCTTCTTTCTGAACTTTCTTATTAATCAATGCAACATTAATTCAAACAAGCAAACATAACCATGAAATGGAGATACACATGACACAATATTTTTGACGTGTAAACCCTATTAAGGGAGAAAACCACGGGGTGATTAAAACCACGGGGTGATTAACCCAAAGATTATTCTCTGTTAGAAGATTAAGGAAATACAAAATGGCACTTGCCAATTAGGGCTCACTGCCCGAGCACACTGCTCACAAGAGGCACACTACCTACAAGAGACACACTGTCTACAAAAAGGTGTTATATAATACTTGAACTGATTGGTAGTATCTACAAATGCTGGAGTTCAGTTCCGGTTAGGCTCAGTATACTGATCTGCTGCACTTCATCTTTCCTCTTCTCTTAAGCTGCTTTCTTTCACATACCGGACCTTTCTTACTGCTTCTGCTCTACTCTTCTACTTTTATTCGCACATCACTAACAACAACAACACACCTCACAACTAAATCCATTGTGTATATATATCCGCACAAGTGATTTCATCACCTTTCAAGTCGGCACCTGGAATAGTCAATTCTTTTCACAAACTCTGATCTGTCGGCTGAATCCTTGCATACCAAGTAATGTGGATCAAGCATATACTTGTAGAAGTCATCAATCATGTCAGCCAAACATAGCTTATGCCTTAAGAACCTTTTCCATCATCAGTAACACATCCAGAAAATAGTTTGATGTTCTATTAGTCAGTTCTTCCTCTGTTCACACTGTCACTCAGGAACCCGGTACTCAAGTATTCATATCTTTTACCTCATCTATCACTAGAGGCTAAAACCTTGGAATCTATCACTCAAGGTAGTCCTCTTGACTTCCCCAAATATGCACTTCACCAAGATACTTCCTTTGAGAGATCCGGACCTATCTATCGGACCTTGCCACATGCTCTGTTCTTGTTTACCGGACCACCACATTCTTCATTCTGACTTCCAATAGAGACACACCATGTCCTGCGGATGTGTGGGATGAACTTTGTTGCCATCAATGACAACAATCATGAATCCATATAGTGTCTCTTGCCAACAATCTCCCCCTTTGGCATTGATGGCAACACTTAGTGAAAAATGACTAAGTGTTAACACTATGCTCACCCTTGGCTGATGCTCTATTTTTATATACATTTTCTGGAGCTCCCCCTTAGTTGGATTCCTCATTTTTCACTGCTCCTCACTCCCCCTTTGACATCAATGGCAAAGGGTAGGGTCCGCATACCAAAATTTTCAAAAATTTTACTATACTTAGCCACATACATATGGAATACTTACATATATTGTAGTATGTCTGCAAAAGTTGTTTTCAGTTGAATGAATTCAGTAGCCCAACTTTGCTTCATTCTGTCCAAAATTGATATATGACTGCTTAATAGAAAAGCAAACGCATCTGCCCTTTTTAGATCAGTTGGATCATTTGTCTGAGTTGTGATTTGAGCTTCTTTTATGGCCTCATGCATGGCCTCTAACTTAGGGACAATTATCCCTTTGAGCTCACTTAACCTACTTATTCTATTTTTCTTCTCTTTTTCAAGCTTCTTAATCTCATTCAAAACTGTAACCGTTTGAAATTCTTGATTTATTATTGATGTAGAAAGTGGATCAATATTTTGAGAAAGTTTTAACAGTTTATCCTCCTGTTCTTTCATTTTCTTCTCAATCTCCACTATTGCTTTGGACCAAGAAATACAAAATTTGTATACTTCACCGCCATCTTTAAGAGCATTTTCTAAGCTCTTTATCCCAATATTCATATTTCTCCTATCATTAGTGATCAACACTTGTACCTCTGAGAATCTCTTATCCAAAAACTCCTTCCAGACCTTTTCTTTAGCTAACTTCTCAAGAGAATCAAAATGTGTATTAACACTGCTGACTAGAGTTTTGAGATTATCAGATGAGGAGGCTGTGGGATCCTTCTAAAATGATGGCATAATCTTTTTTAGCACTCCGAAAGTAGCTTCTATCAATTCACAGTCTTCCATATGAGACTTAAGGAGTTTTTCTTTAGCCTTTGCGCTAGCAAATGAAGCTATCTTCATTGTCTGTACCAGAGAAAGAGAGTCAAAATTGAATGGACCTTGTAGAAGCTCCGGTTCATCAATCTCCATTGTTTCTTTGTTCAAGAATTCTTGGACAGTTTGTGCAGTGTCTCTTGTCGGAGACAGATGTTTCTTCTCTTCTGCAATTTTTGAGCTGTCCCTTGGAGTTTTTTCTCCTTCTTCATTTGTACCACTAGTAGTTGTGGTCTTGTCTGTTGAGGTCTTCTCTCCCTTTGCCACCTTGGTACTGTCAACTTCTTTTTCCTTCACTTCAGCTTCTTTCTCCTATATTTTGTCTTCTCCTTTAAATCCAGAGGCTGTAGGGGAAACCAGAGGAGAGATAGTTGTTTGTTCATTAGTCACCTCTTCTGGAATAGGGGATTCTAAGACCTTGTCTTTACCAGAGTCCTCTGAGATGGGAATGTTGAACTTTTTAAGAGCATTTCGAAGGATCTCTTCAGTATCTTTTGCCACTTTGTCAGTTTCACCAAGCATGAGCTGATTCATCCTGGCTTTGCTCCGGAACTCAGCCTTGCACTCTTTAAAGATCATATTCATTTGTTGCGGAGTGATTGAAGGGAAGAGCTAAATGGCGACCTATTCCTGGATCTCGAGATCTTTTGCTCGAGCATTGTTCTTCCTCATTTCAAGCCTTTTCTCTAAGCTTTTGTGATTTAGAGAGATAATTTCAATAAAGGCTTTGTTGTAGGTGTTCAAAAACTGAATTGTGGCTTCCTCCAGAATCTTTTTATCTGCTTCATTATATTCATCATAGAATTCTATTAAGGGTTGCAATTTTGCATCCACATTGACTACTTTCACTACAACATCTAAGGATAGAGTGGGTTTTTCAGTAAATTTCTCTTCCTTCTCTTCTTCTCCTTGATCGGTAGAGTGTTCACCGGATGATTTCTTCTTCTTCTTCTTTATTTCCTTTATCCCCTCATCTGATTTGGTTTCCTCTTCATCTTTTTGACTTGTATAAGCCCTTGTGGCTTTTGTCTTTGATCTTTTCTCTCCTTTGCCGGATGCCTGGACTTCCGGTTTCGATGTTTTTGAGCTTGTGGCTATGACAGGTGCAGATCTCCTTGATGATCTAGTCCGGGTGGAGGTTTCTACCAGAGCACTTTCCTTGCTTTTCTTTTCTGCCTCTTCTCTTCCTCAGCCTTTCGCCTCTTTTCCCTGTTGGCATCAAGTACCTCCTTTGAGATGCCAAAGCTTTTTGCAACTTCCTCAACTTCTTTTCTTACCTTTCTTTTGATTTCTGGCTACCTTAGCTCAGTGTGAATTTTTACACTTAGTTCTTCAAAGGTTCCAAATCTTTCTACTTTTGGGTCCTTTGGTTGACTGAGCATGTGTTGAACATGCAGCTCTATAATTTGTTCATCAACTTCATACCCCATAGGCATGATCCAGACTGTCCTTGGCTCTACTGCCTCCATTAGGCATTGATCAGTGTCTACCATGAAGCACACTGTATCCTTGTATTTCTCAACTACTGATTTGGGGATTCTTTCTCTGATATGCAATGTATTTTGAAAGTTTTTAAAGTAACCCCATAGAGTTGTGTTCCTTGCCTTAGCATCCCCAAGTTCATGCAAGTAATCTCTGATCCAGATTGCTACCGGTTTGTCATTCTGCCATACCCATCCATTTGATCCGGGTAGCTCATTCATCAAGTAGAAGAATAGACATAATATTATTGCACCATATTTGAAAGAGTTCTTCTTGTCCTTTTTGATCTTTTGTAAGTTTTCCATTAATTGGCTTAAAAGAAGTTCACAGAGATCATATTCTACATTCTTTCTTAGCATCTCATAGGCAATATATACTGTAGTTCTGGATAATGAATTCTCCCTACTGGAGTGATATATCTTGTATCCTATTATCATAGATGCAAACTTGATATCCGGGTCAGTAATATCTTCAATGGTCATTGCTCTCTTATCAAATTTTGATCCGGTGGCCTCAGTTACAATGTTATTTTTGACAGATTTGAGGACAGGTATCCCTTCAGAAGAGTGTAGACGAGTTACTGCCCTAATTGCCTCCTTTGTGATCTTGCAAGGTCTGTTCAGCCATAGGAAGTTATCATGCACCCTACTCAATATGTACCAGACCCATTCATCTTCTTCAAAGCAGGGGAAATGAATGAATTGATCAAAATGTTTCTCCTAGATACCCTTATATTCTAGTTTAATCTCAAAAGCATCATCTATCAGTTGTTTGTGATAGATATCTCTTAGTTTGAATTCTCCAAACTCCTCAATATTTGCATGTATGTAAACCCTAATGTCTTCTGTGTGCAAAATGCCATGCGGAACACTAGAGAATGCTCCTAAGGGATCTACCTCCAATGATTTGTATGGATGTTTCTTAAATTCAGGTCGGGGCCTATCAGAGATCTTTACTATATTTAGAGTATCCATCATCAAAAGATTTGCAGTGAGATATTGAAAACGGAAAATACCTTTTGCGCCTTTCAGTTTCACGGAGTTGGTCAAATTGATTTCTGGATGTAATGACTTTTGCAAATGATCTTCGATGAACTTGAGGAATTTTGTTGTAGAGCTCCACTTTTCATTTCTTCTTGAATGCAGAATGAATAAGTGGTTAAAGAGAAAACCCTTATATTGCTCTGCAAACCCTAGTATCAGGTTGCAATAAATGCTCGACCTACATTATTCTGGTTTGCCTTATTCAGATGACTTGAAGAACCGGATCAACCCTGATCTTTAGACATCTTGCGGATCTTCCAAATCTTAACCACAGTTTGTTTGGATGCTACCCTTATGAATCCTTCAATCTGCAGCTCTTCTTGTGCCAGTTCTGACACCAATCAACTGGCTGGGGGAACAAGGTTTTCTTTTGTATCTCCCCCTGAGCCAGAGCTCACTTTTTAATTTCTGGACGGAATATTAGCACTAGAATCTGGTGCGGATCCAACCTCTATATTCTCTGTACTTTTCTTTACCCAAATTTTGTTCATCTCACTTTTAACTTCATCCACATTCACTTTTTGTTTTCCCTTATCTTGATTCTGATTATGATATACTAGACCTCTTTTGTCCTGATTCTTGCTTCTATAAAATTTTGCACTATGACCAGATCTACTGCAGATTTGGCAAACAATATTTCTTTGCATATTTGATTGATATCCTCTTGATCTACATTGATTAGCCATATGACCTATTCTATTGCATGCAAAGCATCTACTATTGAATGATTTGTTCATTTGCATATTTCCGCATTCATGAGATTTGTGACCATACCTTTTGCAGTTAAAACACTATCCAGAGAAGGATGAATTAGTCTGATTCATTCTCTTTCTACACTGATTAGCTTTGTGACCAAAGTGATTACAGCTGTGGTAGTATCCATTGAAGGATGGATATCTTTGAGCATTGGGTTGTCTTACCGGAGGTCTTCTAGGCCTGTTCCTTGGATTTTCTGATCCAAAATTCTTTTGACCAGATCCTGAGCTTTCTCCTTTCTCATATCCCAAACCACACTTGTCATCTACCCTCTTTTGACTTCCAAGAAGAACTTCAAGTTGAGCAGAACTTATCTTGAATTTCTCTTTATATTCATTTGTTATTTGAAGATCCCTTTTGAGAGAGACAATTTGATCCTCAACTTTTTCTTCATTTTCTTTGGTATCTTCAAGATCAGGTTCAAGATGTCTGATAATTCTATCCATTTGGTGGCAATCTTCTGATTTCTCCTTGAGAGATTGTCTTAGATTATCTTTAGTTTTTCTTTTCTCTTCAATCTCTTGGGTAAACTTTATAACTCCTGATTCCATTCCATGTCTTACCATAATGACTTCTTTTGATAACTTTTCACATAACTTTGTTTTTTCAGTCAGCTCTTGATTTGCATCATTAGCTTCACCTTGTCTTGCCAATTGCTGAAGCAGCTCCTTTCTCTTTTTCATAGAGAGACTTAATTTTTCTTTTAGTTCTCACATGAAATCATCAACTTGTTTGAGTCTTTCCTTTAATTCATTGACTTCAGAGTTTGACTGTTGAAGATCCTCAAGGGCAGTCTTGAGTTGCTCCTTTAAACCATATGCATCCATTTGGATTCCCAGATCTTCCTCGAGCTGTTAGACTCTGTTAGGAGGAACTTAGCTCTAATACCAATTGTTGATAACTGAGAGAGGGGTGAATCAGTTATCCTAATTATTTCTTCTTTCTAAACTTTCTTATTAATCAATGTAGCATTGATTCAAACAAGCAAACATAACCATGAAATGGACATACACATGACACAATATTTTTGATGTGGAAACCCTGTTAAGGGAGAAAACCACAGTGTGATTAACCCAAAGATTATTCTCTATTAGAAGAATAAGGAAATACAAAATGGCACTTGCCAATTAGGGCTCACTACCTGAGCACACTGCTCACAAGAGGCACACTGCCTACAAGAGACACACTGTCTACAAAAAGGTGTTATACAATACTTGAACTGATTGGTAGCATCTACAAATGCTAGAGTTTAATTCCGGTTAGGCTCAGTATACTGATCTGCTACACTTCAGCTTTCCTCTTCTCTTAAGCTGCTTTCTTTCACATACCAGACCTTTCTTACTGCTTCTGCTTTGCTCTTCTACTTTTATTCGCACATCACTAACAACAACAACACACCTCACAACTAAATCCATCATGTATATATATCCGCACAAGTGATTTCATCACCTTTCAAGTCGGCACCTGAAATAGTCAATTCTTTTCACAAACTCTGATCTGTCGGCTGAATCCTTGCATACCAAGTAATGCAGATCAAGCATATACTTGTAGAAGTCATCAATCATGTCGGCCGAACATAACTTATGCCTTAAGAACCTTTTCCATCATCAGTAACACATCCAGAAAATAGTCTGATGTTCTGTCAGTCAGCTCTTCCTCTGTTCACACTGTCACTCAGGAACCCAGTACTCAAGTATTCATATCTTTTACCTCATCTATCACCGGAGGCTAAAACCTTGGAATCTATCACTCAAGGTAGTCCTCTTGACTTTGCCAAATCTGTACTTCACCAAGATACTTCCTCTGAGAGATCCAGACCCTTCTGTCAGACCTTGCCACATGCTCTGTTCTTGTTTATCAGACCGCCACATTCTTCATTCTAACTTCCGGTAGAGACACACCATGTCCTGTGGATGTGTGGGATGAACTTTGTTGCCATCAATGACAACAATCATGAATCCATATAGTGTCTCTTGCCAACAATAGCTGTCTCTTTATTCCATGTTCTTCACAAAAGAAATTGAATTCATTTGATGTGAACTCTCCTCCTCTATCTAACATCAATCATTTAATTTTCAAATCTATCTCATTTTCAACCATTGCCTTAAATGCCTTGAATTTATCTATAGCTTTAGCTTTCTCTTTCAAAAAGGTGACCCAAGTCATTCTAGAATAATCATCAATGAGTAGGATGAAATACCTATCTCCTTGCAAACTTCTTACTCTAGTAGGTCCACATAAATCCATATGCACTAGCTCAAGTAGTCCTCAAACTGATTGGTCCTTGTTTTTGAAATTTGTTCTTGTCTGTTTCCCAAATTGACACTCCTTGCAAACTGGATTAGCAGGCTTCACAAGCTTCAACAAATGTCTAACAATCTGTGTAGTACTTATCTTCATAATATTATCAAATTTAATGTGACACAAACTTCTATGCCATAACCAACTCTCATTAATCTAATTCAACAAACAATAGTTTTTAGTTCCTTTCAAGTGATATATTACCTTTGGTCTTCTTACTAGTTACAATGATTGTTCTGGAGCTTTCCCTGATCTTGCATCCATTATCTTTGAAGCTTAAGTCATATCCCTTGTCACACATCTGACCCACACTCAGAAGATTGTGCTTTAGTCCTTTCACATACAAGACATCTTCAGTATTATGCTTTCCATCAAAAGAAATAGATCCTTTTCCACAAATCCTACCAGATGTATCATCTCCAAACCTAACCAGTCCACCATCATATCTTTCCAAACTTACAAACTTACTTTTGTCACCAGTCATGTGGTGAGAGAAACCACTATCAATAACCCATTCATCTTTGTCCTTAATTACCTAAGTAGCCAAAGGACTTTCTACTAGTTCTTCTTCCTTCACATAGCTAGGAGAATTAGTAGACACATGATCTTCCTTAATAGTAATGAAAAAGCATTCATTTACAGAGGAACTAGCATTATCTAGTTCACCATTATCTGATACTCCATCATCATCAAAATCTTCAACATAATAACACTTCTTTTGGGTCCTAGGCATGTTCTCATATCTTCTATTTCTTTCAATTTTTTTAGGACATCTGGAAGCAAAATGACCTACTTTACCATAGGAAAAACATTTGAAAGAAAGTTTGTGTTTATACTTACTAGATCCTCTTTGTAGTCTATCCACAAAGTTGGCTTCAGCTTCATCTAACTCATCATCAGATTCTACCTTATACTTTTCTGATTTGGAAGTACTTCCAGGAGTATTGGCCTTGAAGGTGATTTCAACATTCGGTAGAGCATCATCTAACTCCCTCATTTCAAAAGTAGTAAGCTTGCCAAGCAACTGATCCCTGTTAATAGATTTTACTTGCATGAATTCTTTAATCGCAGCTACCTTGTGACAGTAAGACTTAGGCAAAGATCTAAGAATTTTCATAACAATTTCCTTTTCTTTGAGGGTTCCGCCTATGGCTTTTATCCCCGTAACAAGTTCATCAACTCTTTGCATAAAAGATGATATGTTTTCATCATTATTCATCTTCAAGCCTTCATATTTCACTTTTAGACTTTGTAACTTGGCTTCCTTCATAGAATCATCTCCTTCATACAGATTATTCAATTTTTCCCATACCTTATTTGCAGTTTCAAGATCCACTACTTTCGTTAATATTGAGTCAGTTAATGAGCTTAGTAGCACATCTTTTGCCTTCATATCTATCTCAATGCACAAGCTCAAGTAGTCCTCAAATTGGTTGGTCCTTTTTTTTTGAAATTTGTTCTTGTCTATTTCCCAAATTGACACTCCTTGCAAACTAGATTAGCAGGCTTCACAAGCTTCAAAAAATGTCTAACAATCTATGTAGTACTTATCTTCATAATATTATCAAATTTTATGTGACACAAACTTCTATGCCATAACCAACTCTCATCAATCTAAGTCAACAAACAATAGTTTTTAGTTCCTTTCAAGTGATATATTACCTTTGGTCTTCTTACCAGTTGCAATGACTGTTCTGGAGCTTTCCCTGATCTTGCATCCATTGTCTTTGAAGCTTAAGTCATATCCCTTGTCACACATCTGACCCACACTCAGAAGATTGTGCTTTAGTCCTTTCACATACAAGACATCTTCAGTATTATGCTTTCCATCAAAAGAAATAGATCCTTTTCCACAAATCCTACCAGATGTATCATCTCCAAACCTAACCAGTCCACCATCATATCTTTCCAAACTTACAAACTTACTTTTGTCACCAGTCATGTGGTGAGAGCAACCACTATCAATAACCCATTCATCTTTGTCCTTAATGACCTAAGTAGCCAAAGGACTTTCTACTAGTTTGTCTTCCTTCACACAACTAGGAGAATTAGTACACACAAGATCTTCCTTAATAGTAATGAACAAGCATTCATTTATAGAGGAACTAGCATTATCTAGTTCACCATTATCTGATACTCCATCATAATCAAAATCTTCAACATAATGACACTTCTTTTGTGTCCTAGGCATGTTCTCATATCTTCTTCTATTTCTTTCAATTCTTTCAGGACATCTGGAAGCAAAATGACCTACTTTACCATAGGAAAAACATTTGAAAGAAAGTTTCCCTTTATACTTACCAGATCCTCTTTGTAGTCTATCCACAAAGTTGGCTTCAGCTTCATCTAACTCATCATTGGATTCTACCTTATACTTTTCTGATCTGGAAGTACTTCCAAGAGTATTGGCCTTGAAGGTCATCTCAACGTTTAGTAGATCATCATCTATCTCCCTCATTTCAAAAGTAGTAAGCTTGCCAAGCAACCGATCCCTGTTAATAGATTTTACTTGCATGAACTCTTTAATCATAGGTACCTTGTGAGAGTAAGACTTAGGCAAAGATCTGAGAATTTTCATAACAATTTCCTTTTCTTTTAGGGTTCCGCCTATGGCTTTTATCCCTGTAACAAGTTCATCAACTCTTTGCATAAAAGATGATATGTTTTCATCATTATTCATCTTCAAGCCTTCATATTTCACTTTCAGACTTTGTAACTTGGCTTCCTTCATAGAATCATCTCCTTCATATAGATTATTCAATTTTTCCCATACCTTATTTGCAGTTTCAAGATCCACTACTTTTGTTAATATTGAGTCGGTTAATGAGCTTAGTAGCGCATCTTTTGCCTTCATATCTATCTCAATGCACTAGCTCAAGTAGTCCTCAAACTAATTGGTCCTTGTTTTTGAAATTTGTTCTTGTCTGTTTCCCAAATTGACACTCCTTACAAACTGGATTAGTAGGCTTCACAAGCTTCAATAAATGTCTAACAATCTATGTAGTACTTATCTTCATAATATTATCAATTTTTATGTGACACAAACTTCTATGCCATAACCAACTCTCATCAATCTAAGTTAACAAACAATAGTTTTCAGTTCCTTTCAAGTGATATATTACCTTTGGTCTTCTTACCAGTTGCAATGACTGTTTTGGAGCTTTCCCTAATCTTGCATCCATTGTCTTTGAAGCTTAAGTCATATCCCTTGTCACACATCTGACCCACACTCAGAAGATTGTGCTTTAGTCCTTTCACATACAAGACATCTTCAGTATTATGCTTTCCATCAAAAGAAATAGATCCTTTTCCACAAATCCTACCAGATGTATCATCTCCAAACCTAACCAGTCTACCATCATATCTTTCTAAACTTACAAACTTACTTTTGTCACCAGTCATGTGGTGAGAGCAACCACTATCATTAACCCATTCATCTTTGTCCTTAATTACCTAAGCAGCCAAAGGACTTTCTACTAGTTTTTCTTCCTTCACACAGCTAGGAGAATTAGTAGACACAAGATCTTCCTTAATAGTAATGAACAAGCATTCATTTATAGTGGAACTAGCATTATTTGGTTCACCATTATTTGATACTCCATCATCATCAAAATCTTCAACATAATAACACTTCTTTTGGGTCCTAGGCATGTTCTCATATCTTCTTCTATTTCTTTCAATTCTTTCAGGACATCTGGAAGCAAAATGACCTACTTTACCATAGGAAAAACATTTGAAAGAAAGTTTTCCTTTATACTTACCGGATCCTCTTTGTAGTCTATCCACAAAGTTGGCTTCAGCTTCATCTAACTCATCATCGAATTCTACCTTATACTTTTCTGATCTGGAAGTACTTCCAAGAGTATTGGCCTTGAAGGTCATCTCAACGTTCAGTAGAGCATCATCTAACTCCCTCATTTAAAAAGTAGTAAGCTTGCCAAGCAACTGATCCCTGTTAACAGATTTTACTTGCATGAATTCTTTATCGCAGCTACCTTGTGATAGTAAGACTTAGGCAAAGATCTGAGAATTTTCATAACAATTTCCTTTTCTTTGAGGGTTCTGCCTATGGCTTTTATCCTTGTAACAAGTTCATCAACTCTTTACATAAAAGATGATATGTTTTCATCATTATTCATCTTCAAGCCTTCATATTTCACTTTCAAACTTTGTAACTTGGCTTCCTTCATAGAATCATCTCCTTCATACAGATTATTCAATTTTTCCCATACCATATTTGTAGTTTCAATATCCTCTACTTTCGTTAATATTGAGTCAGTTAATGAGATTAGTAGCGCATCTTTTGCCTTCATATCTATCTCATATTCTTTGATTTTGTCTTCAGTTGTTGGACCATTTTGAGGTATGGTGTATTTTGTTCTGCAGCTTTCCAAACTTTGTAACCAAGAGAAAGAAGATGGATTTTCATTCAAGCCTTCCAGAGAACATAATTAGTTCCATCAAAATGCAGTGCTTCCTTTTTGTAAGACATTTTGGATCTTCCTCAAGCTATTAAACTTTCTTCAGACGAACTTGGTTCTGATACCAATTGTTGTTATGCTCCAGACAACTGAGAGGGGGGGTGAATCAGTTGTCACAAAACCTTAAACACTTTCTATAATTTAAACATTCATCACTTATCCACAATTATTATGATTTAGCCATGAGTGCATGAAATCAGAAACTTAACCATAGATACAACATCAAACACAAGAGACACTAGATTTATGTGGAAAACCCCAAGGTGGGGAAAAACCACGGAGAGGATTAACTCTTAATATATATTGCAATCTTGAAATAATGATGTTCAGGCTCGGTCACTCCATGGGCCTAAACATACTGGCTTACTGCCATGAAGAACAACTAGGTCTAGCCTACTCACTATCTCAACCCTAAGCCTAGCAAGATTACAATAAGGGCTATTAAACCCTTCTAGTGGCTTACTGCCAGACTCACTGCCACAATCAACACCTTTCTATATTGTGAACAATAATTTCTTTGTTCTTCTCTTCCTCTACTCTTCTCTTTATTTGATGTACTCTTCCTCTGCTCTGCTCTTCCTCTTCTTTCCTCTACCTCTTCTCTGCTCTGCCTTTGGACCTTTCTTAATATCTTATCATTTCCACTCAAGGAGACCTTTTCCATGAGTCAACTACAAGTATTTATACACTACATCAACCTTGGAATGATCATCAAGGTCAGCATCACAATCATCAACCATTAGAACAATCTCCAAGGTCAACATTACAAGCAAATTTACAAAATAGGTCCTGACCTATTGCAATATCATGTAAAGGAAATGAAATGCAGATGTGTGGGATGATCTTTGTTGCCATCAATGACAACACCCATGAAGCCACACAATGTCTCTTGCCAACAGTCTCTTGATGCTAATCTCTCCCCAAACCTTGGTCTACTGTGCTAGTTAGAAAATGGCATATAGGAGTGCTAAATAGGGGTGATTAGGGCAGATGTGTACCAAATGCAACAGAAAAGATGCTTTTCACAAGGAATTTGTGCCCAGAAGCAAGATGATTCCATAAACCACTCCCAAATAGGCATCGATGACTTCCAAGCAAAGGTATGGGTTGATTTCTGGCTGATTTAGGGTCACTTTAGGTATACTACAGCATCCTCTATCTAGAGAATGCCTTCAAACATGTCTCTGTCTACCTAGTTTGACCTATGCATAGAGATGAAAGGACAAAGATGGATGGTGGTTGTGTTAGATTTAGGGCAGCCAACTGAGGGGGGGGTGAATCAGTTGTACAAAACTTTCTTCCAAATTAAACACTTAACTCCACATTGTTATTCAGCAGCATAATAGTAAATCAATCATGGAAACACAATGCAACAAATCAAGATTAGAAACATATTAACACATGAGACACCAAGATTGTGACGTGGAAAACCTGATTAAGGGAAAAACCATGGGGTGATTAACCCAAGATTGTATTCTCTATTAGAAGAATAGAAAGAACAATATGGCACATGCCAATTAGGGCTCACTGCCTAAGCACACTTCTCACAAGAGGCTCACTACCTACAAGAGACACACTATCTACAAAGAAATAAGTATCACCTACTTGAACTAGAAAATAGCATCTTCACCATGCTTGACTCAGTTCCATTTAAGCCCAATACTTCTACTCTGCCTTTTGCTCTCTTCCTTGCTACCACACACTCATCTCCACAAGAACATCTTGAAATGACTTTGCAATCCCTTATTTAGACAAGACACCAACTTAGGAATGATCATCTAAGTCAGCAAACATCAACAAGATCATCCGCAGGATGTGTAACTCATCCGGTCAGCCAATCTCAAGAACACCATCATCCAGAAGTTATTCTTCAATTGTGAGCTCTAACTCTAATGCGGACCACCAACATGAACTAGACACAATCCAAAGACCTCCACAAGCTTTCCTGAATCACCAAGAACATCTACACTTCATCTGCTTACTAAAATCCTTCTCGTCTTCATCCAGAACCTCAAGAACATAGTCTGTCATTACTGTCACAAAGGAATAGATGCTTGTGGACCTTTAAACCATGAACCAATTGATTTGATGCTTCACAAAGACCTCCTCAACACTCCCTTAAATCCATAGAACAGGATAATGCATTCTGGATCTCACCGGACCTATTTGTAACACTCTATCACCACTGAACATCTACTGGAATCAGTTTTACTTGAGCAGCCACAACTTCTTCAAATCTTCATACAGACCTCTGAAATCTCTACTGAACCATCTTAAGACACATATCTACAAACCCTTTAAACCATATCCTCTTATCCTCATCTTATCTTGGACTTTTGTCTTACTGTCATCACTATTCTTCACTATTCCTAATTAAGACTAATTTTCTCAATATCCTCAACACACAACTCATCCAATCCTTATCATTAATGTAATAGGAGTATGTTGACATCAATGACAACACAGGTTAGTCCCATACTTGCAAAAATCTCCCCCTTTGTCATTGATGGCAACATATGATGTGAAAAACTGTTTTACCCATCAAGACAAGAACTTCTCCTCACTGTCACAACTCCCCCTATCAGCAACAACCATTCACATGTCTTCTCTCCCTGTACTGCTCCCCCTTTGATCAGCAACCACTTGTTTTTCACATGTCTTCTCTCCTGCTTTGACATCAATGGCAAAGGGCACATACATGTATTTATACCACTTTAGAATCATAACTGCTGCTCCCCCTGAGTAGCAGCTCCCCATCATCAATCTGGACCACAAGATGTGACTGTGATATCCACCGAATTGATACACAATAGTGTACGTTAGTTCAACACCGGAGGGGTAATAACCCCTAACTTCTCCTTGAGTTACTCAAAAGAGTCCTGAGGTAGAGGTTTAGTAAAGATGTCTACAATCTGATCCTTGGAAGGCACAAACTCCAATCTGACTTCACTCTTGTTCACTTGTTCTCTCAAAAACTAAAACTTGATGGATATGTGTTTAGTCTTTGAATGCAACATTGGATTCTTAGATATATTTATTGCACTTGAATTATCATAGAAGATTGTGATAGGTTCCTCATACTCCACTTTGATATCTCTTAGCATCTGCTTCATCCACAAAACTTGAATGCAACTACTTGTTGCTGCATTATATTCTGCTTCAGTTGTAGACAGAGATATTGCCTCTTGTTTCTTGCTTAGCCAAGATACCAATCTCTTCCCCAAAAAGAATGCTCCACCACTGGTACTCTTCTGGTTATCCACATCTCCTGCCCAATCCCCATCTGTATATGCATTAAGAGAGAAATCATGATCTTTAGGATACCACAAACCATACTCAACTATCCCTTTTAGATATCTAAAAATCCTCTTGATTCTCTAGGATTAGCCTGGAATCTAGCAACAAGACCAATAGCCTGCATAATGTCTGGTCTAGTTTGATTGAGATACAACAGTCCTCCAATCATTGACCTATACTTTATCTGATCAACCTTAGGAGAATCATCATCTTTGCTCAATTTACATCTGGTTGCCATGGGAGTGTTCATTGGTTTTGAGTCTTCCATCCCAAATTTCTTCAACAATTCTTTCACATATTTGGTCTGAGAAATGAAGATTCCTTTCTTTGTTTGAGTGATTTGTAGACCCAAGAAGAAATTCATTTCACCAAGCATGGACATCTCAATCTCACTTTTCATTTGATTTGCAAAAGTTTTACACATACTATCTCTTCCTCCAAAAATGATATCATCAATAAACACTTCAACAATCAAGATGCTTTCATGATCAATTTTGAAATATAAATTATTGTCAATAGTACCTTTGTTGAAACCAATCTTCAAAAGATGCTTATCTAATCTTTTATACCAGGCTCTTGGGGCTTGCTTCAGTCCATACAGTGCCATCTTCAACTTGCAGACCATATCACCATGATCAGACAATTGAAATCCATCTGGTTGATCAATGTACACTTCTTCTTCCAAGTCACCATTTAGGAAGGCAGACTTGACATCCATCTAATATACCTTGAAATCCTTGAAAGCAACAAAAGCAAGAAATAATTTGACTGCTTCAATTCTTTCCACTGGAGCAAAAGTTTCTTCAAAATCAACTCCTTCTATTTGAGAATAGCCCTTGCAAACCAATCTAGCTTTATTTCTGATTACTTCACCAACTTCATTCAGTTTGTTCCGAAAGACCCATTTTGTTCCAATCACATTCTTGTTTTTAGGTCTGGGAACAAGATCCCAAGTGTGATTTTTCTCAATTTGTATTAGTTTTTCCTCCATTACTTTAGTCCAGTTTTCATTATTGCAAGTTTCATTCACTGTCTTAGGTTCAATCTTTGAAATTAGACAATACTCTTCTGAATCTTGAGAAATCCTTCTTCTTGTTTGTACACCTTTACTTTTATCACCTATGATTTGATCTTCAGAGTGGTTCAGTCTTACATACCTAGGAACTTTGGGAGTTTCTTGCATTTTTACTTCTTGATCAGGCTCATTAAAACTCATCTCTTCTTCCTGATTTACCAGATCAGTTTTAATCTAACTTTCAAAAGAGGCTTGAGCTCCTTGAATTAGAACACCATTCTGATCATCTTCATCATATTCATAAAACCTTGAGGGTTTCTCAATTCCCTCATCAAACTTTACATTTGTACTTTCTATTATCTTTCTTAGTCTCTTGTTATAACACCTATAAGCTTTTCTTTGAGTGGAGTAACCGAAGAATATTCCTTCATCACTTCTAGCATCAAACTTTCCTAGATCTTCATCTCTTTTAATGTAACATTTGCTACCAAAAACTTTGAAATACCTCACAGTAGGAGTGATGCCAAACCAAAGTTGATAAGGAGTCTTACCGGTATTGCTTCTAATTTGAACTCGGTTGAGAGTATAGACTGCAGTGATGACAACTTCTCTCCAATAGATCTGAGGAACATTTTCTTCCATCATCATTGTCATGGATGCTTCCTAGATGGTCTGGTTATTTCTCTCCACTACTCCATTCTGCTGTGGAGTCCTAAGAGCAGACAACTGTCTCTTTATTCCATGTTTCTCACAGAACTCTAAGAACTCATTGAATGTGAATTCTCCACCTCTATCAGACCTCAAATATTTCAATTTTAATCTAGTTTCATTCTCTACCATAGCCTTGCAAATTTTGAATTTCTCAAGAGCTTCTGACTCCTCTTTTAGAAAGGTTACCCACATCATTCGAGAATAGTCATCAATTAGTAACATGAAGTATCTATCACCTTGTACACTCCTGATTCTTGCTGGACCACAAAGATCAGTGTGAACTAAGTCCAATAATCTGGTAGAAGATAGTTCCTTACTCTTGAATGTGACTATGCTCAGCTTACCTAACTGACATTCTTTACACAAGCTATTTATGGGTTTTACCAATTTTGGAAGATCTCTTACAGCTTGAGTATTGCTTATCTTGATGATATTATCAAAATTCACATGACACATTCTCCTATGCCATAACCAACTCTAATCAACCTGAACAAATAGGCAACTTTTACCAGTACCAACCAAGTGGAAGATATTACCTTTAGTTTGGGTACCGGATGCAATCTCTGTTCTGAAGCTTTCAAAGATATTGTATTTTCCATTCTTGAATCAGAGATCATAGCCTTTGTCCACCAACTATCCAACATTGAGAAGATTGTGCTTCAATCCTTCAACATATAGTACATTACCAGTTTTGTTCCTTCCATCAAAAGAAATAGTTCCTCTTCCTCTGATTCTACCAGCAGAATTATCACCAAACTTTACCACTCCTCCTTCATACCTTTCCAAATCTATGAATTTCTTTTTGTCACCTGTCATATGGTGAGATCATCCACTATCAATGACCTAGCCATCCTTTTCTTCAACTTGGGCAGCCAGAGCTTTTTCTACAACTTTATGATTGACAGATATAGAGGATATTGGTTCTTCATCCTTGATGGCAATAAACACCCATTCACTTCTAGATTTGTTTCTTGTCTCTGATTCATCATCTGTTACTCCTTTATTATCATCTTCTTCATGAACATAGTAACAATTCTTTTGTAACCTTGATCTGTTGGGATTTGGCCTTGAAAATCTTTCTAGACACCTTAAGGCAAAATGACCAATCTTATTGTAGTTAAAACACTTAAAAGGCAATTTTCCTTCATACTTACCGGATCCTCTTGGTAGTCTTTTTGCTATAAGGGCTTCAAGTTGAGCAGTTTCAACTTCTTCTTCTTGCAGGTCTTTTCTTGCTTTTTCATACCATGGAAGTTTCCTTGATGCGTTCTCTCCTGGATCAAACCTTTGTTTGCCTTTTATAGAGGCACTAGATTTGAATGCAGATTCAATCTTGGGGGGGTCATCTCCAAACTGGTCATTTCAAATGCAGCCAATTTGCCAGCTAATTGATCTCTTGTGAAAGTTGTATGTGCTCTGAATTCTTCAATGGCAGCAACCTTGATTTTATAAGAAGCAGGAAGGGATATGAGAATTTTGCCAACAATCTCATTTTCATCCAAGACTCCACCAGCATTTCTAATTCCACAAACAATCTCATTTAATCTTGGCATAAAAGTAGTAATATTTTCATCATGTCTCATCTTCAGATTTTCAAATTTCCCTTTTAGACTCTGTAACCTTGCACATTTAACATATTTGTCTCCTTCATGTAAAAGTTCAAGTTTTTGTGAAATCTCAAAAGCAGTTGGCAGGTCAACAACATTTGAGAGCTCTGGATCAGATAATGCACTTAGAAGAGCTTCTATAGTCCACAAATTGTTTTCAGCATCTGTAATTTCATTTGGGGCTTTCGGACCACCCTATGGAGGTGTATAATGTGTTGTAGCCATGGTTCAGTATGCCATTCCCATACATTGCAAGTGACATTTCATGCGACCTTTCCAAAGATTAAAATTGGTTCCATCAAACTTCAGACTATCCTTCTTGTAAGACGACATCTTGGATCTCCTCAAGTGGTTAAGCTCCTTTTAGAGGAACTTGGCTCTGATAACAATTGTTAGATTTAGGACAGACAATTGAGAGGGGGGTTGAATCAGTTGTACAAAACTTTCTTCCAAATTAAACACTTAACTCCATATTGTTATTCAGCAGCATAATAGTAAATCAATCATGGAAACACAATGCAACAAATCAAGAGCAAAAACACATTAACACATGAGACACCAAGATTTTGATGTAGAAAACCCAATTAAGGAAAAAACCATGGGGTGATTAACCCAAGATTGTATTCTCTGTTAGAAGAATAGAAAGAACAATATGGCACATGCCAATTAGGGCTCACTTCTCGAGCACACTACTCACAAGAGGCTCACTGCCTACAAGAGACACACTATCTACAAAGAAATAAGTATCACCTACTTGAACTGGAAAATAGCATCTTCACCATTCTTGAATCAGTTCCATTTAAGCCCAATACTTCTGCTTTGCTTTTCGCTCTCTTCCTCACTACCACACACTCATCTCCATAAGAACATCTTGAAATGACTTTGAAATCCCTTATTTATACAAGACACCAACTTAGGAATGATCATCTAAGTCAGCAAACATCAACAAGATCATCCATAGGATGTGTAACTCATCCGGTCAGCTAATCTCAAGAAGAACACCATCATCTGGAAGTTATTCTTCAATTGTGAGCTCCAACTCCAATGTGGACCACCAACATGAACTAGACATGATCGAAAGATCTCCACAAGCTTGCCTAAATCACCAAGAACATCCACACTTCATCTGCTTACTAAAATCCTTCTCTTCTTCATCTGGAACCTCAAGAACACAGTCTGTCATTACTGTCACAAAGGAATAGATGCTTGTAGACCTTCAAACCATGAACCAATCAAGTTGATGCTTCACAAAGACTTCCTCAACACTCCCTCAAATCTGTAGAATAGGATAATGCATTTCTGGATCTCACCGGACCTATCTGTAACACTCTGTCACCATTGAACATCTGCCAGAACTAGTTTTACTTGAGCAGCCACAACTTCTTCAGATTTTCATGTGGACCTTTAAAATCTCTATTGAACCATCTTAAGACACATATCTACAAACCCTTTAAACTGCATCCTCTGATCCTCATCCTATCTTGGACTTTTGTCTTACTGTCATCATTGTTCTTCACTGTTCCTGATTGAGACTAATTTTCTCAATATCCTTAGCACACAACTCATCCAATCCTTATCATTAATGCAATAGGAGTATGTTGACATCAATGACAACACAGGTTAGGCCCATACTTGCAACAGGTCATTCCACAAAAAAGTTTGACTAGCATTGAGATGCCACAAACTCTTCACAGGGCGTAACAATCTTTAGAAACCCTTGGAATGACATGAGATGGGCCTGAGAAACCACAAAATAGAAACCATAACTAGAGTAGTTGAGTGAAAAAATCACCTAAAATTATGAATATGCCTAGATTTAGAGTAACAAACAAAGAAACCTCGACCTTTCTTGTGTTTGATGAGGGCGCCACTTGTGTTAAACCATGACTTCCACCATTGATTTGCAAGGAAGACCCTTGAAATATTGTGATGACAGTAGCCATAGGAAGTGCAATGATTCAATGACCTCCCAATGTGCTAGCAAACAACTCAAACCCTTAGTTGATAGCTTCAAACTAAAAAAATTTTCCTCTCACAATGTCGAGCACTATCACCGGATCATTCAATGACTTTTTGACTCCAAAATGAACTAGCAAACAACGTCAGTTTGCTCTGATACCATGAAAAATTTGCAAAATCAATAAGATGAATGTTGATCATATATTAGAAGTGAAAGCAATAAAAATTGCAATACTAGATTATGAAACATAACAAGTACATATAGATGAGAGAGGTGAGGAGGTTGAGTTGACTTAGGATTTGACTTCAACACTCCACTCACCAAGTGTCAAACGAGTGTTGACACATAGCTTGGAAAGTTGTGTCAAACTCTCCAAGTTGACACCTAGCCACCTAAGGTGGCTTAAAGCCATGTGCTAACAATATTACTTAGAATAAGTAATATACAATAAATTTTAGCACTAACATAGACAACATCATCATAAAATGGAAAGGACTTCCAAGGTGTGATCTGCATGATGATAACAACAAAAGGCTTGAATAAAATAAATATTGAAGTGGCCGAATCAGTTTTTCTAAATTGGGCCTAGATTAATAATGCTTCATCACATCCACGTAAAATTGGCGTTGTGTTCTCTTGTGTGGCTATGTGGATATGTTTATATTTGCATAGTTCTTACGTAACTTTATTGATGCGGTAAAGATCTTGTCGTTGTTGTAGAATTGAAGCAAAAATTGGCATATACTGATTCATCCATCCTCTCAGTGTACCTGTGTGTTCTAACATGATTCAAATTTTTGAAATCCATGCAGAACTTGATTTCTCCATTCTTCTTTTGAACTAGTACTAAATTGACTACCCATGTAGAGTGGAAAACAAGGACAATAATCCAGGCTGACAACAACTTCTTTACTTCCTAAAATATTGAAGGTTCTAATATTGCATTTACTGGCCCTTGCCTCTGATGAAAAGGGTTAACTCATGGTTTCAAAGGTATAGTATGTGTGATGATTGAGGTATCCTTCTTCAGAGTATTTGGTAGTGAGTTTCAGGCATTCATTCTGGATGGTCGGAATAAGGTGATGGAGA
Source organism: Cunninghamia lanceolata (assembly GCA_027924645.1). Taxonomy (NCBI): domain Eukaryota; kingdom Viridiplantae; phylum Streptophyta; class Pinopsida; order Cupressales; family Cupressaceae; genus Cunninghamia; species Cunninghamia lanceolata. Next base: position 535,580 of record BSBN01001682.1, on the reverse strand, counting down.
AGAAGAGTCAACCTTTGATTTTAGTTGGCTATTGTGAGGATGTGAAGGATTATAGGTTGTTTCATTCTGTCACTCAGGATGTCTACTTTCATAGAGATGTCCATTTTGATGATTCCTTCACACATGTGGTTTCCTCAAGTTCTTCTTCATCACTACATACTCTACCTTATTCATCATCACTTGAGGGTATTTTACTTCTTTAGGATTGTACCAATCATGGTCCTGCTCCACCACCTCCTCATGCACCAATTTTGCCTCAGTGGGCTCACACTACTCTTGAAGAGGTCAGTCCTTTAGTTAGGGATCCCAATAATACTTGTCACACTCTTCCAAAAACATAAGGTGTCAAACTTTTGAGTCATGACATTTTATTAGATTCTAAGAAGTTTTCACATCCACATGTATTCCAGAGTGGCACAATGTGATGGTTGATGAGTATGTTGGCCATATGTGTTGTCATTGATATCAACATAGTATACATTGATGTCAACATATCAAATGGAAATGTAAAGACAAACTTGTACAAATAAGGAATTAGTATGGTCAAGGCAAAACAATCTGGGAAAAGAGTAAATAACCTAAGTATGGATCAGTTTTGGGTTTCAATATGATGTGGAGGAAAAAAATCATATCCTAGCATGACTTATGTATATACATATATATCTCATCAATTATGAGTACTGTACTCAAGGGTGAAGAGTTGAAAAGTGCCTAAGGTATTCACAATGCACTCTCTAAAGGTAGTGTTGAAACTTCAATTGGTCCACATTGTTGGCAAGAGACATTGCTATGATGAAGACTTGAATGTTGTCATTGAAGGAAATAAGGAAAAGAGGATACATCAACATGACAAGAAGACATCACTTTGGAAGACCAACTTGGATTGGAAACAAGGCACAAAAGTATTCAAGTTTGGAAGACCAAAATGACTAAGTATGGATAGTGTTCAGAGTAAGAAAGTGAATCAGTATGCCTCCGTAGATGAAGACCTGTAAATGCAGTTCAAGTATGATAACTCATAGCTACTTGATGATGATACATTCTTGTGTTCAGGTCATGACTTCCTTTGGAAGTCATTTGGAGAAAATGTCTAAGTCTGGATGAATAGAGGTAAGACAAGGGTTGTGTACAATGCAAAGTAAAATGGTTCACATTCCTCCACAAGTGCATATTTTGTTTTGAGGTTATGAGGAAACTAAGAGACATGTCATGACTACCTAAACTCAAGATTATAGCCTTTGGAGATAAAAAGACCACATTCTACAAGCTTCCCTATATCAGCTTCCAATTTGACAGTATTTCTCTGTGATAGTGCAACAGTTCGAAGATCTGCATTTTGACATACAGATTTAGTGTTGGCAAGAGACATTGCTTCACATGATAGGTGTTGTCATTGATGGAAACTAAGACTATTCCACCCATCCAAATAACACAATTTGTTCATACCGGAAGTCAGAATCAAAATTTATCAAAGTCCAGGAAGTCAGAAACAGAGCAAGCGACAAGGTCTGGTATCTTGGTCTGGATCTCTCTGGTGGTAAATAAGAGTTTGATGCGAATCTGAGGGAGTCTTAAGCATTGTTAGGATAATCTAATTTTAGAGTTTTGGCCTCTGGTGATGAAGGATTCAGAAGTCATTAGCATTTGAGTATCGGGTCAACAATTTGACAAAGTAGATAGAAGAAGAACAAGTCGAGCTTGTAATTGATCTTGGTTCCGGATGTATGGAAGTTATTGGTTGGACAAGTTGTGATGATCAGTGATAGTAGCTAACCTGATTGATGATTTGTGAGTGCAAGTTTTGGTCCACGTTACAAGTTGTACGTGAATTTAGCTGACAGAGAAGAATCTTCAATAAAGTTCTAAGTGTTCTTAAAGCCGACTAAAAAGTGGTTGAAGATCAAGATGCGGATATATATAGCTGATGGATTTGAATGATTTCGGTATGTGTGTGTGATGAGACTATGGAATAAGTGCAAAAAGAGTAGAGATCTAAGGTTTGGATGTTAGAAGAATAGTAAACAAGGTAGAGTAAGGATGAAGTGTATCAAGTCAGTATTTTGTGCTTAACCAATACTAAACCCTTGCATTGGTAGATGCTATTATCAGTTCAAATTTATTGTAATATTCTTTTTGTAGGAATTGAGCCTTCTTTTGAGCAGTGCACTCTGGCTAGTGAGCCCGAATGCATGTGCATTCCCCTTTTGTAATACTTTTAATAGAGTATCAATCCTTGTGGGTTAACCCCCACCATGGTTTTTCCCTTAACCAGGTTTCCACGTAAAAATCTTGGTGTCAAGTGCATTGCTGTGTTGCTACTCATATGTTTATAATTCTTGTTTTCCATGTTAAATTGTTGATCTATTGTTAAATGATAAAAGGAACAATTAACTGTAGAAAGCATTCAAGTTTTGTGATAACTAATTCACCCCCCCTCTTATTTGTCTGCCCTAATTCCAACAATTGGTATCAGAGCAAGGTTCCTTTGAAAAAGTTTAATAGCTTGAGGAAGATCTGGGAAGGTAGTAATATGGATGAATATAACCTTCAAGGGAAACTTAATCTCTGTCTAGAAGATCTTGGGCAGTCCAGAGCAGAAGTCCAAGAGCTACAACAGAACCTTAATAATGTTGAAGACTTCACTGAGATTCTAAAAGAGAAATTGAGAAAATCCAATGAAAGGAGGAAGGAACAACCTCTTCAACTAGGAAATCATTATGAAAACAACAACAAGGATGAGGCTCTGAAAGAGAAGACAAAGGAATGTGAGAAGTTAGCCAAAGAAGTTGTCCTAAAACATGAGATGGAATCTAGGGTGATGAGGCTAACTAAAGAAATTGAAGATAGAAAGAAAATTGAAGAAGACTTAAATCAAAATCTAAAAGAGAGAACTAAAGAATGCTACAGATTGGATGGAATAGCTGGCCTCCTAGAGTCTAATCTACAAGAAAATAGAGACAATGAGAGAGAACTTGAAAGGCAAATTGTCATTCTCAGACAAGACCTAGAATTGCAAATGAATACAAGGAGAAGTTCAAGATAAGCTTAGCTAAACTTGAACCAGTGCTTGAAGGACAGAAAAAAGATGATGACAAGCATGATCTTGGATATGAGAAAGGTGAAAGCTCTGGATCCGGACAAAGAAATTTTCAACCAAGGAATGGGAAAAATAGACCTAGAAGACCTCCGGTAAGACAACCTAATGCTCAAAGATATCCATCATTCAATAGAAATTGTTTTAATTGCAATAAATTTGGTCATAAATCTACTTAGTACAGAAGGAGAATAAATCAAAATTGTCCATCCTTCTCCAGTCAATGCTTCAAATGTAAGAGGTATGGTCATAGATCAAATGAATGCAGCAGTTTGATAAAGAATAACTCTAGAGAAAATGACAACTCTTTTAATGGTTACTGCTTCACTTGCAATGGATATGGCCACATAAAAAATCAATGCAGATTAAGAGGAAATCAAGAGTACAAGTTGATAAATGTTGTTTTCTTTAATTGCAATAGATTTGGTCATATGGCAAGATTCTGCAAAAGTAGGAATAATGAAATAAGAGGTCTGGTATGAAAGGAAGCTAGGTGTGTGGAAATCTCTTCCTACACTAATCTAATGAGGAGAGGGCTATGCAAATTCAAATTAATTCTTACAACTATAGAAATATGAAACACATAAACAAGATATTGCAACAATACACATGAACTAGAAAGAAGATAGAAGAAGAGAGACAAAGATTTACGATGGGGAAAACCCTTATCGGGTGAAAAACCCCACACTTAGAAACCTACACAATGTATTAACAAATCTGAAATATGTTTACAATACACCTACAATGCAATCTTCAATGGTCTTCGACACTCATCTCTAGAGTCAATCCAGCAGCATAATAGTACCTATAAAACCTATAATACAACTCCCTCTCCAAGCACCTGTTTATATAGAAAATACAAGGCAATATTGGACCTATCTTGGGATGGGCGTCCAACTTGGCCTCATGGCCCAAAACCCACACCTAAGGACACTTTGCCAACATTGTAGAATGTGCCTGACACTTGTCCATAGCTCCCATCCCAAAGGTGTCACCTATTTCTAAAATGGGCTATGACAAATGCTCTTACGACTCTTACAACCGTCATAGAATTTGTCATATCAGTTACAACTTATAGCTGTAAGAATTTGTCATACACATACTATAAATATCATATTCTCTTACAACATGTCATAGTCCACATTGGGATGCCCAAATATGCCATTTTCAAAGATGCTTCATGACACATGTCCTCACCTATCTTACAACCTTCTATTTCTGACTCTTACATGTCATAGATTCTGTCATAGAAATATGTCATAACTGTTTCGGTCAAGATTCACTTACACACTAGTTAAGATACTGACACATGGCAGAAAACCTCTAGCATACAAAAGGGATGCCTATCTCCACATGGAGTGAGTTGACCATTCTAGTCACCTTACAAGTGGAGTGACAACCGATCATGCCACTTTGCACTAGATGACAAAATAGGATGTGCAACAAAATTACAACATAGGTTAAGTAAATAAATTACATTACAATAATAAATGCAAGGAATTTACAAGGTTGAGACACCTTAATTCCCAACATTCTCCCACTTGTCGAACACCTTGTAAGAGCCAATAGAATAATAGGATTTAACTGCTATAGGCCAAGAGGCCAATAGACTCCAAACACCATCTGAACTTCTATGTTCTCACTGGCTTCGTCAATGCATCTGCAACATTCGTCAAAGTATCTATCTTCTCCAAATTTACCTTTCCATCCTCAAGCATGTCTCGTATGAAGTGAAACTAAACATTAATGTGCTTTGTTTTGGCATGGAAAGTTAGATTCTTTGCAAGGCAAATCACACTCTAACTGTCACAACTGATCATTATCTGACCTGCATCAATACCAATATCTAAACACAATCTCTTAATCCAAATGGATTCCTTACAAGCATGAGTTGTTTCCATGTACTTAGCTTCTGTCATGGACAAAGCAACCACAGGTTGTCATTTACTCATCCAACTAATAGCACCACCAAACAATGTAAACACATAAGCACTGGTGGATCTCTTGCTGTCAATGTCACCTTCCCAATTAGAATCCACAAATTCATGAATATCAATAGAATGTGGAGGTCCTGTAACATTACCATGATAACATATGGAATACTCAGAAGTACCCCTCAAATATCTGAACACTCTCTTAACTGCATCCCAATTAACCCATCCAGGATTAGCCATAAATTGACTAAGGACTCCCACTACTTGGGCAATTTATGGCCTTGTGTAGACCACAGCATACATCAAACTACCAATAACACTAGCATAAGGTACTCTGCTCATGTCCTTCACCTCACTAGGAGATTTTGGACAATCCTCAACAAATAACTTTGTCCCCAAAGAAACATGAACACACAATGGTCTACAATCTGTCATGCTGAACCTATCCAACACAGTCTTCACATACTTACTCTGGCTTAACCAAAGTTGTCTGATGGTTCTGTCTCTTCTGATTTCCATTCCTAGAATGCACCTGGCTACCCCTAAATCTTTCATTTCAAACTGTACTGACAATTGAGATTTGAAATCAAAAATCATATTCTTACCCTTCCCAATGAGCAACATATCATCAACATACAACGCAACAATGAGAATACAATCACCATCAAACTTAAAGTACACATAGTGATCCGATTTTGATCTCACAAATCCAATTGACAACACAAAGGCATCAAACTTCAAGTACCACCTCCTAGGAGACTACTTCAAACCATACAAAGACTTCTTTAATTTGCAAACCAAATTTTCTTTACCTTTCACCATGTAATGCTCTAGCTGTGACATGTATTTTTCTTCCTTGAAATCACCATGAAGGAAAGCTGTCTTCACATCCATCTGTTCTACCTCCAAGTCATAAGCTGTTGCGAGAGACAATAGGAATCAAATGGATGTCATCTTTGCAATGGGAGAGAAGATCTCACCATAATCTATACCCTCCACTTGTAAATACCCCTTCACAACCAATCTGGCCTTATACTTCTCAACATTGCCATCTGCACCAATTTTCTTCCTGAACAACCATTTGCATCCAATAGGTTTCCATCTAGGAGGCAAAGGCACCAAGTCCCAAGTTTGATTCATTTCCAAAGAAGCCATCTCTTCCTCCATGGCCTCCTTCCAGGAACCTGCATCTTTCATATCCAAAGCCTCTGACACAGTTCTAGGTTCATCATTGTTAGTGAGCAAAGCATAAGCACAACTAGAATCAAGCAATGTAAAACCAAACCTTTCAAGTTGCTTTCTTATCCATGTAGAGCTCTTCAAGGGTTGAGGTTGAGGTTCAACTTCTTCATCTGATCTTTCAGAGTTGCTAGAGCTCTCCTCATCATCAGGTCCAACATTGTCTTTCTGTTCAATCTTCTCAGGGGTAGTAGGAAACTTAACAACATCCTCTTTCTTTTCTTTGTCTTCTAGCTATAAAATAGTGGAAGAAGGTGTAAGCTCTCTGAAGATAACACTTCTACTATACAACATTTTTTCAGCCACAGGGTCCCAAAGCTTGTATCCTTTCACACCGACACCATATCCAATGAAGATACACTTAACAACCTTATTCTCCAACTTTGACCGCTTCTCCCTAGGCACATGTGTATATGTCTCACAACCAAAAATATGAAGATGCCTTATTGAAGGATTTCTACTAGACCACACCTCCATGGGTGTTTTTCCAACAAGAGCTGATGTAGGAGATTTGTTTATGAGATAGCAAGTAGTGGCAACAGCTTCGGCCCAAAAATTTTGTTCTAGGCCAAGTCCACTAAGCATACTCCTAGCCTTCTCCATCAATGTCATGTTCATCCTTTCTACAACTCCATTTTGCTGTGGGGTGTATGGAATTGTCTTATGTCTTTCAATCCCAAGTTCCTTGCAATATTTATCAAATTTTGTAGAACAAAACTCATCACCATTGTCAGTTCTCAAACATTTAATCTTTTTACCAGTCTGATTTTGAGCAAAGGCCCTAAACTCCTTAAACTTGCTATAGACTTTAGATTTGCTTTTGAGAAAATAAATCCATGTCCTGCTGTAATCATCTATAAAAGGTACAAAATATACAGACTTTGATAATGAAGGAACATTCACAAGATCAAACACATTAGAATGAATAAGGTCCAACACACCAGAAGACTTATGAGAACTCGAGTAAAACTAAACACGGTTTTGTTTTCCATATATGCAATGTTCGTAAAAGTCAAACTCAAGATTACAATCATCTAACCCCTCAATGAGGTTCTTATTTTTTAGGGTACACAGACCCTTCTCACCAATGTGGCCAAATCTATTATGCCATAACATTGTCTTTTTAGCAGGAAGTTTAACTTCCAATGCATGATTACAACCATCAAGACTAGATACAATAGATTTCTTCACTACTTGTATAGATGGTGGGGATGAAGTGACTACTACCCTCTTCTTTGAGTCAGAAGAACTATTGCATTGTGCAATGCATTCCTCCAGTTGAAATAGAGTACCTCTCCTAGTACCCTTAGCAAGCACCATAGCTCCTCTAGTCATCTTGCATCCTTCTTTTGAAAAGACAACCTGCACACCTGCATCATTTAACATACTTACAAAAACTAGGTTCCATGCTAAGCCTGGGATGTGCATAACCCCAAAGATCCCCTCCACTCAACCATCAGGGAATTGAATAGAGACTCTTCCATGACCAACAATCTTTAGATGAGAGTCATCACCCAGATACACCTTTCCACCATCAAACTCCTCATACTTGGTAAACCAATCTCGATGCGAGGTCATGTGGAATGATGCACTAGATTCAATCAGCCACACATCATCAGATGCATGGGTTGCTAGGGCTACAATGAAAGCATCACCATCTTCTTGTGACTTGTCAGAATCTAAATCAGGAGCTTTCTTCTTCTTTTTCTTCTCCTCCTTGCATTCCTTTTGGAAATGCCCAGTTTTCCCACAGTTCCAACAAAGAGCCTTGGACTTTCTAGGAGATTTGGATCTCCCACGAGATTTGGATCTACCCTTCTCAACTTTCTTGTCCTTCTTTTTGCTTTCTCGTTGGGTCTTCCACAAACCACAAGAGCCTCTTTAGCTATCTTAGAAGACTTTCTCTGCATCTATTCAGACAATAGCAAAGAAACCACTTAATCCATTTTGAATGTGGATGTGGTGCTTCTGATAGCCATGATAAGATGATCCCACGAGTCAAAGAAGGAACAAAGCAAGATCATACAATGATCCTCCTCCTCCATCTTCACACCAACAGATGCCAATTGTACAATGAGCATGTTAAAGGCATTCATATGCTCAGCAACAGATCCTCCTTCCTCCATTCGAAGAGAATAAAACTTCTTTCTTAGGAAAGTTTGTTCACCAGGGATTTGGCCTGATAAACACTACCCAACTTCTTCCAAAGGTCTTTTGTGCTCTTATCCTCATGGACATTTAATAGGACAGAATCAGCTAAACAGAGTCTTATGAGACCCTTAGCCTTCTGATCCTTTAGATTCCAATCATCTTGTGACATTGTGGTTGGTTTTAAACCAGATACAGTTTCCCATAGGTCTCGATCTATAAGCATGTCTTCCATCTCGAGCTTCCACATCTTGAAATTAGTGCCATTAAATTTCTCCACCTCTATCCTTCCAGATGTGCTTGCCATCTCTTTGTTGCAATAAGATTCAAAATACTCTACACAGACTACCACTAAACTTAAGATCAGCTCAAAAAATCCCCTACCCAACAACTAGGACCAAAGGTGATCAAGCTATGATACCAACTGAAAGGAAGCTAGGTGTGTAGAAATCGCTTCCTACACTAATCTAATGAGGAGAGGGCTATGCAAATTCAAATTAATCCTTACAACTATAGAAATATGAAACACATAAATGAGATATTGCAGTAATACACATGAACTAGAAAGAAGACAGAAGAAGAGAGACAAAGATTTACAATGGGGAAAACCCTTATTGGGTGAAAAACCCCACACTCAGAAACTTGCACAATGTATTAACAAATCTGAAATATGTTTACAATACACTTGCAATGAAAGCTTCAATGGTCTTCAACACTCATGTTTGGAGTCAATCTGGTAGCATAATAGTACCTGTAAAACCTGTAATACAATTCCCTCTCCAAGCACCTATTTATATAGAAAATACAAGGCAATATTGGACCTATCTTGGGATGGGCATCCAACTTGGCCTCATGGCCCAAAACCCATGCCTAAGGACACTTGGTCAACATTGTAGAATGTACCTAACACTTGACCACAACTCCCATCCCAAAGGGGTCACCTATTTCCAAAATGGGCTATGACAGATGCTCTTACGACTCTTACAACTATCATAGAATCGGTCATAGTAGTTACAACTTACAACTATAAGAGAATCTGTCACACACATGCTATAAATAGAATATTCTCTTACAACATGTCATAGTGCACCTTGGGGCACTGAAATATGCCTTTTTCAATGATCCTTCATGACACATGTCCTCACCTGTCTTACAACCTTCTATTTCTGAATCTTACATGACATAGATTCTATCATAGGAATCTATCATAACAGTTTCAGTCAAGATTCACTTACACACTAGTCAAGATGTTGACACATGGCAAAAAACCTCTACCACACAAAAGGGATGCCTATCTCCACATGGAGTGAGTTGACCATCCTAGTCACCTTACAAGTGGAGTGATAACTCATCATGCCACTTCGCACTAGATGACAAAATAGGATGTGCAACAAAATTACAACATAGGGTAAGTAAATAAATTACATTACAATAATAAATGAAAGGAATTTACAAGGTTGAGACACCTTAATTCCGAACATGGTAAACAAAAAACCAGATGAGCAGAGACATGACAAAGACAAAAAGAAAATTGATGTGAATGAGATACAGAATGAAATGAGCAAGACTTGGGTCAAAAAAACAATTGAGAACAATAGTAATGAGTCTAAACTAGAATCTGGTGCTGATAATTCCTCTGAGAATTGAATTCGGAACTCTAGCTCAGGGGGAGTTGCATTGAAAATTAATTTCCCCCAGCGAGTAAGTGGGTACCTGAATCTAGCACAATGAAAGAGGATATTTTAAATTGTTTCAGAACTTTTGGAAGGATTTCCAAAAGAAAGTTGTTGATATGAAAACTTGCAGAGTGATTCATGAAGAACCGTTAAGAAATAGAGTAATCAGATGAAGTTAGGGCAACACATTTATTACAAATACAAATTAAGTTTTGTGGAGCATAAAAATCTATTCACTCCTCATTTAAATCACTTTTGCACTCAAAGAAAGCAAGAAGAATAGTGTCTAAGCTGAGATTACAAAGAATTGAAGTACGATCAATGAATTTATCTGTCAACCCCAAATTTCATGAAAAAAGGTATTTATCTGCGAAGCTTTGAACTTGTAATTTCTACAAAGGCTACACCTTTGGTTATTGACATTATTGAAATGCCTCAACCCAAATTTAGAAAGCATCCTCACAAATCAATAGAAGTTGACCCATTAGGTGCTTTTTCAAGTGTTCCATATGGTGTGTTGCATATTGAAGATATTAGGGTTTATATTCATGCGAGCATAGATGAATTTGGAGACTCAAAGTTTATAGATTTGTTTGAAAGTCAGCTAATGCATGAAAATCACTATCTTAGACCTAAATATAAGGCATTGTATGATAAACATTTTCTTCAAATTACGGGGTTTCCAACATTTGATGAAGATGAATGGGTCCAGTATGTTTTGAGTCAGATGCATGGTGAATTCATATGGTTGTTAAAACCATTCAAGATTACCAAGGATGTTATTAGAATTGTAACTGGGTTAAATTCAACTGGTAGATTACTCATACTGAAAGTTATGAAAAACCATATAGTGACTGATGCTATTGGTGCCAAGTTTGACAAAAGGGTCCAATGACCATCAACGATATTATAGAACCGGATGTTAAATTTGCCTCCATGGTGATTGGGTACAAGATTTACCAATCCAGTAGGGAAAATTCTATCTCCAAAACTGCTATAAATGCAACGTATCAAATGTTGAAGGAGAATGTAGATTATGACCTATGTGAGCTATTATTGAACCAACTGATTGAGAACTTGAACAAAATTAAGAAAGATAAGAAAAACACTTTCAAATATGGTACATTGGTTCGATTCATTTTCTTCTACTATTTGAATGAAGTACCTAAGGTAAAAGGTGTGCACTGGACCAATGATGAGCTAGTTGCCATTCAGATCAGAGATTACCTACCTAGCATTAGTGATTCTAAAGCACAGAAAACTACAATCTGGGGATACTTCAAGAACTTTCAAACTATGATGCATTCAAGGGAAATAATCCCTACAACAATTGTTGAGAAGTACAAGAATGAAATATGTTTTATGGTTGACATTGATCAGTGCTTAATGGAAGATGTGGAACCCAAAACTATTTGGATCATGCCCATGAGGTATGAAGTAGATGGAAAAATCTTGAACATGTATGCTCAACATCTTCTAAGAAAGCTAAAAGATACAACAGTTCAAAGATTTGGGACATATGAGGAGCTAAGTTTAAAACTCCATACTGATCTCAGAAAACCTGAAACCAACAAAAAAGTAAGAAAAGAAGTTGAGCTGTTGGCTGAGAATCTAGGTCTCACAAAGGAAGTCATGAGTCAATTCAGGGAAAGAACTGAAAAGGCTGAGAAGGAGAATTCGGATAAGAAACAAGGAAGTGCTCTGGTAGGATCCTCCTCCACATCAAGGACTACTAGAAGCTCTATTGCTAGCCCTATTCCTCCAAAACTTGCAAATCTTGAGATACCATAAGGTAAATCATCTGAAAAAGAAGGAAAAAGAGTGAAAACAAAGGCCACAAGAACCTATAAAAGCGCAAAAGTTGATGAAGAAAGAATAGTTTTTGATGCTGAGGTAAAGGAGTTGAAAGCCTTTGGAACAAAAGCTACCAAAGTGACTAAGGAGAAACCCTCCAAAAGAAAACAAATAAACAAAAGGCAAAAGATAGATTCTTATATTGAGAATCCTGCAATCTCCATGGAAGATGTACTAACATCAATCACTGTGGATGGAAATTTGAAACCCATGATTGAATTTTATGATGAATATAGTGACAAAGATAAGAGGGTGTTAGAGGAAGCAATAGTTAGATATCTAAATATCTATAATAAGGCATTGATTGAAATAACTTTTGAGATCCCTCCAAGTCTTCCAAACATTTTGGAGCTGAGGAAAGAAAATGCAAAAAGCAAGGATATGGAGCTTAGAGAACATGTATTGATATAACTATGCCCTTAGATCACTCAAGTTCAAATGAATATGATATTCAAATAAGTGAAGGATGAATTTAGGAGCAAGAAGAGAATGAACAAACTAATGCTTGGAGAATTGGACCAAATAGTTAAAGAAACACAGGAAATACTTCTAAGTGCATTGAAAAGACTCAATCTTCCATTTGTTGAGGATGAGACTAATATTGGGATTGATTCATCAATCCCAGATATTGAAAAGATGAAAATTAATGACCAACAAACCAAGGTTGATGACTCCTATGTTTCGGAAGAGGAACAAATAAACAAAGAAGATATAGAAATGGTGGATCAAACTGATGATGTAGGAGATACTCCAACTTCTCTTGATCAATTTAGAAAAGAAGATAATGTTGAGCTTAATACTGCTACACAAGATCCTCAAGAACAGATTACAAATAGTGAAGCCAAAGGGAAGAATCCATATGCAGATATCATAGAAAAATGTGTAGCAGAAAAGGAAGATAAAGTAGAAGAAGATGGTGCAAATGATGATAGTCTAGATACAGTAAAAACTCAAGGAAAGGAAAGTGGTCTGGAATTGGTAGCAAGAGACACTACAAATGCAATGAAAAGTTTTCTGAGTAAATAGATGCTAGAGTTTGATGAACCAGAATTGATTCAAGGACCAATCAACTTGGATATTCTCTCTCTAGTCCAAATGATGAAGATAACATCCTTCACACAAGACAAAGCAAGTGAAAAGATATTGCAATCTCACTTAGAGGACAATGAGTTGTTAAGTCTTGGAACTAGAGTACTAGAGAAGATAATGCCAACCCTCCAGAAGAATCCTTTTGACTCCCCCTCTAGACATCTAAAAAGCCTTGTAAATTCTCTAAGTAATCACTTTGAGTCCTTTGAAAAATCCGCAGAAGTTAAAGTTCAGAATGAATTTAATAGCAAAAGATTTGATGCACTTAAAGGCATGATTAGGATAGAAAGAATGGTGTTAGATAACAGTATAAAGAGTGTTCAAAATGCTCTTTCAGAAGGAGGAAGGATATAGAAGTTTTGTTTATCTACTCCTAAAGTCTTAGAGGATATAGAAGATAAAATAAAGGACACCAAACAGAAATTGTCAAGTATGTCCCAAGATTTTGATCCATTGATAGTATCAGTGGCAAGCAAGGAGTGTCAAGCAATCAGCCTGCTAGAAGAAATAAAGAAAGTAACAAGAGAAAAGGAGAACATTGAAGCAAGAATGGATGAGCTCTGGGGATTGGTTTCCCCTAAGATAGAAGCAATGTTCAACGTTGTATCAAAAGCCCAAATTTCTATACAAACAAGTGATCCCATTGACCTCCGGAAGACTAAAGTACAAGCATTCTTATTAAATGGCCACATTTCAACTTTGAATAGTATGAAGAAGAGTTGGGATATAGAGTTGGTCCTCCTAAAGAACACTTTTGGAGATATACTCAAGTTCATGTAAATATAACTTAATGAATGGTTGTACATATACGACATTATTTACAGAATTTTTGGGAGAATTTTAGCTTGCAGACCCCATCCTTTTCCATTGATGTCAAAGGGGGAGTGAAGAGAAGTGAAAAATGAAAAATCTAGCAAAGGGGGAGCTTTGGAAATAGTGGAAAGTAAGAGTATAGAGTAAGGGGGAGTAAATGTGTAACACTTAGTAATTTTTCACTAAGTGTTGCCATTAATGCCAAAGGGGGAGTTTGTTGGCAAGAGACACTACTTTGCATGACAAGTGTTGTCATTGATGGAAACTAAAACTATTCCACCCATCCGTATAACACAATTTGTTCATACTGGAAGTTAGAATCAAAATTTATCTAAGTCCGGGAAGTCAGAAATAGAGCAGGTGACAGGGTCTGATATCTTGGTCCGAATCTCTCCGGTAGTAAATTAGAGTTTGATGTAGATTTGAGGGAGTCTTAAGAATTGTCAGCATAATCTAATTCCAGAGTTTTGGCCTCTAGTGATGAAGGATTCAAAAGTCATTAGCATCTGAGTATCGGGTTAACAGTTTGACAGAGTAGACAGAAGAAGAACATGCCAACCTTGTAATTGATCTTGGTTCCAGATGTATGGAAGTTGTTGGTTGGACAAGTTGTGATGATCATTGATAGTAGATGACTTAATTTATGATTTGTGAGTGCACGTTTTGGTTCGTGTTACAAGTTGTACATGAATTTAGCTGACAGAGAAGAATCTTCAATAAATTTCTAAGTGTTCTTAAAGCTGACTAAAAAGTGCTTGAAGATCAGGATGCAGATATATATAGCTGATGGATTTGAATGATTTTGGTGTGTGTGTGTGTGTGATGCAACTATGGAATAAGTGTGAAAAGGGGAGAGATCTAAGGTTCGGATGTTAGTAGAACAATAAACAAGGTAGATTAAGGATGAAATGTATCAAGTCAATATTCTATGCTTAACCAGAACTGAACCCTTGCATTGGTAGATGTTATCAGTTAAAATTCATTGTAATATTCTTTTTGTAGGCAGTGAGCTTTCTTTTGAGCAGTGAGCCCAAATGCATATGCATTCTCCTTTTGTAATACTTTTAACAGAGTATCAATCCTTGTGGGTTAACCCCCACCGTGGTTTTTATCTTAACTAGGTTTCCACGTAAAAATCTTGTTGTCAATTGTGTTGCTGTGTTTTTGTTTGTATGTTTATAATTCTTTTTTTCGATGGTTAAATTGTTGATCTATTGTTAAATGATAAAAGGAAGATATAATTGCAGAAAGTATTGAAGTTTTGTGACAACTGATTCACCCCCCTCTTAGTTGTTTGCCCTAATTCCAACATTTATCTGGTTTTGCATATTGAAAGGCTTGTTAAGAGGTCAGTAATGATTGTTGGATATGATTTATTACATCTCCTATGGTTCGCATTATGAGCTATGATGTGACAGATGAATTGATCAAGTATGTTCTTAAGGAACAAGTCGACAGGCATGGTAGATCCTAATGCGGAGAAGTTATAGCATCTGGATAATTGGTCTAATTGGTTATATGATTGGGGTCAACCTATGTGAAGACATGTACATGTTTTCTTGAGTCTATATTCAAGATTGTACACAAGATCAAGCTGATAGAGTACAACTCTTTTTTTACATATTTCAGGTTTAGCTTGCTGACTTGATTAAGAGATAAATCTTGTCATGGATATATCGATGGATTTTAGTTTTGGAGGGGGGTGGGATGCAAAAGTGATGTCTATGAGTGTGCAACATGTGAAGTAAGAAGATTTTGTGAAAGTAATAAGAGTACAAGAAGAGAGATCTTATTCCAATGTAAAAGTAGAGCAGAGAAACAGA
Organism: Cunninghamia lanceolata; assembly: GCA_027924645.1. Taxonomy (NCBI): domain Eukaryota; kingdom Viridiplantae; phylum Streptophyta; class Pinopsida; order Cupressales; family Cupressaceae; genus Cunninghamia; species Cunninghamia lanceolata. The sequence goes on along the minus strand of BSBN01001682.1, from coordinate 519,910 downwards.
GAAGGTAGAAATGAAGAGTTATGAGATAGTATTTTCATGCTTCAATGGAACTTGTGCGGCTGATTATTTTTCCTTCCTTATTTTGATCATTATGCATTTCAGTTGATGACATTATCAGATTTTTAGAGACTATGGTTTCATTATGCAGATTTAATTATATCTCCTGATTTTGATTTGACATTGATTAGACATATGGTGATTGGATTTGATCATATTTTGATGCTATTTTGTGATCCGACATACGAGATATATTAGATGATGTTTTGTGATGTGATTTCTAGTTATTTATGTGTTGATGATTATTTGACATGTGATAGAAAAAATGCAGTTTAATTCAGATTTATGTATAGTTGATTGTTGTTGTATTGGATGGCTTGAATTTAATTCCAGTTGCTTCGGCTATGATTATTCATGATATGATTGACACTTGATCAAGATGTGTAGGTTTTACATTCTCAGGCCACGGAAAATTGGAGGTAGAATTCACACCTATGTTATTCCCTGTGAAACTAATCCATTCCCAAGAGGAATGAGGATCACGTTTGAAATTGAGTGTTGATTTAAGTACTTGTTTTAATTTTATCATTTTGGCCTAGTACCCCTTTGATTAATTAATTAATATTATGTGTTGTATAATTTTTATTGACTTATATCACTTGGTAATTGTTTTTATTTTTGAGGCCATTTAAAGTGGATTTATGACCCCCTTGGTAAACCTTAGTGTCCCAAAATCTACCCTAGGTGGTTACCCATGGGTCTAGGGTCAATTTTGACTAACTAAACCTTGGATTAACTCACTTTTGGTCACTCTAAACTATGGTTTAGTCAAAGTGACGAAATTTAAAATTAGACAAGGTGGGAGATGAGTCATGCTTTGGGAAAGACTCATCTCCCTTCCCAAAGTTTGGGAATCCCTTCCCTAGGAGGACTTGGGATGTCTCCAAGACTCCCAAGTGTGTGGGATCTTCATCCAAGACTCTCACACACATGTGAGAGCATCTTGGAGGGAGATGGCTCTCTTAGAGAATAAGAGGAGGCCATATGGCATCCCTTATCCTCTTGGAGGTTTGAATGGGAATACCACCTCACCACTTGTTCTCTCACACATGTGTGAGAGCACAAGTGGATAAGGTGAGGATTGAGATGGAATTGGAGGATGACACTTGTCACCCTCACACTTTCTCTCCCTTGCAAGTGGCATAGGAGGAGGAGGGAGAAGGTGACAAATGTCACCTTCTCATTCCTCAAGGCCAAAATTGATGGCCTATATTACCTCCTCTTGTTGAGGAGTGTGGGGTTCTTGCATTTTAGAGTTTCTTTCTTTTTTGAGCAATTTTTGGAGAAGTTAGAGGGATTTAGAGATTGGAAGGTTTGGAGAAGCTTGGAGCTCATCACCAAATGTGCTTCCATTATTAGGGCTTTAGAAGGTAAGCTCTATGTCTTATTCTTTACCCTTGTATATCTTTATTGTAATGAGTTTGTAAGTTTTTGGTTGTTTGTTGTTTCATTTTTGTGTGGGATAGGAGTATGTTGAGAGCACCTCCATTTGGAGGTAAGGCTCAACTTGTTTGGGGTAGGGGAAAGGAACCTCCTTGAGGTCAGTCCCATATTGTGTTATTTATGCCTTGAGGACTTCTTATTTGTTGTGGAGATTATTTGAATGGCAAGAGTACCATGGAAGTTTATTTGAGATATTTGAGGAGTTGTGTATATGGAGGTTTTGGCTTGAGGCCATGAGATTTGGTATTTTGGTGTGGCCTTTGAAGTAGAGGGGTCTATTCCCTACACCCATCAAACTCATTTCCATTAGTTGTGTTATGTATTTATCTTTGGGGTTGGTTGTTTGTGTTGATGTTGCTTTGGTGTTTGATGTGGTGTGTTGTACCATGTGAATCCCTACCTCCCTAGTTCGGGGGTGACCCACTTGCGGGTCTACAGTAGGGAGGAGGGCATTTCAAAGTGGCTAGGTTTTCCTCTTTGATGTGTTTTATTTGCAGGTGTATTTATGGAGAAATGGGGCTTGTTGAGAAGTCCATTTTTGTGTTACCATATTTTTTTGTTTGTGGCTGTTTGAGCCATGGCCTTGTGGTCCTATTGTATTTATTTTTTTCATGTTATTATGCTCTTGGGTTGGCTATAAAAAAAATGTTGTAATGTAAACAATCTTTTTATTTTATTGGAAAGTTGTTATTCTCTAAGTTGTGAGTTTATAGTTTGTGAAATGCATGTGAAATTATATATATTTTTCTGTCATTATTCTTTGTAAAAAATAAATACTTGTGAGTGTGTTAGATAAATTTTAGTGAATGCAAAGAAAGAAATAGAAGTTTGAAATTTGTCCTTTTGTTTCATGTCATACAAAGAAAGGGAGATAGAAATTTAAGTAAATTCTTTCTGTTAAGTTGATTGAAATTTTCTATTAATAGTTGCTGTTATGGAAATGGACTGTTAGAGATTTAAATGAAGTTGTAACTATCTTACCTTGTAGGTTGTATAAAAATAGAAAAAAAAATATATACATATATTCTATGTAGTTGAACTTTAGAAAAAAAAAAAAGAAGAAATGTTACTGGTTTAATTTATGTTGTGAATCTGAAAGTTAATATATTCTGTTAGTTAAACCATTGTTTGAGAAAATAAGTGCTTGGGTATATATGTATATTTATACATATATATAGGTATATATATATATATATATATATATACATATACTTGGTTGTTTTATTATTTTAAAAATATAGTTGTTATTCATTTCCTCTTTTATAATTTAATTGTGTATACATAGAGGTTAAATAGAAAGAGAAAAGAAACTTAAGTCTATAAATTTTCTGTATATATTAAAATACACACACACACATATAAGTATATATACATATGTGCATATATATAAAAATACATACAATAATGGAGAGTTACTTATACTGTGATGTTGAATATATATATATATATATACACATTTAACAATAGATAAATATTTAGTATGTAATAAACAAAATATCATAACAGAATATAGAATGGCGAACTGCTATTTTTTGTTGAAGTAAATGAAGATTTTTTTTTTTAAAGAAAAAAAAATGAATGGAGACTATGGGCGGTGGCGCCGCCCATAGCCGTTGCAATGTGGAGGGTGTGGGGTGGAGGCAACGCCTCCTCCCACACCCCCTAATCCTAAACCCCCTCAATGCCATTGAAACCCTTGGCTTCCCTCTCCATCGAACACCCTTTTTCCCTCCACTGTGTCTCCGGCCCCCGTCTACTACTCTCAGCGCTACCGTTCGGCCCTTCACACCTCTCAAACCCTGCAGACAGTGCCCCCCCTTGATTTGAAACCCTAACCTGCAACATGAAGAAAGCAAATAAAGAAAGAATGAGACAAGGAATTAGGGCAACAAAAATAAAGAGAAGACAATGGTAATGAAATACAAATTAGGGCTTTCCATTAGAAAAAAAAGAAACTTTAAATTGGAATTAGAGCTCCTCCATTTAGAAAACAATATTTTAATTGTGAGGAGAATGTGAAGAGGTAGTTTTTTTCTTATTTTCTAAATTATCCATTTTGCCCTTGTTCTTTTAACCTTTGAGTTTCATTTATTTGTCTTTATTTTAATTGGGAATTTGCATTTTGTTTTTATTACCTTGTGAATTTAAATTTATTTTGGGGGATTAATTTTTGCTAAGTTGGCAAGAGTATTCCCTTTGGATTTAATTTATTTCAGTTGGGATATTTATTTTTTTATTTTCTCCTGGCGTAATTTTATCATTTTAATTGTTTATCTATTTTACTATTATTTTATGGGAATGAGTGTCTTAATCTCTTCCCTTCTCTATTCTTCTGAGTTCGTTAATAAATGTAATGCCAAAATTATATTTATTAATGGATTCAAATTTGAAATCTATTCTAGTGTCATTTAATTATTTAATTATTTTATTTTGAGTTTTATTATTTTATTACGAGTCAATTTATTTAACCTTGGCAAGGCATTTATTTTGTTATTTTAAGTTTGTTCTTAAGTTAGAATTTGTATTCTTAAATTTTGTTTAAATTTCTTATTGCTATTTTATTTTTAAAATTTTTGAGTTGATTATTGAAGATGCGTTATGCTGTAGAATTTTTCCTAGACTTCTAGGGTTTTTATTTTTACGATATTTTATTCCATCATTCCACTTTAACCATGTGTCCATTATGCCATTTTTCTTAATCATTTTTCATTTCCATTTTGACCTGAGTTAGAGTTAGGATTTGAAGCTGGCAGAATCTTCTTCACCTAGGAGACTTAGGGTTTGGATTTTAAACCATTCTAACCCTAAAAGAGACACTTTTCATGTCGCATACCCCATAGATGACTATCATCACGTAGGGGACTGTGTGGGACAACGCACCTCCCAAAATTATGTTGACATGTTTACACCTTATGCGTATTACCACTAAGCACGTAGATGCATGCGAGGGGGTTCCTAGGGATAGGTAGAAAAGTTTTTCGTAATTCGTGTCATGAACACATGGCAAATGTGGACATGACATGTGTGTTGTGTGTCATGACCACATGAGAAATGCGGGCATGACAGAACTTTAACCATGCATGTGTAGATGAAATCTGAGCAATTCAACTTGGTAGTGTGTCATTCTTCCTTATTCCTTCTTTCTCTAGGCAGTGAGCCTTATGGATGTTGGAAACAAGGTAGACAACTGAGAGGGGGGGTGAATCAGTTATCTCAAATATCTTAACTTTCTTTTCTCCTTTAATAATTAGTGTGGCATCAAAACATATAAGCATACATAATCATGAGAGTAGAAATAAAATCAACACACATAACACAAGGATTTATACGTGGAAAACCCTATTAAGGAAAAAACCATGGGGTGACTAACCCAAGATTGTATTCTCTATTAAAAGAATAAGAAGTACAAAATGGTACTTGCCAATTAGGGCTCACTGCTTGAGCACACTGCTCACAAGAGGCACATTGCCTACACGAGACTCACTGTCTACAAAGTTTATAGAAGGTAACTAGGTGTTTGAACTGATGAGAGGCATCCACAAATGCTAAAGTTCAGTTCCGGTTAGGCTCAATATACTGATCTAATGCACTTCATTCTTTCTTTGCTCTAGTGCTGCTGCTTTGTCACATACCAGACTTGTATTGTTGCTTCCACACTTATCTCTACCTTTCTTCGCACCTTATTTCATCACATCTATACACACACACACCTTCATATTGGAAACCATCTAGTATATATATCCGCACCAAGGATTTCAACAACTTTCTAGTCGGCAACTAGAATACTCAAGATATTTACAAGATACTGATCTGTCGGCTGAATCCATACTTGATTTGTGATGTGTATCAAAAACATAGACATAGAAGTCATCAATCATGTCAGCCAACATTGTATGATCCCTCAAATAGCTTGATTGACATCAATTACTCATCCGGATTGAAGTTTGATACTCTGTCGGTCAGTTCTTCCTCAGTCTGCTCTAGCTGTCAGGAACCCAACACTCAGATGCTCATATCTTTTCCATATTTTATCAACGGAGGCTCAATCTTTAGAATCTAGTAGTCATGATACTCCTCTTGACTTGTCCAAGTCCACAACTTGCTGAGTTACACCATCTGAGAGATTCGTACCTGAATGTCAGACCTTGCTGCATGCTTTGTTCTTGTTCACCAGACCAAAACAATCTTCAATCTGACTTCTAGTATAGGCATACTATGTACTATGGATGTGTGGGATAGACTTTGTTGCCATCAATGAAAACACTCATGAAGCCACATAGTGTCTCTTGCCAACAATCTCCCCCTTTGGCATTGATGGCAACACTTAGCAAAAAATGACTGTCACAACAAACTCCCCCTTGGCTGATGCTTTGTCTTGTGCACTATTTTACCGGAGCTCCCCCTTAGCTAGATTCCACATTTTTCACTACTTCTCACTCCCCCTTTGACATCAATGGTAAAGGGTGGAATCCGCACACCAAAATTTGCAAACATTGACCTATACATAGCCGCATAAGTATGTATATACATGTTATACTTACATATACTTGAGTATATTTGCAAAAGTGGCCTTCAATTATACATACTTTGTGGCCCAACTCTGCTTCATCTTGTCCAAAATAGAGATGTGACCACTAAACAAAAATGCATATGCTTCTACTCTTCTTAAGTCTGCCAGATCACTGGTCTGGGCTATGGTCTGAGCATCTATTAAGGCCTCATGCATTGCCTCTAGCTTAGGGATGATTATCCCTCTGGGTTCACTCATTCTATTTATTATATTCTTCCTTTCTTTCTTCAACCTCTTTATTTCATTTATAATGACAATAGCCTGACATTCTTGACTCATTATGGATGTAGTGAGGGGATCAAAATTCTGAGATAAACTTGACAGTTTACCTTCTTGTTCTTCCACCTTCTTTTCAATATCCTTTGTCACTTTAGACCAAGATAGACAAAATTTGTACATGTCCCTACCATCCTTAAGAGCATTTTCAAGGCTCTTTATCCCAATATCTAGGGTCCTCCTATCATTAGTAATGAGTCCATGTACTTCAGTGAACCTTTTTCCCAAAAACTCTTTCCGAACCTTTTCTTCTGCCAATTTCTCTAAAGAATCAAAATGAGTGCTAATAGAGTTTACCATAGATTTCAAATTATCAGATGGAGAGGCCGAAGGATCTTTTTGAAAAGATGGCATGATCTTCTCTAGCATACCGGATGCAATCTCTAACAGCTCGCAGTCTTCCATGTGAGACTTTAGAAGCTTTTCTTTTGCTTTAGCTTGGGCAAAAGATGCTATTTTCATTGTCTGGACCGGAGAGAGGGAATCAAAATTTAGTGGTCCTTGGAATAGTTCCAATTCATCTATTTCCATCAGCTCTTTGTTCAAGAAATTCTTCAATGCCTCTGTAGTGTCTCTTGCCAGAGACTGAGCCTTCTTTTCTTTTGGAATTTCAGAGCTGTCATCAGAGATCTTCTCTGTTTGTTCTTCTTCTTTACCCTTTACCCCGTCTTCTTGACTCACTTCTTCCTCTTTTCTTCCTTCTCCTTTAGTTCCTGAATCTAGAATGTCTGCAGTGGGATCTGGAGGAGAGATGTTTTCATGAACTTCCTCTTCTGGAACAGAGGAATCCAAGTCCTTAGACTTCTCTTCATCTACCTCTTTTGACCCTTCTACATTTTTTTTCAGAAGATTCTTCATTTGATGCATTTAATCCTTCAACATCCATGGTAGAAGGATCTTCATCTATTTCCTCTATAATAGGCAGATTGAATCTTTTGAAGGCATTCTAGAGGATGTCTTCTGTTTCTCTTGCTACTTGATGAATTTCTCCAAGCATAAGTTTGTTCATTCTTTCTTTGCTCTGAAACTCATCATTGCAGTCCTTAAAGATCATGTTCATTTTCTTTGGAGTAATGGAAGGATAGAGTTGAATTGCAATCTGTTCTCAGATCTCTAAGTCCTTTGCCTTGGCATTTTCTTTTCTAAGTTCAAGTACCTTCTCTAGACTTTTGGGAATTAATGAAATGATTTCAATGAATGCTTTATTATAAATATTTAGGTACCTGACTGTAGCATCTTCCAAGATCCTCTTGTCAGTATCACTATATTCATCATAATATTATGTTACTAGTTGCAGATTCCCATCCACAGTGACTGCCTTGATGATATCATCAATAGAAAGAGTGGGCTTTTAAAAAAATTCTCCTGCCTTTTCTTCTTTGTTTTTACCAGCAGAGGATTCCCTGGATGTTTTCTTCTTCTTCTTCATTTTCTTAACTTCCTCATCAGACTCTATTTCTTCATCATCCTTTTGACTTATGTAAGACCTTGTGGCTTTTGTTTTCATTATCTTTTCTTCCTTTCCAGATGTCTTGGCTTCCGGTTTTGAGGCTCTTGAGCTTTTAGGGGTGGTAGGTGCAGAGCTCTTGGTGGATCTAGTCCGGGAGGAGGCTTGTACCATAACACTTCCTTTTTCTGCTTCTTGTTTCTCTTTCTCAGCTCTTTCTATTTTCTCTCTATTTGCATCAACTACCCCTTTTGATATGCCATATCTTTTGGCAATTTCCTCTACTTCCCTTCTAACTTTCTTTTTTATCTCCAGTTGTCTCAACTCAACATGTATCTTTACACTTAATTCTTGAAAGGTTCCAAACCTTTCTACCTCATGGTCCTTAGGCTGACTTAGCAAGTGTTGAATATGCAGCTCCAAGATTTTCTCATCGACCTCAAATCCCATTGGCATTATCCAAACTGTTCTGGGCTCAACTGCCTCCATTAGGCATTGATCAGTATCTACCATAAAACACACTGTATCCTTGTATTTTTCTACTATGGATTGAGGTATCCTTTCTCTGGCTTGCATCATACTTTGGAAGTTCTTAAAGTATCCCTAGAGTGCTGTGCTTTGAGCCTTGGCATCACCAAGTCCATACATATAGTCCCTAATCTGTATTGCAACGGGTTTGTCATTTTTCTAAACCCAACCACTTGATCTGGGTAGCTCATTTATGAAGTAGAAGAATAGACACAGTATTCAACAACCATACTTGAATGAGTTCTTATCCTTCTTGATCTTCTGCAAGTTTTCTAACAGTTGGTTTAAAAGAAGATCACATAGGTCATAATCTACATTTTCCCTTAACATCTGATATGCTGTATATATTGTAGTCCCAGACATAGAATTCTCCCTGCTAGAATGATAGATCTTATATCCAATTATCATAGAGGAAAATTTGACATCCAGATCTGTGATGTCTTCTATGGTCATTGCGCTCTTGTCAAACTTAGATCCGGTAACTTTAGTAACTATCTGGTTCTTGACAGATTTGAGTGCAGGGAACCCACCGGATGAGTGTAGTCCAGTTATTGCCCTAATGACATCTTTTGTTATCTTGAAGGGCTTCATTAACCACATGAAATTGTCATGTATTCTTCTAAGAACATACCGGATCCAATCATCTTCTGCAAAACAGGGAAAGTGGATGCAATGTCCAAAGTGCTTATCCCGGAGGGCCTTGTATTGAGGTTTCAGTTCAAAACTTTCATCTATTAATTGTTTATGGTAGATGTCCATCAACTTACATTCTCCAAATTCCTCAATATTGGTGTGGATGTAAACCCTAACATCTTCTACATGCAGTACCCCATGCAGAATGCTAGAAAAAGTGCTTAAGGGATCAACTTCTAGGGATTTGTAGGGGTGTTTCTTGAACTTTGGGTGCGGCCTATTAGTGATCTTAAAAACCATTGGAGTAGCCATTTTTGTAAAAGATTTAGAAAGAGATATTCAGAATGGAAGTACCTTTTTACACTTTTAGGGTTCAAAATAAGAGCTGCAACAAATCATTGGTTGAATTGGATTTTGTGGTTGATCTTTGAGAGAGTTGTAGAAAATTGATGTAGAGCCCTTCTTTTCTTCTTCTCAAATGCAAATGTGAAAATGATGAGTGAAATAACCCTTTTATTCTTTTGTAAACCCTAATCTCTTTTTGCAATAAATGCACAACTTAAGTTATCCGGTTGCCTTGTTTTGAGAGAGATCTTTTCGAATCACTGTGTTGCACTTAGAATCATTTTTAGTGATAATTGACAATGTATCTTCTTTTCTCCAATCATACCATGGATCTTTAGATCAAGATATCTCAATTTTGAATCATACTGGATCTGTCTGTGAAAATCCTACTTTACCAGATGGCTGTCAAACTAGATCAATCTTGGATGATTAAACTCTTGCAAAATTCCATGTGGATCTTTCATATTTTCACTGAGGATTATTTATATAATTTTCTGAGAACCCTTTAATCCACAACATTCCATGTGCCAAATTTAGGCACCAATTAACTGGCTGGGGGAATTTATTTTTCTTTGTGACTTCCCCTGAGCCAGAGCTCATCTGTTTAGTTTTTGGAAGGAATATCAGCACCAGATTTTGGTGCGGATCTATCCCCAACATTTTCTGTACTCTTCTTCACCCAAATCTTGCTCATCTCCCTTTGAACTTCATCCGCATTCACTTTGCCTTTTCCCTTGTCTTGATTTTGATTATGATGCATCAGACCCTTTTTATCCTGATTTTTACTTCTACAGAATTTGGCAATATGACCGGATCTATTGCAATTGTAACAAACAACATTTCTTTGCATATTAGACTGATATCCTCTTGATCTACATTGATTAGCCATATGTCCCATTCTATTGCATGCAAATCATCTACCATTGAATGAATTGTTTATTTGCATATTTCTGCATTCATGAGATTTGTGACCATACCTTTTGCAGTTGAAACATTGTCTGGAGAAGGATGGATTGGTTTGATTCATTCTCCTTCTGCAGTAAGTTACTTTATGACTAAAGTTGTTGCAATTGAAGCATTATCCATTGAATGATGGATATATTTGAGCATTTGGTTGCCTTACTGGAGGTCTTCTAGGCTTGTTTCTTTGATTTCCTGATCCAAAATTCTTCTAACCAGATCTAGAGCTTTCACCTTTCTCATATCCCAAGCCACACTTGTCATCTACCCTCTTTTGGCTTTTAAGAAGAACTTCAAGTTGAGCTGAGCTTATCTTGAATTTCTCTTTGTATTCATTTTCTGCTTGAAGATCTTGTTAAGAGTGTATATCTGATTCTCAAGTTGTTCTTCCTTATCTCTAGCTTCTTCAAGATCAAATTTAAGATGCCTGATTATTCTGTCCATTTTGTGGTAGTCCTCTATTTTCTCCTTGAGGGATTATTTTAGATTATCTTCATTTTTCCTTTTCTCTTCAATTTATTGGGTGAATCTCATAACCCCCGATTCCATCTCATGCCTTACCATAATGACCTCTTTTGATAGTTTCTCACATAGTTTATTTTTCTCATTCAGATCTTCATTAGTATCATTGGCTTCACTTTGCTAATTTTTGAAGTAGTTCCTTTCTCTTTTTCACAGAGTTACTCAGTTTTTCTTTTAGCTCATTTATGAAATCATCAGCTTGTTTGAGTTTTTCTCTCAAGTTATTAACTTCAGAGTGAGATTGCTCAAGATCATCTATTGCAGATTGAAGTTGTTCCTTTATACCATACATATCCATTGAGATTCCCAGATCTTCCTCAAGTTGTTAGGCTCTGTTTAGAGGAACTTAGCTCTGATACCAATTGTTAGAAACAAGGTAGATAATTGAGAGGGGGTGAATTAGTTATCTCAAATATCTTAACTTTCTTTTCTCCTTTAATAATTAGTGCAATATCAAAACATATAAGCATACATAATCATGAGAGTAGAAATAAAATCAACACACATAACACAAGGATTTTTACATGGAAAACCCTATTTAGGGAAAAACCACGGGGTGACTAACCCAAGATTGTATTCCCTATTAAAAAGAATTTAAGAAGTATAAAATGGCACTTGCCAATTAGGGCTCACTGCCCGAGCACACTGCTCACAAGAGGCACACTACCTATAAGAGACTTATTGTCTACAAAGTTTATAGAAGGTAACCAGGTGTTTGAACTGATGAGAGGCATCCACAAATGCTAAAGTTTAGTTCTAGTTAGGCTCAATATACTGATCTAATGCACTTCATTCTTCCTCTGCTCTAGTGCTACTACGTTGTCACATACCAGACTTGTATTGTTACTTCCACACCTATCTCTGCCTTTCTTCACACCTTATTTCATCACATCTACACACACACACACCTTCATATTGGAAACCATATGGTATATATATCCGTACCAAGGATTTCAACAACTTTCTAGTCGCCAACCAGAATACTCAAGATATTTATAAGATACTGATCTGTCAGTTGAATCCATACTTGATTTGTGATGCATATCAAAAACATAGACATAGAAGTCATAAATCATGTTGGACAACATTGTATGATCCCTCAAATAGCTTGATCAACATCAATTACTCAGCCGGATTGAAGTCTAATACTCTGCCGGTTAGTTCTTCCTCAGTCTACTCTGCCTGTCAGGAAGCAAACACTTAGATGCTCATATGTTTTCCATGTTTTTTCACCAGAGGATCAATCTCTAGAATCTAGTAGTCATGATACTCCTCTTGACTTGTCTAACTCTACAACTTGCTGAGTTACACCATCTGAGAGATCCAGACCTAAATGTTAGACCTTGTTGCATGCTCTATTCTTGTTCATTGGACCAAAACAATCTTTAATCTAACTTCTGGTATAGGCATACTATGTGTTACGGATGTGTGGGATAGACTTTGTTGCCATCAATGACAACACTCATGAAGCCACACAGTGTCTCTTGACAACAATGGAGTGATCATTTCTTTGGGTAGTGAGCCTTCTTGTAATTCGACATTGTGCTAATATAATATATTGTGAGCTAACACTCACCATGGTTTTTCCCCTTTTGGGTTTTCCACGCAAAAAATCTTGGTGTTCATGTGTTATTTATTTATGGTTGTTGTTCCTATGCTTATTCTGCTTTCATGTTATTAATTTTGGAAATTGGATTAATAAACTTGTTAAGAAGTGGTTTTGTGGAATATTGATTCACCCCCCTCTCAGTATTCCTTGCTATCAACAATTGGTATCAGAGAAAGGTTCCTTGGAAGAAGCTTAATAGCTTGAGGAAGATCTGAGAGAATTCACTCATGGCTTCCAGAAGATTTGGAAATTTCTCAAACAATGTTGAACTGCAAGCAACTCTTATTGATCTTGAAAAGTCTGAAGCAAAAATTAGGGATCTAAAGGATAACATACAAGAAGCTGATGAGTGTATCTTAAAGTTAAAAGAACAAATCAAGAAATTCAAAGAGGTTAGTGATCAAGTGATATCAGTGAATGAAACCTTGAATGATTTGGAAGTGGAAATTATAGAAAGAATAAAAGCAGAAGAAAATTTGAATCCAATGGTAAAAATCAAGTTAGAAGATTGTGTCAAACTTGACAGAGAAATTGTGAGCCTGAAATTAGACTTGGAAAAAGCCAAGATCTATGAAGAAAAGTTTGAGATAAGCTTTGCAAAGATTGATGAGATGATTGCTAGTCAAAAGAGTTCAGATGATAAGCAAGGCTTGGGATTTGAGAAAGGAGAAAGTTCAAAATCTGGTCAAGCAAATATTGAGTTAAAACAAAATAGAGGGAATCAGTTTAGAAATCAAAGAAGAAGACTTAGAAGACCTCTAATTAGACAACCAAATGCTCAAAGGTATCCATCATTCAATGGCCACTATTTTAATTGCAATAAGTTTGGTCATAAAGCTACTCAATGTAGAAGTAGAGTAAATCAGAATGTTCCATCATTTTCTAGTCAATGTTTGAATTGCAAGAAAATTGGTCATAAATCAAATGAATGCAGAAATTTGGTTAGAAATGGCTTTTACTATGCAAGGAATAGTCAATCATTTAATGGAAAGTGTTTTGCATGCAATAGATTTGGACATATGACTAATCAATGTAGATCAAATCCAATCAATAGAAGGAATCAAAGACAAAATAATGTGGTGTGATACAATTGCAACAAGTATGGACATATTGCAAGAGTTTATAGAAGCAAGAATGTGAAAAGAAACTACCATGGTCAAAACAAGAAAATAGAGCAAAGGAATGACAAAGGAAAAGAAAAGGTTGATCTAGTTGAAACCAAGAAAGAAATGGGTAAGATTTGGATCAAGAAAGATGTGATGGAAGTCAAGGATGAATCCGCACTAGCATCTGGTGCAAAAACTTCCTCTAGGAAGTAAATTGGGAGCTCTGGCTTAGGGGGAGCAGTGTTGAAATCCAAACCCCCCAGCAAGATAGCTAGTGCTGGAGTCTGACACAAAGATATGTGGTGGAATTTGATAATGAAAGATCTTATGGAAGAAAATTTGAAAGAAAATGAGTTAGTGCGGCACATTGAGGAGAAATTTTGATCGATTGTATCTATCAGAGAAAAGTTAGGCAACTTTTGAGAATGAGTATTTATGACGATTAGGACAAGTGTGGAGGATAAAATGGAAACTCATTTGACTTCTAGCTCACTTTGCATTTGAGCCACCAGATATCCAAGAGAGATTGAAGAAAGATTTCAAACAACAACAAAAATTTAAAGAACTTAGAGAGATTCAGGTGAAAAAACCCTAATTCGGCATAACAAGGTATTTATCATTGGAACTTTATTGTGAAACTATTAAATATTTGCAATGGCTACCCCACAAGTTGTTGATACCACTGAGCAACCATGACCTAAATTCAAGAAACACCTATTTAAATCAATCAAAGTCAATTAGATGGGTGCATTTTCAGATGTTCCACATGGAGTTTTGCATGCAGAAGATGTTAGGGCTTATATTCATGTTGCCCTAGAAGAACATGGAAAAAGAAAACTCATAGATTTATTTCTAAATCACTTGTGCAGCGACAATTACAATTTGAAAAATGAATACAAGGCATTAGAAACAAAGAAATTCATCCAGTACATTGATTTTCCAACATTAGTTGAAAATGAATGGATTTGGTATGTATTGAGTAGGGTTCATGATGAATTCATGTGGCTCAAGAGACCTTTCAAGATCACAAAATATGCTATAAGGGCAATAAATGGATTATGCTCAACCGGATCGGTACAACTATTGAAAGCCGTGAAAATGATAAAGTAATGGTGGCTACTAGAGCAAAGTTTGACAAAAGGGCACTAACAATCAATGACATTGAAGACCATGCAGTAAGATTTGCATCCATGGTTATTGGATACAATGTTTATTTCTCAAACTAGGAAAATTCAATTTCCTATACATCGATCTACACAGCATTTGAGATGGTTAAAGAAGATGCAAAGTATGATCTTTGTGAACTACTCCAATAACAACTGATGGAAAATTTAAGGAAGACCAAAGAACAAAAATATCCATTCAAATATGGTACGTTGATCATCTGCTTATTCTTCTACTTAATGCAAGAGTTGCCTAGTATGAAAAATCTATTCTAGATAAATGATAAATCTGTTGCAGTTAAAATTAAAAATCATCTAAATAACATAGGTAGTATTGATGCTCAAATTTCAGCCCTATGGGGCTATTTCAAAAAATTCCAAAGGTCAATGCAAGCCAGGGAAAGAATTCCCAGAGCAGTAGTTGAAAAATACAAGGACACTATCTATTTTATTGTGACAAAAGATCAATGCTTGATGGAGGTTGTTGAGCCTAGAACCATATGGGTTATGCCAATGGGATATGAAGTAGATGGAGGGATATTAGAGAATTATGTCGAACATATGTTAAGAGGCCTAGAGATCCCAATAAAGAAAGATTTGGGACTTATGAGGAACTAACCGTAAAATGCATGTTGAAACGAGAAAACCTAAAATATCAAGAAAGGCTAGAAAGATGGTGGAGGATTATACCATAAGACAAGGCTTCACAAAAAAACAAGTGATAGAGGCAGGGAAAGAATCACAAGCAGAAAATGATGCAAAAGAAAAGAGAAAAGGTGAACTAGTTGGTGCTCCGAAAGAACTCAAGGGAAAACCAGAGAAACTAAAGACATCAAGAAGGAGAACCAGAGGATCTACCTCTAAAGAAGCTACATCTATTTCCTTCGGTCCCACACCATCTGCAAGCATGGTAACTCCTATAACTAGTCACAAAAGAAATAAGACCAAGGCTAAGAGAAATCATGCAAGCATTGTAGTTGATGAAGAAGAAACAAAATCAAATGAAGAGGTAAAGAAGATGAAAATTGAGGCTACAAAAGTCTCCGAAACCACTGAAAACAAACCCTCCAGTAAGGGTAAATCTAAGAAAAGACAAAAGCAAGATGTGCCTCAAACTGAGGAAGTAACTATAATCCTTGAATATGTTCTCAAAGCCATAACAGTGGATGACAATTTGAAACCCATTACACAATTGTATGATGAATACAATGATTCAGATAAGGGAATAATTGAGACTGCTATTTTAGAATACCTAAACATCTACAACAAGACCCTAATTGAGATAATAACTAATCTTCCACACATCTTGGCAAGTATAATGTCTGTTAGAAAAGAGGTTACAATGTCAAAAGATGTTGAACTCAGAGAACACACTTTGATAAAACTATGTCCAGAGATTTCACTAGAAGAAAAATCAAACATCTCCAAAGCACTCAGCAAGGAGTTCGGGATAAAGAGAAGAGTGAATATTGTCATGTCAGATGACATTGAGAAAGTAATGAAGGAGACATAGGAAATCATTCTAAGAGTATTGAAGGAACATCATCTTCCAACCATTTATGGTAAATAAGAAACTGATATTGGAGATAATACATCTATTCTAGAAGACAACACACATCAAGGTTTAGAACAAACTAATACTATTCCTTGGCAGATGGAAGAACAAGAGGAAAAGAAAAGTCCTGAGAAAACTAAGGAAAGGCCTGTACCGGAGCAAAACATTAATCAACAAGAAAACATAGATATGGATCCTCTGGAACAAAGTCAAGAAGAAGTATCTGGCAGAGCAAGAGACAATGCAAATGTCTCAGTTGATTCTAGGAGACAACAAGATCTAGATGAGTCTGAACTTCTTTAGGGACCAATTAATTTGGCCTCATTGTCATTGGTGCAGAAATTCAAACTATGATCAATTGTTCAAGCCAAGGTACATGAAGAGATTCTAAAATCACATATCCAAGATAGTGAATTGATTAGTGATGCATCCAACATTCTAGAGAGGATGATGCCAACATTCCAAAAGGATACAGTTTCATTATCCTTAGTTGATCAACTCAAGGGGCTATTAAACTCTGTAAGTACACTTTTTGAATCTTTTGCAAAAACAAAAGTTAGAAAAGGGTTTGATGAGAAAAGACTGGTTAAATTGAAAACCATGTTTGGGAATGACAGAGCTCTATTAGAAAATAAAATAAAAGGCATTTAGCATGCCATTGAAGAAGCCTAACATTTCTAGGACATATAATCTGACAGTTGTAAATCACCAAAGAGGCACAAGTTGTAAGAAAGTGAGTCAGTATGCACCCGCAGATGAAAACCTATAAATGCAGTTTAGGTATGATAACTCATAGCTACTTGATGATGATACATTCCAGTATTTAGGTCATGAGTTCCTCCAGAAGTCATTTGGAGAAAATATCTAAGTCTAGATGAATAGAGGTAAGACATGGACTGTGTATAGTGCAAAGTAAAATGGTCCGCATTCCTCCACAAGTGCATATTTTGTTTTGTGGTTCTAAGGCAACTAAGAGACATGTCATGACTATGTAAATTCAGGATTATAGCCTTTGGAGTTTAATAGATCACATTCTACAAGCTTCCCAATATCAGTTTCTAGTTTGACAATATTTCTCTGTGACAGTGCAACAATTCCAAGATCTGCATTTTGATGTATATAGGTTTATCTGGTTCCTTGGATTGAAAGGCTTGTTAAGAGGTTAGTAATGATTGTTGTATATGATTTATTAAGTCTGATGTGGTCCGTAATATGAGCTATCATGATGTGATAGATGAATTGATTAAGTATGTCCTTAAGGAACAAGCTGACAGGCATGGTAGATCGTAATGCAGAGAAGTTATAGCATCTAGATAATTGATCTAAGTGGTTATATGATTGGGGTTGACCTATGTGAAGACTTGTATAGATTTGTTTGAGTATGCATTGGAGATTGTACACAAGATCAAGCCGACATAGTACAACTCTTTGTTTACATATTTCAAGTTTAGCTCGCCGACTTGATTAAGAGATAAATCTTGTCACAGATATATATATCCGATGGATTTTAGTTTTGGAGGGGGATGGGATGAACATATGATGTGTATGAGTGTGTGACATGTGAAGTAAGAAGATTTTGTGAAATTAATAAGAGTAGAAGAAGAGAGATCTTATTCCCATGTAAAAGCAGAGTAGAGAAATAGAGTAGGTAGAAATGAATAATTATGAGACAATATTTCTATGCTTCAATGGAATTGTAACCATGCATCTGTAGATGCAATCTGAGTAGTTCAACCTGGTAGTGAGCCATTCTTCCTTATTCCTTCTTTCTCTTGGTAGTGAAGCTTATGTAGTGAGTATTTGTTTTGGGCAGTGAGCCCTAAGGCAATGAGCCTTCTTGTAATTTGATATTGTGCTAATATAATATATTGTGAGCTAACACTCACTGTGGTTTTTCCCTTTTTGGGTTTTCAATGTAAAAAATCCTAGTGTTCATGTGTTATGTCTTTTTGTTTGATGTTCCTATGCTTATTTTTCTTTCATGTTATTAATTTTTGAAACTGGATTAATAAACTTGTTAAGAAGTGGTTTTGTGGAAAACTAATTCACCCCCCCTCTCAGTATTCCTTGCTATCAACAATAAGAGTATGGTCAAGGCAAACTAATCTGAAAGAAGAGTAAATAACCTAAGTATGGATCATTTTTGGGTTTCAATATGATGCGGAGGAAAAAAATCATATCCTAGCATGACTTCTGTATATACATATATATTTCATCAATTATGAGTACCACACTCAAGTGTGAAGAGTTGAAAAGTGCCTAAGGCATTCACAATGCACTCTCTAAAGGTAGTGTCAACTTGAATTGGTCAACATAGTATACATTGATGTCAACATATCAAATGGAAATGTAAAGACAAACTTGTACAAATAAGGAATTAGTATGGTCAAGGCAAACCAATCCGAGAGAAGAGTAAATAACCGAAGTATGGATTAGTTTTGGGTTTCTATATGATGCGGAGGAAAAAAACATATCCTAGCATGAATTCTATATATACATATATATCTCATCAATTATGAGTACCACGCTCAAGGGTGAAGATTTGAAAAGTGCCTAAGGCATTCACAATGCACTCTCTAAAGGTAGTGTCAACTTGAATTTGTCCACATATCTCTGCAAATAAAGATTTCGCTATGCAGTTCTAATGGTAACTCTTAAAATGAATCAACATGACATATCTGAGGTTTTTGTTGTTATATGGAGCCTAATCAGACTTGGAGGTTAAATTTTTGCCACTTTTATCAGTGCAGTTTCCCCCCATATTATTTAATGGGGGTTTGGGGGCAGCGCCCCCAAGACAGGGTCAAGGGGCAGCACCCCTTGCGGGGTCTAAGGGCAGCGTCCCTGACATGCTCCCTGTCATGATACAAGGCGAGGCTTGGGGGTAGCACCCTTGAAACCTCAAATTATTTTTATTATTTTAGAAAGGCATCAAGAGTTATTTTTCTATTGGCTGACATAAAAAACCCCTATTTTGTAACTGACATAAGTCTTGATAAAAATGGGTAAGGGTTAGCATTTTTGTTGATATTGTATTGTAGCATTTGCAGCAGTATTGAGTTGCAAGGATTGCTGGTTGTAATCGGTTTGATTTGCTAGATAATAATATTGGAATCTCTATTGGTGGATGTTGCCTGAGTTTGGGTGAACCACGTTAAAATTGTCTCTTGCTGTTATTATTTCTGTGTATTTTTCATTCTTCTATTTAATCTTTATTTGCATTTAACTGACATCTTCTACATGTAATTCCTAACAAGTTGAATCAAAGTAGGTTGTGTTCAATTATCGTATGCAGGAAGGTCTCACAATTGAGTGGGAGTCTCATGGTTGAGTGGGAACAATGGCGGACGAGGGTAAATTGAAGGTAGATAAATTGAATGGGTAGAACTATTAGTTATGAAAGATGCAGATGGAGGATTATCTCTATCAGAAGGATTTATGGAGGCCATTGGAAGGAATAGCCAAGAAACTAGAAACAAAGAATGATAAGGATTGAAATCTTCTAGACAGAAAGGCATTGGGAACCATTCAGTTGTGCCTGGCACCATTTGTGGCATTCAATATAATAGAAGAGAAGACAACAGATGAACTAGTGAAAGCTTTGGCTAAATTGTATGAAAAACCCTCAGCCTCAAATAAGGTATTTCTCATGAAGCATTTGTTTAATTTGAAAATGATTGAAGGTGGATCTGTGACAGATCATTTATATGAGTTTAATATGATTACTAGTCAATTAATTTTTATAAAAGTGAAATTTGATGAAGAGGTGAGGGCTCTCTTCATTTTATGTTCTTTGCTAGAAAGCTGGAATAGCTTGGTAATGGTTGTAAGTACCTCTGTCTCTGGTTCAAATACTTTGAAATTTGATGATGTTGTTGGTATTATCCTTAGCGAGGAAACGCAATGAAAAATCTTAGGAGGGTCCACATCAGGTAGTGTTTTGAATGCAGAAACTAGGGGCAGATCAAAGGAGAGAGGAAAAGGTTCTAGAGGTCATGGGAAGTCATGAGGAAAATGAAAGGACAAGAGGTCCCAATCTAGAGGATAGAAGGATTGCTAGTAGTGTGGTAAACTAGGTCATTTGAAGAAACATTGCTGGTCTCAGAAGAATAAAGGAGACAAACAAGAAGACAAGAAGGAGGCAAATGTGGTAAGTAATAAATCTGAAGATGATGCTTTGATTCTTTCCCTAGATAATGCTGATGATTCATGGGTTTTAGATTCACGAGCCTCATTTCATGCTACACCCCATAGAAGTTATTTTCTTGATTATGTCCAAGGGGATTTTGGGCTGGTTTATTTGGGAGATAATGAACCTTGTCAGAATGTTGGAAAGGGAAGAATCAAGATTAAGTTGCAAAATGGGAAGCATTGCCTACTACAAGAGGTAATGCACATTCCAAGGATGACTAGGAATTTAATTTCAGAAGGGGAGCTAGTTGATAAAGGTTGTGTAGAGTTAAAACTCTACATTTTGTTGCATCAATTCTCAGTGGCAAGATACTTATATATTATCATCATAGTCGTCTATTTTTTTTTGCAAATTGTAGCCTGATGCAAGTCATAGCCCGCATGGAATTGCCAAGTGTCACACAACAGGATTATGAAGAAACAAGGTTTCGTGAAGATGTGGAACACACCACATGTCGTGGTAATTGAAAGAGCTTGGCACAATGTCTAGTTGCAATAAAAAGTGCCAAGTGTCTCCTTCTAAGTTTGTAAGTTTTGTATAGCTGAGGAATGTGCCACATGTTTGTGTCACGTTCCTTTCCCTTTTCATTTCATAAAGTTTCTAAGTTGCGGGAAGTGCACCACTTGTCATGATGGCAGGAAGGTGGGAACTTTTAATAAAGCATCTCAAATGTATGTAGAGTTTTCCATGTGTCTCTTTGGCGGTAAAGCAGAGCCCTCCGCATGTCCCTCTTTCTGCAGTATATTAAGGTGTCGAAGTAAATATGGTGGGCCCATGATACTAATAGTTATTTTGTAAGTTGCAATGGAATGTACTAAGTGTAACGACCGTGGGCATTTGAAGAAAATAAACAAAGTGCTTAGAAGAAGCACCAGCCTGCCACGTGTCCCAGTTTGAAGCTAGCGGATGTTGCCATTTATCTTAAGTATCAATTAAGGTAAAGAGAAGCTGAAGGCGCCAAGTGTCAATACGACGTGCATCTAAAAGATATTAAAGGAGCCAAACCCAATGAGCATGAATGTGCCACGTAGCAACTTTTGAACCATTTGGAAGATGACAGAAGAGGCCATCTATCCCAACAGAACTAGTAGTTGTAAGCCATATGTTTAGTGCCAGTCAACTAATCAGAACACAAGGATAATATAGAGGTAGATTCAGTAGGATTTCCTGCACATAGCTAGTCCCAGTTTATTTTTGCAGATGGTTAAAGATCCTAATGGCCATCAATGTCTCGAGCCTCTCTTGCTTCTATAAATATGAGGATTTTGTAATTGATAAAAGATATGTAGAGATTTAGAGATAGAAGAATATACAGGAGAATAGATTTTTTGTAGTGTGACTGGAATATATCATTTTGCCTCTGTAGTTGTTTCAGAAAGAAAAGTATCATATATTTGTGCATGTTCTATGCCTTATGTATGTTGTTGAATCAATTAATGAAGAGCCTCTGTTCTGTGCTTGTTTATGATATTTTATGTGTCTTTGTTGCAAATTCTCTAAGTTTATCCTCTAAGTTTAAATCTGTTCATCAACTATTGTATTAACCATGCTCATTGCTCCTTAATATAGTAGAAAACATAAAAGATTTAGTCACTGTGTTGATTGTTGAAACAAATATAAGTCTGGTACATCACCTTAGAAGTTAGTTTTTATTGTATCTGTATTCTTGTTTCTCTTTCCCTTTTCCCAAAACCCCATTGCAGTAGAAGAGTCAGCTTCTATAAAATTTGGAGGTCATTCCAAGAGTCATCCCACGTTCTCAGAATCTCCCATGTTGGTGCTGAAACTCACGCAATTTAATACATCAATAGTTTTTGGCATGCCCAGTGGGACCTTTTTCTAGATTTTTGATCAGAATCATATGAGCTAGAGATCAAGAAGGAGTCAAAGCTATTGACCAACCATGAGAGCCCAATTAGTTGCTAATCCATGAATCTCATTGCCACCTTTATTAGCCACTCCAAGAAGAAGAGTAAATCAAGCATCCAGAGTACCAGGAATAGCTATGGCAGCACCTACAACTTCTAATCTGCCATGGAATTTTTCAAATTGGAACAACAACAACCCCCTTGTTCTCCCAACGTCGTTGGATTCCTGGGATCCAATTCTTACTAATGCTTTGAAGGCATTGCCCAAGTTTAGTGGAGAAGAGTCCAAGACTCTAGGAGAAAACCTCCAAGATGTGTTAGATGTGTGCACTGTGCATGTCATCATAGAAAAAAATGTTGCTATCAGGTTGTTGGTTGCTTCTTTCAAGGGAAAAGCTCTAGATTGGTACATGTCCTTGGCCTCAAATTTAATATGATGTACTTGGGATCAGCTCGAAGATGCTTTCTTTGCAAGATTCAGTGAGAAGGGTGATGGATCATCTCTATTACAATAACTAATCATCATAAAGGGAGCACCCCAAGAAGCCATAACGGATTTCAAAAATAGGTTTCAAAAGACTTGGCATAGAATCCCTACCACAACTAGGCCATCAGTAGGTATGACAATTATATTTTATCTTAAGGCTTTCAATTCTGATATTTCAGTGATGATTCAATCCTTAGGAGGACAGACCCTACCAGAAGCATATGAATTAGCTGTAAGAGCCAAAAATAGCCTAATAGATGCTGAAAAACTACCTCCAAGGCCTCCCATGACTAGGTTCCTAGAGATTTATATTCCCCTTTGACAAGAAGCTCCTAATATTCCATCAATCCCTATGTTTATGTACACTTTTCCAACACCTCAACAACCCACTACATCAACACCTCCTGCTCCTCCATATGAAATGGATGATGTCAAGAATATTCTTAGGACCTTTTCAAATGAAATTATTAATCTCAAGAGATAGAAGACTGCTTATCCAAAACCTCCTTACCAGGGATTCCAAGGTAATAGGCCTCCATACCAGTCAAACCAATACCAAGGGGCACATAGACTAAATAATCCTCAACCTTCAAATCAGCTAGTCCCAGTACCCACACCATTACAAGTTGTCCCAACTAACCTAGGTAGAGAAATGGTCCTTGGACAAAATAACATAGCAGAAGAGTCCAATGCTTGGTGTTTCCCTTGCAACAATTCCCATAAGCCCAGAGATTGTCCTAGAGGCAATTTACAATAGAAGATAGCAGAGTAAAGAAGAATGGAGGGTCAAGATGTTGTGTCTAATGCTCTTCTATATTAGTCACCTGGTGTTTAGAATGCAGTAAGGGTGACCCAAATGCAAGGAATGTTTATTGAACAAGAAGAAGAAATTGCCCCAGAGCATGCCCTATTTTCATGGATTGAAGAAAAAGACTCGATGTGTGTAAATGAAGCATCTACCTGCAAGAAGCTTTTGGTATAGTCTGACTACTTCACTAGGTCAAAGAGAAGAATTGTTGAACAACCTGAAGTCGTCAATAATGAAGCAACTAGAGTCCCTTCATTCCAAGTTCAATATAACCCCACTTCAATACAAGAGGTACCTATGGAAACTCAAAATCAAGGAGTCTCCAACCATGGGATGGAAAGAGAAAGATATCCCTACTATCCTAAAATGCAGACATTGGGACCTATAAACGTGGTAGAACAAATGAATAAAACCTCTACAAATGTGTTGATATTGGATATGTTGGCTATCCCTAAACAAAAGTCATTGTTACAAGAAGTAGTCTCAGATAGATTCCAAAGTTGTTAACCCAAAAGAAGGAGGCATAGACAAGGGAAAGGCTCAAAACAAAGATGCTCCACCTCAGCAGACAACCGCTCTAGTAAATGCCACACCAGAGGTAAGTAAGTCTAAGCCAAACCCATTTTATTTAACCCTAATAGTGGGAAAGAAATTGTTACATAAATCCATGATAGACTCAGGATCTAGTACCACAGTCATGCCTAGATAGGTAGCTAACACTTTAAAAATAGAGTATGAACCATTAGCTAAAGGGGTTATGCAATTAGATGGGAAGTTTGTCCAAACCATAGGAATAATCAAACAACTCCCATTACAGCTGTATACTTGTCCAAATATAACTATCTTGTAAGATGTTGTGATCATTGACATTCCCCCTATCTTTGGACTATGCCTATCTAGAGATTTTAATGCTAAAATAGGAGGGTATATGTCACTAGATTGGTCACACTTGATATTAAGAACTAAATATGGAACAAAGATGAAGGTGCTATCAGAACCCTTATCTAAAGAACATATCACTGAAAAAACATCACCAAAATTTGAAGCATCTCATGGTATGATGAATAGAGAGGATAGAGTTTTTATTGAAGATATAGGGGAATGGACTGAATATGATCAAAAGGAGGAAGAGAATAATCAATTGATGTCTATGATGCAGAGTGAACCTTATGGTAACTATGATTCTACTGGTTTAGGAACATATGTAATCTTTGAGGAAGATAAGAAATACCAAAGATAATGAGTCAAGAGATAGCTAAAATGGAAGATTCTAAAATATGGACCTTAAACTTTGATGGAGCCAGGAGCAAGAATGGTGTAGGAGCAGGTATCTATCTCACCTCGCCAAAGAGAGAAAAAATTCTCAGAGCCATACGCTTCTAGTTTGCTTGCACAAATAATGATGTTGAATATGAATCTTTGGTACATGGTCTTATGTTAGCCAAGAAGAAAGGAATAAAGAATCTAAAAGTTAGAGGTGATTTAGAGCTAGTTACAAGACAAATTAGAGAGAAGGCTGTGGCAAAGAATGTGAGAATGAGGTCATATCACCACAGGATTTGAGACCTAATTGATGGCTTTGATGCTTTTAATATAGAAGTTGTACCTAGAGCTTAGAATACTGAAGCAGATAGGATGGCACAAATTGGCTCTCAGTTTAACCCAATAAGTGATTTGCTTATCAATAATGAGGTAGTAAAGGTCATTATTAGACCAGTGATTTCTGACAATGTTCAAAACTAGCAAGTTTTTGACAACGACCTTCAAGTACTTCTATTTTTATAGTAGTCTAGAGAATTTGCTGACCAGTTGCAGCCTAAGATTTAGGAAGCATATGGTGACCAGATCATTCAGTTGAAATATAATAATCTTCCAAGGGGGTTAATAACATTAGAGAACCTATTTGACCCAGATGATGCAAGTATAGATAAGAGGAAGTTCACGATAATTAAAGATGATTATTTTGAAATTCAGGTTAACGAAGGAAGGAAGTTGAAAGTAGGTAATGCCACCACTCAGGAGGAAAAAGATAAGTTGATTTCTTTATGCAACCAATATGATAGGGTGATTTCATGGACCTATGATGATCTCTATAGTTATAATAGGAAGATTATCCAACATACTATAGAGCTTACTGAAGGATCAAAGCTTGTCTGCCAGAAATAGAGACTAGTAAATCCTAGAATTGAACTTTTAATGGTGGATGAGTTACAAAAGCTTATTAAGTCTAAGATTATTTTCCCAATAAAGCATTCAACCTGGGTATCTAATTGGTTCCAGTAAGAAAGAAAAATGGAGATATTAGTCTCTGTGTGGACTTTAGAGACTTGAATAAAGCTTCGTTAAAGGATCATTATCCTCTGCCATCCATGGAGTAGATCTTACAAACAATGGCTAGATCAGAAAGATTTTCTTTGCTTGATTGTTTTTCAGGATACAATCAAATTTGGTTGGCAGATGAAGACCAACACAAAATAGTGTTCACAACCAAATGGGGAACCTTTGCATATGCCAAGATGCCCTTTGGTCTCTCAAATGCTAGTGCCACTTTCAGTGCACTATGGATATAGTGTTTAAGGGACTCATAAATAAGATCATTTTGATTTATTTAGATGATCTCACTATATTTACAAAAAATGTCAAAGACCACTTTGAGCATTTAGAAGCTATCTTTTAGAGGTGCCAAGAATTTAGGATTTCTTTAAATCCTAAGAAGTGCATTTTTTGAGTATCTCAAGGGAAACTTTTAGGGCATATTGTTTCAAAAGATTGAATCTCTATTGACCCAGAGAGAGTTGAGGCCATACTGGACTTATCCTTACTAGTCAATAAAAAGGTAGTTCATTCTTTCCTGGGGAAGATTAATTTTGTCAGTAGATTCATATCTAATTTTGCAGGACTAGTCAGGCCTATTACTCTGATGTTGAAGAAGGAATTAGCCTTTAAGTGGAAAACTAAAGGGAGACAGGCTTTTGAAGAAATTAAAAAGGCTATCTCTACTGCCCCAGTACTATGGAATCCCAATTTCTCTAGACACTTCATAATGTATGTTTATGGAGGTGAGCATAGTATTGCAGCTATCCTAACTCAGAAAGATGACAAAGAAGAAGGAGAACATCATGTTGCATTCTTCTCCATGACATTAAGAGAGTACGAATCTAGGTACAATTTTGTTGAAAAGAAAGCTTATACCATAGTTAAAGCACTTAATAAGTTTAGACACTTGGTAACAGGAAACAAAATCTTGATATTAGTAGCTCATTCAAGTGTTAGAGAATACATTATGGAAGGAGAAATTATAGAAAAAAGAGCTAACTGGATAACCAAGATCTTTGAATATGATGTAGAAGTAAGGCCTACTAAATTGGTTAGAGGAAGAGGACTCTGCCAATATATTGTTCAAGACACAGAAGCATCAATGTCAAAAGAAACAGAGGATGAAATTGTGTTAAAACTCCAAGAACCTGATCAAGACTCTAGGGTTAATGATAGGATATAGTTCATGAAGACTGGTATCTTCCCTAGTATGCTTTGCCTTGATAAAAGAATGTACTATAAACAAAAAGGAATTTATTTTGTGTTAATTGATCACATTTTGTTTAAAAGAAATTTTGATGGGATCCTAGTAAGATGTGTTGAAAATGATGAAGCTCAAAATATATTACTTGAATTCCATCATGGAACCTTAGGAGGACACTTCTTGGCAAAAACTACTACCATCAAGATTATGTAGGCTAGTTATTACTGGTCCACACTGTTTACAGATTGTCATCAAATGGTCAAGAAGTGCCAGGCTTGTCAATTCTATGTTGGAAAGAGAAGGAATGTAGATTTACATCTGAGTCCCATAATTCTAGATGAACCCTTTGTATAGTGGGGTTTAGATTTCATAGGAATGATCAATCCAGTCTCAAGTATGGGATAAAAATGGATACTCATTGTAACTAATTATTTCACAAGATGGAGTGAGGCAGTCCCAGTTAAAAAAGCCACTGAGAAGGTAATTCTAGATTTTCTAGAAGGAATAACCACAAGATTTGGCTCACCCTGCACTATTATATCTGACAATGCTAAAGCATTTTTGGGTACCAAACTATCAGAGTTTGCTTTAAAAAATGATATATATTTGAAGAATTCTTCCAACTATTTTTCGCAAGGTAATGGTTTAGCAGAATCTATGAATAAGAACTTGATTGGACTCATCAAAAGAATAGGAGCTAATCATTAAAAGGAATGGCATAAACATCTCAATTGGGCACTGTGGGTAGGCAGGACTACACCGAAGCAAGCAACTAAGATGTCTCCTTATGAACTGGTTTATAGCAAGAATGCAGTTATGCCACTAAGTATAGAAATCCCTTCTTTATAGTTGATTAAGCAATTGGAGATAGAAGAAAATGGCCCAATGCATATGAGGCCTGCTGAGCTGCTAGAAGTACAAGAGAAAAGAGAGTTGGCACATGAATCCTTGATGAATCGTCAGCATACCATAAAGAGTTGGTTTGATCGAAAGACTTCCAAAATAAAATTTGAAGTCATGTCTTTGGTTTTGAAATGAGATGAAAGAGCTTCTAAGCCATGAAGACACAACAAGTTTGATTCACTTTGGGCTAGCCCTTTTAAGATTCGTGCTTACAAGAAATATAATGCATTTGAGTTGGAGAATATGGAAGGAGAACCTGAAGAGATTCCATTCAATGGGATCTTCTTGAAAAACTTCACATAATTCCAATTTCTGTCCCTGTATCATAGTTAATTAGGTTTATTTCAAGTTTTGTTCCTTTCATGTTTTGTTTTTCCCACTTTCTTTTGAATAAGTGTTCTGGGAAGATGTGTCCGCAACACATAGGCCTCTATATCTGGTAGTTGCACACTCCTCAAAGTTGTTAGGCGGTACCCGTACTTCAAGGAAGATAACCAATCATTTCAAAGGATTACCACCTTTAATGCTAAGTCAGCGTATAATCTGTGTGGATTGGAATGATACACTAACTGTCACTTTTGTGTATCTATTAGTGTCATTAATTAGAAATGATGGGTCATTTAATACATTATTAATGCCACTTCTGAGTCAAGTAGTTAAGTATCTCAATAGTTTGTAGTTTCCATTCTTATTTCAATTCACTCAGATTTCATCTGCCCGCGTCAAGAGTTTCAACCTCTATTGGAAAGTTCTAGTTGAAATTTAAGCCTAGTTGCAGTTTTTTTTAGCCCTTGAATGATAGGTAGAAATGGAAGAAGGGAAGTCACCAATGGAAGGTCTTTTTGATTTGCCAAAAAAATGGAAGAATGGTAAGGCCTACACATCTATGAAGACATAACCAAGAATCAATTAACCAAGGACTAGAGCCTTGGAGTATGCGAGAAGTGTCAACCCTTCATGGATTGATGATTATGTAGACGACATCTTTGACACCCAGATGACCAAAAATACAAAGAATTTGAGAGAAGGGGCACACATAAGATGTCTCCGATGAGTAGAAAAGGGAGAATCTAAAACTTTTGGCATGAGGATTTTGACCTCTTAGTTGGCTTAGGTTTTAGTTCCTGCAGTTCACCCTTATCCTGAGCCGGTCTATATGTGCACAAATTTGTTCGACCCACAAACCTCAATAATTCAGAATAGGAATTTCATTCTCCATATAAGCCCTAAGGCAATTTAGGACATGTTGGTCCTATATCACGACCAGAATGCTACTTTCTCCACTATACCCAAGTTGCAAAATATATGGAATGATGTTCACAGTAAAGTTAGGTTTCTAAATATTGAGATGCACTTAGATGAAGACAACACCCAATTGCCTGTATTACCTATAGCCCAAGGTTAGTTCAATGCTGATGTGTAAGGTGCCCTCTCCATACTAGCTTTCATTTTTGGTCGAGATGAAGATGCAAGCATGTATGACTGGAAATTGGCAGCCATCTTTAGACTCAAAATGGTAGACAAGTTTGCCAAGTACAGATTTGATTTCTTGGAGCATATCTCCTGGGCCATTAGTGAACAGCTATCTAGTTTCTCTAAATTGCATACTTTCAGGTATTTAGTATATCTTTTCCATTTAATCTTGTATTAAAATTATCATCTCTTTAAGCGGTATATGCAGTTAGATATGTATGACCCTAAGGTAGGTAGAAGAAAAACCATTCCAGTGTCAACATGGACTCATGTCCTCTTTGAAACCTCAGACCCTTATGAATTTGCTGAGTGTTTTGTGGCACTTGTTTTTGAACAATTCAAATCTAAAGTTGTTGTGAATAGAATGACAAGTTTGAAGGGCTTCTTAGTTAATTCCAAAGTTCCTTATGACTTTTTTTTTGGTGCCCAATTTACAATTATTAGGCTTCATGGTTTTGCTGGTGAGTCTATTTTTCTCCCAAAAGTCTTGACCCCTAGAGTTATAGCATTGGAAGTAGGCCATTAGTTGTCTATTATTGATAATAATTTTGGTACTAATAAGAGGAAAACAAAATTCTATAATATCCCTTGGAGTAAGGAGTTTAAGATAAAGAAAAGAGAAACTAAAAATCTCCTATTAAGGAAACTGGCAGCCTATGGTTTTGTGATAGTTCAGGATAAATGGAACTATGCTCCAGGAAGTTTCTTGGCATCTTGGATTGTGATTAATAATGTCTCCACTAGTTTCATTCATGAGACTCGGGCTTTTTGGGAATAGAGGAGGTCACCAAAACAAGACACCCCAGAGTTCTATGTGGAGCTCAAAGATATACCTGATGAAGGTCCCAAGCCATGGAAAATGTTTTACACTTGTTAGCAAGAGTATGATCCTAAGAGGCTCATGACACATGGTTTGAGAATGACACTCAAGAATAAAGATTGGAGCAGTGAAAAGATAGTGGCCTACTAGAAGTATATGCAAGAAATTGCTGAATTCATCCATACTTTTGGGGGAGTTTCAACAGATGAGCAATCGGAGAGGCTATGGGATGATTATCATATGACTCCTGTATCTAGCCTAGACACAAGAAATCTTTCAAGCCACTCAGAAGAGTTGGAAGAGGTAGAAGAGATAAATGAATAAGAGAAAGCAATGGAACAAGGTCCTAGAACTCCTTGGACTCAAACTCTCAATGTTATAGAGAAGTAAAAAACTATGCAACCATCATCTCATGGGACCCATATAGATTCGGCATTGGGGGGTCTTGGAGTGGCAATTTCTCAACAAACATTCGTGTCAATAGAAGAGGCATTAGAGGAGGAAGACCCTAAAGACACAGTTGGAAGGCCCTTAAAAGAAGGTGCAATCTAGTATTGCAGGAAGAAACTTAGGGTGATGTCTTGGTGGCCCTGTAGCAACAAGTTCTAACAACTACGAATGCTCGTCCAAGTAAATATTCCTCCTATTTCTTCTTTTTCATCTTCTTCCTTAATAGGGATGGCAACCCAAGTTACCTATTCTTCCATGTCTCCTACAACCTCTACTGTGCCTTTACAATCTTTTGTTCTTACTGCTAGTTTGTTAGCCTTAACATCATCACAGTCCATTTCATTTCCTTTGTTTTCCCCATCCATGCTGGAGTGCTAGAAATGGTCAAGGAACTTTGTATGTATTAGTATGATAGAGAATCTCTAATGAGCTGGCATAGCTTAAGTCTGCCCTCAATTTTCTTCTCAAGGCTTAGTTACTATGTGAAAAAGTGGAGTCTTTAGTTGAGGCTATTTTATCCATTGTTTCTTTGAGAGTCTCAAACTCTCAGCTTTTGTTACAAAAATTCTATGATGTGACTGATGAAGCCTTGCTAGTAGTAGGAGTGAGTGACAGAATGGTTGCATCTGAAAAGGTAAATAAGGTTCTTAGTTGCAATGAAGCCACAACAACATGCAAGACACTTCTGGATATTCTAAAGGAAGGAGTCAAATGTATGAAGGGGCATATTGAGAAACTAGTACAGATGGGACTCCCATCTTCTTTACCAAATCATAACATAGTCTTAATGACTGACCAAATAAAGGAACTCCTGTTGTTGAATCAAAAAAACTAGACTATTTTTCAAAGTCTGAGTGACTCATCAAGTGTGCAGGAGGTGGAATCGGTTCTCATTCCTATGGCCTAGCTTGAATTTTAGTTGCCTTCAGTGGTACAAATTCTCTTGTCCTTCTCTCATAAGGACATTATCAATTTGGATCTTTCTTTCTAGGCTTTATAGAAGAGACATGTCTTGTTAGACTCATAATGGTCTGGGTATCAAGTTGCCTTGCAAAAGTTGTAATTTTCTGGGCTGTGGCAGTGCAATTTTGAATTTTTGAATTTTTGTATACTTTCTAGGTTCTTTCTATGCATGTACAAAGTCCCGATTAAGTTGCCAAGAACTGTAGAGTTAAAACTCTACATTTTGTTGCATCAATTCTCAATGGCAAGATACTTATATATTATTGGCCTAGTAGTTTTTTTTTGTTTTGCAAGTTGTAGCCCGATGCAAGTCATAGCCCATGTGGAATCACTAAGTGTCACACAGTGGGATTGTGAAGCTGTGGAATGTGCCATGTGGCGTGGTAATTGAAAGAGCCTAGCACAGTGTCTAGTTATAGCAGAAAGTGCCAAGTGTCTCCTTTCGAGTTTGCAAGTTTTTTATAGTTGTGGAATGTGCCACATGTTTGTGTTGCATTCCTTTCCCTTTTTATTTCATAAAGTTTCTAAGTTGTGCAAAGTGTGCCACTTGTCGTGATGGTGGGAACTTTTAATAAAGCATCTCAAATGTATAGGGAGTTTGTTGCATGTCTCTGTGGCAGTAAAGTGGAGCCCGCCACATGTCCCCCTTTCTGTAGTATGTTAAGGTGTTGAAGTAAATATGGTGGGCCCACGAAACTAATAGTTATTTTGTAAGTTGCAACAAAATGTGCCTAGTGTAGTGACCGGAGGCATTTGAAGAAAAGAAACAAAGTGCTTAGAAGAAGCGCCAACCTATTGTGTGTTCCAGTTTGAAGCTAGAGGATGTTTCCATGTATCATAAGTATCAATTAAGGTAAAGAGAAGCTGAAGGTGCCAAGTGTCAATATGACACACATCTAAAAGATATTAAAGGAGCCGAACCCAATGAGCATGAATGCACCACGTAGCAACTTTTGAACTATTTGGAAGCCCACAGAAGAGGCCATATATCCCAATAGAACTGGTAGTTGTAAACCATATGTTCAGCACCAGTCAACCAATTAGAATGCAAGTATAATATAGAGGTAGATTTAGTAAGATTTCCTGCATGTAGCCAGTCCTAGTTTAGTTTTGCAGATGGTTAAATATCCTAACGACCATTAATGTCTCGAGCCTCTCTTGCTGCTATAAATATGAGGATTCTGTAACTGATAAAAGATGTCTAGAGATTCTGAAATAGAAGAATATATAGGAGAAGAGATTTTTTGTAGTGTGACTAGAGTATATCATTTTGTCTTTGTAGTTGTTTTAGAAAGAAAAGCATCGTATATCTATGCATGTTATGTGCCTTATGTTTTATGTCAAATCAATTAATGAAGAACATTTGTTCTGTGCTACTTGGTGATAATTTCTATCTTTGTTGCAAATTCTCTAAGTTTAGCCTCTGAGTTTAAATCTGTTCGTCAACTGTTGTATTAACCATGCTCACTGCTCTTTAATATAGCAAAAATCATAAAAGATTTAGTCACTGTGTTGATTGTTAAAACAAATATAAGTCTGGCACATCACCTTAGAAGTTACTTTTTATTGTATCTGTAATCTTGTCTCTTTTCCCTTTTCCCAAAACCCCATTGAAGTAGAAGATCCATCTTCTATAAAATATAGAGGTCATTCTGAGAGTCATCCCACGTTCTCAGAATCTCCGATGTTGGTTCCTAAACTCACACAATTTTATACATCAACAGGTTGCATAGTTAGTTTTAGTGATAAAAATTAGAAGGTTTCAAGAGGTGCCTTAATAGTATAAAAAGGTGTGAAAGTAGGCAACTTATATATTTGTACAGGTCATATTGTTTCTTCTACTTTAGTTGTTGTAGAGAAAAACCAAACAGGTTTAGGAACAGTTGCTGCAGGTTTGTAGGAAGAGACTAAAACAGTTGTTGCAGGTTCTGAGATAGCACTGTAGCATAATAGACTTGGGCATATGAGTGAAAAAGGTATGAAGTTACTTCATTTTAAGAAAGTTTTACCAGCTCTAAAATGTATTAATATGGATTTCTGTGAATGTTGTGTGTATTGCAAACAAAAGAGAGTTAGTTTTCTCAAGGATGGGAAGCAAAAGAAAGATGAAAAGTTGGAACTTGTGCATACAGATGTATGGGGACCAACTTAGGTATCTTCTCTTGGTGGCTCTCGATATTATGTTACATTCATAGATGATGCAACTAGGAAGGTTTGAATTTATTTCCTTAGGCAGAAATCTGATGTATTTGAAACATATAGTAAATGGAGAAGCTTGGTTGAGAATGATACGAGTAAAAGATTAAAATGTATCAAATCTAATAATCGTGGTGAGTATTGTAGGAAAGAATTTAAGTTTTATTGTTTCTTTAAAGAAATTTGTAGGTAGAAAATGGTTCCAGGGACTCCACAAGAAAATGAAGTGGCTGAGCGCATGAATAGGACAATAATGGAGCATGCAAGAAGCAAGAGATTGCATGTTGGGCTGCCTTTAAACATGTGGGCAGAGGCTGTCAATACCGCTGTATATTTAATTAATAGAGGTCCTTCAGTTCCTTTGGGCTGTGGTATTCCAGAGGAAGCATGGATAGGTAAGAAGGTGAGTTATTCTTTTCTCAAAACCTTCAGATGTGAAGCATTGGCACATGTAGATTCTGAAATAGAACGAAGATGGATGCAAAATAAAAAAAAGTGTATCTTTGTTGGATATGGCATTGATGAATTTGGTTATAGGCTTTGGGATGTTGAAAATATGAAAATTGTGAGAAGCAAGGATGTTGTATTCAATGAGAAGGTGTTGAACAAAGATCAGTTGTAGTAGTATGAGAAGAAAGAAAAAGATTATGTGGTGCTAGATGATACTCTAGATACTGATGTTCCAGTGGTTCCTCATGTTCTGGAATAGAAACAAGAAATACCACAAACTCCAGTGAATGTTAGATGGTCAATAAGTCTAATTAGACCTCCTGAAAGGTTTTCTCCCTCTTTATATTATATTTTGTTAACAGATGCTAGAGAACTGGAAGGGTATGATGAAGCTATGTAGGTGGATACAAAGGTTCATTGGGAGCTTGCAATGAAAGAAGAAATAGACTCCTTGCTAAAAAATCAAACTTGGTAATTATGTAATTTGCCTGCAGGTTAAAAGGCTTTACCAAACAAATGGGTTTATAGGCTGAAAGAGGAAGATGGAAGTAAGAAAAGATTTAAAGCTAGGTTAGTTGTAAAAGGATTTCCACAAAAAAAAAGTATTGATTTTGATGAGATTTTTTCTCTAGTTGTTAAGATGACTTCTATTCGTATTGTTTTTAAGTATTGTGGCTACTGAAGATTTGCATTTGGAATAGCTAGATGTGAAAACTGCCTTTCTCCATGGTGATTTGGAGGAGGAGATATATATGGAACAACCATAGGGATTTGAGGTCAATGCTAAGGAGAAATTGGTGTGCAGATTGAAGAAGAGTTTATATGTCTTGAAACAAGCACCTCGGCAATGGTATCTAAAATTTGATAGTTTTATGGTTAAGCAAGGCTACAGTCAGTGTAATTCTGATTATTGTGTTTATTTTAAGAGATTGGATAATAACAACTACATTATTTTATGTTTATATGTTGGTGACATGCTTGTAGCAGGGTCTAACATGGATCACATAAGAGAGTTAAACATCAGTTAACACAATCATTTGCTATGAAGGATTTGGGGGCAGTAAAACAAATCCTTGGTATGGAAATTTGCAAAGATAGGAAGAACAAAAAATTATGTTGAAAAGGTGTTGTAGAGATTCCATATGGATAATACAAAAGCTATCAGCACACCTTTGCCTAGTTATTTGAAATTGACTAAGGAGATGTGTCATAAGACACAAGAGGAGGAAGAAAAAATGTCCAAGGTACCATATGCTTCAGCTGTAGGAAGTTTAATGTATGCCATGGTATGCATGAGACGGATATTGCACATGTTGTAGGAGTCATAAGCATGTATATGAGTAATCCCAGATTAGAGTATTAGAATGCAGTAAAATAGATTCTTAGATATTTGAGAGGTATATCCACTAAACACTTATGTTTTGGGAGCTCTAATACTGATTTAACAGGGTATGTGGACTTAGATTTGGCAGAGGATATTAATACTAGGTGGAGTACTACAAGTTATGTCTTTAATATAGGTGGGATAGCAATGAGTTGGATTTCTAGGTTGCAAAAGGTGGTTGCTTTATCCACCATGGAGGCAGAGTATGTAGCTACAATAGAGCAAGCCAGGAGATGATATGGCTACAATATTTCATGGAAGAATTGGGAAAACAATAGGCTAACAGTTATTTGTTTACAAACAGTCAGAATACCATACATCTTGCAAAGAATTCTGCCTTGCATTCAAAGACCAAACACATATAGCTAAGGTATCACTTAATCCAGTTGGTGTTGGATGATGCACAGTTACGGCTGGAATAGATACATACAAATGAAAATTCAGTGGATATGTTTATGAAGGTAGTGATAAGGGAGAAGCTAAGCTCCTATTTGTTGGGAATTAAGGTGTCTCAACCTTTGCAAATTCCTAATGTTGTATTTATTTATCCCATGTTGAGTTGGCATTGTCGGCATCTTGTGTACATGCAGCAAGATAGATTTTGGTGACTTTGGCAGCCATGGTTTCCCCCTTGAATAATTAATGGGGGTTTTGGGGCAGCGCCCCCAAGACGGGGTCAAGGGGTGTAGTCCCTTATGGAGTTTGGCACGCTCCCTGTCGCGGTACAGGGTGGGGTTGAGGGGCAGCGCCCCCGTGGGGGCTCGAGGGCAATGCCCCCAAAACCTTAAATGATTTTTATTTAATGACAAGTGTTGGTGAGTATCTTTGCACAAAAGAAAGGCATCTTTGGGCAGTCAAGGGAGGTTATGACATGTTGTAAGAGGAATATGATATTTTTAGTTAGTGTATGACAGATTCTCTTACAGCTATAAGTGTTGTCAGTTATGATGGATTCTATGACAACTGTAAGGTGCGTAAGAGCATCTATCATAGCCTATCTTGGGACAAGGCGCCCACATTGGGATGGGATGTTGGACAAGTGTCCTTAGGCATGGGTTTTGGGGCATGAGTCCAAGATGGATGCCCATCTCTAGAAGGTTCTATATTTTCCTTGTAAATTCTATAAAAATAGGTGCTTGGATAGGAGATATATATTTTTTGTACAAGTACTGTTATGCTGCAAGAATATCTCCAGATTTGACCTTTGAAGACTCCTGGAAGAGCATTGGCTCTGAAACTATATTGTGATTTGTTATTGTTTACTGTAATACATTTGAGGTGTGGTTTGGAGTGTGGGGTTTTTCAGCCATAAGGGTTTTCCCCATGTATATCGTGTCTCTCTCTCTCTCTCTCTTCTATCTATTTTTGTGTGTATGTGTATTGTTGCAATATCTTTGTTATTGTGTTAATAACACTGTAACCAAAAAGGTTAATTTGAATTTGCACTCTACTTCCCTCATTAGATTAGTGTAGGAAGTGTGTTTTGCGTACCTTACTTCCTTTCAGTTGGTATCAAAGCTTGATCACCTTTGGTCCTAGTTGTTGGGTAGGGGTTTTTTGAGCTAATCTTAGTTTGAGTGGGAGTCCTGTGTAGATTATTTTATAATCTTGTTGCAAGAAAGAGATGGCGGGCACATCTGGAAGAATCGAGGTGGAGAAGTTTCATGACACTAATTTTGAGTTGTGGAAACTCAAGATGGAAGACCTACTTGTTGATTGTGACCTATGGGAAACTGTATCCGGTGTAAAACCAAGCATAATATCACAAGTAAATTGGGATCTCAAAGATTGGAAGGCTAAGGGTCTCATAAGACTTAGTTTAGTTGATTCCATCATGTTAAATGTCCATGAGGAGAAGAGTACAAAAGCCCTTTGGAAGAAGTTCGGTGATGTTTATCAGGCTAAATCCTTAGTGAACAAACTTTTTCTAAGAAAGAAGTTGTTTTCTCAAAGGATGGAGGATGGAGGATCGGTTGCAGATCACCTGAATGCTTTTAACATGCTAGTTGCACAATTGACATCTGTTGGTGTGAAGATGGAGGAGGAGGATCGTTGTATGACCTTTCTTTGTTCTTTGCCAGATTCATGGGATCATCTTATTATGGCTATTGGGAGCACCATATCCACATTCAAAATGGATGAAGTGGTATCTTCATTGTTATCTGAAGAGATTTAGAGAAAGTCTTCTAAGGTAGCCAAAGAGGCTCTTGCGGTTTGTGGAAGACCCAAGGAGAAAGGGAAAAAGAAGGACAAGAAAAATGAGAAGGGAAGATCCAAATCTCCTAGAAAGTCCAAGGCTCTCTATTGGAACTATGGCAAAACTAGACATTTCTGAAAGGAATGCAAAGAGGAGAAGAAAAAGAAGAAGAAATCTCCTGATTCAGATTGTGACAAATCAAAAGATGATGGTGATGCCTTCATCGCAGCCCTGGCCACTCATGCATTTGATGATGTGTGGTTGATTGAATATAGTGCATCATGCCACATGACCTCGCATTGTGACTAGTTTACAAAATATGAAGAGTTCAATGGTGGAAGAGTGTACCTGGGTGACGATTCTCATCTAAAGATTGTTGGTCATGGAAGAGTCTCAATTTGATTCCCTAATGGATGAGTGAAGGGGATCACTGGGGTTATGCACATCATAGGCCTAGCAGGGAACCTACTTTTTGTAAGTATGTTGAATGATGCAGGTGTGCAAGTTGTTTTTTTGAAGGATGGATGCAAGATGACTAGAGGATCTGTGGTGCTTGCTAAGGGTACTCAGAGAGGTACTCTATTTTAGCTGAAAGCATGCACTTCATAGTGTAATAGTTCTTCTGACTCAAAGAAAAGAGTTGTAGTCACTTCATCTCCACCATTTGAACGAGCAGTGAAGAAATCTATTGTAACTAGTTCTGATGGTAGTGCACATGCTATGGAAGCTAAGCTTCCTATTGAAAAGACTATGTTATGGCATTTGAGATATGGCCACATTGGTGAGAAGGGTCTGCGTACCCTAAAAAATAAAAAACTTCGTTGAGGGGTTAAATGATTGTAATCTTGAGTTTGACTTTAACGAACATTGCATTTATGGAAAGAAAAACTGTGTTTAATTTTACTCTAGTTCTCACAAGTCTTCTGGTGTATTGGATCTTACTCATTCTAATGTGTTTGGTCCTGTTAATGTTCCTTCGATTTCAAAATCTATATATTTTGTATCTTTCATAGATGATTACAGTAGAAGGACATGGGTTTATTTTCTCAGAAGCAAGACTAAAGTCTTTAGTTGGTTCAAAGAGCTTAAATCTTTTGTTGAGAATCAGACTACCAAAAAGATTAAGTTTTTGAGAACTGATAATGGTGGTGAGTTTTATTTGGCAGAGTTTGAGAAGTTCTGTAAAGAGCAAGGGAATGAAAGACATAAGACAACTCCTTATACCCCACAGCAAAATGGAGTTGTAGAGAGGATGAATAGGACCTTGATGGAGAAGGCTAGGAGTATGTTTAGTGGAGCAAGCCTCGAACAAAAGTTTTGGGCTGAAGCTATAGCCACTGCTTTCTATCTGGTAAATAGATCTCCTACATTAGCTCTTGTTGGTAAAACACCTATGGAGGTGTGGTCTGGTAAGAAGCCTTCAGTTAGACATCTTTATGTTTTTGGTTGTGAGGCATATGCACATGTGCCTAGGGAGAAATGGTCTAAATTGGAGAACAAGGTTGTTAAGTGTATCTTCATTGGCTATGGTGTCGGTGTGAAATGATACAAGCTTTGGGATCCTATGGGTAAAAAGGTGTTGTATAGTAGAAGTGTTACCTTCAGAGAGCTAACACCATCTTCCATTGTTCTACAACTAGAACAGACAGAAAAAAGAGAGGATGCAGTTCAGTTTCCTTCTACCCCTGAGAAGACTGAATAGACAGACCCTGTGAGACTTGATGATGAGGAGAGCTCTAGCAGCTTTGAAAGATCAGAAGAAGAAGAAGCAAAACCTCAACCTCAGCCATTGAGGAGGTCTACACGAACAAGAAAGAAACCTGATAGGTTTGGTTATTCATTACTTGATTCTAGTTGTGCTTTTGCTTTACTTGCTAACATTGATGAACCTAGAACTGTGTTAGAGGTTATGGGTATGAAAGATGTAGGTTCCTAGAAGGAGGCCATGGAAGATGAAATGGCTTCATTGGAAAAGAATTAAACATGGGACTTAGTGCCTTTGCCTGAAGGACAGAAACCTGTTCGATGCAAATGGGTGTTCAAGAAGAAATTTGGTGCAGATGGTAGCATTGAAAAGTACAAGGCCAGACTGGTTGCAAAGGGGTACTCACAAGTGGAGGGAATTGATTATGGTAAAATTTTCTCTCCCATTGCAAAGATGAAATCCACTTGATTCCTGTTATCTCTTGCAGTAGCTTATGACTTAGAGGTGGAGTAGATGGATGTGAAGACAACATTCCTTCATGGTGATTTGGAGGAAGAAATCTACATGTCATAGCTAGAGCATTACATTGTTAAAGGTAAAGAAAATTTGGTTTGCAAGTTGAAAAAGTCTTTGTATGGTTTGAAGCAGTCTCCTAGGATGTGGTACTTGAAGTTTGATGCCTTTGTGTTGTCAATTGGATTTGTGAGACCGAAATCGGATCACTGTGTATATTATAAGTTTGATGGTGATCATATTCTCATTGTTGCATTATATGTTGATGATATGATGCTCATTAGGAAGGGTAAGAATATGATTTCTAATTTTAAGTCTCAGTTGGCAGCACAGTTTGAAATGAAAGATTTAGGGGTAGCCAGGTGTTAGGACAGTAAAAATTTAAAATTTTTACTATCTTTTCACTCCACCATACTTGAACAAATCCTAAAAAACATTCCAAAAACCATAGTAAAAATTTAATGTATCTCACAGGTCAATCTACCGGCAAGATGTTGTGTTGCTTACATCGATACATAAGGAATCATTTGAAAATAACCATCGGTGTGAGAATAGAGATCAGGAAGAGATTTATAGAAGTCACTGATGGAATAAGTAATACCGATGACCTTTCATCGGCAAGAGAACTAGGTAGTCATACCGATCAGTATGACTGATAATTATCGGAGGATCCTTCAAAAGCTACCCCGATGGTATATATCATACCGATGAAGTATTTCGGCAAGAGTATCACCGAACATCCTGCGGGGGCAATGAAACAAATAGCCATCGGCAAGAAAGGAATTATCGGGATGAGAAATAAATGAGTTTCCAATACACAATGTCTTGGTGAAAAGAGAGTTGTCGGTGGGACTCACAGCGATACAAATATCTATCGGGATGACTCAACATATCAGGATAAAGGAATTAGGTCTTGCTGACTCACAAGTCACGGCGATCAAAAGGTGTCAGTGACACTTTAATAGACTCTATCCGATGAGGAATATGAAATGACCATCGGGGAGATGATTTGGATCGGGTTACCTTTTAAAAGCTATCCCGATAGTATATCTCATTCTGATGGGGATGAATTCATACCTATTGATAAGAAGTTCTAGTTATAGTGGGAAGACATTTACAAAGTCATTCTGATCCAAAGTAAAGATGACTATC
The DNA here is from genome assembly GCA_027924645.1 of Cunninghamia lanceolata. Taxonomy (NCBI): domain Eukaryota; kingdom Viridiplantae; phylum Streptophyta; class Pinopsida; order Cupressales; family Cupressaceae; genus Cunninghamia; species Cunninghamia lanceolata. The sequence continues at coordinate 478,615 of BSBN01001682.1, read as the reverse complement.
GGTAAGATGATAAAGCTCAGGGAAACATAAATATGTTATCCCGATAGTATTGATCACCCCAATAAACAAATTATCGGTGAGACTCTTACCGATAGTTATATTGGTAAGACTCATTGTGTCAGAGGGAAATCTAAATCACACGGCGATGAAATAGGTCTTGCCGATGGTCACGCCAATTGATTGTTCGTGCCATAAAAAGTATTAAGGTCGCCCAAACATTTTAAAAATCACGCCGATAAGAGGAGTTATGGCGATGTGACATTTCACAGTGATGAACATTGAATTGATCAGACAATTAAATACAAACGGCTACAAAATCCTTTACGATCATGATAATTGCAAGGTTGTTTGAGAAAAGAGTACAGAGGAATTCTTAAAAGCAAAAGCAGAGGATTTCGATTACAGCCACTGAACGACAGGTACATACATACAAACCATCGTATAGCCTGTGTTTAAATTTTTTGCCAAAGTTTTAAATATGGAGACTCTGGGACAGGGAAAAGGAAGAAAATCACAAGGGGAAACCAGTAAGTCTAAAAAATAGAAAACTGAACAAACCCCTGAGGAAAAAGTAAAAGACAGAAAACTCAATCAAGACTTAATTGACCAATTGCCTGGGTCAACTCCCAAGGCCAGAAGGTCTGCTTAACTCAGGGTAGAGGTTAAAAAATTAGAAGATAAACATAAACGCCTGGGAGATATCTGGGCCCCAATCAGGGGATATTAGCTTTTTAGATTCCATTATAATAGAAGGTTTAGGAATGCTCCTGTGTCAAACCCATGGCACTTGAATTTGGGAAAACTGGTTGTACCTAACGTATTCCTAAATGTGGAACTCCTCCAACTACTTGCCAAACATTACAATTCAAGCCTAAAAGCCCTCTGTAACCCACAAGGAGAACCAATTGTACATTTGTCAAAGAATGCTATTTGCAAAGTTTTTGACCTAGATGATTTATGCACTGTCCCTATTATCTATGAAGATCTTGAGAAAGAATATTGGAGAATGGATACAACTTACAATGGATGGAGGTTGCCCATTCATAGGCCCAGGGTTGAAGGAGAAGTGATGCCCTTGACTGAAAATGATGGTCCTCCCTTTCATGTAGCCATATTTGAACCATATATACAATATACCTATTATTCTATGGGCCAAGTCCTTGGTTCAAAGGTCCCCAAGTTCATGACTATCCCTCTAATGGTCATAGCCTCTGACATTTAGTGTCACAATGTGAGGCAATTTGATTATGCCTCCTATATTGCTAATAGAATGGATTCTAGCTTATCTGCAATAAGAAACAGTGCCCCAGCATGCTCTTTTGAGCATTACTCAATGCTTATGCACATGGTGTTGTATTTCGGCCAGGAAGTAGGGTTATGGCCAAGTGAGCTTAAAGTTGTTGCTACAGATAAGAGAGGGGAAAAGATACCCATACAAATGTGGACCAGAATATGGGAAAGTAGATATGACCACTCCAACTATGCCCAACTTGAAGAACACTCTGTAAAAGTGCTATACAGGTATTTTAACCACTCCTGTGAATATTCAATTTCTACTGAAATAAAAAGATTCCTCAAGCCAAAGGATTTTGGTGGCCCCCCTACTGTCACCCATAATTGGGGAGACTGGTACTGCTTTGAGGATGCTACTATGATCAGAGTTTATGGTTTTGAGGATGCTCCATTCATATTGCCCAAGACTGTCCCTGACAGGCTTGCATACTTAGAAATAATCAGGCAAATGCATTGCTCAAATGTAATGCATCTGAGTTCACATGATAAACAATCATTTATGCCCAGCACTTTATGTTTTGGAGATTTTACTGTGGTTTCGAAAGAAGGTTACAATCTCATTTTGGACTAATTAATGCACTATAATATGAGGAGTACTGAGGATAGGAAAGGGTTTGACCCTGAAGGTTTTATTGACTTTGCATGCAGGAAACAAAATCTTAGTGGATACATGCACATACATTATCCACATGACGATGTTATTAGAAACTTAGAAGAGGCTAAAGTTGAATTGGTGATAGAAAAATATAACAGGGAGTTAGGTGAAAAGAAAAAGTAACTACCAGAGATTGAAGTTGTATCCTCTGAGGATGAAGAAATGGCAGATCAAGAATAGCCACAGGACAAAACAGCAGAAATGTCCAAAAGGAAAATGCTACAATATCAGCCCACTGTTGTGCTACATGATGAGGAGGGGACTGCTGATGAGGATCCACGCCAAACAACTTATGATTCTTTCATCTCTAATGATAAATTTATTCAGTCAAAAGAATTTAAGTCATTCTTGTATAAATACAAAGGGAAAGAGATCAGAGAGTTAGTAGATGATGTTTCTGCTGATAATGAAACATAATTGTTAGATATGCTGAAGGTAACAGTAGATAAAGAGATGCAGGGCATGACACCTAGCAGGGGTAGACAGTTGCTTAAGGATGCAGGGGTTATGATTTTTCCCAATCTTGATTTAAATTCTTCTTTGGTTTTTGATAGTTTTCTGAATAGTTCAAATGATAAGTATAAACTTACTCTAGAAGGAGTTAATGAAGTATATATGGTAACAAGATACAATAATGATGAAAATTCCTTAATGATTTGGGCGTTATATCCTCCCCATAAGAAGACGGCCATCATAGATACTAAAAAGACTTTTGGCCATGTCATGACTTTGAAAGCAGGGGAAACTGATCCTTTGATTACTGCAGACATTGGTATCAATGTTGCAAAATTGAACAAGGCACAAGCTCAAATGTTGATCAAAGACAGAGATGCATACAAATTGAGCTGTGAAAGATTGACAAAAGAAAATGATTACTTGAAGGATGCTGTTAAAAGTACTTTTGGCCAATCCACAAAAAGAATAACTGAGGGTGAGAGCTCACAGGGCACTCAAGCATTATCCCCTGACCAGGCAACACAAATTCAGATAGATGCATTTGTTACAATATTGCAGAGCAGGTATGCAAACATGGTACGGTGGTTAAACCTATTTTGGGATAACTACTCAGAAAATCACAAAGCAATTAAAGAACATGAAATACTTGAACAGAGAATACAGGAAAAATTGATTGAGATACAAAGCAAAAGTGCTGCTGATAGTACAGATATCTCTGATGCAGGAACATTGCTCAAACAACACCAAAAATACTATGACAACCTTAAAATGCTAAGGAAGGTACTAATGCTTCAAATGCAGGAGTGCCCATGCTATTTAAAGATAATGGAGAGGTAAAGAGCAAAGAAGAATGGATTGTTGATTGTCAAGTCATATTACACGAAGCCACAGGAGCTCTCAAAGACAAAATTTCTGCATCTGGAGAAGCTTGCAGACACCTGGAAAGAATGGTCACACTTGATGTGATTACTAGAAGTGCTATTGAGCTTACTGATTCTCACCATGATCAGGAGTATTTAGATCACTTGGCTAAAGTTGATTTATGGCTGAATAGAGCCTAATTATGATTATGTAATAGTTGTTAATGCTTGTTAAGTTCCCAAAAGACTTATTGAAGAGTTATGTCTCTTCATAGAAACATCTATATAGGTTCAAGCAATTGGTACTGAAATATCATTAGTAGTAGAATATAAACATATACATAAAATACAATGTCTGATAATGGCCGTGCTGTATGTTTTATTTGAAGAAGAAGTTGAAGTTCTCTGATTCAGTGGTTTTATTTTGGCATCAGTTGTTTGTTAAATTTATTCAGTTATATGGTTGTCTCCATTTCTGCATTTCTTTGTTATTCAGATTAACATATCAAGTATATATTTGATCTGTCAATACACATTTGTTGTATCTGTGTGATTAAATAGGTTGGTATCCATTTAAGGAATTAAACCCTTCTGACTTAGTCACAGTAGCATAGAAGTGTTAAGTTTGGATTACTAAGTAAGAGCCATATAACTAGGATTGCCATTCTGTCTCCATATTGATATTATCAGTCATCCCTTGTGTATTTCACTCAATTGGTTCCTTCAAGAAAGGATTAAATTGCCTTCTGGTGAATAACAAGGAATTAGATCATATTGGTTGGATCATTTAAGAAGAGTATGTCAACCAACTCCTTGCACGTTTATACAAGTTATAAACTAGAATTGTGCCAAACAATTAGAATTATTACCATTAAGAAACCACTAGTCTTAGTCCTTCAATTGATTCTATTATCCAACAAGGTACTGGTCCTATTTAAACTCATTATCCTTTTACCTCGATATTGCTTATACAATTTTTACCAATCACACATTAGGCATTAGATACAGAGTTAATTAGCAATCTTTTCATCTATCCTACATCTTTTTCCATTGTAGATAGATTTAATTACTCCATACATTCACTTTCAATCTGCTTTAATTTTCCAAGGTTCACCCGCCTAGGTTTAGCAGGACCTGAAGCGTAGGAAATCATCAAACCTTGAAGGTTGATTTCGTCAAGTTAGTTCAAAAACGTTGCAAATATAAACATAGAGCTTGGCATCCTCTTAGGATTGGCAACCTACATTTTTGAGACCTAACACCAGGTACATTCTAGGAATGGAAATCAGAAGAGACAAAACTAACAGAAAACTTTGGTTAAGCCAGAGTAAGTATGTGAAGAGCATGTTGGATAGGTTCAGCATGGTAGATTGTAGACCATTATGTGTTCTTGTTTCTTTGGGGACAAAGTTGTCTATTAATGATTGTCCAAAATCTCCTAGTGAGGTGGAGGACATGAGCAGAGTACCCTATGCTAGTGTTGTTGGCAGTTTGATGTATGCTATGGTCTGCACAAGACCAGATATTATCCAAGCAGTGGGAGTCCTTAGTCAATTTATGGCTAATCTTGGATGGGTACATTGGGATGTAGTTAAGTGAGTGTTCAAATATTTGAGGGGTACTTCCAAGTATTCCATATGTTATCATGGTAATCTTACAAGACCTCCACATTCTGTTAGTATTCGAGGATTTGTGGATTCAAATTGGGCAGGTGACATTGACAGCAGGAGATCCACCAGTGCCTATGTGTTCACTATGTTTGGTGGTGCTATTAGTTGGATGAGTAAGCGACAACCTGTGGTTGCTTTGTCCACAACAAAAGCTGAGTATATGGTAGAAACTCATGCTTACAAGGAATCCATTTGGCTTAAGAGATTGTGTTCAGATATTGGTGTTGATGCAGGACACATTACGATCTATTATGACAATCAGAGTGTGATTTGCTGAGCAAAGAATCTAACTTTCCATGCCAGAACAAAGCATATTGATGTACAGTTTCACATTGTACGAGACATGGTACAGGATGGGAAGGTGAATTTTGAGAAGGTAGACACTTTGAAGAATTTTATAGATGCATTAACGAAACCAGTGGGCACAGAGAAGTTTAGATGGTGTTCACAGTCTATGGGCCTCTTGGCCCCTAGCAGTTAAATCTTGTCATTGCTTTTGGCCCTTGCAAGGTGTTCGACAAGTGGGAGAATGTTGGGAATTAAGGTGTCTCAACCTTTCCAAATTCTTAATGTTGTATTTATTTATCCCATGTTGAGTTGGCATTGTCATCCTCTTGTGTACATGCAGTAGGATAAATTTTGGTGACTTTGGCAGCCACGGTTTCCCCTTGAATAATTAACGGGGGTTTGGGGGCAGCGCCCCCAAGACAAGGTCAAGGGGTAGCACCCCTTGCAGGATCTAGGGGTTGGGAATTATTTTTCTATTAGCTAACATAAAAAACCCCTATTTTGTAACTGACATTAGTCTTGATAAAAACAAGGGTTAGGGTTTCTGTTGATATTGTATTATAGCATTTGCAATGGTATTGAGTTGCAAGGATTACTAGTTGTAATTGGTTTGATTTGTTGGATAATAATATTTAACTCTTTGTTGCTGGATGTAGCCCGAGTTTGGGTGAACCACGTTAAAAATTATCTCTCACTGTTATTATTTCTATGTATTTTTCATTCTTCTGTTTAATCTTTATTTGTATTTAATTGATATTTTCTGCATGTAATTCCTAACAGTTTCAGCCTCTCACTTACTCAACATGAAAAGTTACAAGGGTTTATTCATCAAAAATCACCTAAACATAACATAGAAGTGTTAAAGAGATAATGGAATGCTCTGCATTCCTCCAGAAGAGATCTATTTGGCATGTAGTTTTACAGAGTGACTAAGATTAGTATGAGTGAACAAGTTAAGTTCTATAGAAAGTGAAACATATACAAGTCTATCATCAAATCTTATGTGGAGCTTCCACATGTTCCACAATACATTAGGTATGATCCTCATGTAGATATTATTTATTCTCCAATACCACATTAAGTATTTTTGTCTACAAGCAGAGTTCAGGTATAACTATCTTCTAGAGCTACAAACACTTAAGCCACTTCTAAATTAAGAATTTGGAAACTCCATAAAAGGGTGTGTCAATCTGATGAGATGAATAAGTTGACATCATTGATCATGTCCAAAATATTTTTGGCCCTACACTTCACCGCAACTCCACACCATGGTTTCCTAAAGCATTACTTAAGGTTTAGAAGACCCTGTTCTCTAGAGATTGATATATTTCCTATCTTGTGGATGCATAAGTTAGTATGATAGTTCTCTGGTAAGATGTATTGATGTTCTTAAGATGGTATATGATGTAATCTTTGGTCTGCACTGAGTTCTTGGTCTCTCCCCGGTAGTTGAAAGATGAATAGCTAGTTGTGTCAAGTAGTATGAGCCGACTAGTTAAGATCCTAATGCATGTGGAAGCTTCTGATCAATTTTTCTAAGTGTGAAAGGTATGAAGTAATGTGTTCTAATGATTGTCATAAGGCCTTGAAGTTTGTAACAAATTCTACTATCATTTTACATGTGTTCCAGTCGACTAGTGATGAGCTAAATGTTACACTTCATTTTAGCCTTGCTGCCGACCTAGTCAATGTTTCAAGTCTTTACAGAGGGTATATATAGAAGGTACAATTCATTTGTAAAATTATACATGCGAATATACATGTAGCAGAGTAGAGGTAAAGATATGAAATGTTCTGAATCAATTTAAGGACAAGTATTAAGAAAGAACAATAGACTACACCATCAGCATATAATAGATGTGTTCTTCATAGCAGTCCATATATCTACATCATTATTATTGTAGATTCAATAGTAGTGAGTTGAACATTCTAGGATTGGTAGCTTCCCTAGGTTGTAGCCCTAAATCAAATTATGTGTAAGGGAGTAGTTGTTTCCTTGGGTTGAAGCCCTAAAACAATGTTGTAATACTTTTGCAGTAAGCACAATATATTGTGAGCTATTTCTCACCATGGTTTTTCCCTATTATAGTGTTTTCCACATAAAATCTCTGGTGTTATGTGTTGATCATTGAATTGCATGTTTTCCTTCATGTTTTCAAAGTTATTCAGTTTTATTAGGAAATGTTTAAGTAAAGTTTTGAAGTGTGTTGATTCACCCCCCTCTAAGCACCCCATTGTGTTCAACAATTTGTATAAGAGCCAAGTACCTCTAAGAAGCTTGACCGCTAAGGTAGATCCTCCTCTTGAACACATGGAATCTGAAGTGTTGGACAATGACTTGTTTGCACCTCAACCAGATTTAGAAGGGATGGAACCTAAAGGATGGAAATTTGAGTCTAATGAAAATTAAGTAGATTTTGAAGAACTCAAGACAACTCTTAAAGATCTAGGTGAAGCAAAAGAACAAAACTTGGAATATGAAGATATGCCTAAAAAGGCAAAATAAACAACCAGCAAATTGAAGGCAAAAGCGAAAGAGTCAAAAGAAGAATTAGGTAAACTAAAAACCCTGATAGAAGGAGATAAAAGTGATAAACTCAAAGAGGTAGAAGAAATGATCTCAAACTTGAAGGTCACGGTTGAAGAATAAAAGAGAATTGAAGTCTAGCTAAACATCAAGCTCAATGAGGAATTAGCTAAATGTTCAAAACTTGAGGAAGAAGTTGTCACTATAAAGAAAGAATTGGAAAATGTAAAGGTGTACATTGACAAGGGATTTAAATTGAAAGGATGAACTGATATCCTTGATGAAATAATAAGTTTTTAAAATCCATCAAGAGAAAAAATAGGTCTTGTCTTTGAAAAGGGAAAAGGACCTATAGTCAATACTCCTCCAAACTTATATGAAAACTTTCAATCAAGGGAAAAATCTAAAATCAAGAAGGAAGAAGTCTAGATTGAAGAACCTAAAGGAAAAGATTACAGAGTCACAAGGAAATATGAATTCTCTCCTATCGAAAGGCAAATGAAGAATTGAGAAAGAGTTGCTAAATGTAGAAGTAAGATGAGCTAGAACTCTGTTAGGTGTTATGCATGCAATAAGATGGGACATAGGGAAAATGAGTACAGAATCAAGATGCCAACGTCTAACAGAAATATGCTCAACCATTTTATAGATATTTCTATACATGTAATAAGTTTGGCCACAAAGAAATTAACTATAAATCAAGGGCAAGAAGAAGTGGAAATTTTCAGCAAGCCATGTGCAACTGTTATGAGTGCAATGAAGCAAGATACCCTTAGAGGTATGAGAAACCCATTGATGTTGCTCCATAAAAGATGGAAATGAACAAAGTATGGAAGGAGAAAGATGTTGGTGATATCTCCGGACCTCTACCTAATATTGGTGGGTCCCCCAGTATCTAAAAGAGAAAGTATTGGGTCAACGGGTGTTACAACAGTGAAAAATTTCAAACCCATGTTTATGTACAAGATGCAAAATTTTCAGCATATGGACTAGTGCTGGAATGAGAATGATAGGATCAAGGAATTAAAGGAGTTTGACAAAAATTCTAAAGGAAAATCTCTAAATATGGAAAAATGTAGAGGACTTTATGTTTCACAGTGACAAGCAATTCTACTAAGAGGTTTCATGGGCTCAGGGGGAGTTGCTTCTAGAAATTCACCATCCTTCCTTCATGGTGATGCAAGAACACAACATATAGATAATCTTGACAAAATTTTTAGAGCATTTGAAGGATCTATGGAGGATTACTAAAGAATTACAAGGATTTGTAGATGAAAGAGGGGCAAATTAGGTTAAATAGGAACTGCGATTAATGTAGAAGGAAATTGTTGATGGAATAACTATATAGGTGATCCTTGATCATTCCTAATTACATTTGAATGAAAACAAAAGATTGGAGAACTAAAAGGAGATATGACAACATATAGAAAATTTGTTGAGCAAGATTCATCATCACTTATCCAAGTATTCCAAGTAGTTCCTCTAGTTAAAACCCTAGATTAGAAAAAATCATCAAAATGGCTACGTCATTTACTTTGCAATTGATCAACATTAATGAGCAACCCCAACCAAAATTTAAGGAACATCCATACAAGGGAATGGAAGTTGATGGGAGTGGAGCATTATCTAATGTTCCTACCTTTGTAGTTTACATGAGGATGTTAGAATATACATTCATGCAAAGCTTGTGGAAATTAATCATGATAAATTTGAAACCCTAAGGCTTAACTTGCTAGATAATGACAATACACTTTATACGTCTGAATATGCCAACATTAGAGTGAAACATTTGGATGCTTGGAAAGATTTTCTAGATTTTTTTAATGAGCATGATTGGATCAGATATATCCTTAGCAGAATCCATGACAAATTCATATATCTAGACAAACCCTATCAAATAACTAAGGAAGCCATCAGGGTTGTTATAGGATTGTGTTCTATTGGACCTAAACCACAATTGAAATCAATTAAAAATGAAAAAGTCATGGAGTTAACTAGAGCGAGATTTGAGAAAAGGGCATTGACAGTTGATGAGATTGTTGACCCTAGTGTAAGGTATGTGACAATAGGAATTGAGCTTACAAAATATACTACTATAGCAGAGAAGGATCAACCATAGCTACAACCATACACAATGCCTATCTAATGGCTAAAGAAGGTAAGGACTTTGACTTGTGTGAAGTAATGAAGGAACAACTATTAGAAAATATGATAAAAACAAAGGAGACATAATATCATTTCAAGTATGGTGAACACTGATTATCTACTTGGCATTACCAGGGTTTAAAGGGAAGACATGGTAGCAAGGCAGATTAGTAGCAACACAAATAAATGAATACATAAGGAGCTTTGACTCACAAAAATACAAAACTATTTTCTGGGGCTTCTTCAAAAACTTCTAAAGTGAGATGCATAAAAGGGAAAGAATTTCTTTTGATTTGGTTCAAAAATACAAGGATGACATAACATTTCTTGTGGACAAAGATTAATATTATATGGCAATAGTTGAGTCCAAAATTTCATGGATTCCCAAGCTTCCTTATGAAGTGTTTGATGAGGAAGTTAAAGCCTATGCAGATATCCTACTAATTCTACCAAAAGATCCTAAAAGTGAAAGATTTGGAACTAGTCAAGAAATACAGGACAAGTTGACTAAGAAAAGAGCAGAGGAAGAGGTAGAAAAGAACAAAGAAAAGATATTCAAAAGAGTGGGTATTCCATCTGGGGTTTTCTCTGCTCAGTACTCTTATGAATCTATCAAACCTCTTCCCACTGTGCATCCAACACCAAGGAGATTTAGTAGAAAAACCTCTCAATGAACCGCCAACATTCCTCAATCCATCTCCTCTAAAAAGGCATCTCCCACCAAACAAGTCATTGAAGATTAAACTCAGACAAAACCCAAGAGCAAATAATTAGAAGAAAAGAAAGAAACCTTAGTGGAAGAGATTGAGAGTAATAAAGATGAAGAAGTGATTCCTAAAAAATAGAGAAAGCAAAAGAAGAAAAGGGGGTCAAGGGTCAAAGTGAAGGCCAAGAGTAACAAGAAAGAAGAAGAAGAAGAGGAGGAGGAGGAGGAGGAGGAGGAGGAGGAGCCAACTTCGCCTCCTCCCAAAAAAAGAAAGAAAAATGATTCTCACGAACATCTGATGACTCTGAAAGCTATGTATAATGAAATCATTTATCACAGCTTACTTGATGAAACAATGGCACTTCATCCAAAATCTTCACCTGAGAATCGAGACATCATTGAAAAGGCTATTGTTATGTACATGCTGAGGTACACCATGTCCTTAGAAGAAATCCTGATCAAAGCACCAGAAAGTCTTCAGAAAGCCTTGAGAAGGGATAGAGATGAGGCAATATCTCTTGATGAAAAACTCAGGCAAGATGCTTTGAATAAAGCCAATACTTCACTTTCTAAGGAAGAAAAAGAAAAGTTGATCCAAAGGAAAGTACAAGAGCTTAGGACCAAGCATAGATTAGACACTCTCATGCAAAATAGAAAGGAGCACATTGAACAAATCATGAAGGAAACTGAAGAGGTTACTCAAAAGGTCCTTGTTTAAGTGAGAGAAATAAAGAATACAGAACAATCACCTCATCATGCTATAGTATCTCCTCTATAAAAAGAGACTAAATAGGAAAAAGGAATGAATGTTGATCAAACTCCTCAAGAAAATCTACAAAAGGAGTAGAGTATTCCAGAAAACACTAAACAAGTGGAAGATTAGGCAAATATGCAAGATTCACAGAGTGGTTCAGAAACCTTAAGGAAACAAGAAGATCCTGCCACAGAGAAAGAAAAGACTCTGAAGAGAAGTCAAGACAAGACATAAGAGACTAATCAAGACCCAACTGATTCTCTCACCAGACTATTAAACTTGCAGGTGCAATTTCAACCATTTGTTACTCCTCAATTGCTACAAATTCGAACAAATGAAGGGAAACTTGATTTATCAAGAATATCTCCTCTACACAAGTTGTAGCTTGGAGAGATTAAATGCCTCTACAAGGAAAGGATTTATACAAGGAAATCTAATGAAATCCAGTGCAATAGAAGATGCTATGATGTTGGTACAAGAAGGGTTACCAGAGGTAACCATTGATCCCTCACTCCCTCCAGAACAAAAGCTAATGCTTCTAATGGACTCCTTTAAGGATCATTCATCCCTGATAGAGCAAAAGGTAGAGAAAGAGGTAGCACAAAGGATTAAGGACAAAAGGATGGCAGATATGGCTAATAAGTGTGCCAATGCACAAAACAAGCTCAAAGAAAACATGAAGAAATTTAAATCTTGTATTGAGGAGGTCACAACCTTGTATCTATTTTCCCTGAATTGGCCAAACTTCACACAGCAGATCAAAGCTTAGATGGACTATATTGAGTCACAGATTTCCAAGGCAGCCAAAGTATATGACTTGTCAAAGGAAAAGATAGGTGCAACAAGGGCACAAATTGACAATTTGCATGCACACAACTATCTCAACTATAGAACCAAAGAGAACACATACAGAAGCAGTTTGGTCAGTTGAGAGGGGCAGTAAATTTGAGACTAGCCTCAATGACTAGTCTATTAGGGGAGGTAGAAAAGACATGTCAAAAGATAAAACCCCCGAACAACTTAGAGGAAGTTGAAGAACTGTGCATGAAAAATGAGTGTCAAAACTACTAGCTTACTCAGAATGCACTATCTAGACTTCGAGAGTCCAACAACTCAAGGTAATTTACAAAGCCATCCTATGATCCAAATGAGTTGTTAATATAAATAGAACAGTTTTGATGTAAATAGTATTGCAAAATTACTAAGTAGGATGGCAGTACCATTTTGGTTTCTAAGGGTACAATTTTGTGATTAAATCATATAGTCAAGGGGAGCACAGTTTAGATATCTTTTTGTAAGGGGGAGCATATACAGTTTTGCATTATACAAAGGTTATCAATCCCTTTATCCTTGATGTCAAAGGGGGAGAGAATCTAAGGGGGAGCATATGTTGCCATCAATGACAAAGGGGAGATTGTTGGCCATATGTGTTGTCATTGATGTAAACATATCAAATGGAAATGTAAAGACAGACTTGTACAAAGAAGGAATTAGTATGGTCAAGGCAAACTAGTCAAGGAGAAGAGTAAATAACCTAAGTATGGATTAGTTTTGGGTTTCAATATGATGTAGAAGCAAACACTCATATCCTAGCATGACTTTTGTATATACACATACATATCTCATCAATTATGAGTACCACACTCAAGGGTGAAGTGTTGAAAAGTGCCTAAGGCATTCACAGTGCACTCTCTAAAGGTAGTGTCAACTTGAATTGCTCTGCATATCTCTAAAAATAAAAAATTTGCCATGCGGTTCTAATGGTAGATCCTAACATGAATTGACATGACATATCCAAGGTTTTATTCTCCCACTTAATCAACATGAAAAGTTACAAGGGTTTGTACATATACAATCGCCCAGATAGAACAGAGCAGTATTAAGGAGACAATGGAATACTCTGCATTCCCCTGGAAGAGATTTGTTTGTCATGCAGCTTTAACGAGTGGCTAAGATCAGTATGAACAAAGTTTCAAGTGTTCTAGTGGTCTACAAAGGTAGCACACTCAAGTAATAAAGGCATCACACTGCATTCTAAAGCCTGAGTGAACAAGTTAAGTTCTACAGAAAGTGAAACATATGCAAGTCTATCATTAGAGCTTATGTAGAGGTTCCACATGGTCCACAATACATCAGGTATGATCTACATGCAGATATCATTTATTCTCTGGTACCACATAAAGTATTTTTGTTTGCAAGCAGAGTTCAAGTATAACTGTCTTCCAGAGCTGCAAACACTTAAACCACTTCTGAATTCCTCTGAAAACTCCATAAAAGAGTGTGTGGATCTGATGAGATGAATAAGTTGACATAATTGATTGTGTCCAAAAGATTTCAGGCCCTACACTTCACTGGAACTCCACACCTTGGGTTCTGGAAGCATTACTTAAGGTCTAGAAGACCTTGTTCTCTATAGATTGATATATTTCTTGTCTTGTAGATGCATAAGTTAGTATGACAGTCCTCTGGTAAGATGTGTGGATATTCTTAAGATGGTATATGAAGGAATCTTTGGTCCGCATTGAGTTCTTGGTCTCTCCTCAGTAGTTGAAAGATGAACATCTAGCAGTGTCAATCAATATGAGGTGACTAGTTAAGATCCTAATGCATGCAGAGGCTTCTGATCAGTTTCTCTAAGTGTGAAAGGTATGAAGTAATGTGTTCTAATGATTTTCATAAGGCCTTGAAGTCTGCAACAAATTCTACTATCATTTTACATGTGTTCTGGCTTATTGGTGATGAGCTGCACATTACACTATGTTTTACCCTTGCTACCAACCTAATCAATGTTTCAAGCTTTTGCGGAGGGTATATATAGAAGGTACAATTCATTTGTAAAAATATACATGTGAATATACATGCAGCAGAGCAGAGGTAAAGATATGAAATGCGTCGAATCAGTTTAATGACAAATATTAAGCAAGAACAACAGTTTAATGACAAGTATTAAGCAAGAACAACAGACTGCACCATCAACATATAACATATGTGTTCTTCATAGCAGTTCATATATCTACATCATTATCATTGTAAATTCAATAGCAGTGAGTTTGGATTTCCTCCTAATCATCCCACTACTCTTTGGTGTGATATTCAAAATCAATAGTTTGGAAAGCTCGATCTAAATTATCGTTATTTTGAAATCATAATTTGATTAAACGTTCATCTACAAAACCTTAGTATAAATGCTTTTTCAAAAAAAACATAAATTTAAAACATTCAAATTTGTCTACCTTTATTAAAATCAACACTATAATTCTTTAAATCATAATTAAGAAATAGATTATTAATTTAGTGAAAAGTCCATCCATAATGTTGGATAGACGTTGCTTTTCATTATGTATATATTGATTGAGGGCTTTTTTAAATCGCAATGGTGAGTTCTGTGACAATGGAAATAATTCCAGGTCTCCCAGATGATTTAGGGCTGCTCTGCCTGGTAAAGGTTCCATACAAATCCCACAAAAACCTTAGGGCCGTTTCCAAGAGCTGGCACGCTGTGCTGAGCAGCTCCGACTTCTATAAAGAGCGACAGCGCCACAATGAGTGCGAGGAGGGAATAGCTTCTGTTTACCGACCCCCAGGAAGGGCAAGCGATGTAGATGTAATTATTTACTACCCGCTTGGGAAGTGGTGGGAAAGGCTGCCTGCAATCCCGAAAGAATTTAACTTAGAATTTAAAATCTACTATCAGTGTCACTGTGTATACGTTAGATCAAAACAACGTCTGGTTGTGATCGGGCTTCTCAACAAGTTTGACGGCAGACGAAAGGTTTTGATGTTTGATTTTTTATCTCGCACATGGCTGCCCGGCGCCAACGTGGATTTCGATCGACGCCACTTTGCATGCGCAGCGTCAACATCGCCTGAAGGTCTTGTCTATATTGCTGGCGGTGTCCACAACATTTCAGCCGAAAGTATGAGTCCCCATCTACTCGAAGCTTATGTTTTCGATGTAGAGAAAAACGAGTGGGACTTTCTTCCTCCCATGACTCCTGATCGGCGTCGAAATTGCTGTGTTGGTGCTTTTGTTGATGACAAGTTTTATGTACTCCCCAGTCATGGGCAGAGCACACAAGTTTACCATCCTCGAATACGACAATGGAAAAAAATAAACATAAGTAACGGTCAAGAAGTTGTTACCTGTGTATCTGCTCTTGGGGGTTTGTATTCGATTGGGTGGACAAGTGAGGTTGTAATCGTGAAAGAATTCGATTTTGCCAACAACTCATTTAATACAGTCGAATCCACTCGACTAAACGGGATTTTTCTTGTTAACTATGTTTTACCGTGGCGTGATTGTATTTTTGTAAATGCCGTGGAATCCGCTACCTACCATTTTGTGTATTATCTTTTTAATCTTCTTGAGAGGGAAGAGGAAAAGAGATGGACTCGCATCGAGATGCCTACAGAGTTTCCAACTTCTTGTTTAATAGCTTCATCGTCTGCTGCTGTGCAAATTTGATACAACATATGGCTAAATGGTATGAGCTTAAGCAGTAAATTATGTGATTTTTATGGGTAAAAGGTCCACAAAAGTTGCTATGAACTAGGTTGAGAATATTGGTTGATACATTGTGAAAACACCATCTAAATATATATCACAAAACTTCTCCATCATTAAATTTAGAGTTAAATATCACATTCAATTTACTTCCATTCACATTTAATTTTAGTAATTTTAATTATCAATCAAACTTATTTATCTTATTGTAATGTTGAAATTTGCATATCCATGCAATTTTTCATTTAGATTTGTGTTTATTTTGAGGGGAGTGCTTTGATAGATAGAGATATTGACAATTTATGGCATAATTTTGCACAAAGTTAGGTCCCTTGCTCTATGTTATTCCCTACCTGATTACACATCTTTCTATACACTTACCACTTATCTCCTTTCCCATGCTCACACACCCTTATACATTCACCCTATCCACTTATTTATTATTCCTATGCTCTAACTTATTACCATGCAAACACTATCCACTGATCTAGCCCCTTTTCTATCTTGGTACTAGTTGGCGATCATGGAATCGTCCCACCTACTTAAAATTTTAAATTCAAATTTGATCGATTCCCACCTTTACCCTTCATGCCTAGGGTTGATTCTATGTGATATGTTTCTATGTCCTTGCATTTAAAGACATTCATTCTAAACATTAAGAGATCAATAAAGAAAAAAATAAATAATTCACATGTACACATTTCAATTGGTGCTCTAAAAGAAAGCTAGGATTACATAATTATTCTAGGAGCATTTGCATGACCGAAGAGTGTTGTTTTTCATACTGTTCAAATTCAAGGGGTTGATTAAGGCATAATTCCCTTGCAACTTGATCATATGCCAACCTAACAAAGTTATTTATTAATACCACCAACTCTTGTAAACATTAAGAAGATTAAAAGAAATCAAAACATTTCAGGTGGAGTGAAGAAGAACAATCTATAAATTACACAAATTGAGTTCATGGGAGCAAGACAAGTTTGTGGTTGTGGATCTATCCCTTATAATAATATTTGTTCCTACATAAAGTCAATATCTAGAATTCTAATTTTGAGGTGATTACTAATTTAATATTGGTTATTTCTTGATCTCAAGACATACCAGATCCAAATCTTCTTCATTCTATGTGCATTTATTAATGATAGAGCTATGTACATTTATTTTCTATTTACATTTATGAGAACCTAAGATCAACAAAGTTGTAAGATAGCATCAAATCTAAGTAGATTGATTAGGCAAATAGACGAGTACATATAGCCTTGAGTAACCTTGAGTTAATGAGAGTCAATCCCATAACTTAAGGAGATCTCAAGTAGATGTGGCAAGTTAAGTTGAGTGAAAGAGTTTGAAGGACTCTTCCTAATTGCCACACACCCAGATGAGGTGTCTTATGCCATGTGCATAAAATGAGGCTTCCAAATATAGCCAAATGAATGCCAAATTAAACCAAATGAAATGTGTACACTAATACCCCCCTTAAGCATAAATTAGGTGGGTGTAAAAGATACAACTTAGGTGGGTGTAAAAGACGGGTCCCGGCAACAAGGCCTAATGAGGTACCCATGTACAAATAAAACTCTTATAAGTGGAGAAAGGTAGAAAATCCAATGGGAAAAAACTACCCCCCAAAAGAGAAAAAATATGCATGAATCTGGAAGCTGCTTGTGTATTGATGTCGATGTTGAACTACGAATGGTGACTCCATAGATGATAGTATCATGAGTATTCAGGAAAATTAACCAAATTTGAGATGTGATCCGATGCAAGATTCAAGTTCATTGGCTCTCGATGTGAGATATGAACCGATGTGAATCTATTGCAAGATTATGGATCATTTACCATAGGCTCTCAAAAAATGTTTGGAGGATCATTCGATCCACCTATTTCTCAATCCCACCTTCTTTTAGTTGCAACCTCATTGAGTTAAATTAGGTGACATAATCCTCTATAGTATTAGAGTCATTTAGACTTATACTTATGGTGTCTTTAGCTCATGACTTCTTTGCTTGATGACCTTCCCTTGGGTGTTTTCAAGGTCACAATAGAAGTACTTAGAGTTAGATTTCATCACACTTATTAAACTACGAGATGTATTTTACAACTTACAAGTACGGAATGAAAAAATAACTCAATAATACCCCCCATTACTTTGATCCCCCCTACTTTGCGACACTTTATAAATTAGTGCATGTCTAACTCTTTTTGTTTGATTACCCCCAAATTTATGACACTTTATAAGTTTCTTAGTGCATTAAATTACTATTTCTAACACTAAAAAATGAAGATGCCTTTGAAGGTTACACAAAGGTTAACATATAGTTATAGTTAAGATAACAATAATGTTTTAAATGCTAACTAACTTTATCATGCAACAAATTATGAATAAAAGTAGCCTTGTAAAGGGGCTAATTGAGTCTTGGCCATCATAGCCCAAATTGAGGGCGTAGAGATTGGAAGAAGAGGCCTTCGTGGCTGAGTAAGGACGTGGCCTTAAAGAGGCCAGTTGAGTCCAAAGCGGAATTGAAGACAAGTGCCTGTGCCAAATGAGGAATGTTACTCATCCCGAATGGTTCAACCAGAGATCGCATGCTAGCTAAGAATGAGTTCAACATAACAAAGCTGGTGGATGAGATTAACAACAAGAAGGCCATCATGGTCCATAAAGGTGTCTCTAATCTCGGTACCATTGCACCACCATAAAGCGTTCTCTATACCTCCAAGGGTGACTCCACCGGTGCCTGTAGGTGCATCACCATTCCTCCATGTGGGGGCAGTCGATTGAAACAAAGGCCATATTCAAAACTTCAACAAAGGGCATTGTGGTTTCCAACCTCCATGCTGGCCACTACATTTCAAGGCCTTTTGTTGGGTAGTTCCTTCATTGTTGGCCACTGGGCGTTTAAATCTCTGCCACAAGAGCTGAGATCTCTGTGAAATCCTTCAACACATATCTAGATCTCTGCCACACATCCGATGCTCCAAATTGTAGTTCTTGATATGGCCGTGTAAGCCAAGAATGATAGTCGACTAATGCCTGGTGAAGAAGGGTCAAGCAGGCTATAGTAAATGCCAGGTGATACCTTACGAACAGATCCAATGACCACTTCAATAGACAAGCGATCACGCAACAACGACCTCTAGATCTCTGCTATGTACGAGACCTCCAGATGTCGTTGACCCACAGCAGCGTCCAAATTTTAATGCAGGCTCGAAGTTTGGTGGCATTCCAAGTCTCTCTACCCGTCCTTTGAAGGCGATCTTAGAATTGTTACTTCAACCAACAAACTCTGACCTTAGTGTGTGATTGAAGCATCAACCCATCTACAAAGAAGACACATGCCTTGTAAACGTGGACGAGCGTTTTGCCTAAAAAATGAGCCAGCCAACAAGCTACAATTAGCTCTGATACCATATGAGAACCTAAGATCAACAAAGTTATAAGCTAGCATCAAATTTGAGTAGATTGATTAGGTAAATAGATGAGTACATATAACCTTGAGTAACCTTGAGTTAATGGGAGTCAATCCTATAACTTAAGGAGATCTCAAGTAGATGTGGCAAGTTAAGTGGAGTGAAAGAATTTGAAGGACTCTTCCTAATTGCCACACACCTAGATGAGGTGTCTTATGCCATGTGCATAAAATGAGGCTTCCAAATATAGCCAAATGAATGCTAAATTAAGCCAAATGAAATATGTACACTAATAACATTTACGCATTAAAATTACTATCTTAATATTCAAATGTTAGATCATAATTAATTAATCTAGGTTAATTACAACTTATGTGTGTGTTTTATTGGATTAGCCTAGACTATATTAAGAAAAGTTGGTTTTGATTTACATTTTAGTGAACTCGTTCAATTCTACACATCCTAACCTTCTTATAGGGTTTCTAATTTATATTATATTGTTTTGACTTCTCGACATATTTTGAATTTCACTTAGCATTTGATCTCTATTTGCTTTTATCTTTTGAAATTTATTTGCTTATATGTAGTGTGAATGTGGTTGATGGAAGTGTAATTGTCATTCAAAATCCCACTGACCTAGAAATCACATTTAACTTAGAAACTTTAGGAGGCGGGATAAATGGTAGGATTTAGGGTGGTGGGAGAGGAAACATTACAATGGATAACTATGCACTTATTTTATATATGCAGTTAAAGCTCTTGGAGAATGCATTCAATCAACATCATGATCATTGTACATACTATCCCTAATGTTAACAAATTTATATATGAGTTATTGGAAAATGCATGTGTATGTTGGTGGATTGATAGGTTTGGTGGTAGACAAAATAAAACCTTCAAAATAAAATCAAATTCACATCCATGGATTTAACTCTTATTCTTTTGGAAGAGGTTATTTATGCTACTATTTCCTTGTTAGAAATATTTTATGAGATAAAATCTCTCAGCTATCATCTTTCAATTAAAATTTCCCATTCAAAATAATTCCTTCTACATGACAAGAAAATATTCAATGACATGCACAATAGACAACTTATACATGGACATGAATGATACAAAACCATAAATATGAAATGTCTAGAATGCCTAACCTCTAGGCTTGACTTGACTTTTTGTTTGTTTTATCAATTTAACATGATTGATAACATATAATACATGTTAGAGACTACTAATATATATGACATGGGACATATGTATGAGGATTGCATTTAACTCTATAGTATTCTTTAAAGTAATTCCAAACCTGTTTGTCATGTCCATATTCTTGTCCATATTCTTGAAATTCATCCTATTCAAAAGTATCCACTCAAATGAGTGAGGTGAAAAAGTTAAAACTTTCATCTGGTAGTTGAGACTTGTTTACTGGTAGAAAGAAAACCATTTGACAGTGTGAGATAGGTTTGCTGATGGATTTGTGAAATTTTGTAATTCCACTTAAAAAGATCATGTTAGATAATTATAAAAGGATAGAATGCATTCATAAGGCATTCCATCTCCACATCTATGATGATAACATCCAATACAAAGAGGTCACCAATATTTTGAAAAGTATTACACATGACTACAACAATTTTATATTCATCTCCACATAACCCACTCTTAGTTGAAGGTTTACAAGAATTCACTACATAATGTTTTGCATTTGACATATTAGATTATTTCTATCACTTGAACCTTAATATGCAATAATTCACAAGTTCAAAATCAAAATCATTATTGGATAGGACTTATGCAATGCAATCCTTTATGATATTTTTTATGAGTAATCCTATCCCCTTCTCAAACCCCACTAAAAGATTACAAATATAAAAAGGAAAAATGTAACAACTCTATAGGGTCTTAATTAATATTGCTCTTATAATTTTAATGTGAGTTTGTGTAATGGATTTGATTATGTTGAACCATAAACATTATTATTATCATTATTTTTTTGGTTTATGGAATTTATGTATTTAAAAAATATTTAATTATTTGTCAGAAAATAAACAATAAGTTTAATTATACGATTGATGATTATGTTGAAAAGAGTATTATAATGATAAGTTAATGTTAAGATGATTTTGATTATTAAATATTTTAAATGCATCAATAATTAATTAAGAGGTGTGTAGGTGGAAATGTATAGTTTTTCTTTTAACATGTAATTTTGACTTTATTTTCATAAAAAGAAATATGAAGAGTTTTTGAAGAGTTCTATTAAAAAGAAAAAAAAAGTGAGTTATTGGACATGCTTTGGGGGAAAAAGAAAGTGTTGTAAAAACTTCAGTAACAGATTCTAGGAAGGGTTTTTGGGAGATAGAGAAAAATGGCTTAGGATTGTAGGGGATGATCCTAGTCGGAGAAGGGAGTTATGAAATTTGTTAATAATTCTATTTTTTTCTTTGATTATTGTTTGATTCATTAATTTGAAAAGTTAAAATTTTATTGCTCTATGTGAGATATCATGGCTGCTCTATCTGAGCTATTATTATTATTTCTCTGTGTGATCTGTTATTGTTACTCTGTGTGAGCTATTATTTTAAAAGCTATCATTGTGTAATTAAATTTTGTTTTCGAAAAAGTTTGCTCAGGGGTGGACTTTGTCGATCTTAAAGTTGGGTGGAGAGCAATATGGTTGATTTAAGCTTGCTATTAAAGATTTTGAAGAAAATTATAGTTGTATAAAGAGCTAATTTGTGATGTAGAGGCAAATTGGTTGGGAGAAGATAGACAAACTAGACAAGGTTCTACTTTACCTACAAGCCCAAAAACAAAGATCTTTACACAAAAGTGGGAACAACAGAAGGAAACTCAAGGATCATCATGGAAATATTGGTTTGGGATGTCAAGGGACCCATTCCATTCATTGGCCAAGGTAGATTGGACTCAGGGTTGGTACTTCCTTCACAAACCCCCAAAATGGCTTGTAGCCCTCCAAAATCACAACAGTCCAAATAACTTTTGACTCAGACCTCCAAACCCAGATCTTAGACAATCAATAGATACCTATTATGGCCCTATATCACATATCCCAAACTTGGCATAGGTTGTTTTGGATGGAATATCTCAACCAATAACCCTTGTCAGTGCCCTGGAGCCCCAATTAGGTCAAAATTACAAAGGAAATACCAAAGTATGCAAGCCTAGAAGTTAACCAAGGGTTTGGACACTTAGAATTCATTCTAAAACAAAGGATTTTGTGGGTATTAGACTTCTACTCTTTGTTGTTCCAATAATTACCTCTTAGGTTCCTCCAAATGGCTTAATACATGGTCTTATTAAGACCTTCTTAACAAATCTTGCACAAACCAATTCTCCCACCCCTGTAGTCAATCAAAACATTCAAAATGTAAATAAATACATCCATCCCACAGGTCTTATGGCTTTGGAAGACTGTGGGATGGTCAATTCCTCATTAGTAGAGGCAGAACCCTTGTTAGAGTTCTATAAGACTGTTTTCAAACAAAACCTTATAACTCCTTACAATGATATTTTCAAGACTCCAAAACTACTTCAAATGAAAATAACTTGATCTACTAACAATTCAAAACATGAAGAAGCAAAGACAGCCTTGTACCTTCCTACTGTACGGACTGTTGCAACGTTTTTCTTCAATGAAAATAGAGAACTCAGAAAAATAGTCTAGTGTCAAATGATTGTAGATCACTCCCTCTTCAATTTCATAACACCAAAATAGTTCCAAATGATGATCACTTAACCATACTTCATTGCCAAATATCATAGGTTTCTTGACAATGCCGTACAACTGATTGGTACGGACTGTTGCTACAGAAAATGCAGAAAAATAACAAAATGACAGCAGAGAACTGGTTTGTATTGCATGGAACTCCTTTCACACACCAATCATCATGTTCAATGTGTTCTTAACCTTGCCAACCTCCTGAAAAATAGTTTGGTTCAATGGGAAGGTTTGCAACCACCTTTTCCCATCGAACTTCCTTTGGTAGTTTGGAAACCACAACTGCTTACATGCTTTGTTAGCAGAGTTACAGTGAGTTTAGGAGTTTGAAACTGCCTTCAACAAGATTACAATGTAATTAGGCCTTAACTAGAACTTACACCACCCTAGACTCCTTGTTATGCCTTGACAAGGCTTACAAACATGAAGACTATCTTTCTATATGCCTTAAGAGGGTTACATACATGACTGTCCCTTAGGACTTACAAGATTGTCTACAACATGGCACCATGGCTCTTATTACAATACAAGAAAATGGTCCTCATGACCTTATTGAAACAACAAAGCAAAATGAACATCAAAACAAGATATGAGTTTTTTGGTTCTCCTTGTGCTCTTGCACCAATTTGTGTTGCTCTTCTCAGCATGCATATTTTGGGATTACCATTGATTAAAATTTAATGATAGGAAGGTTATCTAAATATCTCTGGCCTTATTATTCTGATTATCGATGAGTATAATGGTTGAACAGTAAGTAGCAAAGTGTTGAAGACATCTAAAATTGCAAGTAAAAGAGAACAAATATCTTGTGCAATGCAAGTAATCTTTTCTGTATATCTAATTTGTATTATTTGGTTGATTATGAACAAAAATATATAGTGTAAGTAATTATTGACAGGATATTATTATTCTCTAAGTTGTCGTTTTTCAATATAGTTTTAAATTAGAAACATTATTGATTAAATATCTATTTTGGCATCATACCATAAGTAATGGTGAGATTATTGCTGATAGTTGTGAATAACAGATTTGGTGCTATGTTGTGTTAGATATGGCAGATGCATTATCGTGATTAAACCGTGGCAGGAGAATCTCACAGCATTAACTCATTGGAGTCATAAATCTGCATTATCCAATAATATCAAGATATAGCATTCGGCTATGTAACGCTTTAAACGAGATTAAATCGTGTGACCATATTTTGATATGAGTATATCCGTAAAGAAACATAATACTGATAACATATCGAAATCCCTATTTTATTCCGTATTAATATTGCTAACTGTGTAGTAATCGGAGCTTCTCTATAATATAAGACAATAATATCCTTTCGATGATGTTTGTATAGTAGAAAAAATATATATAAAGTTATTGTTTAGTTAGTTTTAGAGTCTAATATATAATTATACGATGGAAATGAATATCTGAAGGTTCCGTTTTAGGGATAATAAGAATGTATTGAAAAATTATCATGTCGCAACCAAATATTACCTCTCTTCAAACATTTTAATAATGATCTTATGCGAATTTAGCATATCATATAAGCCTTTTAATAATAGAATACAGAATGTTCTATAAGCAATATAGTGTTTTAAGGCTGTTTAGCCGTGAACATGGGTATCTTTGTGAACTCAGTTCACAGCATTAGTAGTTAGTTCTTTGTCATTGTTAAGAGGAATGATAATTTTCTTAGTTTGAAATACTCAATTATAAATTAATTGTAATAAATGATTATTATAATATTACTAAAAATAAATAGTATATTGTCAATTATTACTTCATTTGTAGTTAAAAGATGTGATACATTTTATCTCTGTTTTATTGCAGCTGATAAAACACGAGATTCTTGAGACAAGTTGTTTTTTCTCTCTACAGCGATATAGTTACTGGGAAGTTCTATTAGAGTAAGTAAAAAATAAAAAAATTGTTTTATTTATTGGTGTCATCAGTAGTGAATTTGTATTTCATTAAATAGAGTTGTATCAAACTAATAGTTGGTTTGAGTTTTTATTATTTTGTTTGAAAACTCATCTTATTTTATTTAATATATTTTTATTGAGCTGCTGCTTGTCAAACAAACATCAGTGATATTAGCTCATATAGCTAGTCATACCATAAAGCAAAGTGAGTAGTTTACTAATTTCTTATCAACAAAGGTATTTTTAATAGTAGAGGCATTACAAACTCTTTTAAATTAATAAAAAAATAATGATACAACATGCAATTGAATATGGATATTAAACCTAGAAAGTAAATTATTGCATGGCATGTTCTACATGTAGAATAATACAAGTTACATTTAATACTCTTGACTTTCTACAAGACCTAAACTATACATTTAGAAATAAGAAACCCAATAATTACTTATTTCATATGAATCATAATTTCTTTAGTCCTTAGAAAGGACAATGTCCAAGGAGGGTTATACATATCCAACACATAGTCCCCTACGACCCTCTACCCACCCTCTTCTAATAACTTCCTAAGATTTTCCACCTTATTCGTAACAAGCCCCTCATCTATAAACTCACTGAAAGTAACAACCCCATATTTATTTTGGGAATTTCCTTAGAACAAACTCTAGAATCATTAGGCCTAGGCACATTCTCCATAGCATAAACTGAGGGAAAAATGAATTGCTTGGTGACTAGTTTCTTAGCTTATTATCACTTGATTTAGAGCTTTTTGGGCTTTTTCTATTCTAACTAGTTTTAAAGCACTCATGTTTATCTTTTTCACCATTTGTGTAATAGAATAGTTGAATTTATACAATAGAGAATAATTTTTTACCCAGAAGGATTTCCCAAGTGAAAACTTTGTGTATTATCTTTGCTTTCTATTTATTCTATGTTTTAAATCACTTATGTTTATCATTTTCATGATTCATGTAATTTGTAATTTATGGCTTTAGATGTGCATATATAATTGCATATACTTAAGGGTAAAATAAGAGATTCATTCTTGTATTGGAGAATAGTTGAATTTATGCAAAAGAGAATAATTTTACTATGCTAGGATTTTTTACACGAAAGGATTTCCCATATGAAAATTTTTCATATTATCTTTGCTTTCTATTTATTCTATTATTATTTTAGGTCATATATGCACTACTTACATTGTGTAGGTTTATTGGATTTATTTTCTCTACATAGAATTAGTAGAACTCTCATGAATAATGAATAATGATGGGTGGTCATAGAAATATTTTCCCCTTCATTATTTTTTTTGTGGCTTAACAATGTTGGGATTTCCAGCTACTTGCAAGGATCATAAAGCCTCCATCTCTTCATCTTTTCATTTGGATTGGATCATATGTTACTTGCACTACAATAGAAGCGTCATACTCTCCAATTTTGTAATCAAACCCTTCGGTTACTACGTGATATTTGGATGTTTGTACACTAATTCTTCTTAGGACTGTTCCGATGTCTTTGGTATGGTTCCTTATAAATTATCAGTTGGATAGTACGACTGAATTAATATGCTTATAATATATGGATATAATGGTGAAGATATGTGTGAGATTGGGATGTAAAACTATATCTACATCTACCACTTGTAGTTTATAGATAAAAAGGTCATGCAGTGGCAAGCTATCAAGGAAGATATGAGGCATTAAGGATGTCTTAGTCATAGAAGCAATTACCCCCACACAAAATAAGTCAGAAATATATTAATGTAAAATTAATTTAAAATGTGAGAAAGTAGATAAATCAAAGGGTACAAGGATTTCAAAGAAACAAAAGGGCTATTTTTTTTTGAGGGAGGGGAGTAGGAATGAATTTGTTAATGAAAAAGACTAACTTGAAAGTGTAGGCATCCGGTAATATGCAATAGACTTGGGATTATTCTCCACCTTGACAAGGCATATTCTATAATTTATTGCAATGGAGAGACATAGGTGGGAGGAGATGCAGTACACACAAATGAATAGACAATGCCCATTACTATCTCAAATTTCTTTTGGTCATAGATAGAAAAATTAAATCTACATCATGTGGGTATTTTAGAGCACTTGTGACTATCATCTACTATAGGGTGATCTTAGAATATAGTGTCTCATTTTTTGATCCACTAAAATAAACATTTTTAATCAAAATTTCACTTTCAATTACTTATAGAAATAAAACCATCAATGATTTGAAGATAATGCGAACTAGTGATTTTGGAGATTTTGTGTGTGGATTACAAATATATATTTTTTAAAAAATTAATTTTCTCATTTTTAAGCATTTCTTAATAACTTTTTTTATACTTAATAGTATTTTTATTAGTGCTACTATTCCAAAACGCATAACTTTTTTGAGAAATGAGAAATATTTATAGTTTCTTAAACATAGATCATTAATACTGATATTTAGTGCATGCATAATTTTATAATTTTTTGTTGTATATTTTATTTATTATTAATTTTAAATTTAGATTAATTATAATTCAAAATAATTTTATTCTATATAATACAATTTTTTTTGTATATATCCATCTTATTAATATTTTTTTTGAAATAAGGACATTAACATGGAGGGTACACATATTTTTCAAAAAAAAAATCTATTTTTTTTTAACTTTTTTCACATGGACCTTTATGTTTGATAAAAAACCTATGTTCACTAGAAAATAAAAATAAATATAATAATTCAATAAAATATATTTAAAAAGAAAATAGTTTTAGAAATCCCACTCTAAGAGCTATGATCTTGCAAAATCTCATGTCATGATGACTTTATTTGATAGTCCAACCCTTGTTTTAAAACAAAACTTTTTTCTCAAAAATATATGAGCAACAAAAGGATGGCATCAAAAGACCTTCAAATAAAGGCTTTTCCATCAATTTTTAAATTTAGATGATCCTACAATAATGGGTTACACTTTTTTGTCAAACTAACATTGAAATCAACATTTTGAACTAAATCTTAACTTTCTGACACCTATAGTCGCTAAACTATTAGGAATTTGAAGATGATGCGAACTAGTGATTTGTGAGATTTTGTCTACAAATTATAAAAGTATTTTTTAAAAAACATTTGGAATTAAATTGTAAAATATTTTGCATCTCCTTTGATAACTAGTTTTTAATAGTAAATAACAATTTTTTTAAAGTGATGTGTATTCCATCGCACATAACTTTTTTTCTATAAAGGATAAAATTTTGATTCTTTTGAATTTAAATTGGTAACACCGATATCTAGAGGATGCATTTGGTTTCATAATATTTTGTTGAATATTTTTTTAATTAAGTTTTGAAGTCAAACCAATTATAATTTAGACATAAGTGTATACCGTCCAACATAACTTTGTCTATATGTATCGAAATTTATTTATTTTTTGTTGAAACAAGGACATCAATACCTAGGGCATAGATATTTTTCAGACTGTTTTTCACTAATTTACTGATTTTTCAAATGTGTAGAATAGAGAATTTGATGTTCAATGAAAACCTATGTTTAGGAAAACTAAAAAAAACATAATAAAATAAAAATATATCAAAACTATACTTGTTGGAAAGCTTGTTTCGAGGACTACGATCCTCCAACTTGGTTTGCAAAGGTGATTCCATTTGGACCTTCAACCGGGCTTTGAAAGCCAAAATTTTGTAGAAGAGGAGGGAAGGGAAGGAGGGAAGGTGTCTAATAAGGGTCTTCATTTGAAGACCCCTAAGTCTAATGAAGGTAGGAGACATCGTTCATTTGAAGTGAATTGGCCTTCGTTCAAAGACCCAGACATGGCGCCAATATCTTCATAACAACCACCTGCGAGTGAAGGTCCCTTGGATTAAAAAACAATTAAATTTTTTAATGTCCGACCTTCCTTCGAAGGTACAACCAACTTTTATTTTTTTAATGTTTTAATTTTTTCCTATTGCATATAAATAGGATTTTTTTTTCATTTTTTAAAATCAATATAACAAGATAAATTCACATTTTTTTTCTTCAAGGGAGGAGAAAATATTTGAGAGAAGAATTTTCTAGTCATATTTTACAAAGAAGTAGATAGGAAACAAAAGGACAAGACAAAATAAGAGTGCATGAAAGCATTTTGTAGAAAAGACACAAAGATTAAATGAAGAAAGATTGCAAAAATATTATAAACTAAAACAAGGTATGCATCTTTACTTTTCTATTTAATATAGGTCATTTGATTTATGCTTAAATATATACACATTGATGAATCATGTAGTAGGATGCCATTTAATCTAGAACACTTGATTTATGCTTAAATATATACTCATTTATTTCATGTAACTAGGATGTCATTTAGTTTAAGTCATTCCTCATTCTTGGTTATAATCCCCACCCCTCTACCTAGAGATAATTACCTACCTCTTGTTGGCAAGAGACACTACATAGCATTGATAGGTGTTGTCATTGATGGCAACTAAGATTGTTCCACACATCTGCAGTACAATATTTGATCATACCAGAAGTCAGAATGATAGGCTATCTGAGTCTGGGAGCTTGGAAAAGAGTATATAGCAGAGTCTAGTATTTTGGTCAGTGGATCTCTCTAGTTAATTATTATGTGTTGTGGATGTAATAAGTTTAAAGGGACACCAAGACAATCTAAATCCAAGTTTTTATCCTTTGGTGATAAAGGGATCAAAAGTTATGAGCAGCAGAATACTGGATCCTATTGCGATAGAATAGTTCAATGAAGAATAGATAGAGTTATGTTAATCCTTGTGTGGACCCAATAGAAGTGTTTTGATGAACTGTGTATGAGATAGAATGTTAGTGGCTAACATGTATGATGTGTTGCAACTATGGGCCTAACCGGTGTTGACATTGATGTCAACATACTCCTGTTGCATTGATGATAAGGATTGGATGAGCTGTGTGCTAAGGATATTGACAAAATTAGTCCTAATTAGGAATAGAGAAGAACAGTGAAGACAGTGAACTAAAGATCCTAGCTAAGATGAAGATCAGAGGATACACATCAAAGGGTTTGTCAATATGTGTCTTAAGATGATCTAGTAAAGATTTTAGAGGTCTGCATGAATATCTGAAGAAGTTGTGGCCGCTCAAGTAAAACCAGTTCTGGCAGATATTCAGAGGTGATAGAGTGACACAGATAGGTCCAGTGAGATCCAGAAATGCAATATCCTATCCTACAGATTTGGTGGAGTGTTTAGGAAGTCCATGTGAAGTGACAATTCAATTGGTTCGTGGTTTGGAGGTCTGCAAGCATCTATTCCATTGTGACAGTAATGATAGACTATGTTCTTGAGGTTCTGGATGAAGGAGATAAGGATTTCAGTAAGCAGATGTAGTGTGGATGTTCTTGGTGATTCAGGCAAGCTTGTGGAGGTCTTTGGATTGTGTCCAATTCATGTTGGTGGTCTGCATTGGAGTTTGAGCTCACAATTGAAGAATTACTTCTAGATGATGATGTTCTTCTTAAGTCTGGCTGACCGGATAAGTTACACATCCTGCGGATGATATGGAAGGTGTCTTGCGAAGAATGGCATGTTCCCAAAGAAAGATTGAAGTCTCAGATCTATGTAGCCAACAGTGTGTTGATCCGTGTGAAGTCTTTTTTTAATTAGTCATGTTGTATTTGTGTATTTTCTCTGTAATGTATGCTGACTTGGATGATAAGTCCTAAGTCGATGTCTTTTATAAATAAGGAGTTGTAAAGTCATTTCAAAGAGTATCTTGTGGAGATGAGAGTGTGGTAGCGAGGAGGAGAGCAAAAGTCAGAGAAGAAGTATTGGGCTTAAATGGAACTAACTCAAGCATGGTGAAGATGCTATTCTTCAATTTGAGTATGTAATACTTATTATTCTGTAGATAGTGTGTCTCCTGTAGGAAGTGAGCCTCTTGTGAGTAGTGTGCTTGGGCAGTGAGCCCTAATTGGCATGTGCCATTTGTTTCTTTCTATTCTTCTAATAGAGAATACAATCTTAGGTTAGTCACCCCATGGTTGTTCCCTTAACCAGGTTTTCCACGTCAAAATCTTGGTGTCTCGTATGTTATTGTGTTTCTGCTTTTGATTTAATACATTATATTTCCATGATTGATTTATTATTATGTTGCTGAATTACAAAGTGGATTTAAGTGTTTAAATTGGAAGAAAGTTTTGGACAACTGATTCACCCCCCCTCTCAATTGTTTGTCCTAAATCCAACAATTGGTATTAGATCTAAGTTCCTCTAAAAGAGCTTAACCCCTTGAGGAGATCCAGAATGTCGTCCTACAAGAAGGATAGTCTGAAGTTTGATGGAACCAATTTTACTCTTTGGAAAAGTCGCATGCAATGTCACTTGCAATGTATGGGAATGTAGTACTGGACCATGGCTTCAAAGAAGTATACTCCTCCATAGAATGGTCTGAAATCTGTAGATGAAATTGCAGATGCTGAAAACAATCTGCAGACTAAAGAAGCCCTTCTAAGTGCCTTGTCTGATTCAGAGCTGACAAATGTTGTTGACCTACAAATTGCTTTTGAGATTCAGAAAAAATTGGAACTTCTGCATGAAGGAGACAAGTATGTTAAATGTGCCAAGCTATAGAGTCTGAAAGGAAAATTCAAAAATCTGAAGATGAGAGAAGATGGAAATACCACTACTTTTATGCTAAGAGTAAATGAGCTTGTTTGTGGCATTAGATGTGCTGGTGGAGTCTTGGATGACGATGAGATTGTTGGCAAAGTTCTCAGATCCCTTCCTGTTTCTTACAAATACAAGGTTGCTGCCATTGAAGAATTCAAATCCTATTCAGGTATCACAAGAGATCAATTGGTTGGTAAATTGGCTACATTTGAATTAACCAAGTTTGGAGATGCCCCCCCAAGACTGAATCTGCATTCAAAGCTAGTGCCTTTGTAAAAGGAAAACAAAGGTTTGATCTAGAGAGAACTCTTCAAGGAAACTATCATGGTATGAAAAAGAAAGAAAAGACCTAGAAGAAGATGAAGCAGAAGCTGCCCAACTTGAAGCCCTTATTGCAAAAAGGCTGCCAAGAGGATCTGGTAAGTATGAATGGAAATTGCCTTTTAAATGTTTTAGCTGCAATAAGATTGGTCATTTTGCCTCAAGGTGTTCGAAAAGATTTTCAAGGCCAAATCCTAACAGATCAAGGTTCTAGAAGAATTGTTACTATGTTCATGAAGATGATGAATTAAAGATATGAAACAAATCCAGAAGTGACTGGGTATTTATTGCCATCAAGGAAGAAGATCCAATGCCCTCTGAATCTGTCAATCATAAAACTGTAGAAAGAGCTTTGGCTGCCCAAGTTAAGGAAAAGGATGATTGGGTCATTAACAGTGGATGCTATCACCATATGATAGGTGACAAAAATAAATTCATAGATTTGGAAAGGTATGAAGGAGTGGTAAAATTTGGTGATAATTCTGCTGGTAGAATCAAGGGTAGAGGAACTATTTCTTTTGATGGAAAGAACAAAACCAGTAATGTACTGTATGTTCAAGGCCTGAAGTGCACAATCTTCTCAGTGGTGGAGAGTTGGTGGACAAAGGCTATGATCTCTGATTCAAAAATAGAAAATGCAAGATCTTTGAAAGTTCCAAAACAAAGATTGCATCCGGTACTCAAACTAAAGGTGACATCTTCCACTTGGTTGGTATTGGTAAAAGTTGCTTATTTGTTCAAATTGATCAGAGTTGGTTGTGACATAGGAGAATGTGTCATGTGAATTTTGATAATATCATCAAGATAAGCAACACTCAGGTTGTAAGAGATCTTCCAAGATTGGTAAAACCTACCAATAGTTTATGCAAGGAATGTTAGTTGGGTAAACAAAGCAAAGTCTCATTCAAAAGAAAGGACTAATCTTCTACCAGACTATTGGACTTAGTTCATACTAATCTATGTGGTCCGGCAAGAATCAGGAGTGTGCAAGGTGATAGATACTTCATGTTATTAATTAATGACCATTCTCGAATGATGTGGGTGACTTTTCTGAAAGAGAAATTAGAAGCTCTTGAAAAATTCAAAATATTCAAAGCTATGGTAGAGAATGAAACTAGATTAAAATTAAAATGTCTGAGGTCTGATAGAGGTGGAGAATTCACATTTGGCGATTCATAGAATTCTGTGAGAAACATGGAATAAAAAGATAGTTGTCTTCTCCTAGGACTCCACAGTAGAATGGAGTAGTGGAGAGAAAGAACTGGACCATCCAGGAAGCATCTAGAACCATAATGATAGAAGAAAATGTTCCTCAGATCTATTGGGGAGAAGTTGTAAGCACTGCAGTCTATACTCTCAATCAAGTACAAATATAAAGCAATACCTTTAAGACTCCTTATGAACTTTGGTTTGGCATCACTCCCACTGTGAGGTATTTTAGAGTCTTTAGTAGCAAATGTTACATTAATAGAGATGAAGATCTAGGAAAATTTGATGCTAGAAGTGATGAAGGAATATTCTTGGGTTATTCTACTCAAAGCAAATCATACTGGTGTTATAACTAGAGATTAAGGAAGATTGTTGAAAGTACAAATGTGAAGGTTGATGAAGGTGTTGAAAAACCCTCAAGGTTTTATGAATATGATGAAGATGATCAAAATGATGTTTTTGTTCAAGAAGTCCAAGCTTCCTCTGAAACTTAGATTCAGACTAATCCGGTAAATTAGGAAGAAGAGATAAGTTTGAATGAACCTATTCAAGAATCACAAGTGCAAGAAACTCCCAAAGTTCCTAGGTATGTAAGATTGAATCACTCTGAAGATCAGATCATAGGTGATAAAAGAAAAGGTGTGCAAACAAGAAGAAGGATTACTCAAGATTCAGAAGAGTATTATCTGATTTCAAAGATTGAACCTAAGATAGTGAATGAAGCTTGCAATGATGAAAACTAGACTAAAGCAATGGGGGAAGAGCTGATGCAAATTAAGAAAAATCACAATTGGGATCTTGTTCCCAGACCTAAAAATAAGAATGTGATTGGAACCAAATGGGTCTTCTGAAACAAACTGAATGAAGATGGTGAAGTAGTCAGAAACAAAGCCAGATTGGTCTGCAAGGCTTACTCCCAAGTAGGAGTTGATTTTGAAGAAACTTTTGCTCTGGTGGAAAGAATTGAAGCAGTCAGATTATTTCTTGCTTTTTCTACCTTCAAGGATTTCAAAGTATATCAGATGGATGTCAAATCTACCTTCCTGAATGGTGACTTAGAAGAAGAAGTATACATTGAGCAACTGGATGGATTTTAATTGTCTGATCATGATGATATGGTCTGCAAATTGAAGAAAGCATTGTATGGACTCAAGCAAGCCCCAAGAGCTTGGTATGAGAGATTGGATAAGTATCTTTTGAAGATTGGTTTCAATAAAGGTACTACTGACAGTAATTTGTATTTCAAAATTGATCATGAAAATATCTTGATTGTTGAAGTGTTTGTTGATGATATCATTTTTGCAGAAAGAGATAGTATGTGCAAAACCTTTGCAAATCAAATGAAAAGTAAATTTGAGATGTCCATGTTTGGGGAAATAAATTTCTTCTTGGGTCTGCAAATCACTCAAACAAAGAAAGAAATCTTCATTTCTCTGACCAAATATGTAAAAAAATTGCTGAAGAAATTTGGGATGGAAGACTCAAAACCAATGAATACTCCCATGGTAACCAGATGCAAATTGAGTAAAGATGATGCCTCTCCTAAGGCTAATCAGAAAATGTACAGGTCAATGATTGGAGGATTATTGTATCTCACTCAAACTAGACCTGACATTATGAATGTTGTTGGTCTTGTTGCTAGATTCCAAGCTGATCCTAGAGAATCTCATGTCATGGAAATCAAAAGAATTTTTAGATATCTAAAAGGGACAATTGAGTATGGGTTGTGGTATCCTAGAGATCATAATTTCTCTCTTCATGCATATACTAATGTAGATTGGGAATGAGATGTGGATGACCGGAAGAGTACCAGTGGTGGAACATTCTTTTTGGGGAAGAGATTGGTTTCTTGGTTAAGAAAGAAACAAGAGGCAATATCTCTGTCCACTGCAAAAGTAGAATATATTGCTGTAGTAGGTAGTTGCACTCAAGTATTGTGGATGAAGCAAATGTTAAGAGACATCAGGGTGGAGTATGAGGAACCATACTTGCAACAATCTCCCCCTTTGTCGTTGATGGCAACATATGATGTAAAAAATTATTTAACCATCATGACAAGGACTTCTTCTTACTGACTGACATAACTCCCCCTATCAACAAAAACCATTCACATGTCTTCTCTTCTTCTACTGCTCCCCCTTTGATCAATAACCACTTTTGTTTTTCACATGTCTTCTCTCCCCCTTTGACATCAATGGCAAAGGGCACATACTTCTCATGTTTTAGAATCATATTGACTGCTCCCTCTGATTAGTAGCCACCTAGCATCAATTAGGACCACAAGATGTGACTGTGAGATCTATTGGATTGATGCAAATCAGTGCACCTTAATTCAGAACCGGAGGGGTAATAACCCCTAACCTCTCCCTGAGATACTCAAAAGAGTCCTTAGGTAAAGCTTTAGTAAAAATATCTACAATCTAATCCTTAGAGGGCACAAACTCCAATCTAACTTCATTCTTGTTCACCTTCTCTCTTAGAAAATGAAACTTGATGGATATATGTTTTATCTTAGAATGTAACACCAGATTCTTTGAAATGTTTATTGCACTTGAGTTATCACAGAAGATTGTGATAGGTTCCTCATATTCCACTCTGATGTCTTTTAGCATTTGCTTCATCCATAATACTTGAGTGCAATTGCCTGTTGTTGCAATATATTCTACTTTTGTAGTGGATAAAGATATTGCCTCTTGTTTCTTGCTTAACCAAGAAACCAATCTTTTCCCTGAAAAGAATACTCCACCACTGGTACTCTTCTGGTCATCCACATCTCCTGCCCAATCTGCATCTGTATATGCATGAAGAGAGAAATCATGATCTATAGCATACCATAAACCATGCTCAACTATTCCTTTTAGATATCTGAAAATCTTATTGATTGACATGACATGAGATTCTCTAGGATCATATTAGAATCTAGCAACAAGACCAACACCATTCATAATGTCAGGTCTAGTTTGAGTAAGATACAATAGTCTGCCAATCATTGACCTATACTTTTCCTGATCAGCCTTAGGAGAGTCATCATCTTTGCTCAGTTTACATCTGATTGCCATGGGAGTATTCATTGGTTTTGAATCTTCCATTCCAAATTTCTTCAATAATTCTTTCACATATTTTGTTTGAGATATGAAGATTCATTTCTTTGCTTGAGTGATTTGTAGACCCAAGAAGAAATTTATTTCCTCAAATTTGCAAAATTCTTGCACATACTATCTCTTCCTCCAAAAATAATATCATCAACAAATACTTTAACAATCAAGATATTTTCATGTTCAATCTTGAAGTATAAGTTACCGTCAGTAGTTCCTTTGTTGAAACCAATCTTCAAAAGATGCTTATCTAGTCTTTCATAATAGGCTCTTGGGGCTTGTTTGAGTCCATATAGTGCTTTCTTCAACTTGCAGACCATATCACCATGATCAGACAATTGAAATACATCCGGTTGTTCAATATATACTTCTTCTTCCAAGTCACCATTCAAGAAGGTTGACTTGACATCCATTTGATATACTTTGAAATCCTTGAAGGCAACAAAGGCAAGAAATAATCTGACTGCTTCAATTCTTGCCACCAGAGCAAAAGTTTCTTCAAAATCAACTCCTTCTACTTGGGAATAACCCTTATAGACCAATCTGGGTTTGTTTCTGACTACTTCACCATCTTTATTCAGTTTATTTCAACAGAACCATTTGGTTCCAATCACATTTTATTTCTAGGTCTCGGAACAAGATCCCAAGTGTGATTTTTCTCAATCTGCATCAGCTCTTCTTTCATTTCTTTAGTCCATCTTTCATCATTGCATGCTTCATTCATTGTCTTTGGTTCAATATTTGAAATTAGACAATACTTTTTTGAATCTCGAAAAATCTTTCTTCTTGTTTGAACACTATTTCTTTTATCACCTATGATCTGATTTTTAGAGTGATTCAGTCGTACATACCTAGGAATTTTGGGAGTTTCTTGTGTTTCTATTTCTTGAACAGGTTCATTCAAACTTATATCTTCTTCCTGATTCTCTGGATTAGTCTAGATCTAAATTTTAGAAGGGGCTTGGATCAGAACATCATTCTGATCATCTTCATCATTTTCATAAAACTTTGCAGGTTTTTCAACACCTTCATCAACTTTCACATTTGTACTTTCTATAATCTTTCTCAATCTCTTGTTATAACACCGATATGCTTTGCTTTGAGTAGAATAACTCAAGAATATTCCTTCATCAATTCTAGCATGAAATTTTCCAAGGTCTTCATCTCTTTTAATGTAACATTTTTTACCAAAGATTGAAATACTTCACAGTGTGAGTGATGCCAAACCAAAGTTCATGAGGGGTCTTACCTTTATTGTTTCTGATTTGTACTCGATTAAGGGTATAGATAGCCATGCTTAAAGCTTCTCTCTAGTAGATCTGAGGAACATTTTCTTCCATCATCATATTTCTAGATGCTTCCTGGATGGTCAAGTTCTTTCTTTCTACTACTCCATTCTGCTATGGAGTCCTTGGAGCAGACAACTATCTTTTTATCCCATGTTTCTCATAGAATTCTATGAAATCTCTGGATGTGAATTCTCCACCTCTATCAGACCTGAGACATTTTATGGTTAATCTAGTTTCATTCTCTACCATAGCTTTGAATATTTTGAACTTCTCAAGAGCCTCAAATTTTTCTTTTAGAAAAGTTACCCACATCATCTGAGAGTGGTCATCAATTAATAGCATGAAGTATCTATCACCTTGCAAACTTCTGATTCTTGCTAGTCCACATAGATTAGTATGTACTAAGTCAAACAATCTGGTAGAAGATTGTTCCTTACTTTGGAATATAACTCTATTGTGTTTACCCAACTGACATTCCTTGCACAAACTATTAGAGGGTTTCACAAGTCCTGGAAGATCTCTTACAACCTAAGTGTTGCTAATCTTGATGATATTATCAAAGTTCACATGACACATTCTCCTATGCCACAACCAACTTTGATCAATTTGAACAAATAAACAACTTTTTCCAGTGCCAACCAAGTGGAAGATGTTACCTTTTGTTTGTGTACCGAATGTAATATATGTACCAGAACTTTCAAAGATCTTACATTTTCTATCTTTGAATCAGAGATAATAGCCTTTGTCCACTAACTACCCAACACTAAGAAGACTATGCTTTAGACCTTCAACATACAACACATCACTAGTTTTGTTCTTTCCATCAAAAGAAATAGTTCCTCTACCTCTGATTCTGCCAACGGAATTGTCACCAAATTTTACAACTCCTCCTTCATATCTTTCCAAATCTAAAAACTTGTTTTTGTCACATATCATATGGTGTAAGCATCCGCTATTAATGACCCAATCATCCTTTTCTTCAACTTGGACAGCTAGAGCTTTTTCTATCATTTTATGATTGACATATTCAGAGGTCATTTGATTTTATTCCTTGATGGCAATAAACATGCAGTCACTTCTAGATTTGTTTCTTGTCTCTGATTAATCATCTATTACTCCTTCATCATCATCATCTTCATGAACATAGTAGCACTTCTTTTGAAACCTTGATCTATTAGGGTTTGGCTTAGAAAATCTTTTCGGACACCTTGAGGCAAAATGACCAATCTTATTACAGTTAAAACATTTGAAAGGCAATTTTCCTTCATACTTACCGAATCCTCTTGGCAGTCTTTTTCCAACGAGGGCCTCAAGTTGTTTCACTTCTACTTCATCCTCTTCTAGATCTTTCCTTGCTTTCTCATACCAAGATGATTTTCTTGAGGAACTTTCTCTTGGATCATATCTTTGTTTGCATTTTTCAGAGGCACTAGCTTTGAATGCAGATTCAATTTTGGGAAGTGTATCACCAAACTCAGCTAACTTGATTGTAGATATACCAACCAATTGATCCCTTGAGATAGTTGTCAAGGATCTGATTTCCTCAATAGCAGCAACTTTGTGTTTATAAGCATGAGGTAAGGATCTGAGAACCTTAACAACAATTTGATCTTCATCTAGAATTCCACCAGCACATCTGATGCCAGAAACAAGCTCGTTTACTTTTGTCATGTAAGAAGTGATATTCTCATCTGCACTCATCTTCAGGTTTTTTAATTTTCCTTTTAGACTCTATAGCTTGGCACATTTAACATACTTGTCTCCTTCATGCAGAAGTTCTAGTTTTTCCCAAATCTCAAATGTAGTTTTTAGAGCAATAACATTTGTCAACTCTGAATGAGATAAGGCACTTTGTAGAGCTTCTTTGGCCTGAAGATTCTTTTTCAGCATCTCTTATTTCATCTATGGTTCTTGAACCATTATGAGGAGGAGTATACCTCTTTGAAGCCATGATCCAATATTACATTCCCATACATTGCAAGTGACACTCCATGCGGTTTTTCCAAAGAGTGTAATTGGTTCCATCAAACCTCAGACTATCCTTCTTGTAGGAAGACATCCTAGATCTCCTCAAGTGGTTAAGCTCTTTTCGAGGAACTTAGCTCTGATACCAATTGTTAGTTTTAGGATACACAACTGAGAGGGGGCGGTGAATCAGTTGTGTAAAAAAAAAAAAATTTATTAACCACTCAAATCCTTCTTATAATGCAGCAGCATAATAATAAATCAATCATGGAAACACGATGCAATAATTAAAGAGTAGAAACACATTAACACATATGATACCAAGATTTTAATGTGAAAAACCTGGTTAAGGGAAAAACCATGGGGTGACTTACCAAAGATTGTATTCTCTATTAAAAGAATAAGAGGAAAAAAATGACATGCCAATTAGGGCTCATTTCTTGAGCACACTACTCATAAGAAGCCCACTACCTATAGGAGACACACTGTCTATAGAATAATAAATTTTACATTTTTGAACTGAAGAATAGCATCTTCACCGTGCTTGAGTCAGTTCCATTTAAGCCCAATACGTATGCTCTGCTTTTCATACTTCTCCTCCCTACCACACTCTCATCTCTTTAAAGATACATTTGAAGTGACTTCACAACTCTTATTTATACAAGACATCAACTTTGGGATAATCATCAAAGTCAGAAAACCTTACAAATAAAATACACAAATACAACTTGATTTTTTATAAAAGACTTCATGTGAATCACCACACTATCGGCCACATATATCTGGGACCCAAATCTCCCTTGAGGAACATGCCACGCCTCACAAAACATCTTCTAGATTATCTGCAATAGGTGCAAACCATCCAGTCAGCCAAGACTAGGAAGAACACCATTACCCAGAGGTAAATCTTCAATTACAGGCTCAATCTTGAATGCGGACCGCCAAAACAAATTGGACACAATCCAGAGACCCCCACAAGCTTGCCTAAAACATCAAGAACATCCACACTACTTCTGCTTACTGAAATCATTCTCTTCTTCATCCGAAACCTCAAGAACATAGTCTGTTACTACTGTCATATTAAAATAAATGCTTGTAGACCTCCAAACCATGAACCAATTAAGTTGTCAATTCTCATTTACTTCCTAAACACTCCACCAAATCCACAGAATAAGTTATTACATTTCTGTATCTTACTAGATCTATTTGTGTTGCTTTGTCACTTCTGAACATTTGCAAGAACCAGTTTTACTAATATGTCCATAACTTCTTCAAATCTTCATGCGGACCTTTCAAATCTTTACTAGATCATCTTTAGACACATATCTACAAACCCTTTGATTCGCATCCCCTGATCTTCATCTTATCTAGGATCTTTACTTCATGGACCTTCATTGTCTTCATTGTTCTTCTATGTTTCTGATAGGACTAATTTTCTCAATATCCTCAACACACAACTCATCCAATCCTCGACATCAATGCAACAAGAGTACGTTGACATCAATGACAACACTGGTTAGGCCCATACTTGCAACAATCTCCCCCTTTGTCATTGATGGCAACATATGATGTGAAAAACTATTTTAACCATCATGACAAGGACTTCTCCTTACTGACTAACATAACTCCCCCTATCAACAACAACCATTCACATGTTTTCTCTTCTTCTACTGCTCCCCCTTTGATTAACAACCACTTTTATTTTTCACGTGTCTTCTCTCCCCCTTTGACATCAATGGCAAAGGGCACATACTTCTCATGTTTTAGAATCATACTAACTGCTCCCCCTGAGTAGCAGCCACCTAGCATCAATCTGAACCACAAGATATGAATGTGAGATCTATCAGACTGATGCACATCAGTGCACCTTAATTTAGAACCAGAGGTGTAATAACCCCTAACCTCTCCCTAATATACTCAAAAGAGTCCTTAGGTAAAGGTTTAGTAAAAATGTCTGCAATTTGACTTCATTCTTGTTCACCTGCTCTCTCAAAAAATGAAACTTGATGGATACATGTTTTGTCTTAGAATGTAACACCGGATTCTTTGAAATGTTTATTAGACTTGAGTTATCATAGAAGATTGTGATACCTTCCTCATATTCCACTCTGATGTCTCTTAGCATTTGCTTCATCCATAATAGTTGAGTCCAACTACCTGTTGCTGTAATATAGTCTGCTTCTACAATGGATAAAGATATTGCCTCTTGTTTCTTCCTTAACCAAGAAACCAATCTTTACCCTAAAAGGAATGCTCCACCATTGGTACTCTTCCGGTCGTCCACATCTCCTGCCCAATCCACATCTGTATATGCATGAAGAGAGAAATCATGATCTCTTGGATACCATAAACCATGCTCAACTGTTCCTTTTATATATCTGAGAATCCTCTAGATTGCCATGACATGAGATTCTATAGAATCAGTTTGGAACCTAGCAATAAGACCAACAACATTCATAATGTCAGGTCTAGTTTGAGTAAGATACAATAGTCCTCCAATCATTGACCTGTAGTTTTTTTTATCAGCCTTAGGAGAGTCATCATCTTTGCTCAATTTGCATCTGGTTTCCATGGGAGTATTCATTGGTTTTGAATCTTCCATTCCAAATTTTTTCAACAATTTTTTCACATATTTGGTCTGAGATATGAAGATTCCTTTCTTTGTTTGAGTGATTTGTAGACCCAAGAAGAAATTTATTTCCCTAGATTTACAAAAGTCTTGCACATACTATC
This sequence comes from Cunninghamia lanceolata, assembly GCA_027924645.1. NCBI lineage: Eukaryota > Viridiplantae > Streptophyta > Pinopsida > Cupressales > Cupressaceae > Cunninghamia > Cunninghamia lanceolata. The sequence goes on along the minus strand of BSBN01001682.1, from coordinate 436,444 downwards.
TCTTCCTCCAAAAATAATATTATCAACAAATACTTCAATAATCAAGATATTTTCATGTTCAATCTTGAAGTATAAGTTACTATTAACAGTACCTTTGTTGAAACCAATCTTGAAAAGATGGTTATCTAGTCTTTCATACCAGGCTCTTGGGGATTGTTTGAGTCCATACAGTGTTTTCTTCAACCTACAGACCATATCACCATGATCAGACAATTGAAATACATCTGGTTGTTCAATATATACTTCTTCTTCCAAGTCACTATTCAAGAAGGCTGACTTGACATCCATTTGATATACTTTGAAATCCTTGAAGGCAGTAGAAGAAAGAAATGATCTGACTGCTTCAATTCTTTCTATCGGAGCAAAAGTTTCTTCAAAATCAACTCCTTCTACTTGGGAATAACCCTTACGGATCAATCTGGGTTTGTTTCTGACTACTTCACCATCTTTACTCAATTTATTTCAGAAGACCCATTTGGTTCCAATCACATTTTATTTCTAGGTCTGGGAACAATATCCCAAGTGTGATTTTTCTCAATTTACATCAGCTCTTCTTTCATTGCTTTAGTCCAGCTTTCATCATTGCATGCTTCATTCACTATCTTTGGTTCAATATTTGAAATTAGACAATACTTTTCTGAATCTTGAGCAATATTTCTTCTTGTTTGAACACCTTTTATTTTATCACCTATGATCTAATTTTTAGAGTCATTCAGTCTTACATACCTGGGAATTTTGGGACTTTCTTGCATTTCTATTTCTTGAATAGGTTCATTCAAACTTATCTCTTCTTCCTGATTCTCTGGATCAGTCTGGATCTAAATTTTAGAAGGGGCTTGGATTAAAACATCATTATGATCATCTTCATCATATTCATAAAACCTTGAGGGTTTTTCAACACCTTCATCAACCTTCACATTTGTACTTTCTATAATCTTTCACAATCTCTTGTTATAACACTGATATGCTTTGCTTTGAGTAGAATAACCCAAGAATATTCCTTTAGTGCTTCTAGCATCAAATTTGCCAAGGTCTTCATCTCTTTTAAAGTAACATTTGCTACCAAAGACTCTAAAATTCTTCACAGTGGGAGTGATGCCAAACCAAAGTTCATAAGGGGTCTTACCAGTATTGTTTCTGATTTGTACTTGATTAAGGGTATAGACAGCCATGCTTAAAGCTTCTCTCTAGTAGATCTAAGGAACATTTGCTTCCATCATTATATTTCTAAATGCTTCCTGGATGGTCCAGTTCTTTCTTTCTACTACTCCATTCTCATGTGGAGTCCTTGGAGCAGACAATTGTCTTTTTATCCCATGTTTTTCACATAATTCTATGAACTCTCCATATGTGAATTCTCCACCTATATCAGACCTGGGATATTTTATGTTTAATTCGGTTTCATTCTCTACCATAGCTTTGAATATTTTGAATTTCTCAAGAGCCTCAAATTTTTCTTTTGGAAAAGTTACCCACATCATCCGAGAGTGGTCATCAATTAATAGCATGAAGTATCTATCACCTTTCAAACTTCTGATTCTTGCTGGTCCACATAGATTAGTATGTACTAAGTCCAACAATTTGGTAGAAGATTTTTCCTTACTTTGGAATATAACTCTGCTCTGCTTACCCAACTGACATTCTTTGCACAAACTATTAGAGGGTTTCACAAGTCTTGGAAGATCTCTTATAGCCTGAGTGTTGCTAATCTTGATGATATTATCAAAGTTCACATGACACATTCTCCTATGCCACAACCAACTCTGATTAATTTGAACAAATAAACAACTTTTTCCAGTGCCAACCAAGTGGAAGATATTACCTTTTTTTGTGTACCAGATGCAATCTATGTACCAGAACTTTCAAAGATCTTACATTTTCCATTTTTGAATTGGAGATAATAGCCTTTGTCCACTAACTTTCCAACACTGAGAAGATTGTGCTTTAGACCTTCAAAATACAACACATCACTAGTTTTGTTCTTTCCATCAAAAGAAATAGTTCCTCTACCTCTGATTCTGCTAGCAAAATTATCACCAAATTTTATGCCTCCATATCTTTCCAAATCTATAAACTTGTTTTTGTCACCTATCATATGGTGTAAGCATCCTTTGTCAATGAACAAATCATCCTTTTCTTCAACTTGGGCAGCTAGAGCTTTTTCTATCATTTTATGATTGATAGATTCAGAAGACATTTGATCTTCTTCTTTGATGGCAATAAACACCCAGTCACTTCCGAATTTGTTTCCTGTCTCTGATTCATCATCTGTTACTCCATCATCATCATCTTCATAAACATAGTAACACTTCTTTTGAAATCTTGATCTATTAGGGTTTGGCTTAGAAAATCTTTCTAGACACGTTGAGGCAAAATGACCAATCTTATTGCAGTTAAAACATTCGAAAGGCAATTTTCCTTCATACTTACCGGATCCTCTTGGCAGTCTTTTTGCAATGAGGACCTTAAGTTGTTTAGCTTCTACTTCATCCTCTTCCAAATCTTTCCTTGCTTTCTCATACCAAGATGATTTCCTTGAGGAACTTTCTCCAGGATCATATCTTTGTTTGCATTTTTTAGAGGCACTAGCTTTGAATGCAGATTTAGTTTTGGGATGTGCATCACCAAACTCAGCTAACTCAAATGCAGATATACCAACCAATTGATCCCTTAAGATAGTTGTCAAGGATTTGATTTCCTCAATAGTAGCAACTTTGTGTTTATAAGTAGGAGGTAAGGATCTAAGAACCTTAGCAACAATTTCATCTTCATCCAAAATTCCACCAGCACATTTGATGCCAGAAACAAGCTCGTTTACTTTTCTCATGTAAGAAGTGATATTCTCATCTTCACTCATCTACAGGTTTTTCAAGTTTCCTTTCAGACTCTGTAGCTTGGCACATTTAACATACTTGTCTCCTTCATGTAGAAGTTCTAATTTTTCCCAAATCTTAAATGTAGTTTTTAGATCAATAACATTTTTCAGCTCTGAATCAGATAAGGCACTTAGTAGAGCTTCTTTGGCCCGAAGATTATTTTCAGCATCTCTGATTTCATCTATGGTTCTTGAACCATTATGAGGAGGAGTATACATTTTTGAAGCCATGATTCAATATTGCATTCCCATACATTCCAAGTGACACTCCATGTGGTTTTTCCAAAGAGTGTAATTGGTTGCATCAAACCTCAGGCTATCCTTCTTGTAGGAAGACATCCTAGATCTCCTCAAGCGGTTAAGCTCTTTTCAAGGAACTTAGCTCTGATACCAATTGTTAGTTTCAAGATACACAACTAAGAGGGGGGGTGAATCAGTTGTGTCAAAAACTTTTCTTTTATTAACCACTCAAATCCTTCTTATAATTTAGTAGCATAATAATAAATCAATCATGAAAACACAATGCAATAATTAAAGAACAGAAACACATTAACACATATGACACCAATATTTTAATGTGGAAAACCCGGTGAAGGGAAAAACCACGGGGTGACTAACCCAAGATTGTATTCTCTATTAAAACAATAAGAGGAACAAAATGGCACATGCCAATTAGGGCTAACTACCCAAGCACACTGCTCACAAGAGGTCCACTACCTATAGGAGACACACTGTCTATAGAATAATAAAACTATCATTCTTGAACTAAAGAATAGCATCTTCACCATGCTTGAGTTAGTTCCATTTAAGCCCAATACTTCTACTCTGCCTTTCATACTTCTCCTCTCTACCACACTCTCATCTCCTCAAAGATACATTTGAAGTAACTTCACAACTCTTATTTATACAAGACATCAACTTTGGGATAATCATCAAAGTCGCCATACCTTACAGAGAAAATACACAAATACAACTTGATTTGTTACAAAAGACTTCATGCGAATCACCACACTGTCGGCCACATATATCTGGGACCCAAATCTCCCTTGAGGAACATGCCACACCTCGTAAAACATCTTTTAGCTTATCCGTAATAGGTGCAAACCATCCGGTCAGCCAGGACTAGGAAGAACACTATTACCCAGAGGTAAATCTTCAATTACAGGCTCAATCTTCAATGCAGACTACCAACACAAACTAGACACAATCCAAAGACCCCCACAAGCTTGCCTGAAACATCAAGAACATCCACACTACTTCTGCTTACTGGAATCATTCTCTTCTTCATTCAGAACCTCAAGAACACAATCTGTTACTACTGTCATATTAAAATAGATGCTTGCGGACCTCTAGACCATGAACCAATTGAGTTGTCAATTCTTGTTGACATTCTAAACACTTCACCAAATCCACAGAACAAGATATTGCATTTCTAGATCTTACCAGACCTATTTGTGTCGCTCTGTCACTTCTAAACATCTGCCAGAACTAGTTTTACTAATATGGCCATAACTTCTTTAAATCTTCATGTGGACCTTTCAAATCTTTACTGGATCACCTTTAGACACATATCTACAAACCCTTTGATTCACAACCTCTGATCTTCATCTTAGCTAGGATCTTCACTTCATAGACCTTCACTATCTTCATTATTTTTCTCAGTTGTTGATAGGACTAATTTTCTCAATATCCTCAGCACACAACTCATCCAATCCTTGACATCAATGCAAAAAGAGTATGTTGACATCAATGACAACACCAGTTAGGCCCATACTTGCAACAATCTCCCCCTTTGTCATTGATGGCAACAGATGATGTGAAAACCTGTTTTAACCATCATGACAAGGACTTCTCCTTACTGACTGGCATAACTCCCCCTATCAACAACAACCATTCACATGTCTTCTCTTCTTCTACTGCTCCCCCTTTGATCAACAACCAATTTTTTTTTTTCACGTCTTCTCTCTCCCTTTGACATCAATGGCAAAAGGCACATATTTCTCATGTTCTAAAATCACACTGCCTTCTCCCCCTGAGTGGCAGCCATGTAGCATCAATCTGGACCACAAAATATGACTGTGAAATCTACTAGACTGATGCACATACTTCCATCTTAATTTAGAACCGGAGGGGTAATAACCCCTAACCTCTCCCTGAAATACTCAAAAGAGTCCTTAGGTAAAGGTTTAGTAAAAATGTCTGCAATCTGATCCTTGGAGGGCACAAACTCCAATCTCACTTCATTCTTGTTCACTTGCTCTCTAAAAAAATGAAACTTGATGGATATATGTTTTGTCTTAGAATGTAACACCAGATTATTTGAAATGTTTATTGCACTTGATTTATCATAGAAGATTAAGATAGGTTCCTCATATTCCACTGTGATGTCACTTAGCATTTGCTTCATCCACAATATTTTAGTGCAACTACCTGTTGCTATAATATAATCTTCTTCTGCAGTGGATAAAGATATTGCCTCTTGTTTCTTGCTTAACCAAGAAACTAATCTTTTCCCTAAAAAGAATGCTCCAACACTAGTACTCTTCTGGTCATCCACATCTCCTGCCCAATCTGCATCTGTATATGCATGAAGAGAGAAATCATGATCTCTAGGATACCATAAAAAATGCTCAACTATTCCTTTTAGATATCTGAGAATCCTCTTGATTGCCATGACATGACATTCTCTAGGATCAACTTGGAATCTAGCAACAAGACCAACAACATTCATAATGTCAGGTCTAGTTTGAGTAAAATACAATAGTTCTCCAATCACTGTACTTTTTCTGATCAGCCTTAGGAGATTCATCATCTTTTCTCAGTTTACATCCAGTTGCCATGGGAGTATTCATTATTTTTGAATCTTCCATTCCAAATTTCTTCAACAATTATTTCACATATTTGGTCTCAGATATAAAGATTCCTTTCTTTGTTTGAGTGATTTGCAAACCCAAGAAGAAATTTATTGCCCTAGATTTGTAAAAATCTTGCACATACTATCTCGTCCTCCAAAAAAAGTATCATCAACAAATACTTCAACAATCAAGTTATTTTCAAGTTCAATCTTGAAGCATAAGTTACTGTTAGCAGTACCTTGGTTGAAACCAATCTTCAAAAGATGCTTATCTAGTCTTTCATACTAGGCTCTTGGGGCTTGTTTGAGTCCATACAGTGCTTTCTTCAACTTGCAGACCATATCACCATGATACGACAATTGAAATCCATCTAGTTGTTCAATGTATACTTCTTCTTCCAAGTCACCATTCAAGAAGGCTGACTTGACATCCATTTGATATGCTTTGGAATCCTTGAAGGCAGCAAAGGCAAGAAATAATCTGACTGCTTTAGTTCTTGCCACTGGAGCAAAAGTTTGTTCAAAATCAACTCCTTCTACTTGGGAATAACCTTTACAGACCAATCTCGGCTTGTTTTTTACTACTTCACCATTTTAATTCAGTTTATTTCAGAAGACCCATTTGGTTCCAATCACATTTTATTTCTAGGTCTAGGAACAAGATCCCAAGTGTTATTTTTCTCAATCTGCATCAGCTCTTCTTTCATTGTTTTAGTCCAGCTTTCATCATTGCATGCTTCATTCACTGTCTTTGGTTGAATCTTTGAAATTAGACAATACTTTTCTGAATCTTGGCCAATCTTTCTTCTTGTTTGAACATCTTTTCTTTTATCACCTATGATTTGATTTTCAGAGTGATTCACTCTTACATACCTGGGAATTTTGGGAGTTTCTTGCATTTCAATTTCTTGAGCAGGTTCATTCAAACTTATCTCTTCTTCCTAATTTTTTGGATCAGTCTGGATCTAAATTTTAGAAGGGGCTTGGATCATAACATCATTCTAATCATCTTCATCATATTCATAAAACCTTGAGGGTTTTTCAACACCTTCATCAACCTTCACATTTGTACTTTCTATAATCTTTCTTAATCTCTTGTTATAAAACCAATATGCTTTGCTTTGAGTAGAATAACCCAAGAATATTCCTTCATCTCTTTTAATGTAACATTTGCTACCAAAGACTTTGAAATACTTCATAGTGGGAGTGATGCCAAGCCAAAGTCTAGAAGGTGTCTTACCAATATTATTTTTGATCTGTACTCGATTAAGGGTATGGACAGCTGTGCTTAAAGCTTCTCTCCACTAGATCTGAGGAACATTTACTTCCATCATCATGTTTCTAGATGCTTCCTGGATGGTCCGGTTCTTTTTTTCTACTACTCCATTCTGCTGTGGAGTCCTTGGAGCAGACAACTATCTTTTTATCCCATGTTTCTCACAGAATTCTATGAACTATTTGGATGTGAATTCTCCACCTCTATCAGACCTGAGACATTTTATGTTTAATCTGGTTTCATTCTCTACCATAGCTTTGAATATTTTGAATTTCTCAAGAGCCTCAGATTTTTATTTTAGAAAAGTTACCGACATCATCCGAAAGTGGTCATCAATTAATAGCATGAAGTATCTATCACCTTGCAAACTTCTGATTCTTGCTGGTCCACATAGATTTTTATGTACTAAGTCCAACAATTCGGTAGAAGATTGTTCCTTACTTTTGAATATAACTCTTCTCTATTTACCCAACTGACATTCTTTGCACAAACTATTAGAGGGTTTCACAAGTCCTGGAAGATATTTTACAGCCTGAGTATTACTGATCTTGATGATATTATCAAAGTTCACATGACACAATCTCCTATGCCACAACCAACTCTGATCAATTTGAACAAATAAACAACTTTTGCCAGTGCCAACCAAGTGGAAGATGTTACCTTTTGTTTGTGTACCAGATGCAATCTCTATACTAGAACTTTCAAAGATCTTACATTTTCTATTTTTGAATCGTAGATAATAGCCTTTGTCCACTAACTGTCCAACACTAAGAAGATTGTGCTTTAGACCTTCAACATATAGCACATCACTAGTTTTGTTCTTTCCATCAAAAGAAATAGTTCCTCTACCTCTGATTCTACCAACAGAATTATCACCAAATTTTACAACGCCTCCTTCATATCTTTCCAAATCTATAAACTTGTTTTTGTCACCTATCATATGGTGTAAGCATCCGCTATCAATGACCCAATCATCCTTTTCTTCAACTTGGGCAGGCATAGCTTTTTCTATCATTTTATGATTGATAGATTCAGAGGACATTTGATCTTCTTCCATGATGGCAATAAACACCTAGTCAGTTCCAGATTTGTTTCCTGTCTCTGGTTCGTCATCTGTTACTCCTTCATCATCATCATCTTCATGAACATAGTAACACTTCTTTTGAAATCTTGATCTATTAGGGTTGGCTTAGAAAATCTTTTTGGACACCTTGAGACAAAATGACTAATCTTATTGCAGTTAAAACATTTGAAAGGCAATTTTCCTTCATACTTACCGGATGCTCTTCGCAATTTTTTTGCAACGAGGGCCTCAAGTTGTTCCACTTCTACTTCATCCTCTTCTAGATCTTTCCTTGATTTCTCAAACCAAGATGATTTTCTTGAGGAACTTTCTCCTGGATCATATCTTTGTTTGCCTTTTTTAGAGGCACTAGCTTTGAATGCAGATTCAATTTTGGGAAGTGTATCACCAAACTTAGCTAACTCGAATGCAGATATACCAACCAATTGATCCCTTAAGATAGTTGTCAAGGATATGATTTTCTCAATAGCAGTAACTTTTTGTTTATAAGTAGGAGGTACGGATCTGAGAACCTTAGCAACAATTTCATCTTCATCCAGAATTCCACTAGCACATCTGATGCCACAAATAAGCTCATTTACTTTTGTCATGTAAGAAGTGATATTCTCATCTTCACTCATCTTCAGGTTTTCAAATTTTCCTTTCAGACTCTGTAGCTTGGCACATTTAACATGTCTCCTTCATGTAGAAGTTCTAGTTTTTTCCCAAATCTCATATGCAGTTTTTAGATCAATAACATTTGTCAGCTCTGAATCAGATAAGGCACTTAGTAGTGCTTCTTTGGCCAGAAGATTGTTTTCAACATCTCTAATTTCTTCTATGGTTCTTGAACCATTCTGAGGAGGAGTATACCTTTTTGAAGCCATGATCTAATATTGCTTTCCCATACATTGCAAGTGACACTCCATGCGGTTTTTCAAAAAAGTGTAATTGGTTCCATCAAACCTCAGACTATCCTTCTTCTAGGAAGACATCCTAGATCTCCTCAAGTGGTTAAGCTCTTTTCGAGATCTCTAATACCAATTATTAGTTTTAGGATACACAACTGAGAGGGGGGGTGAATTAGTTGTGTCAAAAAAATTTCTTTTATTAACCACTCAAATCTTTCTTATATTTCAACAGCATAATAATAAATCAATCATGAAAACATGATGCAATAATTAAAGAACAAAAATACATTAACACATATGACACCAAGATTTTAACGTGGAAAAATCGGTTAAGGGAAAAACCACGGGGTGACTAACCCAAGATTGTATTATCTATTAAAAGAATAAGACGAACAAAATGGTACATGCCAATTAGGGCTCACTATGCAAGCACATTGCTCACAAGAGGCCCACTGCCTACAGGAGACACACTATTTAAAGAATAATAAATCTTACATTCTTGAACTAAAGGATAGCATCTTCACCATGCTTGAGTCAGTTCCATTTAAGCCCAATACTTCTACTCTTCCTTTCACACTTCTCCTCTCTACCACACTCTCATCTCCTCAAAGATACATTTGAAGTGACTTCACAACTCTTATTTTTACAAGACATCAACTTTGGGATAATCATCAAAGTTAGCAAACCTTATAGAGAAAATACACAAATACAACTTGATTTGTTACAAAAGACTTCATATGAATCACCACACTATTGGCCACATATATCTGGGACCCAAATCTCCCTTGAGGAACATGCCATGCCTCACAAAACATCTTTTAGATTATCCGCAATAGGTGCAAACCATCCGGTCAGCCAGGACTAGGAAGAACACCATTACCCAGAGGTAAATCTTCAATTATAGACTCAATATTCAATGCGGATGACCAACACAAACTAGACACAATCCAGAGACCCCCACAAGCTTGCCTGAAACACCAAGAACATCCACACTACTTCTGCTTACTAAAATCATTCTCTTCTTCATCTGGAACCTCAAGAACATAGTTTGTTACTACTGTCATATTAAAATAGATGTTTGTAAACCTCCAGACACTGAACCAATTGAGTTGTCAATTCTCATTGACTTCCTAAACACTCCACCAAATCTACAGAACAAGATATTGCATTTCTAGATCTTACCGGACCTATTTGTGTTTCTCTGTCACTTTTGAACATCTGCCAGAATCAGTTTTACTAATATGGCCATAACTTCTTCAAATCTTCATGCAGACCTTTCAAATCTTTACTAGATCACCTTTAGACACATATCTACAAATCCTTTGATTTGCATCCTCTGAGCTTCATCTTAGCTAGGATCTTCACTTCATAGACCTTCAATGTCTTCATTGTTCTTCTCTATTTCTGATAGGACTAATTTTCTCAATATCCTCAACACACAACTCATCCAATCCTTAACATCAATGCAACAGGGGTATGTTGACATCAATGACAATACCTGTTAGGCCCATACTTGCAATAGATATATCATCTATTTGGTTGCTTATTAACCATTCTTCAACCGATTGGTCAATAGCTCTGTTAAACAACCAATCTACTACTTTGTTTTCTTCTCTATAGCAATGTGACACATGGAAAGCTTCAAACTATTGTAACAGGTGTCTTTCTTGGAAGAGTAGATAGTCAATATCTTCCATGAAATTGCCTGTCCATTCTTAATACAATTAATGATATTGAATGAATCACCTTCCACCCACACTTTTTTGAAGCCCATCATTATTGCAAGATGTAGGCCATGGACAAGCGCCCAAGATTCTACTACATTATTTGAATAGGGAGGAATTTTAGTAGCTTTTACAAATAAAAGTTTACCTTCGACTGATCTAATAACACACCCTATGCCCAAAGGCCCAGGATTTCCTTGACTAGCCCCATCAAAATTAATTTTAACCATTCCTTTAGAAGACAGAATCCATCTTACCCTTTGTCTATCCACTTTGCAAATCACTGAAGATTGACAGCCCCCATAGAATATAGGTTCTAGGAAGGTCCAAGCCTTAACCATGTCATTAGCCCATGCAGTCCAAACTGAGTTATGATTAATAAATTTTCTGGCTTTAACCATAGTGATCTTCGAAACAGATTTGTCTGTAGCCTCATATACCTTAGCCAAGGAGGAGATTAATCTTCAAAAACTTCTAAAATTTCTTTCTCTCCAAACATTCCATAGGATCAAAGATAGGCAAATGTCCCACAAATAGGCAAACGTCGAATCACCATTAAGCTTTGGCCAACTTTTAAGGGTTGAAATTAAAGATTGTGGTAGAGGGGATGTCCAATTCAACTTCCTCATTACACTTAGCCAACATTCCCATGCAAAGGAGAAGCTAAGAATAAGGTGACCAACACTTTCCTCCTAATCACCACATAGAACACAAATGAAGTTTGACCCAAGAGAGAATTTATACAAATGATCACCTATCAGAATACATCCATGCATGGCTAACCATGTGAAGGCTCTTGCCTTCGGGAGAACTGCATCATTCTAGCAAAGATGAGAGGGCCAATCAGATTTGGGGCCAACTGTGATGCTTCTATAACCCTGTTTCACTGAATATTGACCATAATTATGGGTCATCCAAATTAGTTCATCCTCTTGAGCAGACAAAAGAATTACTCTCTTCTTTAAAATCATTGACAAAAGGTGTTTTTGAGCACAAGGGAAGTCACAACTTTCCTTGTTCCTCCAAGTCACTTTGAAAGGGAGGGAAGCCTAATCAACAATGTAGTAATCTCTCACCTTGTGTCCCCAATGAAGTTCCAAGTAGGATTTAGCATCTTTTAAATCATCTATGTCTGTTAGCTTAGGCCATCCATTCCATGTATCAGTCCAAAAGTTTTCTTTCTCACCATTGTTGATTTTCCATGAAAGGAGGGGGAGAACATCCTCTCTGCTTTTAGAGATGAAATTCTAGATTGAAGATCCTTTTGGGGGATTCTATATTGTAAATATTCTCTCTTTATGTTGGCAGTCCAAATATTTTCTCTACATTATCCTAACCCATAAGGAGCCTAGTTTCTTACACATATTCCAGGACAACTTCATTTCGAGCACTTGATTGTGAATCTCTAAATTGATAATGCCTGACCCTCCAAGACATTTTGGTTTACAAACCTTGTCCCATGCAATCAAATGGACTTTTGTCTTCTCCAATGCCCCTTGCCAAAGAAATTGCTTACTTATCTTATCCAATTCTAAAAGAATAGATTTGGGGGGCTACAGTGTGGATAAGAGGTAAATTAGCAAAATAGATAAAATAACTTTGCGCAATGTCAGTCTCTTTGCCAGGGATAACCATATGCCTTTCCATGTCTCTATTTTGCCCCTCAACTTTATTCACCACCTTGAGGCAAAGATTATTTTTGTTTCTCCCATTGAATAAAGGGATGCTAAGTTATTTGTTAGGGAGCTCCTCGATCTTAAAGTTGAACATTGCAGCCAAATACGAATGCATCTTTGTGTCTGAATTAAAGAGGAAGATTTTAAATTTAGAGGGATTAACTTGCTGGCTAGAAAACAAACAATATTTGTTTATAGTATTCATGATTGCTTGTGCTTCCCGAGTCAATGCTTGTCCAAAGAGAATTGTATCATCAACAAAAAGAGCATGGGTGAAGGCATGCCTCAAATTCTTGATTCTTAAACTTGACCATTCCCTTCTATGATTTGCCTCTCTTATTGCACATGTAAGAGCTTCAATCATAATGATGAATAAATAGGGAGATAAAGGATCCCCTTTCCTTAGACCTCTAGTCAAAATAAATGTGCCAGTTTCTCATCCATTCAAAAGGACTACCATACTTACTCTTGAAAGACACGAAGTAATCCACTTGTACAAATGAATTGCAAAACCTAGTTTTGCTAGGGCGAACATTAGGAAGGACCACTCCACCTTATCATATGCTTTGGCGATGTCTAACATAATCACCATACTGGGGATCGCTTCCTTCTTGATTGAATGCATAATTTCGTGGTTGATAATGACACCTTCAGTGGTCTCCTTACTTGGGACAAAGCCCCCTTGGTCATCTGAAATAATCTCTAGGAGAAGGGAAGCAAGGTAGGTAGCTATGGCTTTGGTGATAATTTTATACATAGAATTACATAAAGATATGGGTCTAAAGTCATCAAAGGAGGAAGGAGATTTAATCTCAATAATAAGCATGATATTAGTCCTTTTCCATACCTTGAGAACATTCCTGAATTTGCTTGATTCTTCAACTACTAGGAAAAAATCCCTTCCCACAATATCCCATGCATGATGAAAAAAACTACTAGACCATCCATTAGGGCCAGGTGCTTTATCTCCCGACATGGAAAAGACTATAGTGCATACCTCCTCCAAAGAAAACTCCTTCATCAGCTCAACATTATGATGATCTTTCACAAGCTTAGGAATATTAAAAGAACCCTCTTCAATAGGCTGATTTGGAGACGACCAAGTGAGAAAAATTGCCAAAGAATTCATTTGCATAATTCTTGATCCCTAAAGGGTCAATCAAAGAGTTGCCATCCACTTTCTTAATACAATGAATGGAATTTGACTCATGTCTTAACTTTGAAGAGAGGTGGAAAAAAGTTGTATTTCTATCCCCATCCTTCAGCTAGGTTTACCTAGATTTTTGATGCCAATAAATCTTCTCTCTAGAAAGAATTTCATCTAGCTTGAATGTCTCAAAGCTTTCTCTTTCACATACCTTTCCACATTCATACCCAATGCAATGATCCTATTAGAATTCAATTTCATTTCTTGAAGCAACCCAGCTTTCTCCTTGAAGATATTCTTAAAATGTGTGTAGTTCCACTCAATAATCTTATTTTTAAGGAAATTCAACTTATTCTCCAACTGAAACATTATGGACCCTTTAATAAACAATGCTTGGAACCACAAATTTTTGATAAACAAAAGGTAGTTAGGATCCCTCAACCACATATCCCAAAATCTAAATGGACTTTTGCCTGATCTTGTTTCCTTTCCAAAGACCAATCTAATCTCCTTTCCAAGGACTAATCTAATAGGAAAATGATTAGACCCTACTAGAGGAAGGATATCTGCCTGGCAACACAAGTTATTTTGTAGACAAAGTCCTAAAATCAAAAATCTATCTAAACGTTCAGCTATTTTCAAAAAAGCTTTCCTCCTATTGGTCCAGGTTTATTTGCCATTCCTTGTTTTCAAGTCTATTAGATTATTATTCTAAATGAAATTCTTGAAATCTTCATTTGATCTAGATGGGTGGAGAATACCACCCATCTTTTCATCCCCTTCCAAAACTGCATTGAAATCCCCACCTAAAATAAAGAATTCCTTTCTTAAAAGACAAAGCAGATTGCTAATATGATTCCATAGATTTGCTTTTTGAACCATTCACATCAGACCATAGATACAAAAAGTCCATAAATCTTTACCTACCAGAAGGTTGGGGAACTTACCTAGAATCTAGTTCTTTCTGATGCCCACCACTATTGGGGAACTTACCTAGAATCTAGTTCTTTTTGATGCCCACCACTTCCATGTCAGACATTCAATTCCTCCATTAGATTGCCTATCCACCTAAAGCCCCTTCCGTAGGTGAAACAATGTAACACCACCCCTTCCACTTGTTGAAGATCTGACAGCTCTGCTCGTGAGAGAGTTTAGTTTCTTGAAGAAAAAGAATGTCTTTTTTGGACTCATCAATCTGGAGTTTGATGAGCCTTCTTTTGTTAGGGGCATTAAGGCCCCTAACATTCCATGTGAGGAGTCTCATGGTGCCTGAGGGGAGCTTTCAACTACCCTGCTTCTCAGAACCTTGTCAATTGTTGCCTATTTGCCTGAGGTGATCTCTTCCCATGTTTTGTTTTTCTTAGTCCTAGAACTCTTCCTTGTCATCACCGGCATGATAAAAGGCTCTTTCAGATCTAGAGCTATTTGAGAGATGCCTAATTTGCCCATTTCCTGACCTGTGTTACCTTTAGCAAGAACTTCATCAGCAAGCTCCTCATAAAGGTCAATCGCAACCTTGGTTAACACTTTCTGCAAAAGAGATTATAGTTTCTTGTTCTCCATGTCTTGTGCCATTTCCTCTCCCTATATCCGTATGGTATTGTCCTCCCTTTCTCCTCCAGAAGGAGAGTTGTCGGTGGAAAGGGAATCTGCCCCTTTCTCTTTCATTTTATCTAGACTTTCAAATACCATATCCTCATTCGAGGCTGTTCCAAAACTAAATTTCTCTTGAGTGTTTGAATTCTCTTTTGAGGGATATTCTACCATTTCTCCCACCATGTCTTCCTTCCCAGTGTGATTCTCTTTATATGGAGGAGAGAAGACCACCTAGATGTTCACCGCTTCTTCCTCCAAAGGTTTGTCAACCTCGTCATTGAGTTCTTCTGACCAACCTACAGTGTCTTGCAAATAGCTTTTCCCTAGGTGTGTCTCATAAATCACTGATCCAATGGTGATATCATTTCCCAGAGGGAGAGATGTACTCTTATTGCCCTTTGAACCTTCCTCTCAGTTCTCTAAATGTTGGCATGAAAGTTCTGGATGGACAAGGTTTGTAATCAATGAAGTAGACATAGTGTTTTCTCTCCTAATTCCAACACCCAAAAGCTGATTCATTCTAACAAGGTCATCTTCTTTGAGACGTTCTTCAAAAAAGATTTCTTGCAACCACTGGCTTGTGACCATCTCAAGTAAAATACGTTTGGGCAAAAGCTCCTTCGTTTCAAGAAGAATACATATTCTTACAGAGGATGAGTAAATAGGGTCAGAGCAAATATCAAACTCTTGAAAGATACCTAGCACATTCCCAATGCTTACTAATGAGTCAGGATCCCTATATTCTATTGGTAGACACAGAAGCTATAGCCAGAAAGGAAGAATAGGGATTTGTTCTGTTGATAAGTGATGCTCATGTAGTTGCTTCAGTTTAGAGTTTGTTTTTTTAGAAGTTTCTAAATAAGTTTTCTCATGTGTAATGCATGTTGAGGAAACAAAAGTGAAAATAGTTAGTTGCAGATTTTTTGTTTTTTTTGCATGTAATAGTTTTAGAAGGTTTTCTAGATGTTATTTTTAAGCATTGTAATCTCTATAAAGAGATGCATTGAAACTCTTGTAAATTGAGGAAGTTAATTCAAGGAAACAAATAGATTTATTTCTGCCTCCTAAATTGTGTGTTTAGGTTGTATATGGTGTTTTCTATTTGGCTGTAAGTTTATCTTGTGTTAAAGTTATTATTTAAATTGGAAGAACATTGTTTTGATTTAATTTCAAAATCTTCATTTGGTATCAGAGCAGAAGATCTAGGGAGATTGGTGATTTTTGGGTTATAGAAGATTGCCGTTTGTCCTTTGGTCATATGAGAACTGTGTAAAATATTTTTGAGCTATGGAAAAATAATTTTTGAGTAGATTCTTTGAAGAGCATGTTGTAGCAGCAGTAGTGTAATCTTGAATGGCTTCATTAAGATGTTATGGTAAAATATTTTGTAGCAGCTAATGCTTGGAAAGTGTGAATCCATTGGAAGAAATTACTAAGAGCTAAGGTTTCTCAAAAAAAAAAAAGGTGTAATTTAAGTGGTTCTTTGTGTAAAAAAGGAAAGAAAGAAAATGAAAATTTAATGTGTACAAAAGATCTTTTGGAGAAAGAATTGATAAAAGTCAAGAAGATTAATGTAGAATATATGGAAAGGATAAAGGAGTTAGGAAAGGAAAGGTATGAAAACTTATGTGAAAATGATATTCTAGAAAAAGAATTGGTGAAAGTTCAAGAGAAAAATGAAAAATTAGAAGAAGAGTTGAAGTTGTTTGATAAGGTTAAAAAAATGAATGAAGATTTAGAAGGAAAGATGAAGAAATTAGAAGAGGAAAATAATTTACAGAAAGAAGAAATATCAAAATTGAAAAAAAAAATGAATGTTTGAAATCAAAGCCTTCAGTTTGTGAAGTCTCATGTGACACATATGATTTGTGTTGTGTTGATCAATCATTTGGTAAGTTTGCTGAAGTTGCTTTTGCTAAAGAATGCAAGGATGAAAATGACAAATTTGCTAACATAGCTAGTTGTTTTGATAATAATGTTGGTTTGAAAATCATGAAGAAAATTGGTTATAAAGGTGAAGGTTTGGGTAAGCATGAGCAAGAAATCAAAGAGCCCATTGAGTCACTTGTGAGGACTAAGCATAAAGGTCTTGGATATGTTAGAGGTAAAGGAAAAGAAGATGATATTACAGATACAGGTACAAACAAATTAGTTCAAGAAAAGCAAAATTTGGAGTGTTTTCATTGTAAGAGGTATGGACATAAGAAGGAATTTTGTTGGGATCTTCATCCTTGTAGTATTTGTGGATTGAAAAATCATTCTGAAAATATGTGTTGGAATAAAGAGTGGAAGAGGGAATCTATGACAGATTGTATGTTGATGAATTATGGATGGATAGATGGATCAAATTGGAGAAAGGTCACGAGTGTGTTTAAGAAGTTATACCAACATAAGTATTCACATGTTGAACAGGAAAAGAATCATGCAAAGATTGAATGTTCGAGTTGGGTGACTGATGATTGTTTGTTATGACTCAAAGGAAGTCATTGTCTTGTTGTATGAAAGGGTGATTTGCAATAGTTTTTGGTTGTAGGAAGTCTACAAGACAGAGTACAACAATGATGGTAATGGTAATGTTCAAAGAGGCACAATTAGTTGGAAAAGGAGAAACTCCGCATCAAGGGGGAGTATGTTGATAAGTGATGCTCGTGTAGTTGCTTTAGTTCAGAGTTTGCTTTTGTAGAAGTTTCTAAATAAGTTTTCTCATGTGTAATGCATGTTGAGGAAACAAAAGTGAAAATAGTTAGTTGCAGATTTTTTTTTTTTTTGCATGTAATAGTTTTAGAAGGTTTTCTAGATGTTATTTTTAAGCATTGTAATCTCTATAAAGATGTATTGAAACTCTTGTAAATTGAGGAAGTTAATTCAATTAAACAAATAGATTTATTTCTGCCTCCTAAATTGTGTGTTCAGGTTGTATATGGTGTTTTCTATTTGGCTGTAAGTTTATCTTGTGTTAAAGTTATTATTTAAATTGGAAGAACATTGTTTTGATTTAATTTCAGAATCTTCATGTTCCTTACCAATATCAAAGTTTGGCTTCCACTACTGACAGAAAACAACTGTCTTTTCAAATTTCCATATCTTTTTCTGAAGCACTATATCTCTACCACCTTTGTGAAAGAAGATTATTGAGAAAAAACCATTGCCCAATACACCAAATTCATTAACCTCTGGCCATTCGGCTTTGTACCAGGCTATAAAGTCATCCTCAGAAATGAGGTGATAATACCTTACCTATCAGGGCTCTCTCCTGTAAAAGTGAGACTCTTTTCTTCAGGCTTTCTCCATTGAGCGAGACTCGTGCAAGCTGCGTGTCTTCCTTCCTTATCACTTTCTTATATGTGGGTGTAACAACCCAGATTTCCTTTTGTGATGTCCTTTCTCTAGCCCGAGGTGGCTTATCCGAGTACTGCTGAAAAAAACGGCCCTTCCTTCTCCCCCTGGACCTGATATGTCTCCGAGATCTTTGTCTGGAATAAGATCTCCACTTGGATGATTGGGGCCTCTTGTGTCGTGCAGAAAATTTGTCCTTGGTCTGAGATTCTTCAAAAGCCTCTTGTTGAGATTTCGACGGCTCTCTGACAGGAGGGAAGTCCTTCCTGTTATAACTTGGGATATTGGTATTGACAGATTGGCCTCTCCCTATTTCTCTTATCCCAAATTTTTGTTCATTATGCTTGAATCTGATTTTCTTCTTTGGAGAAATAAACCTCTGTGAAAACCCATATCCTTGCTTTCTATTCCAGCTCTCCATTTTGAGTCTGATTTTATAATATCTATGCTTTCATTCGGCACTAAATCCTTTAATCATAGAATACATTACTTCTGGACATCTGTAGTTGATTACATAGCTTGAGATTAATTAATTGAAGACGAATTTATACGTGTTTATGTCTGCCCAACTCAGTTGGCCACCTCAAGCAAGTGAAACAACTCAGTTTTTCTACCTTTATTAAGTGAAAAAACATAATATCCAAGCCTATTACAGGGCAAACAGAAAAACAAGACTAATTCTTTAAATCATAATTAAAATCTAATTTAACATTCATAATTAATTGGATCCAAACAAGACTATAATTCTTTAAATCATAATTAAAATCTAATTTAACATTCATAAATTATTGGATCCTCAGTCTTCATTAAAAACATTATTTAAATATCAAGAACAATAAAGCAATATGACGTTCAAATCAAAATTTCACAAAGTGCTTAGAATTTTATCCCATCCGTATTCCTTAAAAATTTCAGAAATGGTGTAATATTACGAATCGATTTTATTTTTATTTGTACAATCATATATAAATAAATTAAGATACAGTGGAATTATAATAAACTTCCCTCCAAATGAGAAAAGCGCCCATGTTTAACAGGAAAAAGAAAAAAAGAAAAAAACGAAAAACTATTTCCATTTGCTCCAATCCATTCTCGATGCATTTTTTCGTAGAATAATAATTAAATTTGAAAACATTGTGGATTTGATTTAAGAAATTGATTATACTTTTTAGTAAAAAGTACATCAATAATGCTGGATAGACGTTGCCTTTCATTATGTACATATTTCTATTGATTCAGGGCTTTTTAAAATCGCAATGGACAGTTGTATGACAATGGAAATAATTCCGGGTCTCCCAGATGATTTAGGGCTGCAATGCCTGGTAAAGGTTCCATACAAATCCCACAAGCAACTTAGGGCCGTCTCGAAGAGCTGGAACGCTGTGCTGAGCAGCTCCCACTTCTATAAAGAGCGACAGCGCCATAATGAGTGCGAGGAAGGAATAGCTTCTGTTTACAGACCTGCAGATAACTCAGGTGATGTAGAAGTAATTATTTACTACCCGCTAGAGAATTGGTGGGAAAGACTTCCTGAAATCCCCAAAGAATTTGAATTACGATATACAATGTATCATAGGTGTCACTGTGTCTACGTTGGATGAAAACAATGTTTGGTTGTGGTGGGTCTTGTCAACAAGTGCTTCCATGAAGCACCTGTTTTGATGTTTGATTTTTTATCTCGCAGCTGGTCACTTGGCCCCGACATGCAGTTCTCTCACCGGTTCTATGCATCCGCAGTGTCAACATCGCCTCAAGGTCTTGTCTATATTGTGGTCTACCCCCAAAGGCGATTAAACGAGGACCACATTCCTCGTTCACTCGGAGCTTATTTTTTAGATTTAAATAAAAAGGACTGGCGAATTCTTCCTCGTACGATTCCCGATGATCGGCCTCACAATTGCAGTGTCGGTGCTTTTGTTGATGACAAGTTTTATGTAATCCCCAGTAACGGGAAGAGCGCACAAGTTTACGATCCTCAGACAGGACGGCGGAAAAAAATATATGATGACAATAACGGACAATATGTTGAAAACTGCGTATCTGCTTTTGGGTTGTTGTATTGGTTTTGTACGGAATCGGAGTCTGTGATCGTGAAAGAATTCGATGTTGCCAACAACTCATTTACTACAGTCGGCCAGTATCCTGTCGGTCATTATCCTGTTGACTGTGCTGTACTGTGGCGTGATTGTTTTTTTATAAGTGTCAGGGAATCCATGGATATTGTCTATTATCTTTTTTCTGTCCGGGAGAGGGAAGAGGAAAGGAGATGGACTCGCATTGACATGCCTGCAGAGTTTCCAATTCGTTGTCTTATAGAGGCATTTGCTGCTGGTGTGCAAATTTGATACAGCAGGTGGTTAAATTGTATAAGCTTATGCAGCAAATTATTGGGATTTTTGTAGTGTCTCGATATCATGTTCATATAATTCGTTATTATTTATAGATAATCTGTTTTCAGCATTCTTTAATAGTTGCAAAGTTTTATATGTTTATTAATTCAGCCTTTTGTAGCGGAATCTTCAGTTGCTGCTGCTGTGCAAATTTGATGGTTAAATTTGATGCAGTAAATTATTGGGATTTTTATAGTGTCTTCATATCAGTTTTAGAAGTATCAACGAACATGTTTATATAATTATTATTTATAGATTGTATATTTTCAATTCCTTGATATTTGCAAAGTTTTATATGTTTAATTCCAGAATTTTGTAAGGGATCATTACGTTTTAAGAATATAACATTTTAAAGTGTATTTTTTTTCATTCATGTTTGGGATCACATTCAGTGATCCATCATCTGAAGAGGAATATGATGGATCAATCATTAAGTGTGATGAGAACGTAGATGAAAAAAGATATACAGTTAAATTAAAAAATACTCATCATAAAGTTATGGAGTGTGGAAAACTCATGCTTACTAATAGAAACAATATCTATTAATTCGATAATGGAAAATAATTTAATTTTATCAAAATAGATAACATAGGTTGTATTCTCTAAATGAAGACATTATTCTATATCAAACACTTAATGAAGCCCATAATCTAAGGATTGGATTAAAATTCCACCCCAAATTTAGCATTTACCTTTGAAGAGTGCATGGCTGGTCACTCACAGAGGAATATGATGGATCACTAAGTGTGATGGATGAAAACAGATACACAATTAAATTCAAAAGCACTCATTATAACATTATGGCGTGTGGAAAACTCATGCATACTAATAGAAACAATAGCTGTTAATTCGATAATGAAAAATAATTTAATTTTATTAAAGTAAATAACATAAGCCATATTCTCTAAATGAAGACATTATTCTATATCAAACTCTTGAGGAAGTGCATAATCTAAGGATTGGATTAAAATTCCGCACCAAAATTTAACATTTAGCTTTGAAGAGTGAATGGCTAGTGGCTCATAGAACAATATGATGGATCACTAAGTGTGATCCAAAAAGTTGATGGAAAAAGATACACAGTTAAACATAAAAGCACTCATTATAACTTTATGGAGTGTGGGAAACTCATACATACTAATTGAAATAATATCTGTTAATTCCATAATGGAAAATAATTTAATTTTATTAAAATAAATACTATATTCTCTAAATGAAAACATTATTCTATATCAAACTCTTAACAAAACGCATCATCTTAAAAATTGGATTAAAATTCAGCCACAAAATTTAGCATTTGAAGAATGCATGGCTGGTCGCCCTCATACAAGTTTTGAAAATGTTATAAAATAACTCAGTATTCCCTGATGAGACCTTTGCTTGTATTTTAATGTCGTTGCATAGTAAAAGAACAATGGTGAAGTTCGTAATCGTACCTTTAGTGGATTTATTTAAGGGGAAAAGCATGGAAAGCGTTAAAGTCAAAATAAGACTTGAGCAGAATGGTACAAATATAAATTCAATAGTTTTCTTCCTTTATCCCCAACTATCGAACAAATAAGAATTACCATAGAGAAGGCTGCCTTGAAGGCTGCAAACAACTAAAGCTATACAAACACAATGGAGAACATAAAACTTTATATAGACTGTAGGCTTACATGTAGTCAGTTGATCAATAAAATGAATTGTTCCAGCATAAAGGCAAGCACCACGTTAAGGTTAAGCAATACCAATAATGTTGGTGATTAATTTCTCCATAAAAGATTATTTATTATTATATTTTGTGATTAAATAAAAAGGAAAAATGACAAAATTATAAATGGAATGTTCTAGAATAAAGAGGGAAATTAGTAAAGTGTTTAAGTTTCTAGATGGATAAAGTAGATAAAGATCAGAGAGTATGAAGTTAAAGAGGGAAACTAGTAAATTGTTTAAGTTTCTAGATGGATAAAGTAGATAAAGATCAAAGAGTATGAAGTTTTTAAGGGAAAAGAATTAAATGAATTGTTTTAGAAGCTTTTTAGATAAGTCAAAATGGGGATTGAAAGAGTTTAGAAATAAAAGCATGTGGTAGTATAAATAATTAAGACCTCTATAAAAGAGGCATAATGTAACAGTTTTGATGGTGTGTTCAATCATGTAATCAATGAGAAATTTAGTGTTGTAGCATTATGATGAGCAATTTTGTGTTCGTATATTTCTATGTTGATAAATTTGTGTTTTGTGTGAGATAATTTGTTTCCACCACCAACAAGTTGTATCAAAGGCAACTTGATTTTGTGTGAAGAGTGTTAACATATCTAAAAAAATTGAGGATTTGCAAGTTTTTGAATATGAAGATAGATCATCATTTAGTGTTGAGTTGCCTAAAGTCTGAAGGGAGAAAAGAAAGTTGTAGAGGATGCAAGTGAAAGAAAAAAGATGGCCATAAAAGATTGTTGAAAGGAAAAAAGTGTAATGGCCCAAGTTTCAAATAGCTGCCACATTTAAAAATTGAATATGTATGTATGTACATATATGTATACGTATATATATGTAGATACACACACACACACACACACACACACACACATTGATGAAATCGTTACAAAGGAAAATCATTTAGAATAAGGTGAAGGAGTAGTATTCCAAATAGAAGGTGAGGTCAACAAAGACAAGAGGCGTTGATGTTGTTTAAACAAAAGAAAATGAAGATTTGGCCAAAAGGAGATCAAGCAAGCAGCAGGAGAAATAGTAAAGGTCGTTGTTTTCTATATGTAATTGGGCCACCATCTAGAAGTTGTCAAATCACAAGAGACTTTAAATAAATTCTAAAGTGCTAGCAAATGTTTAAGGAATTCAAAAAATAATAGAGATCGCAATTTTTTTCTAAAGAACCTGCAATAGTTAAAGGAGAAGAAGCAGTTGAAGTGCTAGTAAGGAAGCAAAATGTAAGATGCCACAATCATTGAATCTATAAAGACATTTTTGAAGAGGTCACAAGTGGTGAATATAATCCATGAAAAGATAACAGAAGAATCAAGGCGCAGAAATCACCCAGACATATTTGTGAAGGAAATTTATGTCTCTGGTCATAGTTGGCAAAATAAGTAAGGAAAATCTGGAAGTTTTTTTAACATCTGATGCTACTAACAAAATCAACAGAATGGAAGGAATAAGGGTGATTTGTTATATAGTCCGCCAATAAGAAGATTCAGATTGCTAGTGTTGGTGGTGGAGATAAACAATCTCACACAAGACACAAATATTAAACATAGAAAATATGAAACATAATTATCTGAAATGTCCAATGGAGTGTTACAACACTCAGATCTTCATTCATAACTTGATACAAACATTAGAAATGTCCAGAATGCTACATCATTCAACACTTACACACTTCATTGAGCACACATACATTTGTTACATCATGCTTCTTTTATACAGGTCTTACTAGTAGATGACTTTTTCTTTTCTAGGCTCTTCCAATCCTTCTTGATTTATCTAGAAACTTTCGACAACAATCCATTTCCTTCTGGAAACTTCCTCGAGAACTTTCTAAGATTCTCTCTCTTTATAGACTTTTTTAATTATAATTGCTTTTTCATTTAATTACAAAATCTAAACAATTAATGATGTTTTTAGGGAGAAATTAATCACCAACATACCCCCCTTAATTTCTACCTTAAATGCTCCAGCATTCACAATTCTCAAACTTTGTCTTCATAATGTATTTTTCAACTAATCTTCAGATCTTTCAAAACTTCAAATAACTCTCTCCATTATCGGAAGTGCTCTTCCATTCAACTCATGCTACTGCACTTGGGTATTCTGCTTTGGCAATCCAATTCCTTTTCTTTGCTCAACATGTGAATACTTATGTCTATATAACATTTTGAAGATATCATTAACCTGTTTCCAATTTGATTCTTTAATCTATCCAGAATTCATTTTCATATAATGTGTCATAGATTCTTTTTTCCATTCTTTGTTCCAACACATCTTTTCATAGCGATTCCTTAATCCACAAATGCTATAAGGATGAATATCCCAACACATTTCCTTTTTATGTCTTTGCCTATGAAAATGAGAACATTGCACATTCTTCTTTTCTTGAACTAACTTGTTTGTACTTGCATCATATGTAACTTGATTTGTATTTTCCTTACCTCTATATCCAAGACCTTCATATTTTGGCCTCACTTTTGGTTCAATTGGATTTGTAATTCCTTGTCCAAACTTTCCTAAACCTTTTCCTTCAAAACCCATATTTTTCATCATTTTGAGACCAGCATTCTTTGATGAATTTCCTATGTCAATATCATCACAACTAGCAAATTTTACAGATCCAACCTCCTTGTTATCTTCAACCTTGCACTCTTTCTCAAAACAAGCTTCAACTTTATCACATAAGTTGTTTGTGTCACATGAGACATCACAAAGTATAGGCTTCAACTTTAAACATTAATTTTCCTTTAGACATGATGCAAGTGTTTGATCTAGTTGACTATTCTCTTCTTTCAACCTTAATATTTCATTTTTTTGTAAATTATTTTTCTTTTCCAATTTCTTCATCTTTTCTTCTAAATTTTCATTCCTCTTTTTAAACTTATCAAACAAATTCAATTCTTCTTCTAGCCCTTCATTTCTATCTTGAACTTTCTACAATTAAAAAAAAATTATTATCACATAAATCTTCATATTTTTCCTTACATAACTCCTTTATCCATTCCATATATTCTCTATTAATCTTTTTAACATTCATCAATTCTTCATTAACTTTTGTCAATCCTCCTTTAAGTCTTATTAATTCTCCTTCCAATAAATCATTTTCAACCACTAAACTATCATTTAAACTTCTTTACTCTTTTTCCAACTTTTCCCATTGAAAAATAACTTAAGTTACCTAGTATTGTTGCACTTCACTATGATTATTTGATGGCTTCACTCACCTTCCTCCTAATGTCTTCAAACTTTTCTTCTTGTTGACTTCAGCCTAAATGTAAATGAATACTTTCTTTTAGAGCCTCTGTCTTTTCTTGCACCAATATTGCTTCTACAACTCCTTAATGGATCCTCAGTCTTCAGACTCAAACTCTCAATCAATCTCTTTTAGAAATTCTTTCTTGTAAACTAATTCGATCTTCTACTATAGCAGGTTCTTCAAACTTGGATGATCCTCGCTACAATGATAATCAATGACTCGAATGTTCTGCAATTTGAGGCATACAAGTATAAAACTCCTACAAAATATAGCTATAGCTCAAAAAATCTCCCTTGTCTTCTGCGATGATATAAAACCCTCTTGGTGACTTGCTACAGCAATCTGCAATTTGATTCCAGATTTTTGGTGACTTGTAATAGATTTCTAGATTTGCAATATTCCTTTCATGATGACTTCACTTTCCTATTTCAATTTCAATTTCTTCAGATAGGTGAATTCTTAGATCTACCTTTGACAATGAATAACTTAAGAACTTCTATGGATTCCTTTATTGTTAAAAAATGCAGCAACCTTCTTCCTTGCCATCAACTTGCAAATATTTATTTTTATGTTTGTTCTTAGCCTTCAATATGTAGAAATTTCCTTTATTGACAGGGGCGACTAAACACTCTTTTCTATGATAAGAACTCCTTTCTTGGAGATTTATATTGGCTTGATTCTTCCTTAGTAGGTGAACTGTATCTCTTAGTTGTCAGCTTTTGGCTGCAACTTTATTTTTCTAGGATCTACAAATTTAAGAAGCTATATTCATCTAAAACTATAATTTTATCTATTACAACTTCATAATCTTTGATGTCTTCTTTATTTTATCTTCCAAACCACCAAACTTGGATTCTATTTCATTAAAATTTTTATCAACTTTATTCCACAAAAAAACATGACTTACCTTAGTTTTCTACAATCAGAATTGACCCTTCTTTGACGGCTCCTTCAGTGGCTCGGCTTCTCTACAACGATCCCTTTCAACTTGATTACTTCTTTTGTAATCTATAAACTTCAATATCTCCAGTGCTTCTCCCACAATGATTCCTTTCAAACTTTGATTGTTCAAATATCTCTTTAGGGTGGCTTTATAAAAAACATTGATTTCCCTTTTTATGATGTCTTCAAAACATGCAAATGTCTACTAGATATCTTTTGCAATCTCTTAAAAAAGATCCCTCTTTGATTTATTTGATAACTTTATTCAAATTTTCCCTTTGTCTTTTTCTAGAAATTTGCTCCCTAATATCTCCTTTTGGTGGGTTCAACAATATTCTTCTGCTGATTTTAGACTTGAAAGGTTTTATTGTCTCATGGGACTTCTGATTCGATAGGCTACAACCTGATCTTCTTTTCTTTCTTTTATCTTCAAATAGTAGTGGTGCCTCTTGTCTTCACACTCAACTTCTCAATGGGGGAGATTCTTCTTTCTATCAATTTATGATTTCTCCTCCTTTGGCAGCTTCTTTCAATGGCTTGCTTATTTTTTCCACACTCTTCACTTTGTTACCTACCACCTGCGATTTGAAATACTCCAATATGTCAATGACACAACTTCAATCCAACCTGTCTATATCTCTTCTCACAAGATCAGCCTGGAAACAAAATCAATCTCACTATCCAATAACCTTGGCTCTGATAACCCTATCTCTCTTCACACAAGATCAAGGTGGCTTGGATATCACTTGTTGGTGGTGGAGATAAACAATCTCACACAAGACACAAATATTAAACACAAAAAATATGAAACATAATTGCATGAAATGTCCAATGGAGTGCTACAAGACTCATATCTTCATTCATAACTTGATACAAACATTAGAAATGTCTAGAATTCTACAACATTCAACACTTACACACTTCATTGAGCACACCTACATCTGTTACATGTATCATGCCTTTTTTTATAGAGGTCTTAATAGTACATGACTTTTTCCTTTCTGGGCTCTTCCAATCCTTCTTGACTTATCTATAAACCTTCCATAACAATCCATTTCCTTATGTAAACTTCCTCTAGAACTTTCTGAGATTCTCTCTCTAGACTTCTAATTATAATTGTGTTTTTTATTTAATTACAAAATACAAACAATTAATGATGTTTTAGGGAGAAATTAATCACCAACAACCAACAAGGAAGGGTTTAGAGGAAATACATAAGTTCAAAAAATAAATGAACAAATCAATTTCAATTGAAATCACTAGAAGACAAAAGTAAAAGTTTATCTTTTGAATAAGATAAAACCATAGTTTTTCAAAAGAGGTTGAAACCAAATATAAATAGCTGCTAATGGAAGAAACAAGCAACAATTAATTCCACTCCATCAATAAAGGAGATTGAGGAGCTGCTAGGAGAGATTGCAGTGTTTGAAGACACAAAAAGGGATTTACAGATCATACAACCTAAAGATAAAAACTTGCCACAATAGAAAGGATCAAGGAAATAATAGAAGTAGCCACTATCAAATAATGAAAAGATAATCACTTGTAGGAGATAATGCTCAAGTTAGCTTTTCAGACAAAGTGAGATCTTAAAAAGAAGAGGTAAGATCACTACAATAGTCAACAAGAAATAGAAAGAAGAAAGGATTGCTAGACTGTAGAAGATTGAAGAAGTTGAAGTTGAAGGGAAGTTGCCTGAAGGGAAACAAGGGTGATAAGCTAATAGCCAAGTCAGAAAGAAACAAAAGGAGATTGCAACTTGAAATTTAGTGCTAAAAGCAAAGGATCACAGATTAGGAGGACTCAAGTCCCCACCATCAACACAAATTGCTGAAATTAGATCATAGAAAATAAATCGAGAATATATCATAGTGTTTGTTGATTAAATCCAAAGGAAGAAGGCATGCAAACAAAAACAATCATGGTATTTGAAAGAAATATACAAAATTGAATCATTGTAGTAGATCTTGATACAAGTACGATTTTTCTTATAAGAATTCAGTTCAAATTTTTGGATGTTGGGATAGTTTGTTTCAATGGGAAAGGTTCATAAAAGAAAAAAATAAACCAAAGTTTGATGGTTGAAAATGATATGTTAGAGGAAAAGGAAAAAAAAATGATGTTATAGGTAATATCGGTACAAACAAGTCAATTAAAAAAATCAAGTTTTCTCATTGTCATGGACAAGGACATAGAAAGGAAATGTGTTGGGATCTTCATCATTGTAGTATTTATGGATTAAAAAATCATTCTAAAAAAATATGTTGGAATAGAGAGAAAATGAACCTATGATAGATTGTATGTAGATGAATTATGGATGGATTGATGTACCAAATTAGCATTTAAGGTGTCACATCTCACTTTATGGAATATATTATTAATTTAGATTATTGGACATTTACTATGATTTTTGTACTATGAGTGATTCCACATGTGTGAAATTAATTATCGTAATATTATGAATGCATGATTTTTAAAGTAATTATTGTCATATTATAAATGCGTGAAAGTAATTATCATAATTATCATAAGAAGTTTGTTCAAGAAATCTTTTGATTGCATGTAGTGCTGAAGATGATCATTTTAGATCGAGATGCTTGCATGACTTCTAGATTTTGGATAATAACTATTACCATGCATCATTCAGAGTTTTCTTACAACAACTCTTACCATGCATCATTCAGAATGACATAGTTCCAAGCTCTTTATGGGCGTAGGTGTCAAAAACCTATCAATTGGGACAAGGTAGAGGATAGAATAGTGGTTGGTCATGATATGTTAAGGGAAATGAATGATCAGATGAGATTGATCAAAGAGAAATTGAAGCAAGCTTCAGATCGTCAAAAGAGTTATCCAGATAGAAATAGGATGCCTAGATAGTTTTTAGTTGGTGACAAAGCCTTCCTAAGGGTCAAGTCTTAGAAGTATTCAATTTTTTTGGAAAAGCATCTAAACTTGCTCCTAGATTTGTAGGATCATTCGATGTCCTAGACATGATCAATCCTATAGCATATCGACTTGCTCTACCACCTGCTCTTGCCAGAATCCATAATGTTTTTTGTGTGTCTTTACTTAAGCCTTATCATCTTGATGCTTCACACATTCTTGATTGGCATGCTTTATAGGTATAAGATCTAGGAGTGGTACTAGTGGAGCCCACTCAAATTTTGGAGAGGTGCAATGTTAAGTTGCATAATAGGAATATTGTGTAGTACAAGGCCTAGTGGGACCAATATTTTTTGGACAGTACTACATGGGAGGATGCTAAGGAGATTGATAGATCTTTTCCTTATTTGAGGATTTAGCATAGTTTCCTTATTCATTCATAGTTTATGATACTTTGTGTTACTATTATTTGATTTTATGATACGTTGGATATATTATTATTTTTAGTTTGTGTAATAGGACATTGGGACGATGTCTCTTCCTAGTGGGGAAGGATGTCACATCTTATTTTATGGACTATATTATTAATTTAGATTATTGGACATTTACTATGATTGATTACACATGTGTGAAATTAATTATCATAATATTATAAATGCGTGATTTTTAAAGTCAATTTAATAATTGAATATTATTGGTATGATTATGGATATACATTATGATTTGCTTCGGCTATGATTTTGGAGAACTAACCTATTGATGTGGAGTTGAGTGCGACTAAATGTAGGTACTCGTCAAAGATGAGAACATGGTTGAGGTAGAGATGTTCTAGCCACTTGGTAAGAACTGAGATGAATATAACCCCAATGAAACCTGCACACACCACTTAGGTCATATAACATCATATATTCTTACATTGTGAATGTTGCATTGAACGTCTATAGCATGATCTTATTAGTTTCAATACGTCTATTGTGCATGATTTTACCTTGGTGGTTGTTTGATTTCTTGCTTGTTTCTAATTGTGTAAATGATATTTATATTGTTGTTGTTGAACACTATTTTTTTGATAACTTATCATGTCTTTATTATTGAGATTAAAATTAAAAAATATGTTAGTTATAGGAATAAGTGGTTTTAAATAAAATTGTAAAATAATGAGTTAAATAGTTTAGAATATTTATTCTGTTATAATTATAATGGGATTTAATTGTCATTAGTGTGTATATATCTATAATTTTTTTATAAAAAGAAAAGCTTGTCTAGTTAGTTATAAACAATCATAATTACTTTATGCATGTATATTTAGAAATCTATAAATAAAAAAATTAAATTAATATCCCTAGTTTTTAATAAATTCATCTATTATATATTATAAAAACCTAAAAAGGAGAGAGGTAGATTTCACTTTAATTAATATGAAATTGCTTTATGAGCATGCATTGTTTTGAAAGAAATCTAAAACAAACTAGTTTTCATGAAAAAAAAAACTACTCAATATTATCAAGTAAACTGAAGTTCTAATTTATGAACCAATGATAATAGAGGTGTTGGGAGTAAAAGAACAAGGGGAAGACTCATTAAAAAGGGGGATATTCATGCAGAGGAGGGAATAAAAAGGATTAAAAAACACAAAAATTGGACACACACACACACACACCGATAGGAAGGGAAGGGAGAGATTCAGTGCAGGAGGAAAATAGGCAACACCAGATCCAAGAGACACTATGAAGGATCCTTATTTTATTCCACAATAGAGATAATATAGGTTCCTTCCTTATGTTTTGATGTTTTGGTTCATCTGTGGCACTTTATTTAATTATTTGGTATACATAATCATTGTTCAATTTGAGTTTAAGTGGCCTTTCTGTGCAAGTTTGAGCTCCCCATTAAGGAATTAATCTACCTTCAAAAATGCCTTAGCATAGCATTTTAAACCATTGCTTGCAATCTTTTAGCCTGATTAATATCCTTGGTAAAAGTTTCAAACCGACCTTCTCCATATCCTGCTTGAAATTAGCCTATCACAATAATAATATTTGTTCTTGTCATAGCAGTAAATTTTTGTTCTTGTCACAGCAGTATTTTCGTTCCTGTCATAGATCTGTCTAGTTCATGTCGCGGTTGTTTTACTATCTATCTTATTCATGTAGCAAATCTATTTGTTTCCTGTCACAGATTAATATAGTTTCTTTAGTAATTCTTCATTTTGTTACATACACACACTACCCCTACCACAGATGTTTTTGTCATGGTTATGCATATTTTTTTACCACTATTGGTGGTATCATTAGATAACTAAACATATTTATCTTGTTCCTATCACAACAATTATTTACTATATATTCTTGTCACTGTATTACTCCCTGTCATAGTGGTTATTGTTGCTATTAAACATTATTGTTATTCCTATCACTGCTTTACTTCATGTCGCGCAGTTATTACTATCATAGTTAAACACTACTGTTATTCTAGTCACTATTTTACTTCCTATCACAGTTATTCCTATCAGTATTTTACTTCTTGTCGCAGTTATTCCTGTCACTGTTTTACTTCCTGTCATAGCTATTGGTAATTCCTATCACAAAAGACTTATTTCAGTTCTTGTAGAAGACTTTAACCAGTTCCTATAGAAATCATATACTTATTTAACTATTTGAGCTTCCATTTAATGTTTTCTCATAATATGTTGTTGATAATGTTAAACTATTGGTATGTTTTGAATTCCTTGTCCAACCTTAAGAGAAAAGATACTATATGCATGTGATGAGTGTTGCTTGTATTATATTATGAAATTAAGAACGAAAAATGGGGAAGAATATAACCAATTTTTATGCTTCCATGTGCATCTTGTTTGAATCAATGAAGCTCCCTCTCTTTATTGAAAGTACTAGCTTGAAAGTGTATTTCCATTGATTGTACAAAATAAAGGGATTAGAAATGGATTTTAGGTGAATATGGGTTTCTTTTTTCTTGAAAAGAAAGTAGTTTATATTTTATGTGTGTTTGGGGTTACTTTTGGGCTAGGATGCCAAATGTGGAATATCAGAGATGGCTTTTTGCTCTTTTTATGATTTGACCTTAAACTATTTTTTATGGTTGGCCAAGCTAGGAATTCATTGAAATAGATGAGTATTTATCTAACAAAACTTTATTTATATATTTCTCTGCCACATCGTGTTGTGAGACATTTGCACATCATTATTTAGATCTACATTTAGACTTCAGATTGCATTAGGTGTTCCCTCCTAGCAGTTGTTTCTAGGTTTCTAGATGTTTCGTGTAGGGCTAGGTTTCCTTCATGTTATGAAGGGATCTAGGGAAGTGTAACTACTTAATGGTTAGGTAAAAAAGAGCCTAAGCCATGTTCCCATCTCTTAGCTCGCAAGATGACTATGTAGGATTGTGGCAACTAGAGAATTTGATTTATTATTCTTATTGTACATGATTATTGTACCTTGTAATTATCATTGGATGATTTATGGCATGAAAGCCAATGGACATTGGATATTCTTTTATAGTGCTAACTCTTGGATTAAGCTCATGATTTGTAATATTTAATGACTTTTATTGATTCATGTTTATGAGATTTATCTTTTACTTGAGATGATGTAATTAAGTAGATTATTTACTTCATATAACTTTTGTGATGGATTGCATACTTTACAAAAGGTCTTTAGTATGTTTAAAAATTTATATAGGCATAAGTATTTGTATGTTCAACATAAAACGAATTATACAATAAGTGAATGCTCAAGTTGTGTGATAAAGGATTACTTGATAAGATTCAAAAGAAGTCATTATCTTATTATATGTGAAAGATTTCCTGTAATAGTGATTTTTCAGGAAGAGTACTTCTCAACATTTCATCAGAGAGCTAGTGAGCAGTTTTAAAAAAGCTATTTTAAGATTGGTAGATTTGAAGATCGATTGACAAAGACATTATAAAAGGAGAAGACAGAGTTCAAAAATTGAAGATGCTAAAGCATGTGTTGTCAAAATTAAGGGGGAGTTTTGGTGATTAATTTCTCCCTAAAAAATATTAATTGTTATACTTTTTAATTAAATAAAAAAGCAAAAGGGCAAAATTATAAATGGAATGTCCTAGAACAAAGAGGGAAACTAGTAAGTTGTGATAAGTTTCTAGATGGATAAAGAAGATAAGGATTAGAGAGTTCTAAATGAAGTTTCCCAAAGGAAAAAATTAAATGGATTATTTTAGAAGCTTTCTAGATAAGTCAAGATGTGGATTGCAAGTCTTGAAAAGCAAAAACATATACTAGTGTTTAGAGTAAAATTGGGATTTGTTAATATAGTGTTTTAGATGCTTGAATCCTCCTTTCACCTTTAACATTTAAGGATCTAGAGTTGAGTGGCAATTCACTATCATACACTAGGTTGTTGTGAGATGTAGGGAAACTTGGATTAGGGAATTTAATTATCAATTTTCTTTCTCTTATGCTCAATTAATCATTAAAACCTTAATTTTGCAAATATGACTGTAAACAGAAGAATAACGGAAAAAGTTCTTATAGATGGAAATAAAATATCAAATCATAGAGTACCTATTTTTGGGGTTCCGAGGTAGAAAAGTCAGGGACACAGGAGCGGGTGCCCAAGTCCAAGGTACTAGTTTCTTTGCAGGATCTTGACCTCCTTCTGACATTGATATGCACTGTAACTTTTGTTTCCAAAAATTTAACTGCAGAGGACATAGGAGTGCACACCCAAGTCCTAAAAAGGCTTCGGTGTCCTGCTTCTCTTCAGATGTTGAATCCTTGATGTCTGTTGATCCCTCCAACTAATCTACTTTTTCTAGATGTGACACCTGTTACTTGAAATCACAAAACTTTGGGAGGGTTTTGTGGTGTTTAGAGGCTTGCCTCAGTCAAGCCTAAGAGGATAGTTAAGTCTTTGAACACCGTTGTCAGATAGAGAGTACATTCCCTTGTGAGGCATAGGCAAAAACCAAAGGAAATGATGATGAAAACACAGTATGATGTCATCTTGTAGTGAAGATATCATGGGAGGAAGATTCTCTTCATTCCATGATGAAATGGATTCTCAAATCTATAAACAAAAACACATAAACAACACAAATCTACTCTTACAACATAATGAAAGCTTTGAATCACCTTGAGAACACTTGAACATCACAATTGCCATCTAGTTTACAAATGAATGCCTAAACATACTTATATAGGCAACTACAAACACTCCCGCCAATATTTTCATAATTCAAACCTACTGTGTTGGCATAGGACCCAAATAACGGTCATAAACTGACACCCAAAAATTGGGACTGCCCCAAAATAGGGCAGGACTAGGGCACGGGTGCCCAAGTCCTCCCCCCTATTTTGGATAGGGTAAAGATCAAGGGGTCCTCCCAGGTCCCATTTGTCATGTTACCTAGGGTTCATTCCATCGGGATGCTAAATTATGAAGTAAGATGTCCTAAATGCATGCAAAAGACCCGGGAGCTAAACCTAAAGAGGGAAAAGCCCCCAAGGGGACATTTTTTGACATTACAACTAGTATGAATGATTAAGACCTCTATAAAAGAGACATAATGTTTAATAGTTTTTATCATGTGTTCAATCAAATAATCAATGAGAATTTGAGTGTTGTAGCACTCTGATAAGAAATTCTATGCTTGGATATTTATATGTTCATATATTTATGTTTTACACATGAGATAATTTATTTCCACCACCAACAAATAATAAGCACAACTTAAACAACAATGTTACCAGAAACGAAAACATCAACAACAACTATGATTGTGTCAAACATCTATGAGCATATGTAATTTGAATTTGTTATTAAAATTGTTTAATACTTCTTTGCTAGTTGAGTTGGAATTAGGTGATTTGATACTTAATTTTTGCTAGTTGATAGACAATCTACTTGAGCTTTTCTTTAACATTATTTATAATTGAAAAGATAATGAAACAACATGTAATTCCAAATTTATTTAAGATGTATATGGTATTCTATATGGAGTTCTTGTTAGTGTATATATATTTCATATATATTATACACTTAGGCATAAGCCTACCTAGGTGTGCCCTTACACAATCTTGACACATGTCAAGGTTGTTGGGTAGTTAGTAGAGGGGTCATCAAGTCTCCCACTAAACTAGCCACTCATGCTAGTTTGTAGGAGTCTTTCTCTCAACTAATAACTACCTCTCCCTCACCTATACGTACTCGTTATTTTGACTATCAATACACTCTAATTTGGATATTTGCATTCTACTTAGTGGATCTTGGCTCAAACTTATTACATGGTATTAGAGCAAACTATGTTTGTTTGCTAGTTCATTTTGGAGTCAAAAAATCAACAATGTTTTTTTGAAGCGGCATTTTGTAGATATCTGGTTTGTTGCTCATTTTGGGTGAATTTACTTCACCTGCTCATGGACGTGGTTGATGGCTTGGTGGTCTAGCCATCATTGACATTTTTTTTCAAGCATCAATATTATCACTAGTTTGAGCAGCCATTGTATTGATTCATCATCAATTGTTGTTCATAATCTACAAAGCGATGAATTCAATACCTCCACATGCTTCACTCAATAGTTTTTGGTCATAGTTGAAGATTTGGTTTACTCAAGATGTCATTCAAGGGTTCATCATCATTTCACATCTAGTCAAGAGCACATCTAGTTGAATGTCTTTCCCTCTCATCCATGATTTAGGCTTGAAGGGCCCATCCCATCAAGACTGATTTGTTGGAGTAGGTGCGTTGTCCACCTTTTTTTTAACTTGCATATAGATTACTAATATAAAAGGATGAGTACATCAGGTGGCCTAGGAGGCCACATCAAAATACATTTATGCCATATATCTATCTATTTAAATTGCAAGTTAAAGATTTTCCTTTCTACAACAAAATATAACTCAAAATATACATTGCATATTAATAAAATATCCTTTTTTCATTTTTCTACCTTGGTTTGAAACTTTAGTTTTCCTTGTCAATATGATCAGTCTACACATCTAACCCAGGGTCTGAAACATCCATTTGCTCCTACAATTCTTCACTGTCACTGCTGATATTGAAATCACCTGGGTCCCAATTTTCATAGTTTTCCTACTCTGGAGAGCTCCTAGGCAAAGAAGTGTATGTGTCAAAGTTCTAGCAACAAGATTCTATTGGGGCTCCTCCTAGTTTCTCTTCCCTTGGCACTAATTTTGGGCTGATGGGTCTTTCCTAGTCATTTAAACTCTGCTTATGAAAAGTCAGATTCCTCTTTCTATAGTCATGGGGCCAAAATTTGGCTAGCTTAATATCATATCTATAAATTGTAGTTGATCCCTTATCTAGAATATTCATGAACCTATTTATAGGAATCCTCATAGTTGCAGTGTCCTGTTCACAAATTGCATGAATAGTGAGTCCCAAGATGGACCCAGCAAGTGTTCTTTCCCTACCTTGATACACATTATCATTTCTTGCTTTCCACAAAAACAACAAAATTTTAGTAGAGAATAACAACTAGAATAAGTTAACTAATTTATAAACATTAGGAAGGGAGCCACACAGGATATTGACTTTTGTGAAACACATTTTTGACAGATTCCCTATCAAAGAATTAAAAAAGAAGAACCAGAAACTTTTTGCAAACTCACAGTCAAAAAAAATATGTTCACTACTCTCAGGACTTTTACAAACCAAGCAATAGCTTTCAGGATCTAATGCCAGCCTTTCTAATAACAGTAGCCACCTAAAACAACATTTTTTTGGTTCTATAACTCTAGACCATATACTTGACATTATTTTAGACCATAGTTTGTGTTCAAAGCTGAGCTTCCATGCCAGGTTAATATGAGCAATATATCATTCTTTTGAGTAACTAGTTTATACAATTTTTTTGGAGTCATTTCTGCAAATTCTGATCCATCCTTCCATCTAATTTGCTACCAATATTTTGGTTTTAGGATATCCCCTTGCTTGATTGATTCATGCATGGATTTAAGAAGAACAACATATGTTTTATTATGTGATTTTGGTAAATTAAATTCTAATTTTAACTCTGTCCAACTTTTAACATTATTGTCTTTTAAAATATCACCAAATGAAGCTATTCCTCATTTGTGCCATTTTTTAGATGAACATCCTCGTTGAAGTGATAAGGGCTTATCATTAGTTTTTAGGTTCCACCAAATAGATTTGGTTAGTGTGACTTCTTTTTTGGTTACATCAAAGGCATCTCTATCCATTATGAAAGGCCTAATGTACTCCCAGGTCTTCTAAATTGACTTGCATACAACTATCCCTTTGGGATTGAGGCCGAATTCACCTAACACCACATCTTAAATATTCAATCCTACCTGGTCCTTTACTTTCTTAGGCACTGCCCTTTTCAAATTATTGACTGTTAGCATTTTCCAAGGCTCTGAGCCACTAAAATCCCTTACGATCCATTTTGCTACCAAAGTAGCACCTTAGATTTTAAGGTCCTTCAACCCCAAACCTCTTAGTTCTTTGCTAATGCAACACCATTCCTTGGCTAGAAAATGCCTTTTCTTATTACCATTTCCATCCAAACATAAGAAATCTTTGATTTTTATGAATTAGATTCACTTGATAACTAGCAAAGAACCAAGATGAGGCATAATAAATTGAGTAAGACGACATGATTTTTTGACAAACCTGAAGTTTGCCAGCCATTGAGAGGTACCGTTTGTTCCACATGTTGTTCAGCTTTTTATCAATTTTATCAAGCACTCAATTCCACATATCCCTTAATGATGGGAAAACAAATAATGTAATCCCAAGGAATCTTACAAGTTTGGATGAATATCCCCACTTCCATTTGTTCAAGTCTAGCCATACAAGAGGGACATCATCCCAACCTAGGAGGGTTAATTTTGAATGGGAAATCCTTGCAACTTCTGCACTACAAAAAATAGATAGTCTCAACTCCAAATTAGGCACATTGACCTCTTCTAAGATAGTAAATAGAGTAGTGTCATCTACAAACTAAATGTTATATAGAGGCTCATTGTTTGGAAGAATTATTCCCTTGAGGCTTTTTCCAATTTGGTCTATCCTTAAAATATAGGGAAGGGCTTTTGAAGCTATTAAAAATAGAGCTGGGGCTAAAGGGCATGGTTTCCAAATTTACCTTTATAGCTTGAAAGGATTGGAAAGAGATCCATTGACATCAATCTGGATGGTGGCATTTTTAAATAATAGTTTTACCATGTTGCAATAGTGTTCTGGAAATCCCAATGATTCAAGCATCATTAATACAAAAGACCATTCAATCATGTCACACACCTTTTCAAAGTCTATTCCCGTGTTTTGCCTAGTTTTTTATCCCAATCCAAAGCCTCCTAGCTTGTAATGAGATTTTCTAAGATGTATCTTTCTTTTATAAAGACTATTTGTGTAGGATTAATAATGATTGGCAGGATCTCAACAAATCTATTAGCTAACACCTTAGCAATGATATTGTATGAGACATTCAACAATGTAATTGGTCTCTAGTTTCTTATGTTTATTTTATCACCATCCTTTGGTAATAATTTGATAACACCTCTATTTATTTCCTCCCCTAGATCACCTCTGTCTATAGCTTCTTTAGAGAGTTCCAACAAATCTTCAGCAATCCAATCTTCATTACATTTGTAGAATTCCATCGGTAGTCCATCAAGACCTAAAGATTTACCATTTTTCATAAAATTATTGGTTTTTAATATTTTTACTTTGGAGATCTCTTTTTCTAGCTTAATTCTAATTTTATCTATTACCTTTATGGGGAAGATCTTTCTACATAAGTTTTGAGCTTGTCTTAATTCCTCAGAATCATCCTCAGATGCAAATAATTTCATATAGAAATCTCTAAACACCTTTTTCATTTCTTCATTTTCCTTAAGGCATCGGTTGTCTTCCACTATGGGGGCAATGTCATCTCTGGTTTTTGTTCTCAATAGGTTGAACAAGTATTTTGATCTTCTGTCTCCTTCGGCCAGCCAATTGAGCTTGGATCTCACTTTGAGTCCTTGATCCCTGAAAGTTTGTAGTTTCCTCAACTTCTATTTTGCTTCTCT
The DNA here is from genome assembly GCA_027924645.1 of Cunninghamia lanceolata. NCBI lineage: Eukaryota > Viridiplantae > Streptophyta > Pinopsida > Cupressales > Cupressaceae > Cunninghamia > Cunninghamia lanceolata. The sequence goes on along the minus strand of BSBN01001682.1, from coordinate 396,743 downwards.
GAGTTCTTTAAAAGAAAGATCATCCTCTGGGTTTTCTTGAATCTTTTTTTCAGCATTTAGAAAATTTTCTTGCCATAGGCCTATTTCCCTTCTTCTATCTTTTGCATATTTCCTTCCTACTAGGCTTTATAGTTTTGGATTAAAGCATGCCAATACATGTGTCTTGGTGAATTAGAATGTAAGGCTTTGGTAATGATTCTTAGACTAGCAATCCCTTCATAGAAGTCACTATCTTGGAGTAGGGTACAATTGAATTTGAACAGTTTATCCTTATTATCTCTTGGGCTTGGCATCTTATCTTTCCACCTAAGAAATGCCTCTATAGGATGGCAATTTGAGAGAGTAGAAGGAATAAATTCAACATAGTTGTTGTTTCTTTTATTTTGAAAGTAGAAATAATATTCATTCACATAGAATCTATCAATCCTTGACTAGATTCTATTTTTGTCCCTTTGACTATTGTACCAGGTGAACCAAATGCCTTCACTCTCTAGTTTTTTTCCTTCTAAAGGGTCAAAGAGCTTATGGGATTTTTTAAGCTTATTCCATAAAAAGATTCATTTTTCTTCCAAACCCATTTGAACCCCCATATTTATCTTCTCTGCATTTTGTCATGTTAAAGTTTCCACTTGTTATCTACAAGATCTGTTACAAATTGTGGTCATCCATTTCCACAAGTTAGCTCTACAGCTTTAGTCATTCGGACCATAAACTGAGCAAACTCCAAAAGTTATTTCCTCTTTCTTAAAAATAATCCATAAACATCTATTGCAAGCGGAATGCCCATATTGCATGATTAGACCAGCCTATTTTTGTCAACTAAAATTGTAATACCTCCTTTCCCTTTGTCATGGTCAGTGTAAAAGGCCTCTGCATCTTTCTAGATGAATTTCAGGTTATTTTCTAAGGTGAGCCTCCTGGTTTTTACCTCCTGAATCATAAGGAGGTCTAAATTCTTTCTTTTATTGCAAAAGTCTTTGATTAGGTATTTTCTATTTGGAGATTCTAATCCTCTAATAATCCAACTATAGCAATTCATAGTTCATAGGCTCTGGTGTTCCCATTTTTCTCTTTTTATACATCTTTTTGAAGCAATCAAAGATTTTCTCTCATTTTTAACCTCTAGTTTTGATTTTTTTTATGTATTTCCTTTTCATTTTTTCCTCTAACTTGTTCTACATTAGTGAGTAGATTAAATCCTTTAGGCTTTGTTCATTTCTATTAATATTGGCTAAGTAGTCCTCTTCAAGCTTTGAATTGGATTTTTCTCCCTCAACTCCCTCAGGGTCAATTGTATAGAGTTTTTGCCCCACTAAAATATTCAACTTATCATTTTTATTTTTATTGTTACATTCCTTTACTAGCTCCTTGATTTTATCTAATACCAACCATTGGGAATTTTTAATATTTTTTTTTGGTTTCAAGCTTATCTACACCTTCGGCCCTGGTGACAACCTCCTCCTCCACCTCAGGTACAATAGGAACCTCAGGGTTGCACTTCTGCAGGATGTTCACCTGCACCACAGGCGGAGGAGAATCCAATTTTTTCTGCTATGCAAGGAGAGCTCATCTGAGAAGAAATGCTTGAGTCAAGGCCAACCACTAGAGAGCACTTACTGTTGTTAGATGGAGCCTAATCAGACTCGGAGGTTATATTTACCCCACTTTTATCGGTGCGGTTCCCACCCCAAATTCCTACAAGGTCAAGGGGCAGTGCCCCTTGCGGGGTTTTGGGGGCAGCGCCCCTTGCGAGGTCCAGGGGTAGTACCCTTGGTGTGTTCCCTGTCGCGATACAGGGCGGGGTCGAGGGGCAGTGCCCTCGTGGGGGCTCGGGGGCAACACCCCTGAAACCTCACACAGTTTTTTTATTATTTCATAATGCACCAGGAGTTAATTTTTTCATTGACCGACATAAGAAAACCCTATTTTGTAACCAATAAAAAGCTTGATAAAAAAGCAGCTAAGGGTTAGGGTTTTGATATTGTATTGTAGCATTTTGCAGCGGTATTGAGTTGCAGGGATTGCTGATTGTAATTAGTTTGATTTATTGGATAATAATATTAGACTCTCTGTTTGGTGGATTTAGCCCAAGTTTGGGTGAACCACATTAAAACTTGTCTCTCATTGTTATTATTTCTGTGTATTTCTATTTCTCTGTTTAATCTTTATTTGCATTTAATTGATATCTTTTGTCGGCTAACCCTAACACTTACCAACTGAGACATCATCCATTGTCTTGGCCATTATAGGCTCCCATGAGCCCAATGGGATTTCCCTTAATTTTTCATTAGAATAGACCAAATCTTGTTCACCCTCAATTTCCCCTTCTTGTAGGATCGTCTCACTGAGTTTCCTGGCTACCGTCGAGACATCTATGTTTTCTATTTTTTCCCTTGTCTGACGCATCCAAGAACTCAACCACACGAGAATTGTTAATTTTTCACTGTTGGTTTTGATAGAGGAGCCCACTTCATCATCCAAGGGAATTTTCCAGGTAGGGGGTTTAGAGCCATTATAGGGCTTCATTTGAGCCTGCATATTTTTAGGCATGTTTCTTTCCCACAAGTAGAGGGAAAAAAGATTTTAGATGCCCATCACACTTGCACACAAAGCACAAATTAATCCCTCCTAGCCTTGTGATAGAACACCTAATAGGTATTCCCAGTCCACTCACTTCCACCCATTTTAGGATTAATCCTCTTAAAGAGATTAAGACCCAAGTGTAAAGGTGAGGCAAGGTCACCTTGGCCTCCTCAACTTTTAACACTTCAGCTAGGTGGCTCATCATTTGAGGTAAGAAAAACCCAAAGTTTCTTAGGCACATTTTTTACTTCAAACCATTTAGGCACATAACATAATAGAAGTTCATCTTTTGAAAAGTCAAGACTCCATGGATGAGCCTTGAAAAGAGATCTACCAATATTCCAATAATTTTTTTTCCAGAACGTTTTCTTGCATTTTATGAGACTTAAGGAAGATTACAAAAAGACCTTTTTGAATCATTCTACAAAAATTGATTTGGATCCCCAACTTCCTGACCCAGACTGATGCCAACCATTTATCATATAAATCCTTCAAAGGTAATCTATTAGATTCTAGACAAACCAAAAATATTGCAACATTTTTAAGTCTAGTTTCTTATTTTTTTAATAGTAGAAATCATGGCTTTGTTTGGCAATAAAGTGATACTAGGTGGAGGGGAAGAACACTTACCCAATATTTCATTTCCTCTCACTTCTTCGCATCTATGTCTGGAGGTGATTTCACTATGAGATCTATGTCTTTGTAAGCCCTGAACTACTTGGAAGCAACCACCTTCTGCAAGAGCTTCGACATCCTCTGCAACTAGTGTTTCTCGAAATGTCTTTCCTTTTTTTTCATTTCTTTCATGATTACCAGGGATTTCATATTAAACTCAATGTCAACCTTACATTTACAACCATCTGAATCTCTAATTAATGTTCCATTAATATCTATTGGCTCTTGTATTAATGGCCCGTCCTTCCCTGTCAGCGGGGGCATAACACCCATCCAGTCTACACAAAATATCGGTAATTACCCTCATAACTTGGCAATGGTGTCAGCTTGGTGTATTTGGATAGGAGACATCCTACCGAAATATAGATTTAAAATTCAAACTCATGACCGGTTCAAAGATAAACTAAGTGAAAATAACCTGAAACAATGAAGAAAAATAATAGACAAAATAGAACAACCAGGCTGGTAGTCTAACATAGGAAAAACAAGCAATAACATAGCACACCAAGGTAGAGAAAGAACAAGAGAAAAAACAATGGAGGGTTTCAGAAGAAACCCTAGTTTTTTCTTAGAGCCCCCACAGTTTTTGAACCCCCTAGCAATCTGTGTTGTCCACCTTGCATAACATTGGCATTATTTTATTATGTAAAATAAATATTTAATTGTTGTGCATCATTTGATGTGTTTAGCCACATTGGATATTTATTTGGATGCCACTTATAATCATTATATGTAACATTGGGTTAATTACTTTATTTGTAATTATTTGATTAATTTGGAAAACTTAGTACCAATAATCAAATGTGGGGTCAATGGTTTTGTAGACACATGGTTTTGGGGAAAATGGTATTACAATACCACATGTTGTATTTATGTGAGCTTATGTCTATAAAATCAAATACATGGGTAGTTGTTGTAGTATGAGTGAAGGCTTATTGCCTTTGGTTGGGTTGTAGCTTCTCTTGCATGTTGGTTGTGTGAGGGTTTGAAACATGGCATGGGATGTATGGTTACATGTTTGTTCACATGGATTGAAGGTAGAGAGAGCTTGATGTTTTAGAGGTTATCTCTGCATATGTAGTTGTTTATTATTGTTGAATAATACATGAGAGATGTATGCTTTTGGAGGCTGGGTTTTTCCCTCTATGAGGGTTGTCCCATCATATATCTTGTGTCACCATTAATGGTATGAATGTCTATTTCTTTTGTATGTGGATTTTTGGTTAACTGCATATTAAGTCTCTTATTGGGTTGTGAGGAATTTGTCTCTATGGTTGTATATTTCCAACATTTGGTATCAGAGCTTGGTTGCCATGATTTGGGAGGAAATCTCTATTTGACAACCCTGTCTGTGAGTGGATTTTTTGTTTATAGTGGGATCCATGGCTTTTCATGGAAGGAATGAAGGAATTTTTTAGGGTTACAAGACTATTTGTAGACTTGGGTTGTTACAGATCTAGGGTTTCATGGACATTTGGCATGTGGATTTTTTATTTGGGCTCTTCATATGTGGGTTTTAGGGGGTGAGATTTTTTTGGTGGCCTCTTGGGAAAAAATAGACCCCATGGTTGAGTCTAGAAGGTGTGAAAACCTATATTGTCATATAAAATGTGACTATGCTTGGTGATAGGAAAAAAACTACCTATTTTGTGCCCTAGGGAATCTTGTAGAGAATCTGTGGTACTGACGTGCGACCTACATAGGCATAGGTATGGTCACAAGTGAAGGTATGGTCACAGTTTTATATTTAATTAAAAATAATTCATTTGTGCTAAAGTTTGCAGTTTATATATATATATATATATATATATATATATATATATATATATATATATATATATATATATATATATATATATATATATATATATATATATTGTTGAAAGGGAGTTTGAACCCTAGTGTGGGGTCTATAGACCCCCCATACCAGGAGTCACCCCTGGCTGATAGGGCCTGTTGGCCAGTAGAGCCCGGCCCCGACCAACAAGGTGGGCGGTGGGGCTCGCAATGCCCCCCATTTTAATATATATTTTTTAATATTTAAATTTCAAACCATATGAAATCAAAATTACAACCTATTTAATGTCAATTCCAGGTCTACCACTTAGACTATTGCCAAGGTGCCACCACCACCGGCAGGCTACCAGCTAGCCACCCACCTGCCACCAGAGAGCCACTAGGGCTTGGTCTATTAGCATAACTGGGCAGATTGTTTTCAGGGGGCATAACTTTTTCCCACGATATCAAATTTTTGACTTCTTATAGTTGATAAAAAGCTCTTTCCGTGTATTATGTAGTGGTGACATATTTTTCTTGATTTTTCTATTTTGACTAGTTGTTTCCAGTTGCAAGCAAGATGTTTGTTTTGCGGTTTGACCAACCATAATAGGTGGATATAGAGTCAGATTTCATACTTCTTATAGGTGTTGGAATGGTATTTTTGAGAACTACGTAGTGGAGTAGGTTTGGAGATGATATTATGAGGTTTTTTCAAATTATATCAGGTTGAGATACTTTTGATCCCTTTGATTTTTGGTGATTTTGTGAATTGATGACAAATTGAATCTGGGATGATTTGGTGTTTGAGTCATTCTAGACTTGTATGTTTATCTCTAATTATCCTTGGTTGAAATCATCATGCATGTATTGTTGAGTTTGCATGTTGCATTGTGAGATCTACAAGTTGTGTAGTGTTGTAGGTTGTCTATGCTTACATGTGGCATTTGCGATATGGATGTGGGTTGTCTATGCCCATAGATGTTTCAATGTTGATGCAGATTCTAATTTGTGGCTTGGGTTAGTCACATGTTACATTGGTTTGCTTGTCATATGAGATATAGGGAGAGATGGTATTACTTGATACAGTCATGATATGGGACCTATGTTTGTTGACTATATAGTATAGTTGTGTGAGACTTGATGGGAGTTTGGTGCAAGTGCATTGGGTGGTGACCATGGTGTCATGGATGTTACTTATTTGGTTGGGACTTTGGCATGATGTGATTGTTTTACAAGTGTAGGTTTTGGTGGTGTCAGATTGATGTTTGGTTTACATGTTCTGTTCATCTTCTTGGTCTTTGAGATTATGGTTTACTTAACCTTTTGGGAGCTGTGTCATTTATAGTGGATTATTTGATTATGTTGAGCCATATTAGTGCAAGACCTTTTTTAGATCATTTTAGATTCAAGTAAGCCTAGTAGGTCACAAAACTTTGCTAGTGGTTTTGGTGCATGACTAGTCTCTACACAGTAAATGGGTATCGAGTACCCTTACTTGTGGCTATCATTTTGTGTCAGCCGTCTTACATAGAATCATTGATCAAAAGATTCCCTTGATCAAATATTGTCAAAAGTATCCTCTTCTCAACAATCTTTTCCAACACCTTACCAAAGTCTCTAGTTTCATCGCACCGCTTCCCACGTCATCTTGCATGGTTTTAACTAGATCTCAATACAAAAAACAACTTGAAATGGCTAGATCATCCAACCACATTGTCACCCCTCATGATAGTGATGAGGAAATCTCTCATTAAGAGTACCAAGGAACCCTCCAAGATCAAAAATTTCAACGCTTTCTAGAAAAAAGTACTCCACGAGGACCCTCACAAGTACTTTTTTCATCTTGCAAATCTAGGACTTAAACTCCCCACTAACTTCGATCTCAACAAACTAAAAGAGACCATAAAGAAAACTCATGAAAACCACACTAGTGAGGACAAAGGGAAAAAATTCGTAGACCCAAACATACCTATGGAAGAAATGAGGAAACAAATCGAGGGCCTAACACAATAAATGATGGATCTTAAACCAAAAACAAACACTAAAACTTACTCCTTGGAAGACATCGCACTATACCCCTTTGACAAAAGTTTGAACATGGTGCCCTTCCCCTTTTGGTTCGAAGTTCCTAAGTTTGACAAGTACAAAGGGAAAGGAGAGCCAAGAGATCACATTAGGGAATTTAACACTGTGTACAAGGAAGTAGCTCACAATGAAACTTTCTTAATGAGACTATTCTCTAGATCTCTAGGTAGTCAAGCCATGGAGTGGTTCTCACAACTTCCACCAGGTATCAAAACTTTTGATGAGTTAGTAAACAAGTTCATCACACACTTCTCGTATAACATTAAACATGAAGTCTCCATGCTTGACCTATGCAATACAAAGCAAAAGAGTGGTGAATCCTTCACCTCCTTCTTACAAAGGTGGAGACAACTTGCGAATAAATGCTCATATGACGTACTTGAGAAGCAATTGACAGAGATGGTTGTGCACAACCTTAACTCCAATCTAAGCTACCAAATCCAAATTTAATGCCCTACCTCATTTTCAAAAGTCATTAAGTTGGGATTATTTATCGAGAAAGCTATGATCGCCAAGGGGCAAATAAAGTTGTACAAGGACACCCCTAACTCTAACTACACTACAGACAAGTCAAAATTTTTGGCCAAGAATAAAAATGTCATCAATGATGGAGTGGTTGATGCCAAGGTGGTGGCTCCCAAACAACAACCAATCTTCACTCTCAAAGGAGAGGCAAGCAATGCTATGCCCAACAAAACATTCTCTCGGAAGTCAAAGCCATGGTTCAACTCTAACCCTAGGTGAAAGTTCACACCGCTGGGAGAGTCCCAAGAGTTTGTGTTAAGAAATCTATTGGCCAACAATGAGATCATTCTCCCACCAACTAGCGACTATGAACCTCAAATAAATTCTCACTATTGGAAAGACACTGATTTCTATGAGTATCATAGGGGAAGAGGCCATACGACCAACAATTGTATCCATCTCAAACATGTCATTTAAGACATACTTGACCAAAATCCAGTAAGTTCTCAACAACATACCTCTAACGAGACACATGTGACATACAAGGATTTGCTCCTCAACCATGATAAGCCGTACAAGAACAACAATGGTAACAATAATAACAACCGCAACAGGAAAAATCAAAATAATGGTAATAATAATGCTAACTATGCGAGTGTGCCATTCGATTATACCATCAACTACATATCAAAGCACATCCCACAAATCAATGTGGTCATGTCCAACCAACAAACAGGACCCAACAAAACTGATTACAGCATCGTCACCCGCAGTGGTAAGGTCATGTTGAACACCCTCCCTCTGAAGTCGTCACCTTCTTGGTCCAACTCCTATCAGTATAGTGTTATAGACCAACTGCGGAAAACTCCTGCCCACATATCTCTCTTAGAGTTGTTGTGTCTGTCTCCTTCCCACAAGGAGATTCTTGATAAAGCCCTAGTGGAAATGACTGTACCCATGAACTTGGCCCAAGAGAAGTTTCAAGCCATGGTAGGAAATCTAACCTCCTCTAGTACCATATCATTTACTGAACATGATGACCTCTTAGTGTCTCAGCCTCATAACACACCCTTGCATATCGTCTCTTTCATCCATAAGCACCGCATCAAAAGAGTCCTCATTGATGGAGGAGCCAGTTTAAATATTTGCATGCTCAAGATATTCCTTACATTAGGGTTCTCTAAAAATGTGGTAGATCCAAGGAAAAAGATCACTATTAAAGCCTATGATGAAGAGGAAAGAACTACTAAAGGAACAGTGGTGTTACCAGTACAAGTGGGACCGGTGATAAAGGATGTTGTTTGCCAAGTCCTAGACAGGGAGCTAGCCTATAACATTCTCCTAGGTAGACCATGGATTCATACCATGAAAGATGTGCCTTCTACCTACCACCAATGCATAAAATTCCCTCATAATGACAAAAAAGATACCATCCAAGGTGATCCCAACCCCTTTTAGCATTGCAACTCTATCCGCTCAAAGCCTGATTACATCATACCCAACAATAGAGCATCTACATCCCCTACCTTGTAGCATGATTCTACCTTTGAAGCTTCCTCATCCAAGCCCAAAGAGAAGAAAATCACCATCAAAGAAATAGGAGTAGGGGAATACTCCCTCAAGCACAACCTCAACTTATCCAAAATGCCTCTATCTCCTAGATCCTTTGGGCAACCGAAACATTTTTCAAAGACATCTACTCCTCTAGCACCTCGTACAGCCCCCTTTGTAAAATGGGGGACCCTATCATATGAAATAGAGGAAAGAGATATCTTACAATGGCTATACACAGAAGAAGAAGAGAACACATAACAAGAACCACCTAAGCTCCCAATGGAAATCTATAGGCGAGGTGAGCCTATCTTACCTAGAATGGGTTATGAAGAACAAGGTCCCATTGGCCTAAGAAAAGAAGGAATAATATAACCCATTCAACCTTCTTCATCCTCATTGGCAAGAAATACAAAAGGTCTACGATACAAAGACAAGGGAAAAGCAAAAGCAAATGCTTATCTTGTGGAAATGATCCATAAGCTTCAAGAGGACAGTGACAGATTCTAATGAATATCAGTGAGATGAGCTGATAGAGCATTCCTATGATAACAAGGAAGTTGACACTGTTCAAACTTATAGCCCCTACTATGAGGGACAAACGCTAACACATAGACCATTAGAGTGTGATTCACCAATTCCAAAGAATACGACTTTCAACGAAGGTTCAAGTTCTATTACAATAAACAATTTGGAGGAAATCACCATCCCGAACCCTCTCCCTACCAATACCCCTTGCATATCCATTCAAACTATCAATGAATCAGATCTATCCTCTGACTCCCTCCCCCTTGTGCATCCTGAACTTATCAACTGGGATCTATAAGGAACCCCGCAACTAGATATGTTCCAAAATGATGATGCCTACATTGACTACATTGAACTTAGGGACCAACTACCTACAAGAGATCATAAATTTGGCTTCACCATTGAGCTCAATATCGTGGTTTATTTTGGAGAGGGTGCCAAGCCTTCCAATCGTAAAAATATCAAAATAAAAAATGGATCTGATGGTGAAAACCGCTCCGTGGTAGTATTAGATCCCAAAATAGTAAAAAGAAAGCACACATCCAATGGTGAAAACCCAACTGTGGCACCTAATAATGGAAGGCTTTATCTCTCCCTAACGACATGCACCAGGAGAAATCTCAGATTGTTGTGGAACCTATAGAACCTGTTAACATTGGAACAAAGGAACAACCTAAGAACATTCACTTTGCTAAGTCTCTAACCCCACCAGAAAAGACTAAGTTTGTACCATTCTTCAAGAAAAATCAAGTCAACTTTTCTTGGTCATACGCAGATATGCCAGGATTGGATCCAAATTTGATTCTACATCATCTTCCACTAGATCTGGGAGTGAAACCAGTCAAACAAAAACTTAGAAAGATGCATCCACACGTTGCGCTACTAGTGAAAGAAGAACTCAAGAAACTACTGGATGTAGGGTTCATCAGAGCCATAGACTATCCAGAGTGGGTCTCCAACATAGCGCCAGTATCCAAACTTGATGGCCGAGTCTGATTATGCAATGATTTCTAAGATCTAAACAAAGATTTCCGCAAGGATGACTTTCCGTTGCCAAATATAGATATCATAGTTGACTTAACAGTAGGGCATACCATGTTATCTCTCATGGATGGATTCTCTGGATCCAATCAAATCAGGATAGCACCAGAAAACCAACATAAGATAACTTTCACTTGTCCATGGGGCACTTTCTACTAGAATGTCATACCATTTGGGCTAAAGAACACATAAGCCACATATCAATGTGCTATGACCACTATCTTCCATGATATGATGCACGTCGCAATGGAGGACTATGTAGATGACATCCTTGCAAAGTCACTAACTAGAGAATCATACTTGGATGTGCTAGATAGGGTCTTTCAGAGACTAGAACAATTCAAAGTCAGGTTGAACCCAAAGAAATGTGTGTTTGGAGTCACCTCGGGTAATCTCTTAGCCTTCACTATATCAGAAAATGGGATTGAAGTGGATCCTGCCAAAGTCAAAGCTATCATGGAAATGCCACCACCAAAGAATATTACTCAACTATGGTCTCTACAGGGCAAGTTACAAGCAATCTGTCAATTCATATCACAACTGGCAGACAAGTGTCAACCTTTCAGTCATCTCCTACATAAGAACATTCTATTTAGGTGGGATGAGAAATGCAAAGAGGCATTTGACAAACTAAAGGAATATCTTATGAAGCCACCTATCTTAATGCCTCCTATCCAGGGGAAGTCGATATTACTTTACATATCTGCTACACTAATAGCTCTTGGGGCCCTTCTAGCACAACAAGATTACAAAGGTAACTACTACATCAGTCGCACATTGGTGGGCTATGAATTGCAATACTCTCAAATAGAAAGATCATGTCTTGCTTTGGTTTTTACTTCCCAAAAGCTATGACATTACATGCTAACACACCCAGTCAAACTTATTGCAAAGATAGATCCACTAAAATACCTATTAAGTAAAGCAACTCTAACAGGTCACCTAGCTAAGTGGGTAATGCTCCTAAGTGAATATGACATTGAGTGTGTAGACAAAAAGGCTATTAAAGGACAAATCATTGCTGATTATTTTACAGAAGCACCATTATAGGATACCACACCAATGACATTTAAGTTTCTAGATGAATCCTTATTTAATATCACAACACCCTCATGGAAACTCTACTTTGATGGATCCTATACAAACCATGGATCAGGGGCAGAAATCTTGTTGGTCACTCCTCACAGTGACGCCATACCTAAGTCTTATCGTCTATTATTCCCATGCATAAACAACATAGCAGAGTATGAGGCCTTGGTCATTGGTATCAAAATGGCAATAGAATGGAAAATCAAAGAGCTACATGTCTATGGCAACTCCCAGCTGGTAATAAATCAAGTCAATGATGACTATCAAACCAAATATGAGAAGCTTATCCCATACAAGTGCATGGTCGATGACTTTAAAGAGTACTTTGTGATCATCTCCTTTGAGGAGATACCTCACATTGAAAACAAAGCGGTAGATGCCATGGAAACCATTGCCTCGCTCCTCAAGATCCTAGAGAATGAGTCACGGTACGAGTTCATGGTGGAGTCAATTCAGCAACGAGCTTATGATCTTCCTAAAACACACTCCATATGCCTATTAGTCAGATTTAATTCACCTTGGTACAGTAAGATTTATACTTACCTCAAGGATAACACCCTCTGAAATTGCTAGATGTAGGGTTCATCAGAGCAATAGACTATCGAGAGTGGGTCTCCAACATAGTGCCAGTATCCAAACTTGATGGCAAAGTTAGATTATGCAATGATTTCTAAGATCTAAACAAAGCTTTCCACAAGGATGATTTTCCGTTGGCCAATATTGATATCATAGTCAACTTGACAATAGGACACACCATGCTTTCTCTTATGGATGGCTTCTCAGGATATAAGCAAAGCAAGATACCACCAGAAGACTAACATAAAACTGCTTTCACTTGTCCATGGGGCACTTTCTGCTGGAATGTCATGCCATTTGGGTTAAAGAATGTAGGAGAAACATATCAACGTACTATGACCACGATCTTCCATGATATGATGCACATCACAATGGAGGACTATGTAGATGACATCCTAGCAAAGTCACTCACAAGAGAATCCCACCTAGATGTGCTAGAGAAGGTCTTTCAGAGACTAGAACAATTGAAAGTCAGGTTGAACCCGAAGAAATATGTGTTTGGAGTCACCTTGGTCAAGCTCTTAGGCTTCATTGTATCAAAAAATGGGATCAAACTGGATCCTACCAAAGTCAAGGCTATCGTGGAAATGCCAGCACCAAAGAATATTACTCAACTACGGTCTCTATAGGGAAAGTTACAAGCAATCCATTGGTTCATATCACAACTGGCAAACAAGTGCCAACCTTTTAGTCATCTCCTACATAAGAACATTCCATTTAGGTGGGATGAGAAGTGCACAGAGGTATTTGGCAAAGTGAAGGAATATCTTATGAACCCATCTATATTTATGCCTCCTATCTTTTATGCCAACAACTCTTGGGGTCCTCCTAGCACAACAAGATTACAAAGGTGAAGAAAGAGCTATCTACTATATCAGTCGTACATTTGATGCAGAGGCATCCACACTATAACATTCGCATATAGCATGAATGTCTGCAGACCAACCTCATCATCATCATCTTCGCCATCATCATCATATTCCCTAAAACTACCAACAGCATCATCATGATCCGCGTTACACAGTCAGCCTCATCATCTTTCAGACGGTCGCAATTGTCCTCCTGCCGACCACTGTTCACCTCCTCCGCTTTCCTTCCAACATCATCATCATGATGTTCAGCGGGTGCAAACATCCTCCGGCTGCACTATTCATCGGGCGCCGAACACTAGCGTCTTCATCATGATCTCCGACACTACCTTCGTCAGCAGGATATCCAAATATCCGGTAGCTTCTAATATCCTGATGACGATCTCCTTCAACTGCGTCCCTTCGATGTCCCGATAGCCGTCTATACAAACAACAGCATCATGATACGATTTATCCGGTTGTCTTGGAACATCCTGATGGTGCTTAACAACTTTCTGCCGATGCCGATACTTAACCCCTTAACAATGGCAGGATAAACTCGCACAGGGGGATATCTCAATATCCTGATGACGATGACGTCATATCCTGATGACGATGACGTCACCCGTTATCCTGATGACCTTCTCAACACTTAGTCAAAAAAACTCAACTTCCACTCCCGCATCTACACGCGATATGCGGATGTTTGGCACTCCAATAGGATGATCCTGATGCCGATACGCTCCTTCTCGGCTCCTCCTGCTGATGATCACCCCGACGCACTTGCACTTCATGCAATCGACAACACCATGCCGATCTCCTTCACTGATCCGGATGACGATGTCCGAACTGTCTGCAGGATATTTGCAGAAATATCCTGATGATGCCGTTTTAGCGAACTTCTTCACTTGGCGAAATTTCACTTCGCTGACCCTCCTGGGATGACCCGATCCCGTCTCAGGGTGATCTTTCAACTCAGACTTCTCAACTTGACCTAGCACATGAGGATGCTAGGCTTCTCAGCATCTGTCGACTGCGATCCTGCACACCTGCATGCACACAGAAAACAACCTACAACCTACCCTACTGTACATTACCATTCCACCGACCAGATGAGTCAACCGGTGGAATGGATCAGTGAATCCATGAAGTCTCTCAAACCAGCAAATCAATCAAGTAATGGAATGCAACCAGAGCAAGAACACAAACAGGATCACTTTATTGATTTCAAAGATGCAATACAATATGATCAACCTCTCTCTCTCAGGTTCACTCTCTGCAACTAGCTCGATCGATGATATCTGTCTGTCCCCCTAATATCAACCGATCTCATGCTTATAAAGACTTTCCTACGAGTACTACTGACCCGACTCCAAGCGGCTGGGAACTCTCCAAGCGGTTGGGAGATCCCACCGAACATACATCATGACAGCTGTTATAACTAACTAGCTAAAAATAGCAAAAGCCTGGTCAGCATGATCTTATCCTGATCAGCATGACCTTATTACATGCAATTGGTCTTAACAGACCTTCTTGGAATCATAAACAAGACCTAAACTACTAACTGCCTCATGAAGGCCAGCTGTTAGGTAGGTGCTCCTGCACCATACTATGATGCAGAGGCATCCACACTATAACATTCGCATATAGCATGAATGTCTGCAGACCAACCTCATCATCATCATCTTCGCCATCATCATCATATTCCCTAAAACTACCAACAGCATCATCATGATCCGCGTTACACAGTCAGCCTCATCATCTTTCGGACGGTCGCAATTGTCCTCCTGCCGACCACTATTCACCTCCTCCACTTTCCTTCCAACATCATCATCATGATGTTCAGCGGGTGCAAACATCCTCCGGCTGCACTGTTCATCAGGCGCCGAACACTAGCGTCTTCATCATGATCTCCGACACTACCTTCGTCAGCAGGATATCCAAATATCCGGTAGCTTCTAATATCCTGATGACGATCTCCTTCAACTGCGTCCCTTCGATGTCCCGATAGCCGTCTATACAAACAACAGCATCATGATACGATTTATCCGGTTGTCTTGGAACATCCTGATGGTGCTTAACAACTTTCTGCCGATGCCGATACTTAACCCCTTAACAATGGCAGGATAAACTCGCACAGGGGGATATCTCAATATCCTGATGACGATGACGTCATATCCTGATGACGATGACATCACCCGTTATACTGATGACCTTCTCAACACTTAGTCAAAAAAACTCAACTTCCACTCCCGCATCTACACGCGATATGCGGATGTTTGGCACTCCGATATGATGATCCTGATGCCGATACGCTCCTTCTCGGCTCCTCCTGCTGATGATCACCCCGACGCACTTGCACTTCATGCAATCGACAACACCATGCCGATCTCCTTCACTGATCCGGATGACGATGTCCGAACTGTCTGCAGGATATTTGCAGAAATATCCTGATGATGCCGTTTTAGCGAACTTCTTCACTTGGCGAAATTTCACTTCGCTGACCCTCCTGGGATGACCCGATCCCGTCTCAAGGTGATCTTTCAACTCAGACTTCTCAACTTGACCTAGCACATGAGGATGCTAGGCTTCTCAGCATCTGTCGACCGCGATCCTGCACACCTGCATGCACACAGAAAACAACCTACAACCTACCCTATTGTACATTACCATTCCACCGACCAGATGAGTCAACCGGTGGAATGGATCAGTGAATCCATGAAGTCTCTCAAACCAGCAAATCAATCAAGTAATGGAATGCAACCAGAGCAAGAACACAAACAGGATCACTTTATTGATTTCAAAGATGCAATACAATATGATCAACCTCTCTCTCTCAGGTTCACTCTCTGCAACTAGCTCGATCGATGATATCTGTCTGTCCCCCCAATATCAACCGATCTCATGCTTATAAAGACTTTCCTACAAGTACTACTGACCCGACTCCAAGCGGCTGGGAACTCTCCAAGCGGCTGGGAGATCCCACCGAACATACATCATGACAGCTGTTATAACTAACTAGCTAAAAATAGCAAAAGCCTGGTCAGCATGATCTTATCCTGATCAGCATGACCTTATTACATGCAATTGGTCTTAACAGACCTTCTTGGAATCATAAACAAGACCTAAACTACTAACTGCCTCATGAAGGCCAGCTGTTAGGTAGGTGCTCCTGCACCATACTCCCCAACAGAAAAGAACTCATGTCTCATGAGTTGAGTATGTGGAAGTCTTCCACCTCTACACTTTGCTTTGTCAATAGTCTGACCTGTTCCAGCTTTATCTGCTGCTGACTCTTGGCTGCTCCAAGACTGCTGAACTGTAACTTGCTTTTTGGCAAGTAAATCCTCATGCCGGTTGATGTAGGCTTTCCTCTCACATACCCTGTGTTTGTCAGGTTGCCTGACCAGAACCTCTTTCTGAACTGCCTCTGTGGTGTTCAACTGTATCTTCCTGTCAATCTTCATAGGACAAGCAATAGTCCCAACTATGACAACATCCTTGTCATTCCTTTCAACTGATGGTTGGTTGCACCCCTGTTTCTGAACCTGCTGCTGACCTCTGTCAGTCACAACTGAAACTTTCTTCAGCTTGTTGTCTGTAACAACTCCTTTCTCTGCAGTGTCCTGAACTGCCTTCATGCCTGCTCCTCTAGGCATCTGCACAAACTCCTTCTTTCCCATTAAAATGAGTTGAGCTGCCTTCTGTACTGCAGCTTTTGCCTGCAATGGCATCAACTTAATGATCTTCCCATCCTTCTTGATGGTGTAGGTATTAGCATACCCATCATACAGTACTCTTCTGTCAAATTGCCATGGTCTACCCAACAGTAGGTGACAACATTCCATAGGCAAAATATCACACAAGATCCTATCCTGATATGGTCCAATCTGGAAAGCCACATATGCCTGGTCAGAGACAAAAAGTGATTGCCTATCACTCACCCAAGATGCCTTGTAAGGGTGTGGATGTGGAATCCTTTCCAACTTCAGTTTATCCACCATTTCCTGAGATACCATGTTGTCTGTTGAACCAGTATCAATGACAACCTTACATACCTTACCTTTGCTCTTACATGTGGTTTTGAAAAGAGCTCTTCTTTGCATCATATCCTTTGATGCCTGCAAACTAACTCTCCTTAACATCAATGATTCTCCACTCTCTGGATAGCCAAAATTCTCAGGACCTCTGTTTGAACTCTGTGCACTTTCTTCTTCTTTCTCTTCTTGTACCAATTGTACTCTCTTATCACTTGTTCTATCATTTCTGGATGATGAACCTTTGTTTTCTGGACATTTGAAAGATGGATGACCAAAATCTCCACAGGTGTAACACTTTCCTGAAAATGTAGTAGAACCTCTACCACCTCCAAATCTTCCTCTAGTACCTTTCCATCCACCTCTGAAATCAGACTGTCCTTGTCCTTTACCAGTGTCTTCTTGACTCTCATTGGTTTTCTTTTGTGCAGGGGCTGCTCCTCTTCCTCTCATGGACTTATCATGTCCTCTATTCAGCTTTTCTTCAATCCTGATTGCCATTTGATAACAATCCTCCACATTCTTAGGGTTAGCTAACACTAACTCATCCTGTATGTTAAACCTCAAACCAGCCAAGTACCTAGCCACCTTTTCTACCTCATTCTCATGATGACCAGATCTCATACTCAACAGATAAAATTCCTCAGTATATGCTTTCACATCCCTATCTTTCTGCTTTAAAAATTGCAGCTTCTTAAACATCTGGATTTCATAATCCCTTGGCAAGAATTTACCCTTGATCCTTGCTACCATCTTATCCCAAGAAGTGATCTTAGACTTCCCTTGTTTCCTTCTCTCAGATTGTACATAATCCCACCATACCAAAGCATGACCTCCTAACTTGGTCTTTGCAATCTTTACCTTCTGATCCTCAGCCACATCTTCACATTCAAAGTGATTATCCAGTGCAGCAATCCAATCTAACAACTCATCTTCATTCAAGCTTCCAGTATACTTGGTAACATCAACCTTTACCTTGGGTTTTTCACTCTGCACTGCCTTTAACAGTTTTGCCAATCTCTGGTCTTCAGCATCCAGATCTTCAGCTACCTCTTCATACTCTTCAACAGTATCTACATCTTCTTCAGACTCACTGTCTTCCACTTCCCTCTTTTTGTTCTTTTCCAGGGCTGTCAGCCTGGCTTGAAGTGCTTCAGCAAGCTCCTTCATCTTCCTCATCTCTCTAGCATGTTTCTCCTTCATTTCCTGCAATTCCCTTGCAGTACCATTACCTTTAGGAGGCATTTTGTCAACCTCTCAATCACAACACACAACACAATCAACTCTACTTCTGCCCTTTTGGTGACAGAATCAACACACACCAGCCCAGACCTTTTGCTGAGCTCTGATACCACTATGATGCAGAGGCATCCACACTATAACATTCGCATATAGCATGAATGTCTGCAGACCAACCTCATCATCATCATCTTCGCCATCATCATCATATTCCCTAAAACTACCAACAGCATCATCATGATCCGCGTTACACAGTCAGCCTCATCATCTTTCAGACGGTCGCAATTGTCCTCCTGCCGACCACTGTTCACCTCCTCCACTTTCCTTCCAACATCATCATCATGATGTTCAGCGGGTGCAAACATCCTCCGGCTGCACTGTTCATCGGGCGCCGAACACTAGCGTCTTCATCATGATCTCCGACACTACCTTCGTCAGCAGGATATCCAAATATCCGGTAGCTTCTAATATCCTGATGACGATCTCCTTCAACTGCGTCCCTTCGATGTCCCGATAGCCGTCTATACAAACAACAGCATCATGATACGATTTATCCGGTTGTCTTGGAACATCCTGATGGTGCTTAACAACTTTCTGCCGATGCCGATACTTAACCCCTTAACAATGGCAGGATAAACTCGCACAGGGGGATATCTCAATATCCTGATGACGATGACGTCATATCCTGATGACGATGACGTCACCCGTTATCCTGATGACCTTCTCAACACTTAGTCAAAAAAACTCAACTTCCACTCCCGCATCTACACGCGATATGCGGATGTTTGGCACTCCGATATGATGATCCTGATGCCGATACGCTCCTTCTCGGCTCCTCCTGCTGATGATCACCCCGACGCACTTGCACTTCATGCAATCGACAACACCATGCCGATCTCCTTCACTGATCCGGATGACGATGTCCAAACTGTCTGCAGGATATTTGCAGAAATATCCTGATGATGCCGTTTTAGCGAACTTCTTCACTTGGCGAAATTTCACTTCGCTGACCCTCCTGGGATGACCCGATCCCGTCTCAGGGTGATCTTTCAACTCAGACTTCTCAACTTGACCTAGCACATGAGGATGCTAGGCTTCTCAGCATCTGTCGACCGCGATCCTGCACACCTGCATGCACACAGAAAACAACCTACAACCTACCCTACTGTACATTACCATTCCACCGACCAGATGAGTCAACCGGTGGAATGGATCAGTGAATCCATGAAGTCTCTCAAACCAGCAAATCAATCAAGTAATGGAATGCAACCAGAGCAAGAACACAAACAGGATCACTTTATTGATTTCAAAGATGCAATACAATATGATCAACCTCTCTCTCTCAGGTTCACTCTCTGCAACTAGCTCGATCGATGATATCTGTCTGTCCCCCCAATATCAACCGATCTCATGCTTATAAAGACTTTCCTACGAGTACTACTGACCCGACTCCAAGCGGCTGGGAACTCTCCAAGCGGCTGGGAGATCCCACCGAACATACATCATGACAGCTGTTATAACTAACTAGCTAAAAATAGCAAAAGCCTGGTCAGCATGATCTTATCTTGATCAGCATGACCTTATTACATGCAATTGGTCTTAACAGACCTTCTTGGAATCATAAACAAGACCTAAACTACTAACTGCCTCATGAAGGCCAGCTGTTAGGTAGGTGCTCCTGCACCAACATTGGTGGGCTATGAACTACAATACTCTCAAATAGAAAGATCATGTCTTGCTATAGGTTTTGCTTCCCAAAAACTATGACATTACATGCTAGCACATCCAGTCAAGCTTATTGCAAAAATAGATCCACTAAAATACATATTAAGCAAAGCACCTCTAACAGGTCACCTGGCCAAGTGGGTAGTGCTCCTAAGTGAATATGACATTGAGTATGTAGATAGAAAGGCTATCAAAGGACAAATAATTGTTGATCAGTTAGCAGAAGCACCATTATAGGATACCACATTAATGACATTTGAGTTTCCAAATGAATCCTTATTCAATATAACAACACACTCATAGAAGCTCTACTTTGATGGATCCTACACAAACCATGGATCGGGGGTAGAAATCTTGTTTGTCACTCCTCAGGGTGACACCATACTGAAGTCTTATCATTTGTAATTCCTGTGCATGAACAACATAGCAGAGTATGAGGCATTGGTCATTGATCTCAAAATGGAAGCAAAATGGAAAATAAAGGAGCTACATGTCTATGGTGACTCTCAACTAGTGATTAATCAAGTCAACGACAACTATCAATCTAAAGATGACAAGCTTATCCCATACAAGCACATGGTCGATGACTTTAAAGAGTACTTTGTGATCATCTCTTTTGAGCAGATCCCTTGCATTGAAAACAAAGCAATAGATGCCATGGAAACCATTGCCTCACTCCTCGAGATCTGAGAGAATGAGTCATGGTATGAGTTTTTCATGGAGTTAATTCAGTAACCAGCTTATGATCTTCTTGAAACACACTTCATATGCCTATTAGTTGGATCTAATTCATCTCAGTATGGTAAGATTTACACTTACCTCAAGGATAACACCCTCCCAACTAACTTGTCTTCAAACCAACATCGAACCTTCATCCACTAAACCTCTCGTTATACCATTATTGATGACACCCTATACCGATGTGGTTTGGATGGTTTACTTTACTCCGTTGTTTAGAATGAGAAGAATCTCAAACTGCCTTATGAGATGTGCAAGAAGGGATTTGCAGAACACACTCTAATGATCCTTCCTTAGCTAAGAAACTCATGCATTTGGCATACTATTGGATGAACATGGAAATAGATTCATATTAGTTTGTGAAGAAGTGCAAGCAGTTCTAGATACACAGAAACCTCATCCATGCACCAGCTCAAGAGCTATGGCCTTTAATGACACCTTGGCCCTTTTGTCAATGGGTACTTGACCTTGTGGGCAAAATCCACCCACCCTCATCCAACAGCCACAAGTTCATAATAAACGCCACTGAATACTTTACCAAGTGGATTGAATCTGTTCCCATCACCACTGTCACAGGTAAATAGATTTCCTGATTCATCCTCAATTACCTCATCTATGGATATAGAATTCCCTCATCCATTATCATGGATAATAGAAGACCCTTCAAAAACTAGGATGTCTAAGAGCTTTGTGATAGATTCAAAATCCAACATCATTTCTCCACACCCTATTACCCCTAAGGCAATGGCCAAGCAGAGGCATCCAACAAAATAATCTTGAAACTCCTCAAAAAGACAGTCAACGATGCTGCCCATGATTGGCACATCCAACTCAATCCCACTTTGTGGGCCTATTGAACCAGTATATGCACTCCCACAGGTGTTATCTTGTACGCCCTTGTCTATGGATTAGAAGCCATTTTGTCCATTGAGGTTGAGTTAACATCTCTAAGGGTGTCGTTAAAAGGTCTCATAACTGATGAAGAGTACAGAGTTTCCAAATTGCAAGAGCTAGAGCTGCTAGAGGAAAAGAGACAGAAGGCCTTCAACCATCTCAAGGCATATTAGCAAATGATGTCATGAAGATACAACCATAGAGTCCATCCAAGAGTCTTCAAGGTTGGAGATCTAGTACTTACAAAAATCCCTCGCAATTAGTAGGATTGAGAAAAGAAAGGTAAGTTCGAACCTAAATGGGTTGGGCCTTATGTGATCATTGCTGCCTATGGATCAAGGGCATATTAGTTAGCAACATCAGAGGGTGAGTTGTTTGATGACCCAATCAATAATAGCATCTTCACCAGTTCTATACCTAAGACAACCCCAATGTAAGAGGGGCATAAAATACAAAAAAAATAAAAAAATTAGAAAAAAGATTTTTTTAAAAAGCAAAAAAAAAAAGAAAACAACAAAAAAATTATCATCTGGTGAAAATCTGGCAAACAGGTGCCTTGGATAGGTACCATGATGAAAACCTAGCAAATAGGCATCATGTGTACTTCTAGCTTTTGTGCAAATAAAAGTAAGTGGTGAAAACCTGGTAAATAGGTGTGACTTGTGATAAACTGTTTCCTCCACCTTTGGGAAACCAATCACCTTGTGTCCATTCTTCCTTCAATTAGGTCTCATTCAGTCCATATCTATTCCATAATAAAAACCTATTTCTTTTGTCACCTTATCAACCAAGGTCTTATCCAGTATCCTATCCACAATGTCAGCCTAGCGTAGCATCTGTCGTTAGTGTCCACATGGTCCAAGTCCCTGAACTACGTTGCCTCTGCGTCATCACGTAGGCAAGGCCATTTTTCAATGTACCCCTTAGGCTCTACTTGCCCATCCATCCCATATCTAGTCCTTCTATCTATCTGAGTCCGCACCACTTTCCATTACCTAGGTCTTAGGTCCATTAGGCTTCACCCTGAACTACGTTGACTCTGCATCATCATGTAGGCAAGGCCATTTAACAATGATCCCCTAAGGTACTAGGTCAATCCCTTAGGGTCCATCTCACCAATAAGGATTGTGGAACCTTTCACAAGGCAAGCAAGTGCAAGCAAAGCCCCCTTTCAAGTAGAAATTTTGACGTAACACTTTAACCTATCCAAAGCAAAGCAAGAAAGTACCTAAAGCACTCTAAATGATTCTATCTAAATTATACCAAGAAAAACACATCTAAATGTAAAAATGTTTTGTGGTTGTGATTAGGTTAGGTTATAGGCGTCTTGATTTTTGTTATCATGTCTTCCTATGTTACTCAAGGATGCCAAAATCTAGAGATGCTATGGTGGGGGCATGATTATTTTCTTTGTTTTCTATTTGTGGATTAAACTTTAGTAATGTGATGCCTGGTCTAACAACATGATCAGAAAAAGATCATCGAGGACATCAAAAGTCTAACACGAAAGGGGGCAATCTTTGTCTATTGATTACACAATAAATACTCAGGTCATCTCAGTTCAGATATACCTCAATGCTTGTATTAACTTGCTAAATCAAAATCCATGTACGTAATACTTAGGTCATCTCAGTTCAATTATACCTAGATGCTTGTATTAACTTACAACATTAAGAAAAAGTACAAAAAAAAAATCACCTAATGATGAAATAAGCACTTCAAAATACTTGCAATATCAAGATGGAAAAAATCCATTTGCATTCCATAGCCATAATGTTGGGAATTAATATGTCTCAACCTTGGTAATTCTCTGCATTTGTAATGTTTGTATTTATTATTCATTGCCTATGTTGTAAATAATTAGAAATTCCACTTTGTCATATTGTGGGATGTGGCATGGTGATGTGTCAATCCTACATGGATTATGACAACTTGGTATTTTGTCCTCACATGAGGAGATAGACGTCCCACTTAGTGGTAGGAATATTCTACCATGTGTCAGCATCTTCTATGTTGTGTAAGGAATGTTTGATCGAAATGGTTATGATGGATTCCTATGACGAATCAATGACATGTAAGAGTCAAGAATAGAAGGTTGTAAGACAGGTAATGACATGTGTCATGTAGCATCTTTGAATGAGGCATATTTGGGTGCCCTAAGGTGGAATATGATGTGTTGTAACAGAATATGCTATTTATAGCATGTGTATAATAGATTCTCTTACAGCTGTAAGTTGTAATCGCTATGACAGATTCTATGATGGCCGTAAGTGTCGTAAGAGCATCTGTCATAGCCCATTTTGAAAATAGGTGACCTCTTTGGAATGGGAGTTGTGGACAAGTGTCAGACACATTCTACAATGTTGACCAAGTGTCCCTAGGTGTGGGTTTTGGTCGAAGATGCCATATTGGACGCCCATTCCAAGAAAGGTCCAAAAATTGCCTTGTATATTCTATTTAAATAGGTGCTTGAAGATGGAGTTTGTATCACAGGTTTATAGGTACTGTTATGCTGTCGGATTTACTCTAGACATGAGTGTCAAAGACCATTGAAGCTTGCATTGCAAGTGTATTGTAAACATTCTTTTAGATTTGTTAATACATTGTGCAGGTTTCTGAGTGTGGTGTTTTTCACCCGATAAGGGTTTTCCCCACCGTAAATCTCTGTCTCTCTTCTTCTGTCTACATTCTATTTCTTGTGTTTTTTTGCAATATCTCATGTTAATGGTTTAACATTGCTATAATAGTTAGGATAAATTTGAATTTGCATAGTCCTCTCCTCAATAGATTAGTGTAGGAAGCATTTCCGCACACCTAGCTTCCTTTCACATAACGTATCCAATTTTATTCCATATCCATCTCCATACTGTATCCAATTGTATTTCCCATCCATATCCCATGCAGTAAAGATTCTATGCAGAGTATCAATGTTTACAAGAGCTTGTGATTTCTTCTATCGCAATTCTTCTATCAACCAAATTTCTATCTATCATTGTACCTTTCATCCTTGTGCAGTCAATCTGAGGAATGTTCCAAATGCAAGTCTATCCTTAATCTATACCAATCAAGTTAATCAATCTTCTCAAATGATCCAATCACACTCAGTGGTCTTGATCCTTATCTAGTTGTAAACCAACTCAATCAGTTAGAATCAATCAATTGTCTTATACAGGATGTCACATTGTCGAAATCAGACCAATACACGTGTCTTACACGACATGTTTCATTTCCCGAAACCAGACACTATCCTTCATGTTTCTCTAGGGATCCATCGTTCCCCACCATGACAACACGCTTGCCATGTTGATCTAGGGATATATCGTTCCCCGCCATGACAACATGCTTGCCGTGTTGATCTAGGGATATGTTGTTCCCTCACATGACAACATTGTCATATATCGTTATTAGTATATCGTTAGTTTATAGCTTGACAGGGGCAATACCTTGTTTGTTCTTGTATCATTTGTGCATACTTGCTTGCTTTCTTACTTGTGTGTGTTATCATTTTATCTTGCATCGAGTACCATTCAGCTCTTTTTCTTCCACCTTCTTCATCGTGAGATTATTTGTCTCACGTCCTTCTACCCTTCTTCCCATCCAATCTACCGAGGGGGCATCCTATCATCGTAACCTGCACCAGAGGCAAATTGGGGCATGTATCGTTATTAGAAATTCTTATTCTTTGAAGCAACGTCATAAACTGCATTGCATCAAAGAGGGGAAAAATGTATATGCCTAAAAATGACATGACTCTGCCCAAATAAATATTCTTAATATTTATTTAAGTCAAATTCCTCTATCAATAAATAAATAAACAAATTTATTTATTTGATTCATATTCTCCCAACAATTAAATAAAATCAATTTAATTAAAATTAATTAAATTCTTCTAATTCCTCCAACCAATTAAATAATACCAATTATTTAATATTGAATGCTTCTATATTTAACTGTGTTTATTTTTGAATCAATGTTTCGGATCATACTCAATGATCCATCATCAGGAAGAGGAGAGTTGTAGATTGGAGAGCAAACTTGATCTATTTAAAGGACAAAGAGGGATAAAGAGGAAGGAATGAAAGCTGACGGGGGGTGGGGGGAAGACTAAAGACATAAAACAAAAAAGAAGCCAATCTAAATATCCATGCACTAGATAAAAAATAAAAAAGAAAAAGAAAAACCTCTCACTCTCTCTCATACTAAACAAAAATTACCCTTGTATAAGGAGAAACCAACAAATTTAAAAGCACCAAATATATGTTTCAATGCAAAACTGAAAATACCTAAGGGTTATGAAAATCCAGTAGATATAAAAATATAAATAAAACAACTACAACCACAAGCCCCTAAGAAAGAAATAATATAAGTTAAGTGTATATAAATAGAAATATTAAAAATATGTAGAAAAATAAATACCAACTAAGAACACAAAAACAACCAAACAACAACATGCCCATAAGAATGAAACGAAATAAAAGAACACTATAACAAGAAAGAAGACCCAAGAAAGAAGTAAAAAAGAAACTAAGACAACACCACCCAAGGCGTAAACAACTTAAAAACAAGGGAACTCAACTATCAAAATAGTAGAAATTCATTCCAAATTCATTCTAAATTAAATAATATCAATTATTTAATTGTTTCTTCCAATAATATCTTCTCTAAATTTAAATAAATAAAATATTTATTTAAGTTGTCCATTTCTTCTAAATTGAGTTATCTCTAAATATAATTCAATCCTTGGGCACATGCAATTGAATATTCTAAATATTTAATTGAGCTAAAATATCTTCTCATCCTCATGCAATTTCCATTCTCTAGTTCTATTCTCTTAACTGATTGATCTATTATTTTAATTGATTTAATCTCTTCAGTTAACTCATTCTTCTATTTTATTAATTCCTCTCATGCAAAATATAGCAAGACACTTGTCTTTTTCTTATTCGTGCACATCTTCTCAAGGTTTCTATACCGTTGATCTTCTCTTTCACAAGTCTATAAATTGAACCCTCTTCCTCCATTTCAATCATCCAATATTTTAGTATTGTTAGTCTGCAAGAATTACAGTGCACCTTTGGCACCCACATCATTCCTTTTGCTTGCGATCAACTTGTTACCATATCACTACCATTGTTGTGAACTCATCTTCATTACAAAGTACTATCATGGTCATTCTCCATTGACAATCTTGGAACAGAAATGAAGTGCACTCTCTGAGGGCCTTATTCATATATGCAAGATTGATTGAGATAGGCAACCAATGGAAGCTATGAAGTATTGAGGTTTGCAAAGGTTTCATCTTTTTTTGTTTGATCTTGATTATTTCCCTTTTCATCAAGTTTTGGGTATTATTGATATTGATATATTGCTTATTCATGTTTACTCCAATTTTCCCTTAATAGTAGACAAAAGATCTTCCTTAATAGCAATGAACAAGCATTCATTTATAGAGGAACTAGCATTATCTGGTTTACCATTAACTGATACTCCATCATCATCACAATCTTCAACATAATAACACTTCTTTTGGTTCCTAGGCCTATTCTCATATCTTCTTCTATTTCTTTCAATTCTTTCAGGACATCTAGAAGCAAAATGACCTACTTTACCATAGGAAAAACATTTGAAAGAAAGTTTGTATTTATACTTACCGAATTCTCTTTATAGTCTATCCACAAAGTTGGCTTCAGTTTCATCTAACTCATCATCAGATTCTACCTTATACTTTTTTGATTTGGAAGTACTTCCAGGAGTATTGGCCTTGAAGGTTGTCTCAACTTTCAGCAAAGCATCATTAAACTCCCTCATTTCAAAAGTAGTAACCTTTCCAAGAAACTAATCCCTGTTAATGGTTTTTACTTGAATGAATTCTTCAATCGTAGCTACCTTGTGAAAGTAGGACTTAGGCAGAGATCTAAGAATTTTCATAACAATTTCCTTTTCTTCGAGGGTTCCGCCTATGGCTTTTATCTATGTAACAAGTTCATCAACTCTTTGCCTAAAAGATGATATGTTTTCATAATTATTCATCTTCAAGCCTTCATATTTCACTTTTAGACTTTGTAACTTGGCTTCCTTCATAGAATCATCTCCTTCGTACAGATTATTCAACTTTTCCCATACCTTATTTGTAGTTTCAAGATCCACCACTTTCGTTAATATTGAGTCGATTAATAAGCTTAGTAGAGCATCCTTTTCCCTGATATCTATCTCATATTCTTTGATTTTGTCCTTAGTCGTTGGACCATTTTGAGGTATGGTGTATTCTATTTCTGCAGCTTTCCAAACTTTGTAACCAAGAGAAAGAAGATGGCTTTTCATCCGATCCTTCTAGAGAACATAATTAGTTCCATCAAAATGTGACACTTCCTTCTTGTAAGACATTTTGGATCTTCCTCATGCTGTTAAACTTTCTTCAGAGGAACTTGGGTCTAATACCAATTGTTGATAAGCACCAGACAACTGAGAGGGGGGGTGAATCAGTTGTCACAAAACTTTAAACACTTTCTACAATTTAAACATTTATCACTTATCCACAATTATTATGATTTAACCATGAGTGCATGAAATCATAAAATTAACCATAGATACAACATCAAACACAAGAGACACCAAATTTACGTGTAAAACCCAAAGGTGGGGAAAACCTATAGAGAGGATTAACTCTCAATATATATTGCAATCTTAAAATAATGATGTTCAGGCTTGGTCACTCCACGGGCCTAAACATACTAGCTTATTGCCATGAAGAACAACTAGGTCTAGTAGACTCACTACCTCAACCCTAAGCCTAGCAAGATTACAATAAGGGTTCTTAAAACCTAAGGGTTGTTAAACCCTACTGGTGGCTTACTACTAGACTCACTGCCACAATCAACATCTTTCTGTATTGTGAATAATAATTTCTCTGTTATGCTCTTCCTCTACTCTACTCTTCCTCTTCTTTCCTCTGCCTCTTCTCTACTCTACCTTTGGACCTTTCTTAATATCTTATCATTTCCACTCAAGGACACCTTTTCCATGACTCAACTACAAGTATTTATACACTACATCAGCTTTGGAATGATCATCAAGGTCAGCATCACAATGATCATCAAGGTTGGCATTACAAGAAAAATTATAAAATAGGTCCTGACCTATTGCAATATCATGTAAAGGGAATGAAATGTAGCTCACACAATGCCTTAGTTGGGACTCAAACATGATCTTCCATGCCACAACACACTTCCACAATCTTCCAGAGATCTCCGCAATCACTGGGATCAACCAGGTCGGCCAAGACTGGTTACACGCTATGTTATCTAGGAACAATCTTCACACACCATCTCAATTTCATAATGAAGACTAAAGTCCAAATAGGAACATGATCAAGAGACATCCATAAGCACACTATAATCATTAGGAGCAATCACATGAACCTTAACCACTTTATCCATAGGAATCTTCTCACCATAACACATGAACTTTACTGTCTTCAACTAAAATAAAAGAAAGATAGCTTGCAGACCACCAAACTACAAACCATTATAACTGTAGGCACTTATCATTATCCCAGACTTCCCTCTAGAGACACAGAGTAAAATAATTTATTACGGAGGAATGTGGAGTCAAATATTATCTTCCTATCTCAACTGAACTTACAGAAAAAGTACGTTTCACTCTGGTGAAAACAACTCACTCAGATCTTCATGTGGATGGCTCAGACCCAAAATGTAGCATCCTTAGACATACCTCTAACTTACTCTTAATATGTAGACCACTATCTTAAAGTAGGAATAAATGCGGAGCAGTTTACCAAACTGATCTTCAGTATACAACTCACTATCTATACTGCACTTCTCTGTAACTCACTTGTTTCTTCTAGAGGCTATTTTTCTCAATATCCTCAACATACAAGTCTTCTAAACAAGTAATAGAATAAGATACAATTGACACTAATGACAATGCCAATTAGGCACATACTTGTAACAACAAGAAGAGATGGGTCCCAGCTACTAGGCCTGGTGAGGTACCCATATACAATAAAGTCTCTCATAACAGAAAAAAGAGAAAACCCAGTGGGAAATAAAACTCCTCTCCAAAAGAGAGATATGATGCATGAATCTAGAAGCTTCTTGTGTACCTCAATGTAGATGCTGAACTACAACTGATGACTCCATAGAAGATAGTATCATGAGGATTCAAGAATATTAACTAAATTTGAGATGTAATCCGATGCAAGATTCATGTTCATTTACCATAGGATATCAATGTGAGATGTGAACCAGTGTGAATCCGTTGCAAGATTATGGATCAATTACCATAGGCTCTCAGAAAGAAATGTTTGAAGGATCAATCAATCCACCTATTTCTCAATCCCACGTTCTTTTAGTTTACAATCTCATTAAGGTAAATTAGGTGACATAGTCCTCTATAGTATTAGAGTCTCTTGGACTTATACTTATGAGCTTTTTAACTCATGGCATGAGGTCTTCACAATAGGTTGTTAGCCTTCCAAATAGGGCTTTGCCCTTCTTGTATGTTTTTCCCTCTAGTGTATGTGTATCAAAATGATGGATGTGCTTTATGTAGGGTAAATGCAAACCCTTGTGGTGCCAAATAACATATTTCTTAAAGAGGTCAAGCTTACAATGGGAGCTGATGGGAGGTTGCAATGGGAACTTGAATCTGGAGTGACCAAGTTGAGGGATGCCCCTCCACTTCAAGAGCTCCTCCTTCCACCACGTCATCTATGGGTTTATGTGCTAGGGTGGTTACTTTACCACCAACAATAGTTGTTCCCCTATAGATTTGTGTTAAGGGAAAATTGGATCTAAATGAATAATCAATATATATATCAATGATACCCAAAACTCAATGAAATAATGAACAAAAGAGGTCGATCAAACAAAGAACAAGACAATGCAAAGCTCCTTTAAATCGTAGCTTCCATTGATCGCCTATCACAAATGATCTTGTCTATGAATATGGCCCTCAGAAGGTACACTTCCTTGCTATGATTCCAAGATGTCAATTGGGAATGGCGATGATAGTTTTTCAATGAAGATGAGCTTCACAACAATGATAGTAGTATGGTAATGAGTGTGATCGCAAGCAATGAAGGAATTGGTGCCAAAGGCACGTTGTAATTCCTACAAAGTAACAATACTAAAAGCTTGGATGAATGAAATGGAGGAATAGGGTTCAATTTATAGACTTGAGAGAGAGAAGATCAACGATATAGAAAGAATGAGAAGATCAACAGTATAGAACGGTTGAGGAACATGTGCAAATAAGAAGAAGACAAGTGTCACACAAAAGCTATTATTTGAGTTAACTACCTTCTTTTCTAAAGATAAGATATGACTTCATAAATTAGAAAGATTTTTTCTAATTTAAGAGATATTGATAAAAACAAGGTTGATTGAGTTAGTTAACTCAACTTGAGATTTGCTTTTGCATGATTTGAGAGAAATTAAATAATAAATTATTCAATTTTGTGTGCATGGAGAAAAAGACTTATTTTTAGAAGATTTGGAAAACATTTGAAGATAAGAAAGCAAATTAAATAAATAGATTTATATAATTATTGTGCATGATTTGGAAGAATAAATAAGATATTTGATTTTATTTTATTTTGAGAGGATTTAAATAAATTTGATTTGATTTATTTAAATTTAGAAGAAGAATTTCATTTAATTAAATAATTAAGAATTATTTAATTGTTTGGAAGAATTTAATTAAATAAAGGATTTCATTTAATTT
Organism: Cunninghamia lanceolata; assembly: GCA_027924645.1. Classification (NCBI taxonomy): domain Eukaryota; kingdom Viridiplantae; phylum Streptophyta; class Pinopsida; order Cupressales; family Cupressaceae; genus Cunninghamia; species Cunninghamia lanceolata. The sequence continues at coordinate 365,146 of BSBN01001682.1, read as the reverse complement.
TGACTTTAGAAGAGGTAATTAAATATTTTGATATTTAATTAACTTTAGAGGAATGTGAATCAAATAAATTTATTTATTTATTTATTTATTGATAGAAGAATTAGAATGAAACAAATATTAATAATATTTATTTAGACAGAGTCGTGTCATTTTTTAGGCGTATACATTTTTTCCCTCTTTGATGCAATGCAGTTTACGGTGTTGCTTCAAAGAATAAGTTGTCTGATAATGATACAAGCCCCAGTTTGCCCTTGGTACAGGTTATGATGATAGGCTGCCCCCTTGGGAGATTGGACAGGAAGAAGGCAGAAAGACGTGAGACGAACAATCTCACGATGAAGAAGGTGAAAAACAGGTTAGAATGAATAAATTTGTTGAAGAAAGAGTCGAATGATGTGTGATGCAAGATAGAATGATAACACACACAAGAAAGAAAGCAAGTATGTACAAATGATACAAGAACAAACAAGGTATTGCCCTTGTCGAGCGATAAACCAACGTTATACTGATAATGATATATGACAGTGTTGTCATGGCGGGGAACGATATATCCCTAGACCAACACGACAAGCGTGTTGTCATGGTGGGTAACAATGGATTCCTAGAACAACATGAAGGATAGTATCTAGGTTTAGGAAATGAAGCATGTTGTGTAAGGTGCATGTGTTGGTCTAATTTCGATAATGCAACATTTTGTATAAGATAATAGATTGACTATAACCGATTAAGTTGGTTTATAACCAGATAAGGATCAAGACCACTATTTTTGATTGGATCATTTGACAAGATTGACTTGGCTAGATTGGTATGGTTTAAGGATGGACCTACATGTGGATCATTGCTTAGATTGATTGGAGAAGGATGAAAGATATGATGATATATAGAAATTTGATTGATAGAAGAAAGACTCGATAGAAGGACTCACAAGCTTTTGTAAACATTGATACTCTACATAGGATCTTTATTGATGGATATGCATATAAATGGATGCGAATGGATACGATATGGATGTGGATATTTTCCATCTTGATGCTGCAAGTATTTTGAAGTGCTTATTTCATCATCAGGTGATTTTTTTTTGGTACTTTTTTGAAATGTTGTAAGAAAAACAAGCATCTAGGTATAATTGAACCAAGATAACTTGAGTATTTCTTGCGTATCAATAGACAAGGATTGCCCCCTTTCGTGTTAGACCTTTGAAGTCCTCGATGATCTTTTGCCGATCATGTCATTAGACAAGGCATCACATTACTAAAGTTTAATCCACAAACAACAAACAAAGAAACTAATCATGCCCCCATCATAGCATCTCTAGCTTTTGGCATCCTCGAGTAGCATAGAAAGGTATGATAATAGAAATCAAGACGTCGTAACTTAACCATGATTCCAACCACAAAACTTTTTTGCATTTTAGATGTGTTTGTTTCTTGCCATAATCTGGGTAAAATTATTTAGAATGTCTTAGGTACCTGCTTGCTTTGCTTTGGATAGGTTGAGGTCTTGCGCCAGGATTTCTGCTTCAAAAAGGGTTATGCTTGCACTTGCTTGCCTGGTGAAAGATTCCACAATCCTTATTGGTGAGACGGACCCTAAGGGACTGACCTAGTGCCTCAGGGGCTCATTGCTAAATGGCTTTGCCTATGTGATGACGCAGAGGTAATGTAGTTTAGGGTTGACCCTATAATACTGAGATATGGATCAGATGAGACACGATATGGAATAGATGATACTGATGACAAGGAAACACCACAAATAGGCAAATGTATGGGTGATAAGGAATGGAACGGGTGGTTAGGTAGAAGGAATCAAGGATGCGATCTCTAAGGACTGTCACATAGGAATAACTCAGGATTTAACATGACAAAGCTTACGACGAAGGAGGATAAGAGGATAATGAAGGATTTGTGTGATTTTAGAGGGATAAGGTATGTCAAGAGACATCTAAAACATTTGTCAACATTGTGCCCCCAATCGTTATCAAGATCAAACAAACAGAGGAAGGGAGGATTAGGATAGAAAGACTAGACAGTATAGGTAGGATAGGATAAGAAATGGAATATAGAAGGAAACTGATAGGAGAAGAGTGATATGCTGATGAGACAAAGTGCCGCCAAGTGTGGGTGACATAGAAGATCAACTTACACATGACTCTTGTTTGTTAGGTTTTCATCAGGGTACTTATCCATGGTGCCTGTTTGCCAGATTTTCACCGTTGGATGAAGGGATTTTTCTTGACTTTATTTTTTTATTTTTTTGAACATTTGGATAGGACATGTAGAATGGATGAGAGGGTCTCAAGTGCCTAGTTCCATGAAAGGTGATAGTACCACTAGAAAGATCTTGTCATATGGACCATGTCAAGTGTTCTCACAGATGTTGGTATGAAATTGTATGACAGTGAGATGGAGAAGGTAGATATTGGATTATGAAGGGTATGATAGTGGATGATGATGTAGAATATGGAAGGAAGGCTTATACAAAAGCATGGACCATGGGAATAGGATGGGGAAGATATGTAGGATAATAGTGGAAGGAAGGGGAGATGGAGGGATGTGGAAATGTTGTGGAACGGAATGGTATTATGACCAATGGTTGCACATACCATGATAAACATTGAAGCTGGTGATGGGAAAGTAGTGTAGGAAGTAATGGAGACTTTTGCTTGTGGATGAATGACTTAGGCATGTAGGGATCCACATAGATTGAGAATTTTTGTGAGCTTTGCTTGTCATTTGAGATGGAAGAATTTGAGACTTTTGGATGAAATGGGAGAGAGTGGATGGTTGAGATTCTTGAGAGGTAGATGCCTCATGTAACTTGAGGGCTTTTTGCTTAGGTACCCAACCCATTTTTCTTTTAGATAGTACCTATGAAGGTATGGACTTGGGTGTATGTAGTTTTTGTGCAGCTTCAGAAGTAATCATTTGTTGGATGCAGACCCACACTTTTTTTTAGTTTGGCATATAGGTGTGTGGGTGTATGTAGCTCTTGATAAGGATGTTTCTTTGACTTTGGGCTTTTGTATACTAGGTCATGAGGACTCTTAGGATTTTTGACTTTATAGATAGAGGCATCTAGATTTTTGCTATGAAATTCCCTTGGGATGGTGGAAGTGAGGTTTGTGTAAGCCCTTTGTTTAGACAACACATGCATTAGTTGGCCATGATTGGGATTGAGAGAAGATTCATAGGTGGATGGATAAGGTGTTGGAAGAAGTGGTGGTAAAATGTATGGAGAAATATTAGGAGTTGGAAGTAGTGGAGGTAGATTGGATGGTGGAAGGTGTATGGTCACATGCTTTTGGGAATTGTAGGATGATGGAGGTGGAATGGCAACATATGTTTTTGGGGATATGATAGGGTTTGTGATGGAAAGTGGTGGATTTAGGAGTGGAGGAAGTAGCAACATCTTGAGATTTTTCACCTTGGGGTATGTATCCAAGGCCATATGAATGAGGATGAACATTGACATGGACAGGCTCCAAAATACCTTGTTCATAAAGGCCTAAGCCTTTACCTTGATAGTTCATATGTTAGAGCATGTAGTGGACAATGGGATTATGTATAGGTGGAACATTAGACATAAGTTCCTTATTGGATGGACAAGGTGAGAAAGAGGATAATGGTTGCTAGTGTTCTAAGGAGGAACACTCATGAATGAAGGCAGTAAGACCAAGGATAAATGGTGGGGGATTTACAGTATGGTCAATAATGGATGGCGGAGGACTATTTTTGGTTTGATCTTCTATGCTTGCTTGAGAGGCAAGTGTCTCATCAAGGGAGGTGGAAGTTGTCAAATCTTGTATAGGACTAGATGGGGTTATAAGCTTAGGACCATGGAATGCATAGAGTTGGCTAAGAGGATCATCATGGTCTACTTGATCATAGATAGGCTCTTGATCGTAGATGGGATCTTGATCATAGATAGGCTCTTGATCGTAAATGGGATCTTGATCATAGAGGGGATAAAGCATGATGGGATCAATGTGCTCGTGCATAGGTTCTTCATCAATCATAATATCTTGATCATAGAAAGGAGAGGAGTTAGGGAGAGGTTGAAATTGGATCTCATGCTCATGTATGGGATCAAGTTGCTCATGGATAGCTTCTTCATCAAAGGTAGTATCTTGATCATGGAAAAGATATAGGTTATGAATGGTTTGAAATTAGACTTCTTGCTCATGTATAGGTATAGGATCACTGAAAAGATAAAGGTTATGTGTAGGATGGATGGGGGTGCTTTGATCTTGATTTAGACAAAGGTTGAATGTTTCCACATGCTCTAAAGTGTGCTCTTGACATAACTCTTGGGTTGCTTGAATTGAAGTTGAGGTAGAAGACTCTTGGATAGGCTCTTGGTCAACAACATGAAGGTGCAATGGACCTTGACTTTGGTGCATGGTAATATGCTCAAGGGGTTTCAGGTTACATGACAAGGTTAGAGTAATGGACATGCTTGAAGGTTCTTTGATAAGGTCAAGGACCAGAATTTGGGGACATGGTTGACTCTCTGCTAGTATCCCTTGGATCACATCATTGGTAGGTGTATGGGTAGAGGGTTGAGGTAATGGATGAGTGGATTTGGAGTTCTCCATGGTAGGATTAGTATGCTTTGGGCCATATGTTCTAGGAGATGGTGAAGGACTAGTAGATGGAGTGGTATATGTTTCCAACTTGAGGTGGTGCTTGCCTTGTCAAGAGTATCATGAAGAAAAGAAAAGGATGTATTCTTTTGGGACAAGGTGTAGCTAGTACTAGCGTATTTAGCTTGTAAGATTGTCATTTATTGTTGGATCACTCAGAGTTCTTGGGCAATTGCTATGCGATCTTGGGGTGAGATATTGAAGTTTAATTGTTCTTGCAGGTATTGGAGTTCTTGAGCAATTACTTCTAATTGGTTTGTCATTTCAACAAAAATTGACACAAGACTGAAATGGGTACTTAGAAAACCTGAATTTTTTCTTTAAAAAGATATGAAAATGCTTACTGTCACATATGCATAGACACAGAGGATAAATGCGTAGACAGTTGACACAAATGCGTAGTACTGGTAAAAAGTAGATGTGCATTAACAAGTGATATAAGTGCAACAAGTCACTATAAAAGCATAGTAAGTCAGAACAGATGCAAAGCAGAAAAGTATAAATGTGCAGCTCTGGTTGTTTCAGTGTTTTTGCAAAATTTTGGCACTTTTTCTGATATTTTTTGTTTTCTCTGGCTTCAAGATGATCTCTTTTGATTTGATTTCCTTTAATTATGGCAAGAAGACATAGCAAACACAAAGAATGTTTTCATGGTTTTTTATTTTTTTGTGATTTTTTTGACTCTGTTTGGGCTAAAAGAAAGCAAGTACAATCCTAGGGTTCAAAGGATAGTATAAATCAAATTCTCACTATCTCTTGTAAAGCATCTTCAAGAAGTGATAATTGCCCTTCCCTGCACTAGCTTATAGGGGTTTTTGGCCACTAAGACAAAGGTGTTTAATAAAGGCAACCGTTCGAGTGGTTATACATGCAACATCACTACTCTCCATATGGAGTCTCCTAGCCTGCAAGGGTTGCACCTTGGAGGGTTTTGGGGGAGGTTGGTTGTCGGTATAACACAACTTCACTCATTGTTTGAAGTTTTCACTCCAAACACAATTTATTTATAGTGGCTTGGCAGGGCTTGGCTTTAGCCTATTACCACTTAAGGTCATTCCTACTTGGATGAACAGTATCCAAGAGCAAGCCCCTCTAAAAGAAAAACACATGCGAAAATAATATGTCTGGCATTTTGGTCACCCAAGATAGGGGAGAGCATAGGCCTAGTATCATTCCCAAAATACAAAAAATAGTGGTTCTTTTCCCCTAGTTAAAATGACAAAAACTAGATGAGTTATCTACTTGGGCAAGCATAGAAGTTTGTTAACTTTGAAGTGATAACAAGATAGCAATGTTTCAATTTTACCCAGATACCAATGAGTTCTTAACTTTGAAGTGACAACAAGATAGAAATGGATCAGTTTTACCCAGATAGCAATGTGTCAAACTTTGAAAGATAGTAATATAGCAATGATTCAATGATATGCAAGATAGCAATGATTCAATTACCACCTTCCTAGTTAAGACTATGTGAGATTTGCATGAGCATCCATTTACTTTCCTATTAGAAATTGAAGTGTGAGTTAACAAGTACAACTATATGATACTAAACCAGTACCTAGCCTGCAAACAGATCAAGAGTGTTCCTGCAAAAAGACGTTAGTGTTAGCAAAAACTTCAAGAAAACCCTAAAAATCACTGTCTAGATCAGATGTGCAGCTTCAAAGCTTGAATGCATAGAAATAGATCTCAGAAGCACAGTAGTACATATGCACTGAGACAGAGGTCAAAAGCACAAGAAAACAATATATATGCGCTGAACTAGCAAATGCATTGTATCAGAGGGTATATACGCTGGAAAAGAGACTGTATGCATTGAAAAAATGTATGCATTGGAACAAATAGTAGATGCATGTTAGGATGTGTTAGATGCATAGATTCCTCCTATGTACGGCTTTCTTTCACAAAAAAACTCAATTTTTGGGTTAAAAATTGGGGCTAGGCCCCACGGTGGGTGCCAAAAATCTTAAGGGAAAATTGGATCTAAATGAATAATCAATATAATATATCAATGATACCCAAAACTCAATGAAATAATGAACAAAAGAGATCGATCAAACAAAGAACAAGACAATGCAAACCTCCTTTAATTTGCAGCTTCCATTGATCACCTATCACAAATGATCTTGTCTATGAATATGGCCCTCAAAAGGTACACGTCCTTGCTATGATTCCAAGATGTCAATTGGGAACGGTTATGATAGTTTTGCCATCAAGATGAGCTTCACAACAATGATAGGAGTATGGTAACAAGTGTGATCACAAGCAATGAAGGAATTGGTGCCAAAGGCGTGCTATAATTCCTGAAGAGTAACAATACTAAAAGCTTAGATGAATGAAATGGAGGAATAGAGTTTAATTTATAAACTTGAGAGAGAGAAGATCAATGGTATATAAAGAATGAGAAGATCAACGGTATAGAACGGTTGAGGAATGTGTCTGAATAAGAAAAAGACAAGTGTCACAGAAAAACTATTTTATTTGAGCTAACTGCCTTCTTTTCTAAAGATAAGATATGACTTCATAAATTAGAAATTTTTTTCTAATTTAAGAGATATTGATAAAAACAAGGTTGATTGAGTTAGTTAACTCAACTTGAGATTTGTTTTGCATGATTTGAGAGAAATTAAATAATAAATTATTCAATTTTGTGTGCATGGAGAAAAACACTTATTTTTAGAAGATTTGGAAGATATTTGAAGATAAGAAAGAAAATTAAATAAATAGATTTATTTAATTGTTGTGCATGATTTGGAAGAATAAATAAAATATTTGATTTTATTTTATTTTTAGAGGATTTAAATAAATTTGATTTGATTTATTTAAATTTGGAAGAAGAATTTGATTTAATTAAATAATTAAGAATTATTTAATTGTTTGGAAGAATTTCTTTTAAGATAATGCACCTGGTAAACTTTTTAACATGACCGGTGATGCTGGTGCGACATGCCCTCTGGCTCCACACAATGCTTTTACCCAGAGCTATGAACCGGTGAGGCCACAACACGGGGGACCTCATCCCCAAGAAAGAACACTTCAAACTCGCAAGCTCGTTGGCCCAGCGAAGGCATAACGCCTTGCGAGCTCGTTGGCCCAACAGGGGTTTGAACTCTGGTGGCCACCGCTACAACTAAGCGAGTTAACCACCGAACCATGCCCTTATCAGCCATTGTTTGGAAGAATTTAATTAAATAAAGGATTTCATTTAATTTTGAATTTAGAAGAGGTAATTAAATATTTTGATATTTAATTAACTTTAGAGGAATGTGAATGGAATAAATAAATTTCATTATTTATTTATTGATAGAAAAATTAGAATGAAATAAATATTAAGAATATTTATTTAGACAGAGTCATGTCATTTTTAGGCATATACAATTTGAAGTACAATCCATAATATAAATATCATCTTTCAAAATGCCAAACTGTAACAAACCCAAACCACCGACCAAGGCATGTCCCAAAGCCCACTTCATAAATGCCCACGATCTACACCTAGATCTCAATGTTGTCTCTTGATGGTAATCTCTCCCCAAACCTTGGTCTACTATGGGGCTAAAGAAAGAAACTTGGTCCACATGTAGGGGAAGTCGCGCGGGCAAAAAAAATGCTGCCAGGAATGGGTACCCATTTTCAAAGAAACAGGTACCTGTTTAGGAACAGGTGCCCAAACCTAAACAGGTACCCATTTAGTAATGGGTACTCATTTAGTAATGTGCACCTGAGCCTAAATAGGTACCCGTTTAGTTTCAGGTACCTGTTACTAAACGAGTACCCATTTAGTAATGGGTGCCCGAACCTAAACAGGTACTCGTTTAGTAATGGGTACCCATTTAGTAATGCGCACCTGAGCCTAAACGAGTACCCGTTTAGTTTTGGGTACCCATTACTAAACGGGTACCCATTTTCAAAAAATTATATATTTTTAAAAAAGAGCCCTGCAGGCTCATTTTCTTCCACTCCAGCCGACAGTGACAGTGGAAGCTTCAGAACGGGTATGCATTGCTGAAGGCTAAACGAGCACAATACCAAATATTTTTTTGCCCTCTCACCTCCTCCCGCCACCTCATCACTACTGAGCTCCTCCAGGTTGGTTCTCTACTAATTTTTAGCTTGTTTTAGATGTTTTTTTTCTAATTGTAGGATTAAAATGAAAATTAGGGTTTTACTTGTTATTAGAGTTTGATGTTTTTTTGTGATTGTCTGTTACTGCAAACCTTAAAACTATGTTACTGCAAACCCTAAAACCATGTTACTGCAAACCCTAAAAAACTTAAACTATAAACCCTAAAAAACCAAATTATAAACCCTAAAACCATGTTGTACTACAAACACTAAAAACCTAAACTATAAACCCTAAAAAACCAAATTATAAACCCTAAAACCATGTTGTACTACAAACTCTAAAAGCCTAAACTATAAACCTTAAAAAACCAAATTATAAACCCTAAAACCATGTTGTACTGCAAACCCTAAAAACCTATACTATAGACCCTAAAAAACCAAATTATAAAGATTTAATTTTGTGTGAGTATGATTCGAATGCATTTGACTTTTCAATGACTTCTAACAGGAATGTAATAGCATTCAAAAGAAGCTTTATGAATTGAATTGTTGTGGTCAAAATATTGAATTGACTTGAAATTCCAAACAAGCCACTCTTCCATCCTCCTAAAAATGCAAACTACCAATAAAAATATCTTATAATTACTTTACTATATATATCTTCATCATCATTTACTAGCATTCCATTTATGACCACTATTTAACTATTATTGCTTTTGAGGATCCCATAGTTTCATTTGAATCCCATGTCATGCCCATTGAATACACAGTTCTCCATTGTTTAGATTCTCTCCACTTTAAGCATTCTTTTCCTCCTATTAATTCCATTGCAACCACTTTCATTATCCACATTTCTATTATCATTATTCTTACTAGCATTATTTGTATTTATTACTTTATGCTATGTAGAATTCCATGATTTGTCCATGCTTGTATTTCTCATCTCACTTTCCTAATATCAAATCCCACTTTTGATTCCTATAGGCTTGTAGGTGGATCTTTCATGTTTTCATTCATCAAGTGTTGAGTTCCAAAGAGTTAGCTTACCATGAGCTACATTGAAAAGAAATACATTCTTCAAAAGTTATTAACTCATCTACATGCATACCCATCTATCATGTCATTACTAGCCTAATCTAATATTTAGTGATGAGCCCTTGTATATTACTCTAGTTGCATGGGGTTAGACCTAGGAGGTTGTTGGCCCATGCTCCAAAGTGCAATTTTTTATGTTTCTTATGTGCCTTATTGCTCTGGTAAACCCTACATTGACAAGTGATTGGAAATATTATAATAGAGAAATGGGAAGAATACACTTGGCATGGGCTATCATGCACTTTTAAATTGTGATAAATAATGTGATAAATGATCAAAGTAAATAATCAATGATAGTTAAACAAACAAGACAATGGAAATAGAAATTGACACCGGATTAGGAAAAAGTAAACTATAAATACAAGGGTTTAGATGCACTTGTAGGAGATGGTTACCACTACAAATGGACTCAAAATAAACATTAACTAATAAATTTTTGGGTGTGTTTAGAATAGTTTACTAATAACTTCTCTATCTAGAAACCAATCAAGACAAAAAGTAGAAGATGGTGCAAAATAGCAATTCAACTTAACTAAGCTAGAAGTAGGATAATAGAGAAATGGGAAGAATACACTTGGCATGGGCTATCATGCACTTTTAAATTGTGAAAAATAATGTGATAAATGATCAAAGGAAATAATCAATGATAGTTAAACAAACAAGACAATGGAAATAGAAATTGACACCGGATTAGGAAATTAGATGCACTTGTAGGAGATGGTTACCACTACAAATGGACTCAAAATAAACATTAACTAATAAATTTTTGGGTGTGTTTAGAATAGTTTACTAATAACTTCTCTATCTAGAAACCAATCAAGACAAAAAGTAGAAGATGGTGCAAAATAGTAAAATGTGTCACAATTGAGCTTAACTTAGAAGCTAGAAGTAGGATTAATAGAGAAATGGGAATCTAATACACTTGGCATGGGCTATCATGCACTTTTAAATTTGGACTATATAAGGTGTCAAAATGTTTCCATTATAATTTTGAGAAAAATGATGATAGGACAAGGTTGTTAGGTAGAGTGACACCTTGGGTGTCACATGGCCCTCTCCTTGTACCTTGGTGTATGACTAGGACCTAGAAGGAAACCTTGTCCACTATGTGAAAATGATCTAAAAATTTAGACATAGCTTCATCTTGTAATTTTTTGCATAACTTCCTCCTGGTAATTTGTGAGATCTTTTTTCTAATTATTCCATATTTTATCTATAAATACCAATTCTATAGTTTAGAAACCCTCTTAAAAATGGGTAAAGAGGACATTTTAAGTAGGAAGGAATATAATATATTTTAGGGAAATGTTGGATTCATTTAAGGAGACATTGGTATGAAAAACTAAAGCTAGGTTTAAACCAAGGTTTGAAGGAGAAAGAGGGAATTTAGGAGATGGAAAAATAAGAATCAATGAAAAAAAGTAAAGGGGAATAATATGGATATAGAGAGGACTAATATGGGAGAAGAAAAGAAATAATATGAAAGATACTTGATGAAAAATAAAGTAGAAATGAGAATCTAAAATGAAAAATTGAGGAAAGAAAATGGTTTAGAAAGAGGTAAGTCCAGAAGGAATATGGGTTTGAAAAGCGAAGATAAAATGTATAATAGAGGAAGAATGGTGTTAAAACCAACAAATATAGTAAATACTAACATTCCCACACTTATTCAAGAAAGAAGGCTCCAAAATATCAATCAAGTGGAAACTTCACAATTTAGGAATGTTCAAATGGGGAGAGGGAGGCCTATTTTATATATTTTCATACAAAAATAGAAGTCCAAATAATGTGATAAATGATCAAAGGGTTAGATTTAATGTGATAAATGATTAGAGGAAATAATCAATCAATAGTTAAATAAACAAGACAATGGAAATAGAAATTGACACCAGATTAGGAAAAAGTAAACTATATATACAAGGGTTTACATGCACTTGTAGGAGATGGTTACTACTACAAATGGACTCAAAATAAACATTAACTAATAAATTTTTGGGTGTGTTTAGAATAAATTTTACTAATACCTTCTATAGATCTAGAAACCAATCAAGACAAAAAGTAGAAGATGGTGCAAAATAGTAAAATATGTCACAATTGAGCTTAACTTAGAAGCTAGAAGTAGGATTAATAGAGAAATGGGAATCTAATACACTTGGCATGGGCTATCATGCACTTTTAACTTTGGACTATATAAGGTGTCAAAATATAACTTCCATTATAATTTTGAGAAAAATGATGATAGGACAAGGTTGTTAGGTAGAGTGACACCTTGGTGTATGACTAGGACCTAGAACCGGCAACCTTGTCCACTATGTGAAAATGATCTAAAAATTTAGACATAGCTTCATCTTGTGATTTTTTGCATAACTTTCTCTTGTTAATTTGTGAGATTTTTTCTAATTATTCCATATTTTATCTATAAATACCAGTTCTATAGTTTAGAAACCCTCTAAAAAATGGTTAAAGAGGAATGAAGTAGGAAGGAGAATATAATATTTTAGGGAAATGTTGGATTAATTTAAGGAGACATTGGTATGAGGCATCATCATTTGATCATATTATATGATAAACTTGTGCATGTTTAATTTTCAAGTATTACTTGCTCTCTAAATTCATGGATATTTTAAACTAAATCATTTATAGATCTATTAGATTAAGTTTAAATTTATAGATATTTGTTTGTAAGTTTTCAATATGTATATATTTGTGAAATTATACATTTGTAAGTTTTTTATATGAATTTACATATTTGGAAATTTGCAGGAGACATCTAATGGATGACCAGAGTCTAGATGAATTTTTAATAGATGACATTATTTATGAAAACCCCCCACCCCCTCCATTTGATGAGGCCCAATTGCAGAAAAACATTAATGAAAATATTAATGCAATTGAGGAGAACATTAATTTGATTAATAATCAACCTCACTTGATGCCTCCTCATGTGGTTCGGTTTGCATCTTCGATGCAAACTATTATTGATTCTGTTAGGTCTATCGATGCAGACCTAAATAGATTTCAGCTTTGGTGGGAGGAGAGGAGGCAATTCTATGCAGATCGTCTTTCATATAAAGACATCCATGACCTCCACATAACAAAACAAACATTAGCCCCATTTTTTCATCACCGAAAAACTAATCAACCTATAGCTACAACAAAAAAAAGAATATCAATTAAGTTGTGTACGCATGAGGGGATTTTGAGACATTTTTGGGATCGGTGGTGGATGATGTTTGATCACCCACCACATGCTAATTGTGAGGTGCCGCTATATTTTTTGAGAAAATTATGGGTGGAGTTTCAATTGGGTCAAAAATCCAATTATTTTGATATGAGAGAATTTTAGGGTGTTGGTCATGGCATGCCATAACATAGACCAGGGGCACAAGTTGACCCCAATCGACATATTCCTCCTACTCCTATGGTTGCTCCTGTTTTGCCCACGATTCCTACACCTATTCAATAGCAGGCAGTTTTATCGACATTAGGAGCATTGAGTAGACTCTCAGGCAATCTCACTGAACAAGCTACCCACATGGCAGCCGAATTCAGTGGTGGAGAGCATCATGGAGGAGTCAATGCATCTCATCATAGAGCCTCAAGCATGTACAAATTGCAATCAACTGTGTTATGGTCCTGCTCCTACATCCACATCAGATGTAGCTACAACAGGAGTGGAGTCATACTTGGATCTACTATATTCAGATGATAATCCTACACAGGTATATTGACCACATTTTATTAAATATTTCAAGTGCATAATTTCAACGTAGATCAAAATTTATATAAATAATTTAATGAATTAATATATAATTGTGAACTATTTGTTGTACAGATCTCAAGTTGCTCTAGGGCCACATCACGATTTGATACATTGAGTTTTGCATCGACAGCTGTAGAGATTGGCACACCTTATGGGGTAGACCATTATATCTTAACCCTAAAACCATATGTATCTAATTCTAGTTTAAATTTTCTTCTTGAAACTTATCAATATTATATTTTAAATTAACAAGTGTATAAATAAATAAATAACTATATGTACATGTATGTGAAACACTGCTATTGCAGTGAGGCTCTGGTCATGTGGTAGTTCCCATGTCTGACTGACCACATGGCTTAGGTGTTTCTTCCACTGATCCTCCATCATCAGCTATTATGCTTGAGTATTCCCTGGTGTGTGTTTTAAAAAATTGTACTAAATTTGTATGAAGTTTATTTTTTGAGTTTATATAAATTTATATATGCACCCATATATATGTAAGTGTGGGATGATAGGAGTGAGACTATTGGTTAGGTTGCTAGTTAGGGACAAATTCATGAGCCATCTACACATTTTGAGGTCGTAAACTTTACTAAATTTTCTATGTGCAATTTCTAGGTCTTTATATGCGAAATAAATTCTAACTTATTTCAAACTTGCTTTATTTGAAATTCTAGCAATTAGTAGGTCAAACTTTTGGTCAAGAAGATGAAACAATTATACCACCTACACAATAAAATGTTGGAGTACATGAGCATGATTACACGGTAATTTAAATGCACACTTTAAAGCCTACATTTAAATATTTAATTTCATATGTCATTTTTAAAATTTTATAAATCTGATTGCAAGTTCTTTCTCTTGTGTACAACATGAGGTAGATCCATCTATTTCATGAGGAAGAAAGAGGCCTCTTTTAGATTTGAACTTCAGTGATGATCATCCCTAACATAGAGTTTTATTTCATAGATTGAACTGTTTGATGTGCACATTATTTTTTATATATGCCATTCCAGGACTTTGACTATAAATGTCAAACTTGCTATTACATGTACTTCTAGATATATTTCAATATTTCATGAACTGTGATTTGTATTTATTTATATGATGATGATGAGTAGATGTTTTAAAGTACACATTTCATGGGTCCTACCTATATTTTATAGTATTTCATGGACTTATCTAGATAGATCTACATGTATATATTATTGAGTATATATACTTGAATGTAGTTTAGTATGCTCTAGATAATATGTTAAAGATAATATTTTAAATATGCTTCATTGCTCACTTCTAGATTATAAATTATTTAATTGAGACATGTTAGAAGATTTATCTCTACTACATTTTTTATTTTTTAAGAAGTGATTATGCATTATGGTTCAATAGTTCTTGAAATGGTGAACAATCTATTAACTGCGTTATAAACCTAAATTAAATTAATTTACATTATGGAATAGATAGTTAAATGGTGTTAAAATTATCTAATAGATAAGTTTGGTGTTACAATTATCTAATAGATAAATTTAGGGCACTTTATAACAAGGTAATTTACCTAGGATAAAGCTACAAAATCATGATAAAATGATAAGGATGTTAGACTCACTTTGATAGTGTCCTTGAACAAAATCTTCACTAAAAAAACATTCAAAACATGATTCAAATGAAGCATTCAATTCTTGTAGAGAAACTAACTCTTTTAAAGAAGAAACTAGAAGGAAATTCATTTGAATCTTATCCACACAATATAAGCTACAAAAAAATTTATCACAATTTGAAATTATTCAAGAAGTAGCATTCAATTATTGTAGAGAAATTAACTATTTTAAACAATAAACTAGAAGGAAATTCATTTGAATCTTATCCACACAATATAAGCTACAAAAAAATTTATCAAAATTTGAAATTATTCAAGAAGTAGTATTCAATTCTTGTAGAGAAACTAATTCTTTTAAAGAAGAAACTAGAAGGAAATTCAAATCTTATCCACACAATATAAGCTACAAAAAAATTTATCACAATTTGAAATTATTCAAGAAGTAGCATTCAATTCTTGTAGAGAAACTAACTCTTATAAAGAAGAAACTAGAAGGAAATTCATTTGAATCTTATCCACACAATATAAGCTACAAAAAAATTTATCACAATTTGAAATTATTCAAGAAGTAGTATTCAATTCTTGTAGAGAAACTAACTCTTTTAAAGAAGAAACTAGAAGGAAATTCAAATCTTATCCACACAATATAAGCTACAAAAAAATTTATCACAATTTGAAATTATTCAAGAAGTAGCATTCAATTCTTGTAGAGAAACTAACTCTAAATTGAAGAAGGAACTATCTAAGGAAATTCATTTGAATCTTATCTCCTCTTGTATTTATACATTCTCTTAAGATCTTCTCTTTTATACCTTATTGGTTGACAATGTTGGTGCATTAATCGGGCTTATAATGATTACTCATAATGTTTCTAGTGCTAGGGAATTATTAGATTTTTGAGATTCCTTTTGCTATATGTAAATTCTTGTCTTGGTTTGATTGGACATTCTCTTAGTAGTTCTATTGAGTGGGTATTAGGGATTATCTTCAAGTTCTTAATAACATCTTTGATTGTTCATGAAGGCAAGTGGCTATTAAAGGGATTGTTATGACAATCATATTGGTGTTTGGATGACCACTTATGAATTTCATGAAGGCCACTTGTTTCCATTAATACATGTCTATCTAACTCTAGCAAATGACCATTTAGAATGATATAAGATCATCAATCACTATGAAAACCTCTTGACTAACATGATTGTCCTATTTGTTTCATGAGTGTCCTATTTGTTTCATGACTATCCTAAATTTGTTTTATTATTGACATATGGATTTTTGCAATGGACTTTAGATGATATAACCTCATTATGACTGATTTTTAGATTTGAATTGCTCTTATGAGAACATCTCAATGATTTATGACAGTCTAGATTAGATACATGGCAATAATCTTCATGTATGACAATAATCTTCTATTTGCTATGACAATGAGTAACCTTTATGGTATTCATTTAGTTTAAAATAATGACTATTTAATACCTTACCTATGCATGATAACCCTCATTATTAGCTTAGCAGTCGTAAATAACTCTACAACACCAATGACTACACCTAGGTAATGTGATAACACATTCCCATATTTATTAGTGATAGCATTAGACTATTCAAGACAATGATTGAAGGATATAGAGGAGGACCATGGCATTCATAGAGGTGATATTAAACCATGTTTCAAATATGAAAACTATCCTAGGACTATTTCCATTTAACTATAATGACACTACTTTTAAACTTTTGTGCATTTAAATAATATTTAAAATAAATGCTAAATCAACACATCTCAAAACATAGCTAAAGTGGGTACAAAAATGATAGGAAAAATACAAACTATATACTTATTGAACCTCTACACTAATATCATTTGTGGCAATCATAAAATAATATTCAATCCATGAAAATTAAATGCATAGATCATAAAAAGAGTCTCAAAATTAAAAATAGGTCCATTATTAAACATATGAGTATATCTATACAATTAGTTTATAGGTCCATGTTATTAGTTTGACATGACTACAAAGTTGATCTACCATTTACATTATGATGAAATCTTGTAGTGGCAATCATGGAAAAATCTACTTGTAGGATACACTTGTAAGAAATAATGAATGTAAATGATAATGAAAGAATATGTACCAAAAACACAAAATATTAATGCAATATGTAACTAAATAACACAAAGAGGATGTAAGACGATGGCTTAAGGGGAGCTAAGAGGATGTCTTAAGGGGATACATAAGAGGATGGCTTTAGGGGATGTATAAGAGGATTAATTAAAAGGGGAGCTAGAAGAGGATGTCTTAAAGGGATACAAAAGAGGATAGCTTACTTGGAGAGATGTACACTAGTCAATTTACAAAGTATAAGATAAAACTTGATGGCTTAAGGGGATGTAAGAGGATGGCTTAAGGGGAGATAAGAGGATGAATTAAGGGGATGTACAAGTAGGTGTCTTTAGAGGATGGATGATAACTATTTGAGTATATATATATATGTAATTACCTAATTTGCATTCACTTTTAGTTGCAGACTACAAAATTGACCTCAAATACTTGTATGGTGAAAACTTCTATTGACAATCATGCAAATTTGACTACTTGTCTAGGGTACACCTACAAAAAGTAATGTTCAAATGTACAAGTAAATTAACTATATATTTACATGAGTCCATACAAAATTTAAGACAAGGGGAATAATATAGAAGCTGAAATGAGAATGAAAGAATTTATATATACCAAAAAGACAAAAAATTGATGCATTATGTAGTTCTAGATAACATGTTGAATGTGAAAACTATAATGTAAGTATATACAATTACCTAATTTGCGTTCACTTTTAGTTGAAGACTACAAAATTGACCTCACATACTTGTATGGTGAAAACTTCTATTTGACAATCATGCAAATTTGACTACTTGTCTAGGGTACACCTGCAAAAAGTAATGTTCAAATGTACAAGTAAATTAGTTATATATGTACATGAGTCGATACAAAATTTAAGACAAGGGGAATAATATAGAAGCTGAAATGAGAATGAAAGAATTTATATATACCAAAAAGATAAAACATTGATGCATTATGTAGTTCTAGATAACATGTTGAATGTGAAAGCCATGATGTAAGTATATACAATTACCTAATTTGTGTTCACTTTTAATTGAAGACTACAAAATTGACCTCACATACTTGTATGATGAAAACTTCTATTGACAATCATGCAAATTTGACTACTTGTCTAGGGTACACCTACAAAAAGTAACGTTCAAATGTACAAGTAAATTAACTATATATTTACATGAGTCGATACAAAATTTAAGACAAGTGGAATAATATAGAAGCTGAAATGAGAATGAAAGAATTTAACTTGGGGATGTAAGAGTATGGTTTACATACCTGGAAATTTATTCCATTGTACCATCTGCATCCTCTTTTTTTGTAATGCATCTATAATTGACTCATGTTCTTCCATCGAAATTGTCCATAACTATTTATTAGAAGGTTTGCCATGATATCTGACTAGTTTTATATTTGTTGCCACAACTAAATGTGACTAGTGTATGATCTTCTTATGTGTTTCATAATCTTCAAATGCAGGCAAACCATTCCTTCTTATTAGATATTTTCATAGCCAAGTGCCAACAACAACCACAGAACCTGTTGGATACTCCATGTTATCATCATCTACTCTAGGATGTAACAAATTTTGTTTTGTCTCAACACATCGAGCCAACCAATACTCGGTTTCCTCTTCATTTCCCTCAGGTGCAATAACAACATACACATGTCCTACAAAAAAAATATGTAATTCAATAAAGTGTGACATGTATCTAAATCACATAAATTTGTGCATGCATATATATATATATATATAATTAATTATATATAGATGTACAAAAAAATGACAATAAAAAAAATTGAAAAAAAAAGTACCTTCTTGTACAAGGTCTAAAACACGATCATAATCATCTGATGCAAACATTTGATTATCATCTTCAATTGTTGTTTCAAGTTGATCTTGTGTTTCTATAGGTGTCAAGGATCTTTGTTTCCATTCTTCAACCCATTCTGTATTTTCACATGCTCCCCAATCACCTGTAATACAAAATTGACAAAAACATGCAAGCTCCCTAGTCCATATAGTCCATGTGCTTGCATTTAAACTCTTAAATGAATGCCATTTTGTTGAACCAGTTATTGTCTCACAATCAAGTCGAGTATGAATATTCTCTTCTTCAACTAACCAAAAGAATCGTTGAATTGTAGAGTTCTGACTTGATCCCGTAGATAATTTTTCATTACACCAATCTATAATTGCACATGCATCTCTAAATTTGGTTATATCCTCAAATTTTAGTTGCTCTCTAGCAAGAGCTCTTTTCACACATGCTCCAGCTCCATCATGTTCTCCTTTACCATGTCCAGCTTCAAAAAAACTCCACATATGTTGGATATTAATTTCTTTGTGATCCGTACATAGCCAATAAAACATTCTTGCATTTTTGAATTGCCCTATACAATTATCTGACCATATGAAATGTTGTGCCGTCTGGATTCCTCTTTCTTTTAAACTTTCATAAAAAATTGTGAAACAATATTGCACAAACTCTAAAGAGTGTAACCGGTTTTTACTCAAATAGAAATGATACTACCTCAAAAAATTTCTATTATCTTCTATACTATCATCTGCATGTCTGTATACAATATGAACAAATATGGCCACTTGCACTGAATTATAATACTGAGATTGAATTTCCTCTTGTGGAGCAAGAGTATAGTTTTCTTCAAAATCAACCACTGATAGGATAGTTCCAATTGGAAAGGTGTTTTTACATGAATGGAATTGCCCATCAATCCACCAAGCATATTGGGAGTGTTTGACATATTTGGATACAATATTATCCTTAAAATCTTTGATGAATGCATGCACACAAATGTTTTCAGTGACTAACTCACAACGCTTTCCAATTTTTCCATCCTTTAAAGAATATTCAACATTCTTGAATGTTTTCACATCCACTAATTGTTGTCCAAATTCATGTGAAATATTTTCATGCATACATTCTCCTAACAATGAAAAGTTGCCACATCTATTGCATTGTCCAGAAATATGTTTTTGAATAAAATAAGTATCCAGTAGATGTTTCACAAAACAAACCTACTACAAACTCCTTAATTGTTTGTGGCATATTAATACCACATTCCTACATAATTTCTTTAGTATGCAAAGTAGAACATATATATCGAAAAACATCATAATAATAACGAAATTGCACGAGTTTTACAACAACAAGAGATTCACTGTTTATTAATTTTCACATACCAAGGTTTACATTTCTCAAAAGATCTTTAGCTTATGGTAATATTAAATGGTTTTAACACTAAATCATCTAAGAATTTTTTATATAATTCAGTTTGAGTCATGTCTAATAGATGTTTTGGATGAGGATCACAAATTTTAGACCCCACTCGTAATTTTAAAACATTTCTAACATTAGATGATACCCTTGTATTATCATGCCAATATTTTTCAATTAAAGATTTGATTTCACTATTTACTTTCATGTCATACCTTGGGAGTCTACAACTAAAAATCTAACATTGGTTAATTGGATCTTTTTCAATAGATTCTCTTCTCTTTGCTGCTCTTCTCAAAGTTTTAGGATTTATCTTTAGAATTTCACTTGTCTTACTTATCATTCTTTTATTAGAAGATGATTTATTGACTAAAGCAGTTGTTAAGGCTCTTCGTGCTGCATTGCTATCTTTAGATCGACTCTTTTTACCAATAGAATCAATAGCATTAACAACACTAGATAAAACTTGTTTCATTGATTCATCTTTTTTTTAGGTTTTACAAAGATGCCTAACTTTTTCATTACTTTTTGCAATTTCCACATCTTCATCAATTACATCATAAGTTGACATTGAAATCCAAGACTTTTTCTATAATTTTTTTTTATATAATCTATTTGCATGAGTTCTCATTTACCTCCAAGAAATCTTACCAGGAAGATTATCTAAGACATTTCTTTCAATCTCAAATAAAACATTTTCATTTTCACTCCTAAAAGGGATATCATTCTCATTCATATCATCAATAGGTGGGTTGAAGACATACCTGGATTTGTTTCTATAGTCGTGTTTTCCATATCATTGAAAGTTGGCTCCGAAGACACACTTGGATTTGTTTCTATAGTCATGTTTTCTATATCATTGAAAGTTGGCTCCAAAGACACACTTAGATTTGTTTTTAAAGTCATGTTTTCCATATCATTGAAAGCTGGCTCTAAAGACATACTTGGATTTGTTTGTATAGTCATATTTTCCATATCTTCAAAAGTTGGGTTTGAAGACATACATGCATTTGTTTCTATAAACACATTTACTTCCAAATTCACCATTTCCACATTTGCATCATCTACATTCATCCCATCATTTATACTCTCTTGAATGTCTTTCTCTTCAATACTCATGGAACTAGATGCTTCAATATTCTTCATCTCTTGAATCCTTGCTCTTCTATCTCTTTGCCTTTTTGCTTCCTTCTCTCTATTTGCTTCAATTTCTTGAGGTGTCATTACCCTCTTTTGTTTTTTTCTTTGACATTGATTTGATCCCATGATTACCAAACCCTCTTGATAAAATAACAATTGATACTTAATCCAATTTTGTAATTGATGTCTTTATTTGAACTTTTGAAGTATAATTAGATGTAGATCCTTTGGTCCATAGATTTTGAAGTAAAAGGTAGATCTAAAAACAAAAACTTTCTTTCTTTATTCCTCTTGAAAATAGCTCATGCACTTGATTTCACTTCAGAATTGTTCATATGATTGACTCCTTTCAAAATCTGAATAGAATATGACATGTCAAGAGATTCCACAAAGCACTTGTAAGTAAAAAAATGTAGAAATTGTCGCTGTCGCGCCGTACTAATTAGACTTGCAAGTTGGAGGTATATAGTAATAGTATGTTTTTCCCTAATATGGGAAATAGGAGGTATAATAGAAATGGGTACCTGTTATAAAATGGGTACCCGTTATGTAATGCGTACCCGTTATGTAATGCGTACCCGTTTTATAATGGGTAGTCGTTATTTGAAATTGGAAATCTGTGCCTGCCTTTTCCCTTCCCTTTGCTTGGGTTTTAGGCTCGGGATAGGCATGGTTGACCGACCTTGAGCCTTGGACCTACAAGTTTTTTTAAAGTACAGAACAAGAAGAAACACTGAGTTTACCTATATGGCTGAGGACCTTTTTTTCTAAATATTTTTACGAAATGAAAATCCATTACAGATGACATTGTCTAGTTTTCAAATATATAATTTTTTTGTTATTAGATATGTAATTCTATTTATTATTTAATTTATAAGAAAACTAGTCCAAAAACTTGAAATGACAAGTGTTTGTATTTTTTTAATAACTTTTAATTTTTAAATTTAAAAAAAAAAATTATATGTCATCAATCTACACATCATTCTTTACACAATGAAAAAAAAAAAATTTATGATTTTTTTTGGCTCAAATTATGTTGGCCGTACATGAGGGGTTTTCAAAAGTAGCAATTAGGCCTAATAAAAAATTAATAAAAAAATTATTTGGAAAAAAATTATAAAAAAATATCCTCATCAAACTTCACTATACTACACATCTTTTCCCAAAAAGATTTTGAAAAATAATTTTATTTAGGTCAAATTATGTTGGTCGTACACGTGCATGGTATGGTAAAAAAAAGTGGCTTTTAAATAGTGGTTTTTAGAAATGCCTATTAAAAATAAATTTGTATCATCTGGGTATTGAAAAAAATTACATATTTGGAAACTAGACTCCGAGTACTACATTTTATATTTAGCAACTTTTTTAAAGATTCCATCTCAAAGTGCTTCAAATTTTAAGGTCAAATGTGACAAATTCTGAAAATCAGGGAAAACACTTCCACTTTTTGGCCAAAAAGTGGACCCAATTTCTTGCACTAACCCTGTGCTAGTCAGAGAATGGCATATAGGAGTACTGGATAGGGGCAATTTGGGCAAATGTGTACCAAATGCAACAAAAGAGATGCTTTTCACAAGGAATTTGTAGCCAGAAACAAGATCATTTCATAAACCACTCCCAAACATGCATCGATGACTTCCAAGCAAAGGTATGGGTTGATTTCTGGATGATTTAGGGTCACTTTGGGTATACTGCAACTTCCTCTATCTAGAGAATGCCTTTAAACATGCCTCTCTCTACCTAGTTCGACCTATGCATAGAGATGAAAGGATAAAGATGGATTGTTACTGCTCCACAAAAAAGTCTGACTAGCAATGAGATTCTACAAATTCTTCACAGGGCGTAACAATCTTTAGAAACCCTTGGAATGGCATGAGAGGGCCTGAGTGACCACAAAATAGAAACCATAACCAAAGTGGTTGAGTGAAAAAATCACCTAAAACTATGAATATGCCTAGATTCAAAGTAACAAACAAAGAAACCTCAACCTTTGTTGTGTTTGATGAGGGCACCACTTGTGGTAAACCACGACTTCCACCATTGATTTGGTAGGAAGACCGTTGAAATATTGTGATGACAATAGCCACAGGAAGTGCAATGATTCAATGACCTCCCAATGTGCTAACAAACAACTCAAACCCTTAGTTGATAGCTTTGAACTAAAAAAATATGCCTCTCATAATGCCGAGCACTATCACTAGATCATTCAAAGACTTTTTGACTCCAAAACGAACTAGCAAACAACCTCAATTTGCTCTGATACCATGAAAAATTTGCAAAATCAATAAGATGAATGTTGATCATATATTAGAAGTGAAAGCAACAAAAATTACAATACTAGATTATGAACAATAACAAGTACATATAGATGAGAGAGGTGAGGAGGTTTAGTTGACTTAGGATTCAACTTCAACACTCCACTCACCAAGTGTCTAACGCGTGTCAACACATAGCTTGGAGAGTTGTGTCAAACTCCCCAAGTTGACACCTAGCCACCTAAGGTGGCTTAAAGCAATGTGCTAACTATATTACTTAGAATAAGTAATATAAAATAAAGTTTAGCACTAACATAGACAACATCATCATAAAAAGGAAAGGACATCTAAGGTGTGATCTGCATGATGATAACAACAAAAGGCTTGAATACACTAAATATTGAAGTGGCTGAATCAGTTTATCTAAATTGGGCCTAGATTAATAATGCTTTATCACATCCACATAAAATCTAGTGTTGTGTTCTCTTGTGTGGCTATGTGGATATGTTTATATTTGCGTAGTTCTTACATAACTTTATTGATGCGGTAAAGATCTTGTTATTGTTGTAGGATTGAAGCAAAGATTGGCATATATTGATTCTCCTGTCCTCTCAGTATACCCGTGTTTTCTAACATGATTCAAATTTTTTAAATCCATGCATAAATCGATTTCTCCTTTCTTCTTTTGAACTAGGACTAAATTGGCTACCCATCTAGAGTGGAAAACAAGGAAAATAGTCCAAGTTGACAACTTCTTTACTTCCTAAAATATTGAAGTTTCCAATACTATATTTACTGGCCCTTGCCTTTGATGAAAAGAGTTAACTCATGGTTTCAAAGGTATAGTATGTGTGGTTATTGAGGTATTATATGTCTTGAGGTATCCTTCTTCAGATTATTTGGTAGTGAGTTTTAGGCATTCATTCTGAATGGTCGGCATAAGGTAATGGAGAAGAAGATTCAACCTTTGATATTTTTTGGCTATTGTGAGGATGTGAAGGATTATAGGTTGTTTCATTTTGTCACTCAGGATGTCTACTTTCATATAGATGTCCATTTTAATTATTCCTTCACAGATGTGGTTTCCTTAAATTCTTCTTCATCACTACATACTCTACCTTATTCATCATCACTTGAGGGTATTTTGCTTCTTTAGGATTGCACCAATCATGGTGCTGCTCCACCACCTCCTCATGCACCAATTTTTCCTCAATGGGATCACACTACTCTTGAGGAGGTCAGTCCTTTAGTTAGTGATCTGACTAATACTTCTCACACTTATTCACAAACATCAAGTGTTAGACTTTTGAATCATGCCTTTTTAGTAGATTCTAAGATGTTTTCACATGCCACAGGTATACCAGAGTGGCACAATGTGATGGTTGATGAGTATGTTGGTCATATGTGTTGTCATTGATATCAACATAGTATACATTGATGTCAACATATCAAATGGAAATGTAAAGACAAACTTGTATAAATAAGGAATTAGTATGGTCAAGGCAAACCAATCTGGGAGAAGAGTAAATAACCTAATATGGATCAGTTTTGGGTTTTAATATGATGTGGAGGAAAAAAATCATATCCTAGCATGAATTTTGTATATACATATATATCTCATCAATTATGAGTACTGCACTCAAGGGTGAAGAGTTGAAAAGTGCCTAAGGCATTCACAATGCACTCTCTAAAGGTAGTGTTGAAACCTAAATTGGTCCACATTGTTGGCAAGAGACACTGCTATGATGAAGACTTGGATGTTGTCATTGATGGTAACAAGGAAAAGAGGATACATCAACATGACAAGAAGACATCACTTCGGAAGACCAACTTGGATTGGCAACAAGGCACAAAAGTATTCAAGTTTGGAAGACCAAAATGACTAAGTATGGATAGTTTTTAGAGTAAGAAAGTGAATCAGTATGCCTCCGTAGATGAAGACCTGTAAATGCAGTTTAGGTATGATAACTCATAGCTACTTGATGATGATACATTCTAGCTTTCAAGTCATGACTTCCTCTGGAAGTTATTTGGAAAAAATGTCTAAGTTTGGATGAACAGAGGTAAGACAAGGGTTGTGTACAATGCAAAGTAAAATGGTTCGCATTCCTCCGCAAGTACATATTTTGTTCTATAGTTTTGAGGCAACTAAGAGACATGTCATGACTACCTAAATTCAAGATTATACCCTTTGGATTTCAATAGATCACATTCTACAAGCTTCCCATTATCAACTTCTAGTTTGATAGTATTTCTCTGTGATAGTGCAACAATTCCAGGATCCACGTTTTGACATACAAGTTTATTGTTGGCAAGAGACACTACTTCGTATGACATGTGTTGTCATTGATGGCAAATAAGACTATTCCACCCATCTATATAACACAATTTGTTCATACTAGAAGTCAAAATTAGAGTTTATCTAAGTCCAGGAAGTCTGAAACAGAGCAAGCGACAGGGTATAATATCTTGGTCTGAATCTCTCCGGTGGTAAATTAGAGTTTGATGTAGATCTAAGGGAGTCATTATCATTGTCAGGATAATCTAATTCCAAGGTTTTGGTCTTTGGTGATGAAGGATTAAGAAGTCATTAACATCTAAGTATCGGGTTAACAGTTTGATAGAGCAGACAGAAGAAGAATAGGTTGACCTTGTAATTGATCTTGGTTTTGGATGTATGGAAGTTGTTGGTTGGACAAGTTGTGATGATCAGTTATAGTAGCTAACCTAATTGATGATTTGTGAGTGCAAGTTTTGGTCCATGTTAGAAGTTGTACATGAATTTAGCTGACAGAGCAGAATCTTCAATAAAGTTCTAAGTGTTCTTAAAGCTGACTAAAAAGTAGTTGAAGATCAAGATGCAAATATATATAGCTAATGGATTTGAATGATTTTGGTGTGTGTGTGATGCAACTATTGAATAAGTATAAAAGGGTAGAGATCTAAGGTTCAGATGTTAGTTGAATAGTAAACAAGGTAGAGTAAGGATGAAGTGTATCAAGTCAATATTTTGTGCTTACCAGAACTAAACCCTTGCATTGGTAGATGCTATTATCAGTTCAAATTCATTGAAATCTTCTTTTTGTAGGCAATGAGCCTTCTTTTAAGCAGTGAGCTCTGGGTAGTGAGCCCGAATGCATGTGCATTCCCCTTTTGTAATACTTTTAATAGAGTATCAATCCTTGTGGGTTAACCCCAACCGTGGTTTTTCCCTTAACTCGGTTTCCACGTAAAAATCTTGGTGTCAAGTGTGTTACTGTGTTGCTGCTTATATGTTTATAATTCTTCTTTTCCATGGTTAAATTGTTAATGTACTATTAAATGATAAAAGGAAGGATTAACTACGGAAAGTATTCATGTTTTATGACAACAAATTCAGCGCCCCTCACAGTTGTTTGCCCTAATTCCAATAATTGGTATTAGAGCAAGGTTCCTTTGAAAAAGTTTAACAGCTTGAGGAAGATCTGGGAAGGCAGTAATATGGATGAATATACCCTCCAAGGGAAACTTAATCTTTCTCTAGAAGATCTTGAGTAGTCTAGAGCAGAAGTCCAAGAGCTGCAAGAGAACCTTAAAAATGTTGAAGACTTCATTGAGATTCTAAAAGAGAATTTGAGCAAATCCAATGAAAGGAGGAAGGAACAACCTCTTCAACTAGGAAATCATTATGAAAACAACAAGGATGAGGCTCTGAAAGAGAAGACAAAGGAATGTGAGAAGTTAGCCAAAGAAGTTGTCCTAAAACATGAGATGGAATCCAGGGTGATGAGGCTAACCAAAGAAATTGAAGATAGAAAGAAACTAAAGGAGACTTGAATAAAATCTAAAAGAGAGAACTAAAGAATGCTGCAGATTGGATGGAATAGCTGACCTCCTAGAGTCTAATCTATAAGAAAGTAGAGACAATGAGAGAGAACTTGAAAGGCAAATTGTCATTCTCAGACATGACCTAGAAGTTGTAAATGAATACAAGGAGAAGTTCAAGATAAGCTTAGCTAAACTTGAAGCACTGCTTGAAAGACAAAAAAAAAGTTGATGAAAAGCATGGTCTTGGATATGAGAAAGGTGAAAGCTCTGGATCCGGACAAAGAATTTTCAACCAAGGAATGGGAAAAACAGACCTAGAAGACCTCCGGTAAGATAGCCTAACGCTCAAAGATATCCATCATTCAATGGAAATTGTTTTAATTACAATAAATTTGGTCATAGAGCTACTCAGTGCATAAGCATAGTAAATTAAAATGGTCCATCCTTCTCCGGTTAATGCTTCAAATGTAAGAGGTATGGTCATAGATCAAATGAATGCAGAAGTTTGATCAAGAATAACTCTATAGAAAATGGCAACTCTTTCAATGGTTATTGCTTCACTTGCAACGGATATGGACACATGGAAAATTAGTTCAACCAAGAGGAAATCAAGAGTACAAGCCAAGAAATGTTGTTTTCTTTAATTGCAATAGATCTGGTCATATGGCAAGATTCTATAGAAGTAGGAATAATGAAAGAAGAGGTCCAGTAAAAAGAAAACCAGATGAGCAGAGACAAGACAAAGGCAAAAAGAAAATTGATGCGAATGAGATACAGAATGAAATGAACAAGACTTGGGTCAAAAAAATAATTGAGAACAATAGTAATGAGTTTGCACCAAAATTTGGTGCTGATAATTCCTTCAGGAATTAAATTTGGAGCTTTGCCTCAAGGGGAGCTGCATTGAAAATCAATTTCCCCCAGCCAGTAAGTGGGTGCTTGAATCTAGCACAATGAAAGAGGATATTTTAAATTGTTTCAAAACTTTTGGAAGGAATTCCAGAAGAAAAGATGTTGATATGAAAACTTGCGGAGTGATTCATGAAGAACTATTAAGAAACAGAGTAACCGGATGAAGTTAGGGCAACACATTTATTACAAAGACAACTTAAGTTTTGCGAAGCATAAAAAGTTGTTCACTCCTTATTTGAATCACTTTTGCACTTGAAGAAAGAAAGAAGAATAGTGTTTGAGCTGAGATTACAAAGAATTGAAGTACAATCAATGAATTTATCCATCAACCCCAAATTTTGTGAAAAGAGGTATTTATCTGCGAAGCTTTGAACTTGTAATTTCTACAATGGCTACACCTTTGGTTGTTGACATTACTGAAAGGCCTCCACCCAAATTTAAAAAGCATCCTCACAAATCAATAGAAGTCGACCCATTAGGTGATTTTTCAAGTGTTCCATATGGTGTGTTGCATATTGAAGATATTAGGGTTTATATTCATGTAAACATAGATGACTTTGGAGTCTCAAAGTTCATAGATTTCTTTGAAAGACAACTAACGGATGAAAATCATGATCTTAAACTTGAATATAAGGCACTGTATGATAAACATTTTCTTTAGATTATGGGGTTTCCAACATTTGATGAAGATGAATGGGTCAAGTATGTTTTAAGTCAGATGCATGATGAATTCATATGGTTGTTAAAACAATTCAAGATTACCAAGGATGTTATTAGAATTTTAACTGGGTTAAATTCAACTGGTGGATTACTCATGTTGAAAGCTGTGAAAAACTAGACAGTGACTGATGCTATCGGTGCCAAGTTTGACAAAAGGGCCCAATGACCATCAACGATATTATAGAACCAGATGTTAAATTTGCCTCCATGGTGATTGGGTACAAAATTTATCACTCCAGCAGGGAAAATTCTATCTCCAGAACTACTATATATGTAGCATATCAAATGTTGAAGGAGAATGTAGATTATGATGTATGTGAGTTGTTACTGAACCAACTGATTGAGAACTTGAACAAAATTAAGAAAGATAAGAAAAACACTTTCAAATATGGTACATTGGTTCTATGCTTGTTCTTCTACTATATGAATAAAGTACCTAAAGTAAAAGGTGTGCACTGGACCAATGATGAGCTAGTTTCCATTTAGATCAGAGATCACCTACACAGCATTGGTTACTCTAAAACACATAAAACTACAATCTGGGGATACTTCAAGAACTTTCAGAGTGTGATGCATTCAAGGGAAAGAATCCCTACAACAATTATTAAGAAGTACAAGAATGAATTATATTTTATGGTTGATATTGATCAGTGCTTAATGGAAGTAGTGGAACCCAGAACTATTTGGATCATGCCCATGAGGTATGAAGTAGATGGAAAAATCTTGAACATGTATGCTCAACATCTTCTAAGCAAGCCAAAAGATACACCAGTTGAAAGATTTGGGACATATGAGGAGATAAGTTTAAAACTCCATACTAATCTCAGAAAACCTGAAACCAATAGAAAACTAAGAAAAGAAGTTAAGTAGTTGGATGAGAATCTAGGTCTCACAAAGGAAGCCGTGAGTCGATTCAGGGAAAGAACTGAAAAGGTTAAGAAGGAGAAGCAGGGTAAGAAACAAGGAAGTGCTTCGATAGGATCCTCCTCCACATTAAGGACTACTAGAAGCTTTGTTGCTACCCCTATTCCTCTAAAACTTGTAAATCCTAAGATACTAGAAGGCAAATCATATGGAAAAGAAGGAAAAAGAGTGAAAACAAAGGCCACAAGAACCTATATAAGCACAAAAGTTTATGAAGAAAGAACACTTTCCAATGCTGAGGTAAAAGAGTTGAAAGCCTCTAGAACAAAATCTACCAAAGTGACTAAGGAGAAATCCTCTGAAAGAAAATAGATAAACAAAAGGTAGAAGATAGATTCTTATATTGATACACCCACAATCTCTATGGAAGATGTAATAAAATCAGTCACTATGGATGGAAATTTGAAACCCATGATTGAATTTTATGATGAATATAGTGACATAGATAAGAGGGTGTTAGAGGAAGCAACAGTTAGAAATCTGAATGTCTATAATAAAGCTCTAATTGAAATAACTTTTGAGATCCCTCCAAGTCTTGCAAACATTTTGGAGATAAGGAAAAAAAATGCAAAAAGCAAGGATATGGAGCTTAGAGAACATGTATTGATAAAACTATGCCCTCATATCACTCAAGTTCAAATAAATATGATATTCAAAGAAGTGAAGGATGAATTCAGGAGCAAGAAGAGAATGAACAAACTGATGCTTAGAGAATTGGACCAAATAGTTAAAGAAACACGTGAAATACTTCTAAGTACATTGAAAAGACTCAATCTTCCATTTATTGAGGATGAGACTGATATTGGGATTGATTCATCAATCCTAGATATTAAAAAGATGAAAATTAATGAGCAAAAAACCAAGGTTGATGACTCCTATGTTTTGGAAGAGGAACAAATAAACAAAGAAGATACAAAAATGGTGGATCAAACTAATGATGTCGGAGATACTCCAATTTCTCTTGATCAATTCAGAAAAGAAGATAATGTTGAGCTTACTGCTGCTACACAATATCCTCAAGAATAGATTACAAATAGTGAAGTCAAAAGGAATAATCCAGATGCAGATATCACAAAAAAAGGTGAAGCAAAAAAGGAATATAAAGCAGAAGAAGATGGTACAAATGTTGATAGTCCAGATAATGTAAAAACTCAAGGAAAGGAAAGTGGTTTGGAATTGGTAGCAAGAGACACTGCAAATGCAATGAAATTTTTTCTGAGTAAAGAGATGCTAGAGTTTGATGAACCATAATTGATTCAAGGACCAATCAACTTGGATATTCTCTCTCTGCTCCAAATGATGAAAATCTATCATCCTTCACACAAGCCAAAGTGAGTGAAAAGATATTGCAATCTCAGTTAAAGGATAGTGAGCTATTAAGTCTTGCAACTAGAGTACTAGAGAAGATAATGCCAACCCTCTAGAAGAATCCTTTTGACTCTCCCTCTAGATATCTAAAAAAGCCTTGTAAATTCTGTAAGTACTCAATTTGAGACCTTTGAAAAATCCATAGAAGTTAAAGTTCAGAATGAATTTAATAGCAAAAAATTTGATGCACTTAAAGGCATGATTGGGATAGACAGATTAGTGTTACATAATAGTATAAAGAGTGTTCAAAATGCTCTTTCAAAAGGAGGAAGTATATATAAGTTTTGTTTATCTACTCCTAAAGTCTTAGAGGATATAGAAGATAAAATCAAGGACACTAAATAGAAATTGTCAAGTATGTCCCAAGCTTTTAATCTATTGATAGTACCAATGGCAAGCAAGGAGTGTCAAGCAGTCAACCTGATAGAAGAAATAAAGAAAGTAAGAGAAAAGGAGAACATTGAAGAAGCAATGGGTGAGCTCTGATGATTGGTTTCCCCTAAGATAGAAGCAATGTTCAACACTATATCAGAAGCCCAAACTGCTATACAAACAAGTGATCCCATTGACCTCCAAAAGGCTAAAGCACAAGCATTCTTTTTAAATGGCCACATTTCAACTTTGAATAGTATGAAGAAGAGTTGAGATACAGAGCTAGTCCTCCTGAAGAACATTTTTGGAGATATACTCAAGTTCATGTAAATATAACTTAATGATTGGTTGTACATATGTGGCATTATTTACAAAATTTTTGGGAGAATTTTGGCTTACGGACCCGATCCTTTGCCATTGATGTCAAAGGGGGATTCATGAGAAGTGAAAAATGAGAAATCTAGCAAAGGAGAAACTTTGGAAACAGTGGAAAGTAAGAGTATAGAGTAAGGGGGAGTAAATGTGTAACACTTAGTCATTTTTCACTAAGTGTTGCCATCAATGCCAAAGGGGGAGTTTTTTGGCAAGAGAGACAGCTTTGCATGACAAGTGTTGTCATTGATGGCAACTAAAACTATTCCACCCATCTACATAACACAATTTTCTCATACCAGAAGTCAGAATTAGAATTTATCTAAGTTCGGGAAGTCAGAAACAGAGCAGGTGATAGGGTCTAGTTTTTTGCTTCGGATCTCTCCGGTGGTAAATTAGAGTTTGATACAGATTTGAGGGAGCCTTAAGTATTGTTAAGATAATCTAATTCCAAAGATTTGGCCTATGTTGATGAAGGATTCAAAATTCATTAGCATCTGAGTATTAGGTTAATAGTTTGACAGAGCAGATAGAAGAAGAATAGGTTGACCTCATAATTGATCTTGGTTTCGAATGTATGGAAGTTGTTGGTTGAACAAATTGTGATGATTAGTGATAGTAGCCGACCTGATTGATGATTTCTAAGTGTAAGTTTTGGTCTATGTTACAAGTTGTACATGAATTTAACCGACAGAGCAAAATCTTCAATAAAGTTCTAAGTGTTCTTAATGCTGACTGAAAAGTGGTTGAAGATTAGGATGCAGATATATATAGCTGATGGATTTGAATGACTTCGGTGTGTGTGTGATGTGACTATGGAATAAGTGTGAAAAGGGCATAGATCTAAAGTTCAGATGTTAGTAGAACATTAAACAAGGCAGAGTAAGGATGAAGTGTATCAAGTTAGTATTCTATGCTTAACTGGAACTGAACCCTTGCATTGGTAGATGCTATTATCAGTTCAAATTCATTGTAATATTCTTTTTGTAGGCAAGGAGCCCTCTTTTGAGCAATGAGCTCTGGGTAGTGAGCCCAAATGCATACAGATTCCCCTTTTGTTATACTTATAACAGAGTATCAATCCTTGTGGGTTAACCCCCACCGTGGTTTTTCCCTTAACCGGGTTTCCACGTAAAAATCTTGGTGTCAAGTTTGTTGCTGTGTTGCTACTCATATGTTTATAATTCTTGTTTTCCATGGTTAAATTGTTGATCTATTGTTAAATGATAAAAGGAAGAATTAGTTGCAGAAAGTATTCAAGTTTTGTGACAACTAATTCACCCCCCCTCTCAGTTGTCTGCCCTAATTCCAACATTTATCTAGTTCCACAGATTGAAAGGCTTGTTAAGAGGTCATTAATGATTGTTAGATATGATTTATTAAGTCTCTAGTGGTTTGTATTATGAGCTATGATGTGACAGATGAATTGATCAAGTATGTTCTTAAGGAACAAGCTAATAGGCATGGTAGATCCTAATGCAAAGAAGTTATAGCATCTGGATAATTGGTCTAAGTGGTTATATGATAGGGGTCAACCTATGTGAAGACATGTACATGTTTTTTTGAGTCCGTATTAGAGATTGTACACAAGATCAAGCCGACAGAGTACAACTCTTTGTTTTAGGTTTAGCTTGCTGACCTGATTAAGAGATAAATCTTGTCACGGATATATATATATATATATATATATATATATATATGATGGATTTCAGTTTTGGAGGGGGTGGGATGCAAATGTGATGTTTATGAGTGTGCAACATGTGAAGCAAGAAGATTTTGTGAAAGTAATAAGAGTAGAAGAAGAGAAATCTTATTCTGATGTAAAAGTAGAGCAGAGAAACAGAGTTGGCAGAAATGAAGAGTTATGAGACATTATTTCCGTGCTTTAATGAAACTATAACCATGCATGTATAGATGCAATATGAGCAATTCAACCTGGTAGTGTGCCATTCTTCCTTATTCCTTCTTTCTCTAGGCAGTGAGCCTTATGCACTGAGCATTTCTTTTGGGTAGTGAGCCTTATTATAATTCGGTATTGTGTTAATATAATATATTGTGAGCTAAAACTCACTACATTTTTCCCCTTTTGGGTTTTCCACACAAAAAATCTTGGTGTTCATGTGTTATGTCTTTATGGTTGTTGTTCCTATGTTTATTTTGCTTTCATTTTATTAATTTTGGAAATTAGATTAATAAACTTGTTAAGAAGTGGTTTTGTGGAATACTGATTCACCCCCCTCTCAATATTCCTTGCTATCAACAATTGGTATGAGAGCAAGGTTTCTTGGAAGAAGCCTAACATCTTGAGGAAGATCTGGGAGAATTCACTCATGGCTTCCAGAAGATTTGGAAATTTCTCAAACAATGTTGAACTACAAGCAAGTCTTATTGATCTTGAAAAGTTTGAAGCAGAAATCAGGGATCTAAAGGATAACATACAAGAAGATGATGAGTGTATCTTAAAGTTAAAAGAACAAGTCAAAAATTTGAAGAAAAATACAAAGAGGTTAGTGATCAATTGATATTAGTGAATGAAACCCTAAATGATTTGGAAGTGGAAATTATAGAAAGAACAAAAGCAAAAGACAATTGGTAAAAATCAAGTTAGAAGATTATGTCAAACTTGAAAGTGAAATTATGACCCTAAAATCAGACCTAGAAAAAGCTAAGTGCTATGAAGAAAATTTCAAAATAAGATTTGTAAAGATTGATGAGATGATTTCTAGTCAAAAGAGTTCTGATGATAAGCAAGGCTTGGGATTTGAGAAAGGAGAAAGTTCAAAATCTGGTCAAGCAAATACTAAGTTAAAACAAAATAGAGGGAATCAGTTCAGAAATCAAAGAAGACTTAGAAGACCTCTAGTCAAACAATGAAATGGTCAAAGGTATCAATCATTTAATGGCCATTGTTTTAATTGCAATAAGTTTGGTCATAAAGCTACTCAATGCAGAAGTAGACTAAATCAGAATGTTCCATCATTTTTGGTCAATGTTTCAATTCCAAGAAAATTGGTCATAAATAAAATGAATGTAGAAATCTGGTAAGAAATGGCTTTTACTATGCAAGGAATAGTCAATCATTTAATGGAAATTGTTTTGCATACAATAGATTTGGACATATAACTAATCAATGTAGATCAAATCCAATCAATAGAAGGAATCAAAGACACAAGAATGTTGTCTGCTACAATTGCAACAAGTATGGACATATTGCAAGAGTTCATAGAAGCAAGAATGTGAAAAGAAACTACCATGGTGAAAACAAGAAAATAGAGCAAAGAAATGACAAAGGAAAAGAAAAGGTTGATCCAGTTGAAACCAAGAAAGAAATGGGTAATATTTGGATCAAGCAAGATGTGATTGAAGTCAAGGATGAATCTATACTAGCATCTGCTGCAGATACTTCCTCCATGAAGTAAATTGGGAGCTCTAGCTCAGGGGGAGCAGTGTTGAAAATCCAAAACCCCCTAGCTAGATAGCTAGTGTTGGAGTCCGGCATAAATATATGTGGTGGAATCTGATAATGAAAGATCTTATGGAAGAAAATTTGAAAGAAAATGAGTCAGTGTGGCACATTGCAGAGAAATTTTGATCGACTTTATCTATCATAGAAAAGTCAAGCAACTTTTGAGAATGAGCATTTATGATGATTAGGTCAAGTGCAAAGGATAAAAAGAAAACTCATTTAACTTCTAACTCACTTGGTATTTGAGCCACCAGATATCTAAGAGAGATTGAAGCAAGATTTCAAATGACAATAGAAATTTAAAGAACTTAGAGAGATTTAGGCAAAAAAATCTTAATTCAGCATAACAAGGTATTTACCATTGGAACTTTATTGTGAATCTATTGAATCTTTACAATAGCTACCCCACAAGTTGTTGATATCACTAAGCAACCATGACCTAAATTCAAGAAACACCCATTTAAATCAATCAAAGTCGATCAGATGGGTGCATTTTCAGATGTTCCACATAGATTTTTGCATATAGAAGATGTTAGGGCTTATATTCATGTTGCCCTTAAAGAAAATGGAAATAGAAAACTCACAGATTTATTTCTAAATCACTTGTATGACGAGGATTATGATTTGAAAAATGAATACAAGGCATTAGAAACAAAGAAATTCATCTAGTACATTGATTTTTCAACATTTGTTGAAAATGAATGGATCCGGTATGTATTGAGTAGGGTTCATGATGAATTCATGTGGCTT
This sequence comes from Cunninghamia lanceolata, assembly GCA_027924645.1. NCBI lineage: Eukaryota > Viridiplantae > Streptophyta > Pinopsida > Cupressales > Cupressaceae > Cunninghamia > Cunninghamia lanceolata. The sequence continues at coordinate 328,548 of BSBN01001682.1, read as the reverse complement.
GAGAGACCTTTCGAAATCACAAAAGATGTTATAAGGGCAATAAATGGATTATGCTCCACCGGATTGGTACGACTGTTGAAATCTATGAAAAATGATAAAGTAATGGTAGCCACTGGAGTAAAGTTTGACAAAAGGGCACTAACAATCAATGACATTGAAGACCATGCAGTAAGATTTTCATCCATGGTTATTGGATACAATGTTTATTTCTCAAACTAGGAAAATTCAATTTCCTATACATCAATCTACACAACATTTGAGATGGTTAAAGAAGATGCAGAGTATGATCTTTGTCAACTAATCCAAAAACAGCTGATGGAAAATTTAAGAAAGACCAAAGAACAAAAATATCCATTCAAATATGGTACGCTAATCATCTACTTATTCTTCTACTTAATGCAAGAGTTGCCTAGTATGAAGAATCTATTCTGGATAAATGATAAATTCGTTGCAGTTCAAATTAGAAATCATCTAAATAGCATAGGTAGTATTGATGCTCAAATTTCAGCACTATGGGTCTATTTCAAAAACTTCCAAAGGTTAATGTAATCTAGGGAAAGAATTCCTAGAGTAGTAGTTAAAAAATACAAGGACACTATCTCTATCAGAAGGATTTATGGAGGCCATTGGAAGGAATAGCCAAGAAACTAGCAGCAAAGACTGATGAGGATTGAAATCTTCTAGACAGAAAGGCATTAAGAACCATTCGGTTGTGCCTAGCACCATCTGTGGCATTCAATATAACATAAGAGAAGACAGCAGATGAACTGATGAAAGCTTTGGCTAAATTGTATGAAAAACCCTCAACCTCAAATAAAGTATTTCTCATGAAGCATTTGTTTAATTTGAAAATGATTGAAGGTAGATCTGTGACAGATCATTTATATGAGTTTAATATGATTACCAGTCAGTTAACTTCTATAAAAGTGAAATTTGATGAAGAGGTGAGGACTTTCTTCATTTTATGTTCTTTGCCACAAAGTTGCAATAGCTTGGTAATAGCTGTAAGTAACTCTGTCTCTGGTTTAAATACTTTGAAATTTGATGATGTTGTTGGTATTATCCTTAGCGAGGAAATGCAACAAAAAAGCTCAAAGGGTCCACATTAGGTATTGTTTTGAATGCAAAATGTAGGGGCAGATCAAAGGAGAGAGGAAAAGGTTCTGGAGGTCATGGGAAGTCATGAGGAAAATCAAAGGACAAGAGGTCCCAATCCAGAGGATAGAAGGATTGCTGGTACTGTGGGAAAGATTGTTGGTCTCAGAAGAATAAAGAAGGAGACAAACAACAAGGCAATAAGGAGGCAAATGTGGTAAGTAATAAATCTAAAGATGATGCTTTTATTCTTTCCCTAGATAATACTGATGATTCATGGGTTTTGGATTCATGGGCCTCATTTCATGCTAGATGCCCCATAGAAGTTATTTTCTTGATTATGTCCAAGTGGATTTTCGGTTGGTGTATTTGGGAGATAATGAACCTTCTCAGATTGTTCGAAAGGGAAGAATCAAGATTAAGTTGTAAAATGAGAATCATTGCCTACTACAAGAGGTAATGCACATTCCAAGGCTGGGTAGGAATTTAATTTCAGCAGGGTAGTTAGCTGATGAAGGTTGTGTAGAGTTAAAACTCTACATTTTGTTGCATTAATTCTCAGTGGCAAGATACTTATATATTATCACCCTGGTAGTCTGTTTTTGTTTTGCAAGTCATAGCCAAATGCAAGTCATAGCTCAAGTGGAATTGCCAAGTGTCACATAGCGGGATTATGAAGAAACAAGGGTTCGTGAAGCTATGGAATGCACCACGTGGCATGGTAATTGAAAGAGGCTAGCACAGTGTCTAGTTGCGATAGAAAGTACCAAGTGTATCCATCTGAGTTTGCAAGTTTTATATAGCTAAGGAATGTGACACGTGTTTGTGTCATGTTCCTTTCCCTCTTAATTTCATAAAGTTTCTAAGTTGTACAGAGTGCACCACTTGTCATGATGGAGAGAAGGTGGGAACTTTTAGTAAAGCAGCTCAGATGTATGTGGATTTTTCCATGTGTCTCTGTGGCTGTAAAGTGGAGCCCTCCGTGTGTCCCTCTTTCTACAATATATTAAGGTGTTGAAGTAAATATGGTGGGCCCACGATACTAATAGTTATTTTGTAAGTTGTAGTGGAATGTGCCAAGTGTAGCAATCGTAGGCATTTGAAGAAAAGAAACAAAGCACTTAGAAGAAGGACTAGCCTACCGTGTGTCCCAGTTTGAAGCTAGCAGATGTTGCCATGTATCTTAAGTATCAATCACCAGTAGCCATATGTTCAGCACCAGTCAAGCAATCAGAACACAAGGATAATACAAAGGTAGATTTAGTAGGATTTCTTGCGTGTAGCCAATCCCAGTTTATTTTGCAGACAGTTAAAGATCCTAATGGCCATCAATGTCTCGAGCCTCTCTTGTTGCTATAAATATGAGGATTCTGTAACTGATAAAAGATATGTAGAGATTATGAGATAGAAGAATATATAGGAGAAGAGATTTTTTGTAGTGTGACTGGAATATATCATTTTGCCTTTGCATTTGTTTCAGAAAGAAAAGCATCAACATCGTATATCTATGCATGTTCTATGCATTATGTATGTTGCTAAATCAATTAATGAAGAGCCTCTGTTCTGTGTTACTTTGTGATATTTTATGTGTCTTTGTTAAAAATTCTCTAAGTTTAGCCTCTGCATTTAAATTTTTTCATCAACTGTTGTATTAATCATGCTCATTACTCTTTAATATAGTAGAAATCATAAAATATTTAGTCACTGTGCTAATTGTTGAAACAAATATAAGTTTGGCACATCGCCTTAGAAGTTACTTTTTATTGTATCTGTAATCTTATTTTTCTTTTCCCTTTTCCCAAAACCCCTTTGAAGTAGAAGAGCCAGCTTCTATAAAATTTGGAGGTCATTCTGAGATTCATCCCACGTTCTCAGAATCTCCCATGTTGGTACTGAAACTCATGCAATTTTATACATCAATAGTTTTTGGCACGCTCGATGGGACCTTTTTCTAGATTTTTGATCAAAATTGTATGAGCCAGAGATCAAGGAGGAGTCAAAGCTATTGACCAACCACCAGAGCGCAATCAACTCCTAATCCAAGAATCTTATTGTCACCTTTATCAACCACTCCAAGAAGAAGAGTAAATCAAGCATCCAGAGTACCAGGAATAGCTATGGCAGCACCTACTCCTTCTAATCCACCACAAAATTTTGCAAATTGGAACAACAACAACCCCCTTGTTCTCCCAATACCATCAGATTCCTGGGATCCAATTCCTACTAATGCTTTGAAGGCATTACCTAAGTTTAGTGGAGAAGAGTCCAAGACTCTAGGAGAACACCTCTAAGATGTGTTAGATGTGTATGATGTGCATGTCACCATAGAATAAAATGTTGCTATCAGATTGTTGGTTACTTCTTTCAAGGGAAAAGCTCTAGATTGGTACATGTCCTTGGCCTCAAATTCAATATGATGTACTTGGGATCAGCTTGAAGATGCTTTCTTTGCAAGATTCAGTGAGAAGGGTGATAGATCATCTTTGTTACAATAACTAATCATCATAAAGGGAGCACCCCAAGAAGCCATAACAGATTTCAACACTAAGTTTCAAAAAAATTGGGATAGAGTCCCTGTGACAGCTAGGCCATCAGTAGGTATGGCAATTGTATTTTATCTTAAGGCTTTCAATTCTGATATTTCAGTGATGATTCAGTCCTTAGGAGGACAGACCCTACCAGAAGCATATGAATTAGTTGTAAGAGCTGGAAATAGCCTAATAGATGCTGGGAAACTACCTCCAAGGCCTCCCATGCCTAAGTTCCTAGAGATTTCTATTCCCCTTCAACAAGAAGCTCCTAATATTCCATCAATCCTTGCGTCTATGTACACTTTTCCAACACCTCAACAACCCACTACATCAACACCTCCTGCTCCTCCATATGAAATGGATGATGTCAAGAATATTCTTAGGACCTTTTCAAATGAAATTATTAATCTCAAGAGATAGCAAACTATTTATCCAAAACCTTCTTACCAGGGATTCTGAGGTAATAGGCCTCCTTACCAGCCAAACCAATACCAAGGGGCACAGAGACTAAACAATCCTCAACCTTCAAATCAGCTAGTCCCATTACCCACACCATTACAAGTTGTCCCAGCTAACCTAGGCAGAGAAATGGTCCCTAGACAAAATAACATAGCAGAAGAGTCCAATGCTTGGTGTTTCCCTTGCAACAATTCCCATATGCCCAGAGATTGTCCTAAAGACAATTTACAATAGAAGATAGTAGAGCAAAGAAGAATGGAGGGTCAAGTTGTGTCTAATTTTCCTCTATATCAGTCACCTGGTGTTCAGAATGTAGGAATGGTGGCCAAAATGCAAGGAATGTCCATTGAACAAGAAGAAGAAATTGCCCCAAAGCATGCCCTATTTTCATGGATTGAAGAAGAAGACTCAATGTTTGTAAATGAAGCATCTACCTATAAGAAGCCTTTGGTATAGTTTGACTACTTCACTAGGTCAAAGAGAAGAATGGTTGAATAGCCTGAAGCCATCAATAATGAAGCAGCTAGAGTCCATTCATTTCAAGTTCAATATAACCCCACTTCAAGAAAAGAGGTACCTATGGCAACTCAAAATCAAGGAGTCTCCAACCAGGGGATGGAAAGAGCAAGATATCCCTACTATCCTAAAACATAGATGTTGGGACCTATAAATGTGGTAGAACAAATGAAGAAAATCCCTACAAATGTGTCAATATTGGATATGTTGGCTATCCTTGAATAAAAGTCACTATTATAAGAAGCATTGCAGTCTTAGACAGATTCCAAAGTTGTTAACCCAAAAGGAGGCATAGACAAGGGAAAGGCTCAAAACAAAGATGCTTCACCTCAATAGATAACTACTCTGGTATATGCCATACCAGAGGTAAGTAAGTCTAAACCAAACCCATTTTATTTAACCCTAATAGTGGGAAAGAAATTGTTACATAACTCCATGATAGACTTGAGGTCTAGTACCATAGTCATGCCTAAATAGGTAGCTGACGCTTTAAAAGTAGAGTATGAACCATTATCTAAAGGGGTTATGCAATTAGATGAGAAGTTTGTCCAAACCATAGGAATCGTCAAATAACTCCCATTATAGCTATATATTTGTCCAATATAACTCTCTTGCAAGATGTTGTGATCATTGACATTCCCCCTATCTTTGGCCTATGCCTATCTAGAGATTTTACTCCTAAAATAGAAGGGTATATGTCACTAGATTGGTCACACCTGATATTAAGAGCTAAATATGGAACAAAGATGAAGGTGCTATCATAACCCTTATCTAAAGAACATATCACTGAAGAAACATCACCAAAGTTTGAAGCATCTCATGCTATGATGAATAGAGAGGATAGAGTTTTTATTGAAGATATAGGGGAATGGACTGAATATGATCAAAAGGAGGAAGATAACAATTAGCTAATGTCTATGATGTAGAGTGACCCTTATGGAAACTACAATTCTACTAGTTTAGGAGCATATGTAATCTTTGAGGAAGATCAAGAAATACCAAAGATAATGAGTCAAGAGATAGTTGAAATGGAAGATTCTAATGAAGATTCTAAAATTTGGACCTTAAACTTTAATGGAGCCAGGAGCAAGAATGGTCTAGGAGCAAGTATCTATCTCACCTCTCCAAAGGGAGAAAATTTTCTCAGAGCCATACGCTTCCAGTTTGCTTGCACAAATAATGATGTTGAATATGAATCTTTGGTACATGGTCTTATGTTAGCCAAGAAGAAAGGAAAAAATAATCTAAGAGTCAGAGGTGATTCAGAGCTAGTTGTAAGACAAATTAGAGAGAAGGTTATGGCAAAGAATGTGAGAATGAGGTCATATCGCTATAGGATTTGAGACCTAATTGATGGCTTTGATGCTTTTAATATAGAAGTTGTACCTAGAGCTCAGAATACTGAAGTAGATAGGATGACACATATTGGCTCTTAGTTTGACCCAATAACTGATTTTCTTATCAATAATGAGGTAGTAAAGGTTATTATTAGACTAGTGATTTCTGACAATGTTCAAAACTAACAAGTTTTTGACAGTGACCTTCAGGTACTTCTTTTTTTTACAGCAACCTAGAGAATTTGCTAACCAGTTGCAACCTAAGATTGAGGAAGCATATGGCGACCAAATCATTTAGTTGAAATCTAATAATCTTTCGAGGGGTTTAATAACATTAGAGAACCTTTAGGATTAAATTGTGTTAGAGTTTTTTCTCACAACGTTTCGGATCACACTCCATGATCCATCATCAAGAGAAAAAGAGAGCAAGAAAACTAAAGTGATACATTGCAGACTTAGAACTACCTTAAAAAGGAGGGGGGTGAGGTGTTGTGGGAACCAAGAAGACCTAATGCAAACAAAGAAACACCTATTATATAGAAGGACAAAATAAAAAAGGAAGAAACACAAGGTGATATTATAATAATGATAATACATATAAATATATCATAAAAAGAAAACAAAACACATGCACTCACCAATAAAACATCAAGATACAAAAAGCCTAGAGCTAGCAAAATCCTAAAAATACATAAATAGAATGAAAAAGAAACAAACAAAGAAGAGAATAGAAGAAGTTTATAAGTTTATTTATAATATGAATAAAACCAAATAGATCCATAAAGAGATATCAATAGATAACACACCAACAATTACCATTAAAAAGAGAACAAAAACTATGAAGAGACTAAATAGATGTCAAGAACAAGAACCTATATATATGCAACCTCAATGACATGAGAAATAACATAGATTTAAATTAGAGGCAAGGGAGACGAATAAATCAAGGACACAAAGATAATAGGGAAGAGACCAATAAATATATGTGTGTGTGTGTGACAGAATCTTAAGAATAAAAGCCTACTAAATTGAGGAAGGGGGCCAAAAAACAATTATAAATACAAAATTCGAAAACATATATACATGTAAAGGGGAATCACGAAGCAAAGAGAGGAAAAATGATCTAATAATAAACACAACAAGAAAATAACTAGATGTGGATGGAGGTAGAAGAAAACCACACCATAGATAATACAGGCTAAGAAGACTTGAGGATAACTCATAATACCAAAGAGCAATCGAAAACAAAAGGAGGACAAAAACATACGTCCCAGTATGTATATGTATGTATATAATATAATACAAAAGACTACTAGAACCAAGAAGTAAAAAAGGGGGGCAAGACAAGACTGAAAGCAAGGGTAAAAGGAACAAAAGATGACATGCTAAAGAATGAGGAGAGAACCGGCGAGGAGAAGAGACCGAAGGAGAAAGAGAGGAAGGGAGAGGATCATGCAAGACACAACATGTAGAGGACTGAGGGAAGAAAAGGAGGAGGGAAAATAGGGGGGGTGAGAGGATCACCAATAGATAAAACATGTAGAGGATCCTGTAAAGACAAGACCAAGAAAAAAAGTGGGGGGGTAGTGGGATAGTGGGGAAATGATAGAACCAGGAGGGAAAGGGATAGGAAAGGAGGGTGGAATAGGGAGAGGAGACCCAAGGTTAGACAGGAGAAGGAGAAGGAGAAGAAGGGATCATGGGAGAAAGAAGGAGATCAAGAGGGAGGTTGGGAGCAGTTTCAAATGAGAGAGAGTAAGGGATTCCAAGTGAAACTTAAACTCCAACCATCATCATGATTGAGATTGGATGGGTGGTTGCTGATCTCAATGGCTTCTTTTAGCTTCCTCTTGAAGTAGTTGTCTTCCTTGACTAAGATTTGAGTGTCCTCTAAACAAATGTGGTGTTTGGTTAAGGTAGAGTGTTCAGATAGGGAAGATTTATGGATACGCTCAAGTCTGATGTCTGCACTATGTTCCTTGATCCTAGTATTGAAGGAACGTCCTGTCTCACCTATATAGGGGGCACTACAAGAACAAACAATCTTGTATACTCTTGAGTTGAGCAAGTGGTCTGTAGGATCTTTAGGTGAGGGAATCTGATTTCTACGGGTGGAGAAGGGTTTGAAGGTGTATTGGAGGCCTTTCCTAAGAAGGATCTTTGAGATTTTGTTCGAGAGGCCTTCAATGTAGGGAAGGGTGGCAATGGGGAGGTTGGAGGGGTTAGCATCCTTGGACTTGGGGTTGAGGTGAGATCTGGCATGATTGAAGGCTCTCAATATAGGTTTCCTTTTGTATCCATTTAATACAAAGACTTTGGTTAGGTGGGTGAGTTCGTGGTCTAAGTTGTCCTTATCACAAATATGAAAAGCTCTGGTGGCTAGCATTTTAAGGACACCAACTTTTTGGGTTGGGTGGTGGTGAGAGGAAGAGTGGAGGTAAAGATCAGTATGGGTGGCTTTGCGAAACACGCGACGGCCTAAGGATCCATCTGGTTTTTTTATGAGAAGGATGTCAAGGAAAGGGAGTTGATTATTAGTTTCGAGCTCTTTGGTGAAGGAGATGCATTCAGCTATGTGGTTGAGATGGGAGTGGAATTCCTCGAGCTTTTCTTGGCCATGAGGCCAATAGATGTTGGTGTCATCAACATAACATTTCCACCATTTTGGTTTAAGGGGAAAAGAGTTGCGGATGATATTTTCAAAGTGTTCCATGTAAAGGTTGGCGACAATTAGGGAGAGGGGGAACCCATGGAAACATCATCCAATTGTTCATAAAAAATCCCTTGGAAGGTGAAAAAAGTGGATCTAAGACAAAGTTCCACTAAAGAAGCAATCTCATCATTGGTCTTGTGCCTAACGATTTTGATGGAGTCAGGGATTGGTACTTTGGTGAAAAGGGAGACCACATCGAAGTTAACCAAGATGTCACTGACTTCTAAATGCTTGTCCTTGATAAATTCCACAAAATGGGAAGAATCCTTGATGAATGAATCAGACTTTCCTACAAGAGGAGAGATAAGTCTAGCAAGGTGGCCAGCAAGCCTGTAAGTGGGCGAACCGATGGTGTCTACAATAGGATGAAGAGGGATGTTGGTCTTGTGGATTTTTGGGACGCCGTAGATGTGGGGGGTGGTCTCTTTAGAGGGAAGAAGCTACTTCTTAGTGGCATCATCAAAGGAGGAGTGGGAGATGGAAATCTTGACTTTCTTTAGAATTTTGGAAATGGGGTTATGACTCAAGAATCTATAGTTATTATTGTCAGAACGGAGATCTGTCATCTTGGAGACATAGTCATGTTTATTCATGATGACTGTGGAATTGCCTTTGTCTGCTTTGACAATGACAAGGTTTTTGTGGCTTATCAGACTTTTAAAGGCTCAGAGTTTGGGTTTGGGTATGCTGCATTTAGGTGACTTGGCATGTCTTAGAGCCACACATAGTCCTGTCAGATTTCCTTGGCAATATCCCCAGGAAGATGACGAACTACATTTTTGATCTCAATAAGGAAGTCAGTGTAGGGGATGGAGTGGGGTGTAATCACAAAGCCAAGGCCCCATTTTAAAAAATTGAAATCCAAGGGCTTGAGAGGAACACATGAGAGGCGAGGTCTCAGGATTGGAGAGGTAGGCTTGTATAGGTTGAGAGGATGACTTGAGGGGGTGGTTGGGTGGGAAGTACACAAAACAAGAGAAGGAAGAGTATGAAAGTCACGTTGGTCACAGGAAGTGGATAGTGTGCAGGAGGACAATCAGGTGATCGGAGGATCAGAATGCAGGGAGCCAATGAGAATGTGCAGTGAGCTGGTTGGGACGGATCAAGGTGACACAGCTTAAGCCTACCCTCAATTTTCTTCTCAAGGCTCAATTACTATGTGAAAAAGTGGAGTCTTTAGTTAAGTCCATTTTATCCATTGTTTCTTTGAGAGTCTTAGACTCCTAGGTTTTGTTACAAAATTTCTATGATGCAACTGATGAAGCCTTGCTAGCAGCAGGAGTGAGTGATAGAATGATTGCGTCTAAAAAGGTGAATGAGGTTCTCAATTGCAATGAAGCCACAACAACGTGCAAGACACTTCTAGATATTCTAATGGAAGGATTCAAAGGTATGAAGGGGCATATTGAGAAACTAGTACAGATGGGACTCCCATCTCCTTTACCAAATGATAACACAGTCTTAATGACTAACCAGATCAAGGCACTCCTGTTGTTGAATCAAAATGACCAGACTATTTTTCAAAGTCTGAGTGACTTGTCAAGTGTGTAGGAGGTGGAATCGATTTTCATTCCTATGGTCCAGTTTGAATTTCAGTTACATTCAGTGGTGTAAATTCTCCAGTCCTTCTCTCATAAGGACATTATCAATTTGGATCTTTCTTTCCAGGCTTTATAGAAGAGACATGGCTTATTAGACTTAGAATGGTCTGGGTATCAAGCTGCCTTGCAAAAGTTGTAATTTTCTGGGCTGTAGTAGTGTAATTTTGAATTTTTGAACTTTTGTATACTTTCTAGGTTCTTTCTATGCAGGCATAGAGTCCCAAGTGAGTCACCAAGAACTGTAGAGTTAAAACTCTACATTTTGTTGCATCAATTCTCAGTGGCAAGATACTTATATATTATTGGCCTAGCAGATTATTTTTTGTTTTGCAAGTCATATCTTGATGCAAGACATAGCCCTCGTGGAATCGCCAAGTATCACACAATGGGATTGTGAATAAACAAGGGTTCATGAAGCTGTTGAATGCACCACGTGGCGTGGTAATTGAAAGAGCTTGGCATACTGTCTAGTTGTAGTGGAAAGTGCCAAGTGTCTCCTTCTGAGTTTGCAAGTTTTGTATAGCTATGGAATGTGCCACATATTTGTGTTGTGTTCCTTTTCCTTTTTATTTCATAAAGTTTCTAAGTTGTGTGGAGTGTGCCACTTGTTGTGATGATGGGAAGGTGGGAACTTTTAATAAAGTAGCTTGGATGTATGCAGAATTTACCATGTGTCTCTATGGTAGTAAAGCAGAGCCCGCCATGTGTCTCGTCCCTCTTTTAGCAGTATGTTAAAGTATCGATGTAAATATGATGGGCCCATGATACTAATAGTTATTTTGTAAGTTGCAGTAGAATGTGCCTAGTGTAGCAACCGCATGCATTTGAAGAAAAGAAACAAAGCACTTAGAAGAAGTGCCAGCCTGTCGTGTGTCCCAATTTGAAGCTAGAAGATGTTTCCATGTATCTTAAGTATCAATTAAGGTAAAGAGAAGCCAAAGGTACCAAGTGTCAATATGACATGCATCTAAAAGATATTAAAGGAGTCAAACCCAATGAGCACGAATGTGTCATGTAGCAACTTTTAAACTATTTGGAAGCCCACAGAAGAGGTCATCTATCCCAATAGAACTGGTAGTTGTAAGCCATATGTTCAGCGCCAGTCAACCAATCAGAATGCAAGTATAATACAGAGGTAGATTCAATAGGATTTCTTATGTGTAGCCAATCCTAGTTTAGTTTTGCAGATGGTTAAAGATCCTAATGACCATCAATGTCTTGAGCCTCTCTTGCTGCTATAAATATGAGGATTCTATAACTAATAAAAGATGTGTAGAGATTCTGAGATAGAAGAATATACAGGAGAAAAGATTTTTAGTAGTGTGACTAAAATATATCATTTTGCCTTTGCAATTGTTTCAGAAAGAAAAGCATCGTATATCTGTGCATGTTATGTGCCTTATGTATTCTGTCGAATCAATTGACGAAGAGGATTTGTTCTATAGTACTTGGTGATATTTTCTGTGTCTTTGTTGTAAATTCTCTAAGTTTAGCCTATGAGTTTAAATCTGTTCATCAACTGTTGTATTAACCATGCTCATTGCTCTTTAATATAGCAGAAATCATAAAAGATTTACTCACCATGTTGATTGTTGAAACAAATATAAGTTTAGTTCATTGCCTTAGAAGTTACTTTTTATTGTATCTATAATTTTGTCTCTTTTCCCTTTCCCCAAAACCCCATTGAAGTAGAAGAACCATCTTATATAAAATCTAGAGCTCATTCTAAGAGTCATCCCACATTCTCAAAATCTCTGATGTTGGTGTTGAAACTCGTGCAATTTTATACATCAATAGGTTGCATAGTTAGTTTCATTGATAAAAAAATGGAAGGTTTCAAGAGGTGCCTTAATAGTAGCAAAAGGTGTGAAAGTAGGCACCTTATATCTTTGTACATGTCATCTTATTTCTTCTACTTTAGTTGTTCTAGAGAAAAACAAAATAGGTTCAAGAACAGTTGTTGCGGGTTCCCAAGAAGAGACTAAAATAGTTACTGCAGGTTCTGAGATAGCACTGTAGCATAATAGACTTGGGCATATGAGTGAAAAAGGTATGAAGACACTTCATTCTAAGAAAGTTTTACCAGCTCTGAAATGTATTAATATAGATTTCTGTGAAAGTTGTGTGTATGGCAAACAAAAGAGAGTTAGTTTTCTCAAGGATGGGAAGCAAAAGAAAGATGAAAAGTTGGGGCTTGTGCATACAAATGTATGGTGACCGGCTTAGGTATCTTCTCTCAATGGCTCTTGGTATTATGTTACATTCATAGATGATGCAACTAGGAAGCTTTGGATTTATTTCCTTAGGGAGAAATCTAATGTATTTGAAACATTTAAGAAATGGAGAAGCTTGGTTGAGAATGAGATGGGTAAAAGATTAAAATGTCTCAGATCTAATAATGGTGGTGAGTATTGCAGGAAAGAATTTGAGGTTTATTGTTCCTTTAATGAAATTTGTAGGCAGAAAATAGTTCCAGGGACTCTACAAGAAAATGGAGTGGCTGAGCGCATGAATAGGACAAGAATGGACCATGCAAGGAGCATGAGATTGCATGTTGGGCTGCCTTTAAACATGTGGGTAGAAGCTATCAATACCGCTGTATATTTAATTAATAGAGGTGGACTTCAGTTCCTTTAGGTTGTGGTATTCCAGAGGAAGCATGGACAGGTAAGAAGGTGAGTTATTCTTTTCTCAAAACCTTCGAATGTGAAGCATTGGCATGTGTAGATTCTGAAAATAGAACCAAGAGGGATGAAAAATAAAAAGAGTGTATCTTCATTGCATACGGCATTGATGAATTTGGTTATAGGCTTTGGGATGTTGTATTCAATAAGAAGGTGATGTACAAAGATCAGTTGTAGTAGCATGAGAAGAAAGCAAAGGATTATGTGGTGCTGAATGATACTCCAGATAATGATGTTCCAGTGGTTCCTCATGCTCTACAATAGCAACAAGAAATACCACAAACTCGAGTGAATGTTAGATAGTCAACAAGGCTAAGTAGACCTGCTGAAAGGTTTTCTCCCTCTTTATATTCTATTTTGTTAACAGATCCTAGAGAACTGGAAGGGTATAATGAAGCTCTGCAGGTAGATACAAAGGTTCAATGGGAGCTTGCAATGAAAGAAGAAATGGACTCCTTACTGAAAAATCAAACATGGGACTTATGTAAGTTACTTGTAGGTTAAAAGGATTTACCAAAAAAATAGGTTTATAGGCTGAAAGAGGAAGATGGAGGTAAGAAAAGATTTAAAGACAGGCTAGTTGTAAAAGGATTTCCACAAAAAAAGGTATTGATTTTGATGAGATTTTTTCTTCAGTTCTTAAGATGACTTCTATTCGTACTGTTTTAAGTATTGTGGCTGCTAAATATTTGCATTTGGAACAGCTAGATGTGAAAACTACCTTTCTCTATGGTGATTTGGAGGAGGAGATATATATGGAACAACCATATGAATTAGAGGTCAATGGTAAGGAGAAATTGGTGTGCAGATTGAAGTAGAGTTTATATGTCTTGAAACAAGCAACTCGGTAATGATATCTAAAATTTGATAGTTTATGGTTGAGCAAGGCTACAGTCAGTGTAATTTTTACCATTGTGTTTATTTTAAGAGTTTGGATAATAACAACTACATTATTTTATGTTTATATGTTGATGACATGCTTGTAGCAGGGTATAACATGGATCACATAAGAGAGTTAAAACATTAGTTAGCACAATCATTTGATATGAAGGATTTGGGGGCAGCAAAACAAATCCTTGGTATGAAAATTTGTAGAGATGGGAAGAACAGAAAATTATGTTGAAAAGGTGTTGTAAGGATTCCATATGGATAATGCAAAAGTTGTCTGCACACATTTGCCTAGTCATTTGAAATTGACTAAGGAGGTGTGTCCTAAGACACAAGAGGAAGAAAAAATATCCAAGGTACCATATGCTTCAACTGTAGGAAGTTTAATGTATGCCATGGTATGCACAAGACTAGATATGAGTAATCTTGGATTGGAGTATTGGAATGCGGTAAAATAGATTCTCAAATATTTGAGAGGTACATCCACTAAACACTTATGTTTTGGGAGCTCTAATACTGATTTAGTAGGCTATGTGGGTTTAGATTTGGTAGAGGATATTGATACTAGGTGAAATACTACAAGTTATGTATTTACTATAGGTGGGACAATGGTGAGTTGGATCTCTAGGTTACAAAAGGTGGTTACTTTATCCATCACGGAGGTAGAGTATGTAGCTGCAATAGAGGCAAGCAAGGAGATGATATGGTTGTAATCTTTCATGGAAGAATTGGGCAAACAATAGGCTAATAGTTATTTGTTTACATATAGTCAGAATGCAATACATCTTGCAAAGAATTATGCCTTGCATTCAAAGACCAAACACATACATCTAAGGTATCACTTCATCTGGTCGGTGTTGGATGATGGACAGTTACAGCTGGAAAAGATACATACAAATGAAAATCTAGTGGATATGTTTATGAAGGTGGTGACAAGGGAGAAGCTAAGCTCCTCTTCAACTTTGGTTGGTCTCCAAGACTGAAAATAATAAAATTAGAATAGGATCCATGGTGTTTATTTTCAGTGGGAGCTACAGGCTTAGCGGTGTTATGATTAGTCTCCAAGTGGGAGATGATATGTTGTGGAGTCTGATCAATCTCCAAGTGAGAGATTGTTGTTATATGGAGCCTAATTAGACTCAGAGGTTAAATTTTCCCCATTTTTATTGGTGTAGTTTCCCCCATATTATTTAATGGGGGTTTGGGGACAACGCTGCCAAGACGGGGTCAAGGGGCAGTGCCCCTTGTGAGGTCTAGGAGTTGGGAGTTATTTTTCTATTGGCTGACATAAAAAAAACCCTATTTTGTAACCAACATAAGTTTGGATAAAAATGGGTAAGGGTTAGGGTTTTCATTGATATTGTATTGTAGCATTTGTAGTGGTATTGAGTTGCAAGGATTACTGATTGTAATCAGTTTGATTTGTTGGATAATAATATTGAACTCTCTATTGGTGGATGTAGCCCACGTTTGGGTGAACCACATTAAAAATTGTCTCTCACTGTTATTATTTCTGTGTATTTTGATTCTTTCGTTTAATCGTTATTTGCATTTAATTGATATCTTCTGCATGCAATTCCTAATAGTTTCAGCCTCTCACTTACTCAACATGAAAAAGTTACAAGGGTCTATACACTGGCAATCACCTAGACATAACATAACAGTATTAAGGAGACAATGGAATGCTCTGCATTCCTCCAGAAGAGATTTGTTTGGCATGTATTTTTAAGGAGTGACTAAAATCAGTATGATACATGCCTTAACAAAGTTTCAAGCATTCTAATGGTTTGTAGAGGTAGTACTCAAGTAATAAAGGTATTTATACTGCATTTTAATGTTTGAGTGAACAAGTTAAGTTCTATACAAAGTGAAACATATACAAGTCTATCATCAAAGCTTATGTGGAGCTTCCACATGTTCCACAATACATCAGGTATGATCCTCATGTAGATATTATTTATTCTCCACTACCACATTAAATATTTTTGTCTGCAAGTAGAGTTCAAGTATAACTATCTTCCGGAGCTACAAACACTAAGCCACTTCTAAATTTACACTTTGGAAACTCCATAAAAGGGTGTGTGAATCTGATGAGATGAATAAGTTGACATCATTGATCATGTCCAAAATATTTTTTGCCCTACACTTCACTGCAACTCCACACCATGGGTTCTAAAGAATTACTTAAGGTCTAGAAGACCCTATTGTCTAGAGATTGATATATTTCATGTCTTGTGGATGCATAAGTTAGTATGATAGTTCTCTGGTAAGATGTATTGATGTTCTTAAGATGGTATATGATGTAATCTTTTGTCTGCACTAAGCTCTTGGTCTCTCCTTGGTAGTTGAAAGATAAATAGCTAGCTGTGTCAAGTAGTATGAGCTGACTGTTTAAGATCTTAATGCATGTGGAACCTTCTGATCAGTTTCTCTAAGTTTGAAAGGTATGAAGTAATGTGTTCTAATGATTTTCATAAGGCCTTAAAGTTTGCAACAAATTCTACTATCATTTTACATATGTTCTAGTCGACTGGTGATGAGCTACATGTTACACTCTGTTTAGCCTTGCTGCCAACCTAATCAATGTTTCAAGATTTTCAAGAGGGTATATATATAAGGTACAATTCATTTGTAAAAGTATATATGCAAATATACATGTAGCAGAGTAGAGGTAAAGATATGAAATGTTCTGAATCAGTTTAAGGACAAGTATTAAGAAAGAAAAATAGACTACACCATCAGTATATAACAGATGTGTTCTTCATAGCAATCCATATATCTACATCATTATCATTGTAAATTTAATAGTAGTGAGATGAACATTCTAGGATTGGTAGCTTCCCTAGGTTGTAGCCCTAAATCAAATTATATGTAAGGGAGTAGTTGCTTCCTTGGGTTGAAGCACTAAAACAATGTTGTAATACTTTTGCAGTAAGCACAATATATTGTGAGCTATTTCTCACTGTGGTTTTTCCCTATTATAGGGTTTTCCACGTAAAATCTCTGGTGTTATGTGTTGATCATTGAATTGCATGTTTTCCTTCATGTTTTTGAAGTATTAGGAAATATTTAAGTAAATTTTTTAAATTTATTGATTCAGCCACCTCTAAGCACCCCATTATGTTTAACAATTTGTATAAGAGACAAGTACCTCTAAGAAGCTTGACTGCTAAGGTAGAACTCCTCTTGAACTCATGGAATCTAAAGTGTTGGACAATGACTTGTTTGCACCTGAACCAGATTTAGAAGGGATGGAACCTAAAGGATGGGAATTTGAGTCTAATGAAAATGAAGTATATTTTGAAGAAGAACTTAAGACATCTCTTAAAGATCTAGGGGAAGCAAAATAACAAAACTTGGAATATGAAGATATGCTTGAAAAGGCAAAAGAAACAATTGGTAAATTGAAGGCAAAGGCCAAAGAGTCAAAAGAAGAATTAGGCAAACTAAAAACCCTGATATAAGGAGATAAAAGTGACAAACTCAAAGAGGCAGAAGAAATGATCTCAAACATGAAGGTCACGGTTGAAGAATAAAAGAGAATTGAAGACTGGCTAAACATCAAGCTCAATGAGGAATTAGCTTAATGTTCAAAACTTGAGGAAGAAGTTGTCACTGTAAAGAAAGAACTGGAAAATGCAAAGGTGTAGATTGACAAGGGATTAAAATTGAAAGGATGAACTAATATCCTTGATGAAATAATAAGTTCCAAAATCCTTCCAAAGAAAAAATAGGTCTTGTCTTTGAAAAGGGAAAAGGACCTATAGTCAATACTCCTACAAACTTATATGAAAACTTTCAATTAGGGGAAAAGTCTGAAATCAAGAAGGAAGGAGTCTAGATTGAAGAACCTGAAGGAAAGTCTTACAAAGTCACAAGGAAATATGAATTCTCTCCTATCCAAAGGCAAATAAAGAATTGAGAAAGAGTTGCTAAATGTAGAATTAAGATGAGCCAGAAATCTGTAAGGTGTTATGCATGCAATAAGATGGGACATAGGGAAAATGAGTGCAGAATCAAAATGCCAAGGTATAATAGAAATAATGCTCAGCCATTTTATAGATGCTACTATACATGTAATAAGTTTGGCTACAAAGCAACTAACTATAGTTCAAGGGCAAGAAGAAGTGGAAATTTTCAGCAAGCCATGTGCAACTGTTATGAGTGCAATGAAGTAAGATACCCTCAGAGATATGAGAAACCCATTGATGTTGCTCCATAAAAGATGGAAATGAGAAAAGTATGGAAGAAGAAGGATGTTGGTGATATCTCTGAACCTCTAGCTAATATTGGTGGGTCCCCCAATATCTAAAAGATAAAGTATCAGGTCAGTGGGTGTTACAATAGTGAAAACTTTCAAACCCATGTTTATGTACAAGATGCAAAATTTTTAGCATATGGATTAGTGCTGGCATGAGAATGATAGGATCAAGGAATTAAAGGAGTTTGATGAAAATTCTGAAGGAAAATCTCTAAATATGGTGAAATGGGGAGGACTTTAGGTTTCACAGTGCCAAGAAATTCTACTAAGAGGTTTCATGGGCTCAGGGGGAGTTGCTTCTAAAAATTCACCATCCTTCCTTCATGGTGATACAAGAACACAACATATAGATAATCTTGACAAAAATTTTGGAGCATTTGAAGGATCTATGGAGGATTACTAAAGAATTGCAAGGATTTGTAGATGAAAGAGAAGCAAATTAGGCTAAATTGGAATTACAATTAATGTAGAAGGAAATTGTTGATGGAAAACTATATAGGTGAGTCTTGATCATTCCTAATCACATTTGAATGAAGACAAAAGATTGGAGAGCTAAAAGGAGATATGACAACATTTAGAAAATTAGCTGAGCAAGATTCATCATCACTCATCCAGGTATTCCAAGTAGTTCCTCTAGTTAAAACCCTAGATTAGCAAAAATCATCAAAATGGCTATGTCATTTACTCTATAATTGATCAACACTAATGAGAAACCCCAACCAAAATTTAAGAAACATTGATACAAGGGAATGGAAGTTGATGGGAGTGGAGCATTATCCAATGTTCCTACCTTTGTGGTTTACATGGAGGATGTCAGAATATACATTCATCCAAAGCTTGTGGAAATTAATCATGACAAATTTGAAATCTTAAGGCTTAACCTACTGGATAACGACAATACACATTATACGTCTGAATATGCTAACATTAGAGTAAAACATTTGGATGCTTGGAAAGATTTTCTAGATTTTTGTAATGAGCATGATTGGATCAGATATATCCTTAGCAGAATCCATGACAAATTCATATATCTAGACAAACCCTATGAAATAACTAAGGAAGCCATTAGGGTTGTTATAGGATTGTGTTCTGCTGGACCCAAACCATAGTTGAAATCAATTAAAAATGAAAAAGTCAGGGAGTTAACTAGAGCCAAATTTGAGAAAATGGCTTTGACAGTTGATGACATTGTTGACCCTAGTGTAAGGTATGCGGTAATGGGAATTGAGTTTATAAAATATACTACTCTAGAAGAGAGGGATCAACCATAGCTATAACCATACACACTACCTATCTAATGGCTAAAGAAGGTAAGGACTTTGACCTATGTGAAGTAATGAAGGAATGATTGTTAGAAAATTTGAGAAAAACAAAGGAGACATGATATCATTTCAAGTATGGTTCATTGATTATCTACTTGGCATCACTGATGTTTAAAGGGAAGATATCGTAGCAAGGCAGATCAGTAGCAGCACAAAAAAGGAATACATAAGGATCTTTGACTCACAAAACTACAAAACTATTTTCTAGGGCTTCTTCAAAAACTTCTAAAGTGAGATGCATAAAAGGGACAGAATTTCTTTTGATTTGGTTCAAAAATACAAGGATGACATAACATTTCTTGTGGACAAAGATTAATATTATATGGAAATAGTTGAGCCCAACACTTCATGGATTCCCAAGCTTCCTTACGAAGTGTCTGATGAGGAAGTTAAAGCCTATGCAGATATCCTGCTAAGTCTACCAAAAGATCCTAAAAGTGAAAGATTTGGAACTAGTGAGGAAATACAGGACAAGTTGACTAAGAAATGAGCAGAGAAAGAGGTAGAAAAGAATAAAGAAAAGCTATTCAAAAGAGTGGATATTCCATTTGGGGTTTTCTCTATTCAGTACTCTTATGAATCTATCAAACCTCTTCCCACTATGCATCCAACACCAAAGAGATCTGGTAGAAAAACCTCTCAATCAACCGCCAGCATTCCTCAATCCATCTCCTTTGAAAAGGCATCTCCCACCAAACAAGTTGTTGAAGATTAAACTCAGATAGAACCCAAGAGAAAATAATTAGAAGAAAAGAAAGAAACCTTGGTGGAAGAGATTGAGAGTGATAAAGATGAAGAAGTGATTCCTAAAAAATAGAGAAAGCAAAAGAAGAAAATGGGGTCAAGGGTCAAAGTGAAGGCCAAGAGAAATAAGAAATAAGATGTAGAAACACGTGAAGAAGAAGAGGAAGAAGAGGAAGAAGAGGAAGAAGAAGAAGAAGAAGAGGAGGAGGAGGAGGAGGAGGAGGAGGAGCCAACTTTGCCTCCTCCCAAGAAAAGAAAGAAAAATGACTCTCAGGAACATCTGATGACTCTAGAAGCTGTGTATAATAGAACCATTTATCACAGATTACTTGATGAAATAATGGCACTTCATCCTAAATCTTCACCTGAGAATCGAACCATGATTGAAATGGTTATTGTTATGTACATGCTGAGGTACACCATGTCCTTAGAAGAAATCCTGATCAAAGTACCAGAAATCCTTGAGAAGGGATAGAGATGAGGCAGTATCTCTTGATGAAAAACTTAGGCAAGATGCTTTGAATAAAGCCAGTACTTCACTTTCTAGGGAAGAAAAAGAAAAGTTGATCCAAAGGCAAGTACAAGAGCTTAGGACCAAGCATAGATTAGACACTCTCATGCAAAATAGAAAGGAGGACATTGAACAAATCATGAAGGAAACTGAAGAGGTTACTCGGAAGGTCCTTGGTGAAGTGAGAGAAATAAAGAATACAGAACAATCACCTCATCATGCTATAGTATCTCCTCTACAAGAAGAGGCTAAATAGGAAAAAGGCATGAATGTTGATCAAACTCCCCAAGAAAATCTACAAAAGGATTAGAGTATTTCAAAAAACACTAAATAAGTGGAAGATTAGGTGAATATGCAAGATTCACAGAGTGGTTCAAAAACCTTAAGGAAACAAGAAGATCCTATCACAGACAAAGAAAAGACTCTGAAGAGAAGTCAAGACAAGACATAAGAGACTGATCAAGACCCAACTAATTTTCTCATCGAACTATTAAACATGTAGGTTTAATTTCAACCAATTGTTACTTCTCGATTGCTACAAATTCTAAAAAATGAAGGGCAACTTGATTTATCAAGAATATCTCCTCTACACAAGTTGCAGCTTGGAGACATTGCATGCCTCTGCAAGGAAAGAATTTATACAAGAAAATCTAATGAAATCTAGTGCAATAGAAGATGCTATGATGTTGGTACAAGAAGAGTTACCAGAGGTAACCATTGATCCCTCACTCCCTCCAGAACAAAATCTAAAGCTTCTAATCAACTCCTTTAAGGATCATTCATCCCTGATAGAGCAAAAGGCAGAGAAAGAGGTAGCACAAAGGATCAAGGATAAAAGCATGGCAAATATGGTTGATAAGTGTGCAAATGCATAAAACAAGCTCAAAGAAAACATGAAAAAATTTAAATCTTGTATTGAGGAGGTCACAACCTTGTATCTATTATGCCTGAATTGGCCAAACTCCACACAGAAAATCAAAGCTTAGATGGACTCTATTAAGTCATAGATTTCTAAGGCGGCAAAAGTATATGACTTGTCAAAGGAAAAGATGAGTGCAACAAGGGTGCAAATTGAAATTTTGCATGTGCACAACTGTCTCAACTACGGGACCAAAGAGAACACATAAAGAAGCAGTTTGGTTAGTTGAGAGAGGTAGTAAATTTGGGACTAGCCTTAATGATTGGTCTATTAGGGGAGGTAGAAAAGACATGTCAAAAGATAAAACCCTTGAACAACTTAGAGGAAGTTGAAGAACTGTGCATGAAAAATGAGTGTTAAAACTACAAGCTTACCTTAGAATGCACTATCTAGACTTCGACAGTCCAACAACTCAAGGTAATGTACAAAGCCATCTTACAATCCAAATGAGTTGTTAATGTAAATAGAATAGTTTTGATGTATATAGTATTGTGAAATTACTAAGTAGGATGGCAGTACCATTTTGGTTTCCAAGGGTACAATTTTGTGATTAAATCATACAGTCAAGGGGAGCACATACAGTTTTGCCTTTGTCCTTGATGTCAAAGGGAGAGAGAATCTAAGGGGGAGTATATGTTGCCATCAATGACAAAGGGGAGATTGTTGGCCATATGTGTTGTCATTGATGTAAATATATTAGATGGAAATGTAAAGACATACTTGTACAAAGAAGGAATTAGTATGGTCAAGGCAAACTAGTCCAGGAGAAGAGTAAATAACCTAAGTATGGATTAGTTTTGGGTTTCAATATGATGCAGAAGCAAACACTCATATCCTAGAATGACTTTTGTATATACACATACATATCTCATCAATTATGAGTACCACACTCAAGGGTGAAGCATTGAAAAGTGCCTAAGGCATTCACAATGCACTCTCTAAAGGTAGTGTCAACTTGAATTGGTCTACATATCTCTAAAAATAAAAATTTTACCATGTAGTTCTAATGGCAGCTCCTAACATGAATTGACATGACATATCCAAGGTTTCATTCTCTCACTTAATCAGCATGAAAAGTTACAAGGGTTCGTTCATCGACAATCGCCCAGATAGAACATAGCAGTATTAAGGAGACAATGGAATGCTCTACATTCCCCTAGAATAGATCTGTTTATCATGCAGCTTTAACAAGTGACTAAGATCAGTATGATACATTCCTTAACAAAGTTTCAAGTGTTCTAGTGGTCCACAAAGGTAGCACGCTCAAGTAATAAAGGCATCACACTGCATTCTGAAGCCTGAGTGAACAAGTTAAGTTCTATAGAAAGTGAAACATATACAAGTCTGTCATTAGAGCTTATGTAGAGGCTCCACATGGTCCACAATACATCAGGTATGATCTACATGTAGATACCATTTATTCTCTGGAACCACATAAAGTATTTTTGTTTGCAAGCAGAGTTCAAGTATAACTATCTTCTAGAGCTACAAACACTTAAGCCACTTCTGAATTCCTCCAAAAACTCCACAAAAGGTGTGTGGATCTGATGAGATGAATAAGTTGACATAATTGATTGTGTCCAAAAGATTTCAGGCCCTACAGTTCATTAGAACTCCACACCTTGGGTTCTAAAGCATTACTTAAGGTTTGGAAGACCCTGTTCTCTACAGATTGATATATTTCTTATCTTGCGGATGCATAAGCTAGTATGACAGTCCTCTGGTAAGATGTGTGGATATTCTTAAGATGGTTTATGATGGAATCTTTGGTCTGCATTGAGTTCTTGGTCTCTCTTCGGTAGTTGAAAGATGAACATCTAGTAGTGTCAATCAGTATGAGCCAATGTGAGGACTACCCTTTTTACTTCTGTTCTTGTGACTATTTACATTACTATTACTGGTACTTTTATATTTGTGGGATAGTAGTTCCTAGATTTTTCAAACTATTAAACTTTATTATGATAACAGAAAAACTAATTGGGTGATGTTTGGATAACATTTACATTTCAGAAAAGTTAATTAGGTGATGATGGAAAGAAAATTGTAATATGATTTCAGTTATGCTATTTAGA
Source organism: Cunninghamia lanceolata (assembly GCA_027924645.1). Classification (NCBI taxonomy): domain Eukaryota; kingdom Viridiplantae; phylum Streptophyta; class Pinopsida; order Cupressales; family Cupressaceae; genus Cunninghamia; species Cunninghamia lanceolata. Next base: position 304,895 of record BSBN01001682.1, on the reverse strand, counting down.
ACTATGTCATGGCAATGCATGTTTTAAGTTGCTTCAGCTATGATGATTATATGTGAAACTAATCTTGTAATTGATTGTGTAGGATTTACTAATCAACCACAGATTTCAAAGATCATCCCGCACCTTTTTGTTGTTATTCCTTGGTAAGCCGATCTGGTTCCACGAGGAACCAAGATCACTCTGTGTTTGATGTGTTGTCGTAATGTGGTCTTTCTTAAGGTCAGATGGGTTAGGTCTACCCTCTTGTAACACTGAATTATGAATTGTGTTGTAAAAAAAAAAAATTGAATTTGAATTTCTTTTCTTTTATTTAAATTCTTGAGGCCCTTTCTTGTATTTTCACATGACCCTGGGTGTCCTGAATAGGTTAAAGTTGACCCTGGGTTATACCCCATGGGTCCAGGGCCCCATTTGGCATGGGTAACCCTTAGGTAACCTCCATATGGTCATCTTAACTTCCCCCTAAAGTTAAGTGGCCAAAATTAGAGGTATGGGGGGGATAGGATGGATTGTACCAACACCCAAACCCATCCCTCTTCAATCCCCAAGGTAAGAGATGACTACAAACCCATCCATTATAGAGGAATTGACTTGAAGTCACCCTCACCATTAGTGAGATTCCCCTTGAGTTGTGTGGTCATCCATAATGAAGGAAGGAAGAAGAGGCATGGGTCACCTGTCTTTTCCTCCTTTAACTCCTTTTATTTCTCCCATGCGTAAGAGAAATGACATGAGGAGAGGGATAAGGAGGACTTTAGGGATGGGTGTGTGACATAAGCCAACACTCATCCCTTGGGACATAATAGTGGTTTGGGGAAGAGTGAGGAGGTGACAAGTGTCACCTCCCCATTCCTCTAAACTGAGAGGATTTGGGTTATTTGAATCCCATTTTTGGGATGGGGAGGGAGTTAGTTGAATTTTGGAGAGTTTTATTTTTATTGTCAAAATAAGAAAATTAGCTTTTGGAGAGGAAAAGGGAGAGGGAGTTTGGTGGCTTAGGTTGGAGGAGATCTCAGTGGAGCTCTACATCAGTTTCATCCTTGAAGGGCTTTGTAAGGTTGGTTGTTAATACCTTTCTTTCGTATATCTGATTACTGCCTGGAAAGTGTGTGAAAGTTGTTTATCTATTTGTGTTTTAGATTTTGGTTTTGTTTTTGTGGGAAATGTTGTCGGGTTGTTGATAGAGCTTCTCCCACTTTGGAGAAATGCTCATCAAGTGTGGGGTAGGGGAGGAGTGATCCTCCTCGAGTGCATACCAGGTTCCTTTAGGATGTTGAAAGCCTTGAGGGTATGTATTTGTGACTGGTTCTTTGGCTTGAGAGTCAAATACAGATTCCTTGGAAAATTTTGTGATCAAACTTGGTTTGAGGCCAAGAGAAATTGTGTTGGTTATATTATCTGTAAGGGTGACACTCTGGAGTTGAGTGTGTCCACTCTCCTACTCCTTGTGAAGCTCACTGTAGTTGAGCTCTCGTGTTGTGTCATTTATCCGCGGGTGTATGTGAGTTTTGGGTTTGTTGTTGTTCCTTGTTGTGAAGTGGTTTGTGAAATTTTCCTAGGTGTGGATGATCTCCCTAGCTCAAGGGTGACCCTCTTGCGGGTCTACGGTAGGGAGGAGAACAACTTGTGTGGTTTTGTGTTCTTCTCTTTGTGATATGCAGGTTTCTGGGAGATGTTTGGGAAGTTTGGAGATTGTTACTGGATCTGAGAAATTATGTTATGTTGTCTTTACTCTGAAGGAGAGCTGGGTCTTTAATAACTCCTTCCTTGTAGATTGCCACGAAGAGAGATTTAACTCTCTGTTGTTGTGGAACTTGTTATTGGGAGTTGGAAGAAAATTTCCCCCCTTTAATGTACTATTGGTTGTAAATCTTCATGTTATTACGTTGTTACCATTTGGGTAGGAAAATAGGAAAAGAAATTTTGGCTTTAAGAAGAATTTAGAATTGTTTATGTTTTTTTATCTTGATAGTAGAATTGAAAGCAAATTGTAAAAGAAAAATATCAAGTTGTAAAATTAAGTTTATGTTATTGGAAAAATTAGTGAAAATGTTAGTTCTTTGTAAATTATATGAAGTGGTAACTTTGCTATTTTATTGAAATGGAAATTGGAATAAAAAGAATTATGATTTAGAAGTGTAACTGAAGTTTACCTCATACTTATTGCTATTGTAGGACATTTGTGGCTTGAAAGTTAAATTAGATCAAGAAGGAAAATAAATTATAATTATCCTTGTGTATAGTTGACTAAAGATTGTTAATTTTAGTGGCGCATTGCAATTTCAATTGTATATAAATTCATTTATAAAGTTAAAACGTTATTTAACCTCCAAAATTTATTTGTCTGTTACCATTAACTAATACTGTAAACTCGACTAACCTTAATAAGAGAGGTTAATAGGTGAAGTTGTGATTAAAATGTGAGTTGAGTATACATACATATATATATATATTGTTTTACTAAATTTGAAATTGTTTATACAAAAATAAAATTAAATTACATTTTTTGTATAAAATTAAATTGTATATACACATTTGAATGGAAAATACATATACAAAGAAATAGAATTATTATAGTCTCTATGTTTTTTTTTAAGGTATACAGAGAGGACTAAAAATAAAACAAAACAATATAAGAAATAAAAAAAAGAAAAAAAATATATACAAGGGCGGTGGGGTTTGAACCCCACCGCAGGCCTTTAACAAAGGAGGGTGTGGGGTGGGGGCTCCACCTGCTACCTACATTATCCCCCTCGCGGCCCACTGATACCTCGTCCGCCACTCTACACCTCGCGGCCAGCACACAGTCGCGGCCACCACTCCACGACCCCGCCTATCCATCGCTATCCCTGTGGCCGCCGTGCCGCCACGACCCCCCTCCACCTTCATCCCTCTACCTCGACCACTGCAGATTCATCAATCTGCCCAACCTCCACCCAATCTTCGTCCTACACCTCAGTTCGCGCAGCCAAATCAACAGGTCCACCGCCTTCATTGCCAATGCCGTCGCCATTAACGCTACATCCAAACACAAATAAAAAACAAAAAAACAACAAAATATAAAAGGTAGTTAGGGTTTGCAACAAAGCAACCCACTAAAATATGATTTGGCCGCATAGTTGGTTCTTTATAAAGAATACAATATATTAAAGGGATCTAATATTGTATTTAAATATATATATATTTTTATATGAGAATTATTTGCTATCAATTTAAAGGTGAAGTCAGAATTCCCTCATTTTAAATTAAAAAAAAAGGAGAGTTTTATATTAAAGAGAATTAATAAAGACAATGAAGTATATATTAGAAATGTAAAACAAAAACTATTATAAACACATATATATTAATATCATGTAGTTTCAAAAGAGTTTCTCGGAAGTTTCTCTACTATCGTAAGTTAATAATCGGGAAAGTGAAGAGGAAAATTATGTGTCTCTTTTAAAAAGGACACTGGAAATAAACCTAAAGAAGCCATCACAGACATTCCATATGAGGCCAGTTTAAACTTAAACTATAGGCTAATAAACGTCCAATTGAGAAAAAAATTAGAGAGAGAAAGAAGAAGAAAAACTAACATTGGAAAACACAGAGGAGAAAATGCGCGACATTTCCCAACTGGGATAAGAGAACTAAGTAGATTTACCCTTCCGATAATCCTGCTTAGGAACAAGATTAATTTGCAATTACTACAGACGTAGAGGTGAATCCTAGAGCGGAGAAAACTTAGAGATGGAGTCCAGCGAAGTAGTAAACCAGTTTATGTAATCTGGTCCATCCGAGAATTAGGAATAAAGTAATTTAAAAATACAGTGATAACTCTGATTGATGAAGAATATGAAGTAGAGACAGGATAAACATAAAGAAAACTTAGAAAACAAAAGAGAGAGGGACCGATATAGAAACAAAATAGATTTTTGAGAAATAGTTAAGGTGAACACGATAGAAATACAATCAAAATTAAGATCCAGAGAAATGGAAGAGAGGGCAAATGAATGACCTTGTTGAGAATACTATGTCCGAAGGAGGAATATATTTCAAGAAACGAGAAAGGAGACAGACAATCATGCTTTGTTGAAAGAATGACCCAATAGGGAGATCACGTGAAAGTTTATTAGGAACAAGGCATCATGGGAAGTTGTTAATCTACCAGGGAACCCCATATGAAGTATAGTGTTGAATAATTCCCACTTACACTGTGAGACGTTATGCTACCGAAATCTGCCGAGAATTAGGGTTAGGAACCGTGATAATACAAACCTTGTAGCGACGTTAACGGCATCATAGAGACCCCCTTGTTGGACTGCTTGCATTTGGGAGAACGTAATTGTACTTAGTACCCCGCTGACAACTGTAGTGTTTTTTCCTTGAGCGTACACCACCGAGCATGCTTACGCATGCGAGGGGGTTTCTAGGGAAGCGTAAGAAATTTTTTGATATTTCGTGTCATAACCACATGACAGATGTGGCTATGACACGTGTGATGCGTGTTGTGACCACATGGAAAATGTGGGCATGACATTTGGTATTAGAGCACTGGTTTAAACACTGGGCATATTTGGGCACGTTATTATTCCGCAAGTTTGATTAATTAGTCTCTACCTTGTTTTGTAGGATGCCTCCCCGACGTGTTCGACGAGCGCGATCACGCCACACAGCGTCTGTCGAGGTGCACAGTGATTCCTCAGCTGAGAGACGGGCACCCGCAGTTACAGCAGCACCACCTGCACCACCTGTGCCACAAGCACCACTAGTACCACAGGTACCACCAGTATTGGATATAGGTCCACAGATCTTACAGGCACTATAGGCTATGTTAGAGAGGTTACTGCCAGTGATTCCTGAGCCACGTGTTGAGCCTCGTGTTTATCCGTGAGAGGAGCCACGTAGGGAAGCACATCCCGAGTCATGTGTTGAGCCACTTGAGGAGCCCCGTGTTGATCCGCGAGAGGTGCCACGTGTGGAGCCTATCGTTGAGATCCCCGACACTACAGTAGAGGAGGTAGGGTCAGCCTACCGTGCACGGAGTAGGAGTCCTTCGAGGCCTTTGTGACGAGATGAGACCCAGAGGGCAGAACAGGTACATCATGGATTGTATGAGGATGGTGTGGAAGAGCCAATTGTGGGACTTAGAGACAGAGGGGACCCCATCAGAGATCTACTTAGGCTCAACCCACCCACTTTCGTAGGTGCTACAGAGGGAGCTATGGCTGAGGCTTGGCTAATTAGTTTAGACAGGTGTTTCACGTTGCGACCATACGGAAGCAACACGAAAGCATAAGTGGCAGTACATCTTCTGAGAGATGCCGCAGCTACCTGGTGGCGCACTGAGGAGTGCAAGCACCAACTTTCCGTAGATACACTCACTTGGGACATCTTCATAGAGCGCTTTAATGTGTGATATTTGTCAGAACATTACAGACAGCGCAAGATCGATGAGTTCCATGATTTACAACAAAGGGGACTCACTGTTACTCAGTATGAGGGCTGATTCATTGAGCTTTCTTGTTACGCGGAGTACCTCCATGACGAGAGACTCTTCATACATAAATTCATTAGAGGGCTGAATCATGGGATAGCAGGACCAGTTCGTATGGCAGATCCCCAGACCATGAGTGAGGCCGTTGAAAAGGCCCTTATAGCAGAGGAAATTCAGGGACAAGGGCAGAATTCACGCCCGCAGTATCAGGATCGTAATCCCCAACAACAGTAGAACTTTCGAAGGCCTCAAAACACAACACAGAGAGGAGGATATAACTCTTCATCATTACCTCGTAGGCCTCCACAGCAGCAGCAACATCAGTAAAAATCTAAATTCCAACAGAGGGGTCAGGGAGGACAGAACCGTGGTTGATAGCAGCAGGGTTCACACAGGGATCAGAGATAGCAGGGATCATCGGCAGGACCCACGAGGTCTCAGCAGTCTTACAGAGGCTCACAAGGGTCCACTGGATAGACTGGGCAGCAACAGTCAGGCAGGACACAGTCAGGGCAGTTACAGGCTAGAGGACCGTGTTATGTGTGTGGTGGGGCAGGGCATTTGGCTAGAGAGTGCCCACAGGGATTTACAGTAGGGGGATAGCCCCGATCAGGAGGATCTAAGCAGACCATAGGTGATGTGGGCAGATCCCACCACATGTTTGCAGCGGTTGATAACCACCAAGCTGATTTCTAGGCCTCAGTCATTGAGGCAGCAAGTACGATTGGGGACTTCCCCATCTCTATCCTTTTTGACTCTAGAGCTACTGACTCCTTTCTATCTACATCGTTAGTGGAGCATTGCAGGCTGGTGGTTTCTAGGCAAGACATTAGTTGGGAGGTTGAATTAGCCTCTAGGGCCAGGATGTCAGTAGATACCTTGGTTAAAGACTGTGAGATCACATTAGGATCTTTCACTACATCATGTGACCTTAGGGTTATGCCATTCGGATCCTACGGTGTAGTTCTGGGTATGGATTGTCTTGCGGCACATAGAGCCAAGCTAGATTGTCACCAGAGGACGATTAGCTGTTTAGATGATCATGGTTCGTCGGTTGAGATAGTGGGCATTCAAAAGCCCATGGCTGTTCGTATGATATCCGCTCAGCAGTTTAAGCGCTGTATGCGGAAGGGATGTCAGATGTTTGCTATTACGGTCAATGATAGAACAGAGGATGAACCTGAGGCTACTTTAGATGATCACCCTATCATTAGAGAGTTTGCTGACGTATTTCCGTCAAAATTACCAGGTATGCCTCCATGTAGAGAAGTGGACTGCCACATCGACTTAGTGCCGAGTGCAGAACTGATATCCCGTGCACCCTATAGGATGACTACACATGAACTCACCAAACTTAAGCTGCAGTTAGAGGAATTACTTGAGAAGGGGTACATCCGACCTAGCGTTTCACCATGGGGCACACTGGTTATCTTCGTGAAGAAGAAGGATGGGTCTCTTTGATTATGCATGGACTACAGGCAGTTGAACAAGGTGACGGTGAAGAACCGTTATCCTCTGCCTAGGATTGACGACCTTTTTGATTAGATGCAGGGAGCCAGAGTGTTCTCAAAAATTGATCTAAAATTGGGGTATCACCAATTACGCATCACAGAGGCAGATATTCATAAGACTACTTTTCGAACCAGATATGGCCATTACGAATTCACTACCCTTCGGGTTGACGATCATCCCTGCAGTGTTCATGAGTCTCATGAATGGGGTATTTCGTACTTACCTAGACCAGTTCGTGATCATATTTCTAGATGATATTTTGATTTATTCACGGACCGAGGAGGAGCATGTGGAGCACTTGCGTCAATTTTTGTAGCGATTACAAGAGCAGCATCTTTATGGCAACTTGGCGAAGTGTGCCTTCTTTAGGACAGAGGTGCAGTATTTGGGACACATTTTATTAGGTGATGGCATCTCTGTAGATCCATCTAAAATCAGAGCAATTCAGGAGTGGCCGGCACCCACCAATGTGACAGAGGTTAGAAGCTTTATGGGGTTAGCCAGGTATTATCGTTGGTTTGTCGAGGGCTTTTCTAGGATAGCACATCCCATCACTTCCCTTCAGCGAAAAGGGAAGGGATTCATTTGGACCGAGCAGTGTGAAAAGGCCTTTGGAGTCCTCAAGGAGCGTCTTACCAGTGCTCCTATTTTGGTGGTTCCAGATCCTGTAGAGGAGTTTGTTGTTTGCACAGATGCATCATTAGAGGGATTGGGAGCCATGCTTATGCAGGGTGGTAGAGCGATCACATACGAATCGCAAAAACTGAAGACACATGAGTTAAACTACCCTACTCATGATTTAGAGCTCGTAGCAGTTATTCATGCTCTTGTCCACTGGAGACACTTCCTCTTAGGTCAATGCTTTGAACTCCATTCGGATCATCATAGCTTACAGTATATTTTTACACAGCCAAACTTGAACACCTGCCAACGGTGTTGGATGGAATTCCTATGCGAGTACGACTTTGATGTCCACTACATCAAAGGGAAGGAGAATGTGGTCGCTGATGCTTTGAGTCGGAGGCGCCACGAGATCCTGACCTTGACCTTGAGGGTGGACTTGAGAGATCGCATCTTACAACATCTGCCGGAGGATGAGTGGTTTCTTGAAGTGCAGCAGGAAATTCTAAATCAGAGGACCCTTGAGGGCAAATTCGCAGGATATACCCTTGAGTCTGATGGTTTGCTTCAACATCAGCAGCACATCTATGTACCCCTTGCGAGTAATCTTCGTACCATGATTCTATTAGAGGCTCATAGAGCACCCTATGCAGCACACCCAGGAGTGAAGAAGATGCATGCTGACTTATGATGGCTTTATCATTGGGCTGGGATGAGGCGTGACATTGCAGAATATGTTGCTCGTTGCCTAGAATGTCAAAGGGTCAAGGCCGAACATCAGCATCTAGCGGGACTGTTATACCCTCACGAGATACCTGAATGGAAATGGGACACCATTTCTATGGATTTTATCGTTGGTCTACCTATGTCATCACGTCACCATGATGCTATTATGGTGACAGTTGACAAGCTGACCAAAGTGGCGCATTTTTCACCGATATGCACAACGTACAATGCACCATCAGTGGCAAAGGTGTTTCTTGATCAGATTGTTAGACTTCATGGGGTACCTCACCGCATTATATCCGATAGAGACTCCATATTTACTTCATCATTCTGGAGAGCCTTACATTAGGCGTTGGGCACGCAGCTCAACTTCAGCTCAGCTTACCATCTAGAGACTGACAGACAAACATAGAGAGTTAATCAGGTATTAGAGGACATGCTCCGCATGTACGTGATGGATCATCAGTCTAGATGGGAGGAGTACTTATATCTAGTTGAGTTTGCCTACAATAATGGGCATCACAGCTCATTGGGTATGCCTCCTTTCCAGGCTTTATATGACAGACCATGCAGAACACCATTGAGTTGGGATCGGATAGAGGACAGAACGGCTATTGGCCTAGAGATAGTTCAGAATATGGAACAACAGGTCAAACAGATTAGATAGAGACTTCAGGAGGCACAGGACAGGTAGAAGAAGTATGCCGATGCTAAGAGAACAGACTGAAGCTTCTCTGTGGGTGACAAAGTATTTTTGAGAGTGCGACCGCACAAGAGTCCAATCCGTTACGGGAAGGGCTCTAAGCTCGCACCTCAATTTGTAGGACCTTTTGAGATCTTGGAGCGGATAGGACCTGTAGCCTATCGTCTAGCCTTGCCACCTAGCCTGTCACGTATCCACGATGTATTTCATGTCTCAGTTTTACATCAATATATCTCTGACTTATCTCACGTTTTGGATTGGAGTGCTCTTCAGGTAGAGGTAGACAGACAGCTGGTGTTGGAGCTAATTTGCATATTGGCTCGTCGGATGCTGGCCCTTTGAGGTCGAGAGCTGGACCAGGTTAGAGTCTAGTGGGACCTATATGACGAAGTCACTGCGACATGGGAAGATGCAACGAGACTGAAGACCCTTTATCCTCACCTCTTTGACGACTTCCAGGAGGAAGTACAGTCTTAGGGGGAGAGGATGTGAGGACTACCCTTTTTACTTCTGTTCTTGTGACTATTTACATTACTGTTATTGGTACTTTTATATTTGTGGGATAGTAGTTCCCAGATTTTTCAAACTATTAAACTTTCTTATGATAACGGAAAAACTAATTGGGTGATGCTTGGATAACATTTACATTTTAGAAAAGTTAATTAGGTGATGATGGAAAAAAAATTGTAATATGATTTCAGTTATGCTATTTAGAACTATGTCATGGTAATGCATGTTTTAAGTTGCTTCGGCTATGATGATTATATGTGAAACTGATCTTGTAATTGAGTGTCTAGGATTTACTAATCAACCACAGATTTCAGAGATCATCCCGCACCTTTTTGTTGTTATTCCTTGGTAAGCTGATCTGGTTCCACAAGGAACCAAGATCACTCTGTGTTTGATGTGTTGTCGTAATGTGGTCTTTCTTAAGGTCGGATGGGTTAGGTCTACCCTCTTGTAACACTGAATTATGATTTGTGTTGTACAAAAAAAAAAATTGAATTTGAATTTCTTTTCTTTTATTTAAATTCTTGAGGCCTTTTCTTGTATTTTCACATGACCCTGATTGTCTTGAATAGGTTAAAGTTGACCCTGAGTTATACCCTATGGGTCCAGGGCTCCATTTGGCATGGGTAACCCTTGGGTAACCTCCATATGGTCATCTTAACTTCCCCCTGAAGTTAAGTGGCGAAAATTGGAGGTATGGGGGGGATAGGATGGATTGTACCAACACCCAAACCCATCCCTCTTCAATCCCCAAGGTAAGAGATGACTACAAACCCATCCATTATAGAGGAATTGACTTGAAGTCACCCTCACCATTAGTGAGATTCCCCTTGAGTTGTGTGGTCATCCATAATGAAGGAAGGAAGAAGAGGCATGGGTCACCTATCTTTTCCTCCTTTATCTCCTTTTATTTCTCCCATGCGTAAGAGAAATGACATGAGGAGAGGGATAAGGAGGACTTTAGGGATGGGTGTGTGACATAAGCCAACACTCATCCCTTGGGACATAATAGTGGTTTGGGGAAGAGTGAGGTGGTGACAAGTGTCACCTCCCCATTCCTCTAAACTGAGAGGATTTGGGTTATTTCAATCCCATTTTTGGGATGGGGAGGGAGTTAGTTGAATTTTGGAGAGTTTTATTTTTATTGTCAAAATAAGAAAACTAGCTTTTGAAGAGGAAAAGGGAGAGGGAGTTTGGTGGCTTAGGTTGGAGGAGATCTCAGTGGAGCTCTACATCAGTTTCATCCTTGAAGGGCTTTGTAAGGTTGGTTGTTAATAAATTTCTTTCGTATATCTGATTACTGCCTGGAAAGTGTGTGAAAGTTGTTTATCTATTTGTGTTTTAGATTTTGGTTTTGTTTTTGTGGGAAATGTTGTTGGGTTGTTGACAGAGCTTCTCCCACTTGGGAGAAATGCTCATCAAGTGTGGGGTAGGGGAGGAGTGATCCTCCTCGGGTGCATACCGGGTTCCTTTGGGATGTTAAAAGCCTTGAGGGTATGTATTTGTGACTGGTTCTTTGGCTTGAGAGTCAAATACAGATTCCTTGAAAAATTTTGTGATCAAACTTGGTTTGAGGCCAAGAGAAATTGTGTTGGTTATATTATCTGTAAGGGTGACACTCTGGAGTCGAGTGTGTCCACTCTCCTACCCCTTGTGAAGCTCACTGTAGTTGAGCTCTCATGTTGTGTCATTTATCCGTAGGTGTATGTGAGTTTTGGGTTTGTTGTTGTTCCTTGTTGTGAAGTGGTTTGTGAAATTTCCCTAGGTGTGGATGATCTCCCTAGCTCGGGGGTGACCCTCTTGCAGGACTATGGTAGGGAGGAGAGCAACTTGTGTGGTTTTGTGTTCTTCTCTTTGTGATATGTAGGTTTCTGGGAGATGGTTGGGAAGTTTGGAGATTGTTACTGGAGCTGAGAAATTATGTTATGTTGTCTTTACTCTGAAGGAGCGCTGGGTCTTTAATAACTCCTTCCTTGTAGATTTCCACGAGGAGAGATTTAACTCTCTGTTGTTGTGGAACTTGTTATTGGGAGTTGGAAGAAAATTTCCCCCCCTTAATGTACTATTGGTTGTAAATCTTCATGTTATTACGTTGATACCATTTGGGTAGGAAAATAGGAAAAGAAATTTTGGCTTTAAGAAGAATTTAGAATTGTTTATTTTTTTTTTCTTGATAGTAGAATTGAAAGCAAATTGTCAAAGAAAAATATCAAGTTGTAAAATTAAGTTTATGTTATTGGAAAAATTAGTGAAAATGTTAGTTCTTTGTAAATTATATGAAGTGGTAACTTTGCTATTTTATTGAAATGGAAATTGGAATAAAAAGAAGTATGATTTAGAAGTGTAACTGAAGTTTACCTCATACTTATTGTTATTGTAGGACATTTGTGGCTTGAAAGTTAAATTAGATCAAGAAGGAAAATAAATTATAATTATCCTTGTGTATAGTTGATTAAAGATTGTTAATTTTAGTGGCGCATTGCAATTTTAATTGTATATAAATTCATTTATAAAGTTAAAACATTATTTAACCTCCAAAATTTATTTGTCTGTTACCATTAACTAATACTATAAATTTGACTAACCTTAATAAGAGAGGTTAATAGGTGAAGTTGTGAGTAAAATGTGAGTTGAGTATACATACATACATACATATATATATATATATATATATATATATATATATATATATATATATATATATATATATATATATATATATATATATATATATATATATATATTGTTTTACTAAATTTGAAATTGTTTATACAAAAATCAAATTAAATTACATTGTTTGTATAAAATTAAATTGTATATACACATTTGAATGGAAAATACATATACAAAGAAATAGAATTATTGTAGTCTCTGTGTTTTTTTTAAGGTATACAGAGAGGACTAAAAATAAAACAAAACAATATAAGAAATAAAAAAAAGAAAAAAAATATATACAAGGGCGGTGGGATTTGAACCCCACCGCAGGCCTTTAACAAAGGAGGGTGTGGGGAGGGTGCGGAGCCCCCACCCACACCCCACTACATGGGATGTGGGTGGGGGCTCTGCCCGCTACTTACGTTACCCCCTTCGCGGCCCACTGATACCTCGTCCGCCACTCTACACCCCGCGGCCAGCACACAATCGTGGCCACCACTCCACGACCCCGCCTATCCATCACTATCCCTGCGGCTGCCGCGCCGCCATGACCCCCCTCCACCTTCGTCCCTCTACCTCGACCACTGCGGATTCATCAATCTACCCAACCTCCACCCAATCTCTGTCCTACACCTCAGTTCACGCGGCCAAATCAATAGGTCCGCCGCCTCCATTGCCAACACTGTCGCCCTTAACCCTACATCCAAACACAAATAAAAAAATAAAAAAACAACAAAATATAAAAGGCAGTTAGGGTTTGCAACAAAGCAACCCACTAAAATATGATTTGGCCCCATAGTTGGTTCTTTATAAAGAATACAATATATTAAAGGGATCTAATATTGTATTTATATATATATATTTATATGAGAATTATTTGCTATCAATTTAAAGGTGAAGTCAGAATTCCCTTATTTTAAATAAAAAAAAATAAGGAGTTTTATATTAAAGAGAATTAATAAAGACAAGGAAGTATATATTAGAAATGTAAAACAAAAACTATTATAAACACATATATATTGATATCATGTAGTTTCAAAAGAGTTTCTTGGAAGTTTCTCTACTATCGTAAGTTAATAATCAGGAAAATGAAGAGGAAAATTATGCGTCTCTTTTAAAAAGGACACTGGAAATAAACCTAAAGAAGCCATCACAGACATTCCATGTGAGGCCAGTTTAAACTTAAACTATAGGCTAATAAACGTCCAATTAAGAAAAAAATTAGAGAGAGAAAGAAGAAGAAAAACTAACATTGGAAAACACAGAGGAGAAAATGTGTGATATTTCTGAACTGGGATAAGAGAACTAAGTAGATTTACTCTTCCGATAATCTTGCTTAGGAACAAAATTAATTTGCAATTACTACAGACGTAGAGGTGAATCCTAGAGCAGAGAAAACTTAGAGACGGAGTCTAGTGAAGTAGTAAACCAGTTTATGTAATCTGGTCCATCCGAGAATTAGGAATAAAGTAATTTAAAAATACAGTGATAACTTTGATTGATGAAGAATATGAAGTAGAGACAGGATAAACATAAAGAAAACTTAGAAAACAAAAGAGAGGGACCGATATAGAAACAAAATAGATTTCTGTGAAATAGTTAAGGTGAACACGATAGAAATACAATCAAAATTAAGATCCAGAGAAACAGAAGAGAGGGCAAATGAATGACCTTGTTGAGAATACTAAGTCCGAAGGAGGAGTATATTTTAGGAAATGAGAAAGGAGACAGACAATCATGCTTTGTTGAAAGAATGACCCAATAGGGAGATCACGTGAAAGTTTATTAGGAACAAGGCATCGTGGGAAGTTGTTAATCTACCAGGGAACCCCGTAAGAAGTATAGTGTTGAATAATTCCCACTTATGCCATGAGGCATTATGCTGCCGAAATCTGCCGAGAATTAGGGTCAGGAACCATGATAATACAAACCTTGTAGTGACGTTAACGGTATCGTAGAGACCCCCTTGTTGGACCGCTTGCGTTCAGGAGAACGTAATTGTATTTAGTACCCCGCTGACAACTATAGTGTTTTCGCCTTGAGCGTACACCACCGAGCATGCTTACACATGGGAGGGGGTTTCTAGGGAAGCGTGAGAAAATTTTTGATATTTCGTGTCATAACCACATGACAGATGTGGCTATGACACGTGTGATGCGTGTTGTGACCACATGGAAAATGTGGGCATGACAGCCAACTAGTTAAGATCCTAATGCATGCAGAGGCTTCTGATCAGTTTCTCTAAGTGTGAAAGATATGAAGTAATGTGTTCTAATGATTTTTATAAGGCCTTGAAGTCCACAACAAATTCTACTATCATTTTACATGTGTTCTGGCTGATTGGTGATGAGCTGATGTTACACTATGTTTTACCCTTGCTACCAACCTAATCAATGTTTCAAGCTTTTGTAGAGGGTATATATAGAAGGTACAATTCATTTGTAAAAATATACATGTGAATATACATGCAGCAGAGCAGAGGTAAAGATATGAAATGCGTCGAATCAGTTTAATGACAAGTATTAAGCAAGAACAGCAGACTGCACCATCAACATATAACATATGTGTTCTTCATAGCAGTTCATATATCTACATCATTATCATTGTAAATTCAATAGTAGTGAGTTTGTACTTCCTCCTAATCATCCCACTACTCTTTGGTGTGATATTCAAAATCAATAGTTTGAAAAGCTCCATCTAAATTATCGTTATTTTGAAATCATAATTTGATTATACATTCATCTACAAAACCTTAGTATAAATGCTTTTTCAAAATAAACATAAATTTAAAACATTCAAATTTGTCTACCTTTATTAAAATCAACACTATAATTCTTTAAATCATAATTAAGAAATCGATTATTAATTTAGTGAGAAGTACATCCATAATGTTGGATAGACGTTGCTTTTCATTATGTATATATTGATTGAGGGCTTTTTTTAAATCGCAATGGTGGGTTCTGTGACAATGGAAATAATTCCGGGTCTCCCAGATGATTTAGGGCTGCCCTGCCTGGTAAAGGTTCCATACAAATTCCACAACCAAGTTAGGGCCGTCTCCAAGAGCTGGAACGCTGTGCTGAGCAGCCCCGACTTCTATAAAGAGCGACAGCGCCATAATGAGTGCGAGGAGGGAATAGCTTCTGTTTACCAACCCTCAGGAAGGGCAAGCGATGTAGATGTAATTATTTACTACCCGCTTGGGAAGTGGTGGGAAAGGCTGCCTGCAATCCCCAAAGAATTTAACTTAGAATTTCAATTCAACTATCAGTGTAACTGTGTATATGTTAGATCAAAACAACGTCTGGTTGTGATCGGGCTTCTCAACAAGTGTAACGGCAGACCAAAGGTTTTGATGTTTGATTTTCTATCTCGCACATGGCTGCCCGACGCCAACGTGGATTTCGATCGACGCCACTTTGCATGCGCAGCGTCAACATCGCCTGAAGGTCTTGTCTATATTGCTGGCGGTGTACACAACTCTTCAGCCAAAAGTATGAGTCCCCATCTCCTCGAAGCTTATGTTTTCAACGTAGAGAAAGACGAGTGGGACTTTCTTCCTCCCATGAATCCTGATCGGCCTCAACGTTGCTGTTATGGTGCTTTTGTTGATGACAAGTTTTATGTACTCCCCAGTCATGGGCAGAGCACACAAGTTTACGATCCTCGCATACGACAATGGAAAAAAATAAACATAAATAACGGTCAAGAAGTTGTTAGCTGTGTATCTGCTCTTGGGGGGTTGTATTCGATTGGGTGGACAAGCGAGGTTGTAATCGTGAAAGAATTCGATTTTGCCAACAACTCATTTAATACAGTCGAATCAACTCTACCTAGCGGGATTTCTCTTGTTAACTATGCTCTACCGTGGCGTGATTGTATTTGTGTAAATGCCGTGGAATCCACTACCTACCATTTTGTGTATTATCTTTTTAATCTTCTTGAGAGGGAAGAGGAAAAGAGATGGACTCGCGTCGAGATGCCTACAGAGTTTCCAACTTCTTGTTTACTAGCTTCACCGTCTGCTGCTGTGCAAATTTGATACAACATATGGCTAAATGGTATGAGCTTAAGCAGTAAATTATGGGATTTTTATGGGTAAAAGGTCCACAAAAGTTGCTATGAACTAGGTTGATAATATTGGTTGATACATTGTGAAAACACTATCTAAATGTATATCACAAAACTTCTCCATCATTAAATTTAGAGTTAAATATCACATTCAATTTACTTCAATTCACATTTAATTTTAGTAATTTTAATTATCAATCAAACTTATTTACCTTATTGTAATGTTGAAATTTGCATACCCATGCAATTTCTCATTTAGATTTGTGTTTGTTTTGAGGGGAGTGCTTTGATAGATAGAGATATTGACAATTTATGGCATAATTTTGCACAAAGTTAGGTCCCTTGCTCTATGTTATTCCCTACCTGATTACACATCTTTCTATACACTTACCACTTATCTCCTTTCCCATGCTCACACACCATTATGCATTCACCCTATCCACTTATTTATTATTCCCATGCAAACACTATCCACTGATCTAGCCCCTTTTCTATCTTGGTACTAGTTGGTAATCATGGAATCGTCCCGCCTACTTAAATTTTTAAATTCAAATTTGATCGATTCCCACCTTTACCCTTCATGCCTAGAGTTGATTAAGCACAAGCTATGTGATATTTTTCCATGTCCTTGCATTTAAAGACATTCATTCTAAACATTAAGAGATCAGTAAAGAAAAAGATAAATAATTCACATGTACACATTTTAATTGGTGCTCTAAAAGAAAGCTAGCATTACATTATTATTCTAGGAGCATTTGCATGACTGAAGAGTGTTGTTTTTCATATTGTTCAAATTCAAGGGGTTGATTAAGGCACAATTCCCTTGCAACTTGATCATATGCCAACCTAACACAGTTATTTATTAATACCACCAACTCTTGCAAACATTAAGAAGAATAAAAGAAATCAAAACATTTCAGGTGGAGTGAAGAAGAACAATCTATAAATTACACAAATCGAGTTCATGGGTGCAAGACAAGTTTGTGGTTGTGGATCTATCCCTAATAATAATATTTATTCCTAAATAAAGTCAATATCTAGAATTCTAATTTTGAGGTGATTACTAATTTAATATTGGTTATTTCTTGATCTCAAGACATACTAGATCCAAATCTTCTTCATTCTATGTGGATTTATTAATGATAGAGCTATGCATATTTATTTTCTATTTACATTTATGAATTAAAATCACTATCTTAATATTCAAATGTTAGATCATAATTAATTAATCTAGGTTAATTACAACTTATGTGTGTGTTTTATTGGATTAGCCTAGACTGTATTAAGGAAAGTTGGTTTTGATTTACATTTTAGTGAACTCGTTCAATTCTACACATCCTAACCTTCTTATAGGGTTTCTAATTTATATTATATCGTTTTGACTTCCCCACATATTTTTAATTTCACTTAGCATTTGATCTTTATTTGCTTCTATCTTTTGAAATTTATTTGCTTATATGTAGTGTGAATGTGGTTGATGGAAGTGTAATTGTCATTCAACCTAGAAATCACATTTAACTTAGAAACTTTAGGAGGTGGGATAGATGGTAGGATTTAGGGTGGTGGGAGAGACAACATTACAATGGAGAACTATACACATATTTATTATATGTAGTTAAAGCTCTTAGAGAATGCATTCAATCAACATCATGATCATCGTACATACTATCCCTAATGTTAACAAATTTAAATATGAGTTAATGGAAACTGCATGTGTATGTTGGTGGATTGATAGGTTTGGTGGCAGACAAAATAAAACCTTCAAAATAAAATCAAATTCACATCCATGGATTTAACTCTTATTCTTTTGGAAGAGGTTATTTATGCTACTATTTCCTTGTTAGAAATATTTTATGAGATCAAATCTCTCAACTATCATCTTTCAATTAACATTTCCCATTCAAAATAATTCCTTATACATGACAAGAAAATATTTTAATGACATGCACAATAGACAACTTATACATGGACATGAATGATACGAAACCATAAATATGAAATGTCTAGAATGCTTAACCTCTAGGCTTGACTTGACTTTGTGTTTGTTTTATCAATTTAACATGATTGATAACATATAATACATGTTAGAGACTACTACTATATATGACATGGGACATCTGGTATGAGGATTCCATTTAACTCTATAGTATTCTTTAAAGTAATTCCAAACCTATTTGTCATGTCCATATTCTTGAAATTCATCCTATTCAAAAGTATCCACTCAAATAAATGAGGTAAAAAAAGTTAAAACTTTCATCTGGTAGTTGAGACTTGTTTACTGGCAGAAAGAAAACCATTTGACGGTGTGAGATAGGTTTACTGATGGATTTGTGAAATTTTGTAATTCCACTTAAAAAGACCATGTTAGATAATTATAAAAGGATAAAATGCATTCATAAGGCATTCCATCTCCACATCTGTGATGATAACATCCAATATAAAGAGGTCACCCATATTTTGAAAAGTATTACACATGACTACAACAATTTTATTTTCATCTCCACATAACCCACTCTTAGTTGAAAGTTTCCAAGAATTCACTACATAATGTTTCACATTTGACATATTAGATTATTTATATTGCTTGAACCTTAATATGCAATAATTCACAAGTTCAAAATCATTATTGGATAGGACTTATGCAATGCAGTCCTTTACGATATGTTTTATGAGTAATCCTATCCCCTTCTCAAACCCCACTAAACGATTACAAAAATAAAAAGGAAAAATGTAACAACTCTGTACGGTCTTAATTAATACTGATCTTATAATTTTGTTGTGAGTTTGTGTAATAGATTTGACTATGTTGAACCATAAACATTATTATTTTGAATTATGAAATTTATGTATTTAAAAGATATTTAATTATTTGTCAGAAAATAAACAATAATTTTAATTATATATTATTGATGATTATGTTGAAAAGAGTATTATAATGATAAGTTAATGATTTAGATGACTTTGATTATTAAATATTTTAAATGCATCAATGATTAATCAAGAGGTATGTAGGTGGAAATGTATAATATTTCTGTTAACATGTAATTTTGTCTTTATTTTCATAAAAAGAAATATGAAGAGTTTTTGGAGAGTTCTATTAAAAAGAAAAGAAAGTGAGTTATTGGACATGCTTTAGGGGAAAAAGAAAGTGTTGTAAATACTGCAGTAACAGAATCTTGGAAGGGTTTTTGGGAGATAGAGAAAAATGGCTGAGGATTGTAGGGGTTGATCCTAGTCTGGAGAATGGAGTTATGAAATTTGCTGATAATTCTATTTTTTTTTCTTGGAGTATTGTTTGATTCATTAATTTGAAAAGTTAAAATTTTATTGCTCTGTGCAATTTAATTTGGTTGCTCTATGTGAGCTATCATGGCTTCTCTCTCTGAGCTATTATTAATATTTCTTTGTATGAGCTGTTATTGTTGCTCTGTCTGAGCTATTATTTTTAAAGTTATCATTGTGTAATTAATTATTGTTTTCAAAAAAGTTTGTTTGGGGGTGGACTCTGTCGATCCTAAAGTTGAGTGGAGAGCAATATGGTTGATTTAAGCTTGTTGTTACACATTTTGAAAAAAAGTATAGTTGTATAAAGAGCTAATTTGTTTTGCTCTTCTCAGCATGCAGATTTTGGGATTAAGTTTAATGATAGGAAGGTTATCTAAATATTTCTGGCCTTATTATTCTGATTATTGATGAGTTTAATGGTTGAACAATAAGTAGCAAAGTGTTGAAGACATCTAAAATTGTAAATAAAAGAAAACAAATATCTTCTGTAATGCAAGTAATCTTTTTTGTATATCTAATCTTATGTTGTTTACATTAGAAGCATCATTGTATTATTTGGTTGATTATGAACAAAAGTATATAGTGTAAGTAATTATTGACAAGATATTATTATTCTCTAAGATGTCATTTTCAATATAGTTTTAAATTAGAAACATTATTGATTGAATATCTATTTTGGCATCATACCATAAGTAATGGAGAGATTATTGCTGATAGTTGTGAATAATAGATTTGGTGTTATGTTGTGTTAGATATGGCAGAGGCATTATCTTGATTAAACCGTGGCAGGAGAATCTCACAGTATTAACTCATTGGAGTCATAAATCCGCATTATCCAATAATATCAAGATATAGCATTCGGCTATGTAATGCTTTCTTGGTAATTTTTATTTATATTTTTAGCTGGAAATGAGATTAAATATTGTGTGATCATATTTTGATGTGAGTACATCCATAAAGAAACATAAAATTGATAACATATCAAAATCCCTATTTTATTCCGTATTAATATTGCGACTGTGTAGTAATCGGAGCTTCTCTATAATATAAGACAATATTATCCTTTTGATGATGTTTGTATAGTAGAAAATATATATATATAAAGTTATTGTTTAGTTAGTTTTATAGTCTAGCATATGATTATACAATGGAAATGGATATCTGAAGGTTCCGTTTTAGGGATAATAAGAATGTATTGAAAAATTATCATGTCACAACCAAATATTACCTCTTCAAACATTTTAATAATGATCTTATGTGAATTTAGCATATCATATAAGCCTTTTAATAATAGAATATAGAATGTTCTATAAGCATTATAGTGTTTTAAGGTTGTTTAGTCATGAACATGGGTCTCTTTGTGAACTCAGTTCACAACATTAGTAGTTAGTTTTTTGTCATTGTTTTAAGAGGAATGATAATTTTCCTAGTTTGAAATACTCAATTCTAAATTAATTGTAATAAATGTTGGGTTTGGTGAAGCCCAAATTGGCAAGTTTCATTGTTGGGTTTGGTGAAGCCCAAATTGGCAAGTTTCTCTCACATATTCGAAAAGGATGCCTTTTGCAACAAACTTCTTTTTGTATGTATTCACAAAATTAGAAGTTGCCCTTTTTGATGGATTTTTCAATTTACTGGAGATGAGACTGATTTATAAATAGTTGGCTGATGCTTCAATCAGGTATAACTTTAAGAACCACTCCCC
This sequence comes from Cunninghamia lanceolata, assembly GCA_027924645.1. Classification (NCBI taxonomy): domain Eukaryota; kingdom Viridiplantae; phylum Streptophyta; class Pinopsida; order Cupressales; family Cupressaceae; genus Cunninghamia; species Cunninghamia lanceolata. The sequence continues at coordinate 283,631 of BSBN01001682.1, read as the reverse complement.
CAGAGAAGGTGTATAAACCTGGCAAATCATGTATACTTCCCAAGAAAAATATTAATTTTATTGGCAATTTTTTTCATTTTTTCGGGAAAAAAAAACTCTTATTTGGCAAATCATTTGTAATCGCTAGAGGTCTATGGAAAATCCTGGTGAATTGTAATTTTTAAAAAACTAATAAAATATTTTTATTCGCGATTAAAACCTATTTTCAAACTAATTAAATATTTTCGTTGGTGAATTAAACATGTTTTCAAAATAAGAAAATATTTTTGCTGGCAATTAAAATCTAATTTCAAACCAGAAAATATATTTGCATTGGCGAATTAAACCTGTTTTCAAAATAAGAAGATTTTTTTGCTGGCGATTAAAATCTAATTTCAAACTAGAAAATATATTTACATTGGCGAATTAAACCAATTTTTAGATCAATAAAAAAATTATTGGCAAATTTAAATATAGTTTCAAACCAATAAAAAATTAATTGGCGAAATAAACTGTTATGCCAATAAAAATTCATATTGTGTGAATGGCATCAAACTTTAGCTGAAATTCCATTCCGGGCTTCAGTTCTGACACACCCATCTTTCTACATAAAGTCTCTAGAATAGAGACAAGTGTCAAGTAACAACGATTCTAATTAATGAAAATTAATAGATAATTATTTAATTGAGCTGCATAAATTGCCTTCCCAAATACGTGCAATTGTGCTTTTCATGACATTCCTTATTTATTACGAAAGGACAGAGGTCACTTTGAGTGTGGATGCCATTAAATAGAAAAAATTCTAATAGATTTTGGTTGTCAGATGATCGCAAATCAATGGCATAAGTACTGACACACCCAATTTCCCAAATTTGTACTTCTACAACTAAGGACTTGCACTTTACTGCACTGCCGCCTTTGCACAATAATCAATAAAATATATTATATATTTTATATATATGTCAACCATTGATTTAATAATATCTAATGGCTACTAGTTGATTCCAGAGGATTTTGTTAGCAATGTGTGGCGTTGGAGATCTACCTTTCAGAATTGAACTACAACCGTTCATCTTTCATTCTAGGGTGCATCAAACGGTCAGTGGTGATACGATTGATTTGATTGAAAAATCTTAACCACATAGATTAGCCAATGCTCATTTAAGTTCATTAATGGCAAGTGAGTATTGAGTCATGACAAACTGCACAGATTAGCCAATATGAATTAAATGGAGTTGCTTGTTATTTATTACCCATTTGTCATAGATGTACATGTAATGTATATATGATAGTCTTTAGTGTTTCAAACTTATATTGCATTACTAAGTTTTAGATAGGTCAAGAATCAATAGACTGTAAAAGTTCAAAGTAATGGCTTTCATTATAGCAGCTGTACAAAGAAAGTAAGTTACCAAGTATTTATTTTGTGATCATTCATGATTTTGATTTTAACTGTGTGATAGATTTCTCAGTTCAAAGATGTAGAATAGTAATAAGAATCTAAGATGATGGAAAAGTTTGTTTGTGTGTGGCTATGTAGGTTGTTATTGCTTTGCATGTCTCAAAATGAAGAAATATGAGCATTCGTCATGTGGAATAGATCGTGTCAAGAATCAACACTTTTAACATTTGCAAATGATGCATTATATTCTAGGTGGTGGGTTGAATCTCCCACACATGCATGCATGTATGAGAAACTGGAAATTCAAATTAATGCATGGAATTGGTATTACAACTCAATTGCCAATGACCTCAAGAAAATCAATTTAATTCTCCTTTACTAGCCTTATTGTTACCCATACCTAGTGGTTTCTTGTACATATAATGCAACGTTCTATACTGAATCATTCACTAACATTGTGAATGAGCACACAATTAAATTTGTAATGGATCCATTGCCTATTAATAGGATAATTGTGGACTATAATGAAATATTCATTACACGTCGTCGAATAGAGGAACCAAAAAGATTTTGGAGGATCAAAGCAAGGTTTGAAGTTCAAAGGATAGGACTTTTGTTTAGAAATGAGGTTGGTTAGAGGTTCATGTACGATGTAATTCCTTGATCTTTTTGAAGGGTGATGTTAAATTTTACTAAATAATATAGAAGTAATTATGGTTTGAAATTGCAATGTATACAGATCATAGATGTTTTAAAGAATGAAATTTTCAATATAAAATTATATATTATAATATATAAAATATGATATTATTATAAATTTATATATTGAATCATTGATATCGATTTCATTTGGTGGCCTACAAAATACTTTTCCTAAGCATTGATTTTTAATTTATTAAATAGATTTGACAAGTTATTAAATAGCTTTTGGTAATGGTTGATCCTTACACGAGCCGAAGATTGAGGCTACAAAAAATCTAGACAACGAATAAATGAATAAATGCATGTCAGTTGAAGCATGTGTTCATTAACAATCTTTCTTTAAATCCTGGAGGTCTCTAGAAAAACGGCACTCGACTGGCTTGCTCCAAATATAGCATGGAGACTCCCATAAGGCTTCACTGCAATAAGCACTAGGTTGCCTCTCTGGGCCATATTAGAGATGGCAGATTGATGAACATTTGTAACCAGAAAAACCTATTCTTCCTTGAGGCAGTGAAGATGGTCCTTGGTAAAGACTTCTTGGTCTCTGAGGATAGATATAGGGTAAATTTAGATATTTCCTCTCGCTTTCTAGCTTCTTTGTTGGACCTAGGAGAGGCAAAGGTGGATGTACTGATCATTCCATAGGAGGTATTCACTCTAGATATTCTTTTGGATGACTTAGACGTGGTGATTGATGCAGAATTGGTGGTCAGTATCCCATGGCTGAGAGACCTGGAGAAGTTGCAGGAGGGACAAGAGGGCATAGCTAGGTAGTCGTTCCTCCTAAACATGAATGAGAAACAACTCGGAAGGCACAAGCTTTGGGCGGCTCATGGGAGACACATTCTTCGACAGGCAATTGGAATGGACACAGACGATACTCCGGTATGGCTTCAATACTTTGCAGCCATTGTGAATACAGGAGGATTCTACTCGTAGTGGCCATAGGAGTGGTCGGGCTCTCAGGGTCACTTTTTTGGTGATTTCTGTCCTGGGGTGGTAGGGTGGCAAGTTTTCAAGGAGCCGCTCAGCCAAGGGGCTAGGGATTTAAATGGTACTATGGTAGCCTCTCCGGTGCTATGTTTTTTTTTTAGCCTGGGCTGGCCACTGGAGTGGTTTTTGTATTGATATAATTTCCTGAGTGTAAATCTTTTTGTAATAATATAATTACCCAAGTGTAAATCTTTTTGTATTAATATAATTACCCAAGTGTAAATCTTTTTTGTATTAATATAATTTGGTCTCTGTTATGGTTAGAACTTAGAGGTTTCTAATGTTGCTTCTTATATGTTTGCTTTAATTTATATATGTTAACATGGATTTGGTGATGGTCTCTGACTCTCTGTTATGGTTAGAGGTTTCTAATGTTGCTTGGCATTTGTTTTCTTTTTGACTCTTGAGATAGGCACAGCTAAGAGAGCTATAATATATGTGAACTCTCAATCTTTTTGGATTTAATTTGATTTCAATTTGGTTGTTTTTAGATAGAATTAATCACAAAATTTTATATGCTCAAGTAAAATTACACTTTCTATTGATAATGTAGTTCATCTACATGCATGATGCTTGAAATATTTACATAATTAGGTTTTAGCACTTGAACCGTTAGATTTCCAAATATCAATGGTTGACATTTCATACAAGAAACCCCCTGCATAATCTTATGTTGACTTGCTACCTCTAGTTTCCAGCTGTCTAAGTTGAAACCTGAGCCATCAAAACCATGTTGTTTACTGGCCCCTTATACCTAATCTTGTCAGTCATGGCTTGGTGGGGAACGGGTTAACCTAGCAAGCTAGCAGGGTCCACTTTTTAATTGTTTAAGAAGTTAATATACGAGTAGGTTGTCAGTCAGTGAAGTCATGACTTCATGTCCTAATATTCATAAGTTGACCAGCCCCTTAATCTAATAGTCGAAAGGTTACCCGTTGTCGTCAGTTGTAGGAAGGGTGAAATCTAATGGTCGTGCAAGGACGCATGAGGAATCTGTTAGGAGAGAATATTTGCTAGGTGGCTATGACAAAACAACACATGTCAAAAAATCAAAGCTATCCTATCCCACTAAAGACTTGATCCAACGGTTGTAGGAAGGGTGAAATCTAATGGGCACAAGGGCGTATGAGGAATCTGTCAAGAGAGAATATTTGCTGCATAGTTGTGACAGAATGACAGATGTCAAAAAATCAAAGTTGGCATCCTATCCCACTAAAGATTTGATCCAACAGTTGCAAGAAGGGAGAAATCTAATGGTTGCGCAAGGGCACATGAGGAATTTGTTCGGAGAGAATATTTGCTACACAGCTGCAACAAAAAGACACATGTCAAAAAATCTAAGCTGCAAAAGACTTGATCTAACAGTTGCACATCGTCACAAGGAGAATCTCTTCAGTTGGAATCTATGCTGCGTGGTCATGACATCATGACACGTGGCATTCTCTTTTCTGAGAAGTGAGGCACGCCGGCGCGGGGTAGGTAAGAGGTGGGCCATCATAGGTTGTTACGCTACGAGGTCCTTCCACGTATCTGACTCGTACATTTTTAGAATGGTGATGAAGATTGTCAAATCTAGTCAGCCAATTAGGACCGTGGATTTCAGAATGTAAGGAAAAGATCAATGGCCCAAATTCAAAGTTTCAAAAGAGTAAGATTTTGAAGTGCTTGCAGCACGAAGTGTATTAATACAGAGAATTGTGCAAGTATTCTTGCCACACGAAGTTCATTAATACAGAGAATTATGCAAGAATTCAAGGATTAAGGTATTCTCGAGAGCGCGACTGCATTCAAAAGAAATCATTAGAATGAGCAGGAAAAAGGTAATCTCAAGCTTCTGCAAGCGTAGAAAACTAGTAAGTAACTATTCCTCCTCTCTGCCTAGTTTTTCCAACTGTAGGTTAATTCTGAAGCTTTTAGGGCTATTGTCAACCATAAAAACCCTAAGCTACCTTCATAAAAGAAAAATGAGTCAGTCAAGCTAGCCTTCCACCTCAAAACGAAGCTTGGATGAGGATCTTATGGTCCAAATCCCTGGTTCTGCTAGAACAATTTTGAAATTGCATGGCCTAGGCAGAGCTGATGATAGATTTCTTGACTACTGCTATAATTACCAGGACACCAAATTACCTATCCGATGTTGGATCCTCTTTGAGCATTGGCATAAGAGGATGAACTATAAGGCCCCTATCTGTCATGCTTGGAAATATGATTTAGCTAAGCTCATTTGTCCCAATGTTTTCCCCAACCTTGACTTAATTAGGTCAACAGCATCAAGGTATAATCCAGCCACTAGGACAATAATAGATGGAAATAGTTCAACATTGATCAATTTTACCAAAGGATACATTGCCACTATATTCAACTTGGACCATGTAGCCAACAAACAAATTGACCTTAGGGCTTTCAATAAAAAATACCAGATTGACACTGTGAAACGACATTACAGGGAATATTACTTACCAAAGCACATGCCAAGGGGTGTTGGTGGGAAATTGGTAAAGATTTTAGATGATGAGGTGGAGCCTTTACATTGCAGTATGTTTAATGCATATTTTGTCAGAACCTATCACAGTCTGTGTCAAGTATTAGGCAGAGATGCTTTAGAAAGAATGCCTATTTCTTTGATGATGATGATGGTTGTTGATATTTAGAGACCAGATGTCAAGGAATAGTATGATTATGCCACTTTCATAGCTGACCATATGCATGATCAGATGACAAAGATCAAAAATAATTTGCCTAAACCAGATGTCCAAGTTGAATTCATATGGTACTCCTTGTTGTGCCATATGTACTTATTTGCTTTATCAGGGATGTGGTACCCCAATTTGCATGTCAAGGATTTAGATGCTCAAGGGAACAAGCTACCAATGCAAGAATGGCCATGTATGCTGGATATGCACTGTGTCACAGTAGATTATGTCATCTTTGAAGAATATTTTGTGAGGAGAATCCTTAGATTTTTGGAACCAGAGGGTGAAAGGTTGCATCCTAACGTAATGGATTTCTTACAACCTTTGGACAGGACTCCCTACCTTGGAATTGATCACAATTGGGGTGATTGGTTCTATCATGAGCATACTACTTGCATAAGGGTCTATGGATGCCAGACTGCACCTCACATATTGCCCAAATATGTGCCAAAGAGGGTGGCATTTTTAGAAGTTATAAGGCAGTTAAATGATTCTGACAAAAAGCACTTTAGGAACTGCAAGAAAGGTTCATTCTTCCCTTCCTCCATCAGATTTTGTGAATTTTTTTATCCCTAATAAGAGTGGGTTGGACCAAATTTATTCAGTTATGCAATATTTTGGAATGTATTTGGAACAACCAAGGTCTTTTGACCCTAAGGGATTCTGATGACGAGCATGCAATGAAACCACACATCTAATCAAAATTGATCAGTCAGAGTCTAATCTTCTATCTAAACGATCTACCCTCCTTTTGTTATCAGCCAAACATACCTCGTCAGCCACTTTACAACTTATCTCTCCGAAGTCTTAGTCACTCCGATGTGAGGTTCAACAGTCTTTGCTTATCGACAAGAAAATCACCATCGGTCCTCTTCAAACTTATCACTCTGACATCCCAACTCTTCTCGATGGGTGACTGTACACTTCTTACCTATCAGCAAGAAAAGTGCTATCGACTACTTTAGAATTTGCTTCGCTGATACGCTGATGACTTTTGTCTTCGGTGAGACTCTTCTCATTGGTGAGCACTTACAAACTTTGGCTGATGCACCAATACACTTGACTCCATTTGACTGTAGCAGAAACTCAGTTTTGAGTCCCAGTGACACACCGATGCATAGTTTGCTTTCTCCCTCTTCAACTAAACCCTAGCACATGGAGATGCTAGGTCACCCTACTATGCAAAAACACTCTGTCTGGATACTCTACACCATCAAACACAAAAACAAAACAAGGAACAAAAACAAATACTTGTGTACAACAAAGCCATTCCTCTAATTTTGACAGAAATTGTACCAATGGAATGCTTCACGTCGACATAATGCAACAATGGAAAGCACAAAAAGAATAGAAATCTACAGTGATACAAATTGTAGTTACAAGGAACGGAAATCAAATTGATAGAACATAATAGTTTTATTTCTCCTTAGAACAATACACAATCCCCTTCACACTTCTCCTTTCTCTCTTTCGATGGTTCCTTCCTCTGGTTGTTATCAACTCAACCTGCCAGCAGTTGGAAAATCAACCAATGCAAATAGTTGGGAGACCAACCAATCCAAAACTGCTTCAAATTATCCTACTGCCCTGTTTTGGCACTATGTGATTACAATATGACAAAAGTGTGTTTTAAGTCACTTTGGACTTACAAAATGGGTTCTAGGTCCTGAAAGACCTAGAGATAAACAGAAATGAAAATGCATTCGTCAAATAGACCTTATTACAAATGAAAACATGATTTTCTAGGTGCTCCTGCACCATACTATCCAGGTGAAAGTTGTCTCAAGTCTTCTTAAGGACTAACTACTACAAATCACCACCCTACTTTTTGATGTCTTCTTCCAGCATCCATGTGTCTTCTGAGTCTGGAAGTCCCTGCCATTTGACTAAGTGCTCAAAAGAGGTCTAATCTCTTGTCTTCTTGGTTGTCCTACTATCCTAGATGCACTCCATCTTAGGTGGTTCCTTACGTGGTAAATGATGCACCCGCTCTACATTATCTTGGATAGAATCTGTTGTACCTTCTCCTGTATCAAGACTCCTATATAATGTTAGATCAGCAACATTGAATATAGGGGAAATAGCAATATCATTAGGGAGTTCAATTTTGTAAGCATTAGGACCATATTTCTCTAAAATCTTACAAGGTCTAATTTTTCTCATCATCAACTTGTTGTGGCTTCCCTTGGGTAGTCTGTTCTTGTTGAGATGAACCATGACCATATCTCCAATTTGGTACTACACATCCCTTATCCTTTGATCCACTCTAGCCTTGATCTTTTGACTATTCTTGTGTAGAGTATCTCTGACTTGTTGATGGATCTCTTTCATTGCCTCTGCAAATGCATCAGCATGTCCACTCCTTTTGTCCAACCCTTGAACTTCTCTCAATTCAAAAATTCCTCTAGGATGACTACCATAGACAATTTCAAAAGGAATTAGACCTGTACTTCTGTTTGTAGAATAATTATAGGCATATTCTTCTTGTGGGAGTACCACATCCCAACTACCTCCATGTTCTCTTGTCAAAACATCTCAGCAGATTGCCTAATGACCTATTCACAACCTTAGTTTGGCCATCAGTCTAAGGATGATAGGCTAAACTAAAGGACAAATTTGTACCCAATATTTTCCTCAAGGTTCTCCAAAAATGTCCCACAAATTTGTTGTCTCTATCAGATACAATACTCAAAGGCAATCCATGAATCTTGACAATTTCTTTAAAGAACAAGCCTGCAATATAACTAGCATCATTGGTGGTTTTACAAGGAATAAAGTAAGCCATCTTGCTGAACCTATCTACCACAACAAACACACTATCATAACCTATCCTTGTCTTTGGTAACCCCATCACAAAATCTATACTCAAACTTTCCCAAGGTCTATTTGGTATGGGCAAAGGTTGGTACAGTCCTACATTGATTGAGACCCCCTTTGCTCTTTGGCAAATCATACAACTCTCAACAAACCTTCTGATATCAGATTGCATCCTTGGCCAAAAGTAAAATCTTCTTACCAGATCTAAAGTCTTATTGAGCCCAAAATGTCCTCCTAAACCACCACTGTGTTTTTCCTTCACTATATTATCCCTCATTGAACACTTAGGGATACATAGTTGACTCCCTTTAAACAAATGTCCATCCTGCAATGTATAATCTAAAAATTTACTACGGAAAGCATTGGCAAACTCATAGCATACCTTGTAAATGTCCTTGAAATCTTGGTCCTCTTCATACAATCCTTTGAGTGCCTCAACACCCATGCTTTGTAACTGCACTTCTTGTACTGTCAACACCCTTCTGCTTAAAGCATCAGCAACCTTATTGGTTATCCCCTTCTTATGTTTGATGATGAAGGTTTATGTTTGAAGACTTTCCCCCCACTTCATGTGTTTATGACTGAGCTTTTCCTGCCCATTCAAAAAACTGAGAGCATGATTGTCAGTGTATACAATAAATTCTTTAGGAAGCAAGTAGTGCCTCCATTGTTTTAGAGCTTGTACCATGGCTTACAACTCTAAATCATAAGATGAGTACTTCCTCTTAGCTTCATTCAATTTTTCACTAAAAAAAGACTATTGGTCTACCTTCTTGGCTCAACACTGCCCCTATGGCTAGCCCACTTGCATCACATTCAATGGTGAAGATCTTATTGAAATCAAGAAGAACTAAGACAAGATACTTAGCAACTTTTGGCTTTAGACTTTCAAAACTTTGATCTGCCTCCATTTTCCACACAAACTTCACCTTACCTCCACCCTTGATGGTCTCTAACATAGGTGCACAAATATCACTGTAGTTCCTTATTAATTTTCTATAAAATGTGGCCAAACCATGAAAACTTCTGACCTCTCCTGATGTCCTAGGTGTAGGCCAATTCAAAATAGCTTCTACCTTGGAAGAATCCATTTTCAAATCACCCTTCGAGATGACAAAGCCTAGGTAAACCAATTCTTGTTTCATGAAGTCACACTTTTCCAAGTTTATCATTAACTTCTGATCTTATAGCCTCTTAAAGACTATCTCCAAATGTTTCAAGTGTTCTTCCTTGCTCTTACTAAACACCAAGATGTCATCAAGGTAGACTACCACAAATTTCCCTATGAATTCCTGCAACACCTCATTCTTTTGTCTCATAAAGGTGCTAGGGGTGCTTAAAAGACCAAAAGGCATCACAAGCCACTCATACAATCCTTCATTGGTTTTAAATGTTGTCTTCCACTCATCCCCCTCTCTTATTCGTATTTGGTGATACCCACTCTTTAAGTCTATCTTGGAGAAATAAGTAGCCCCTCCCAAACAATCCATTAGATCTTCTATTTTAGGAATGGGAAACCCATACCTAATGGTTATCCTATTTATGGCCCTAGAATTGGTGCAAAGCCTTCATTTCCCATCCTTCTTTAGGGTTAAAATAGTAGGGATTGCACACCGGCTAAGGCTCTTTCTTTCAGTGCTTTGTTTACGAGTTCTTGAACCTAATTTGCTATCTCTTCATTCTGTTGAGGGGTCATTTTATATGCTTCCTTATTAGGGAGTACTTCTCTGGGTATGAGGTCTATTTGATGGCTAATGTCTCTGACAGGTGGTAGGAAATCAGGTATATCTTTTGCAATCACTCCTTTGTAACTCTCAAGCAAATCTCTGACCTCCTTAGGCCCTACTTCTCTCACATTTTCCTTCTTTTCCCCCTTAGGCTTCATAATCAAAGAAAAACCTACTCCGCCACCTTCCTTTAGTGTATCCATGAATTCTTTTTCTCCTACCATCATTACACTAGACCCTACATGCTGTGGATCCTCTTCTACCAATGACTGTATCCTATAAGTCACACCATCCTTTTGGAATGAGTAAGCATTCTTTTCTCCATCATGATGAGCCTTTCTATCAAACTACCATGGTCTGCCTAACAAAAGATGGCAAGCATCCATTGGAAGGATGTCACACAAGATTTTATCTCTATACCCACCAATATTGAATTCTACCCATGCTTGTTCAATGATGAGTATGTGCTGCCCCTTATTCAACCAACTGACTTTATATGGGATGCTATGGGGTATCTTTTCTAGATTCAACTTATTCACTGCTTCCAAAGATATAATATTATCAGTAGAACTAGAGTCAATAATAACTTTACAAACCTTACCTTGGATCTTGCAGTTGAGTCTAAACAAAGCCCTTCTTTGAGACAGTTCACTCTGCACTAGTTCCTTGAGTAGCGTCCTCTTGATCATCAATTTTTCTCCCATTTCTGATGCTAGATTCACTTCAGGAGATGTCACACTCCTTGCATCTTCTTGAATCCAAGTGGTTCTCTTCTCACCACGATGAGAAGTTGAGACCTTCTCTAGACACTTGTATGTCAGGTGCCCTATTTGATTATAGTTATAACATCTCATATTGGATAACTTAGATCCTCTACCTGATCCATTTGTCCCACCCCTTCCATTAGGCCTTCTTCCTCAGTAGCCTCCTCTGCTACATGATTCTCCAACTTGCTCTTCTTGGCTAGACTCACCACTAGGCCTCTGGTTAGGACTTCTTCCTCCAAAACCGCCTCTACCTCTGAAACTTCTTCCTCCTCTACCGCTATTATTCTACTCAATCTTTCTCTTTATCATCTCTTCAGACCTTAAGGCCATTTGGAAACACTTGTTCACTATTTCTGGTGCTAAGATGCTAATCTCATCTAGGATGTTCATCCTTAGGCCATTCAGATACCTTGCCACCTTCTCTGACTCTTCTTCTTGTCTCTTTAATCTGAGACTGAGTTTATGAAACTCTTGTGTGTATGCATTCACATCAAGGTCTCTTTGTCTGAGGTTTTGCAATTTCTTATACATCTGCACGTTATAGTCCAAGGGTAAGAATTGTGCCTTGATTTTGGTCTTCATCCATTCCCAAGAGGTTATCATATTCTTCCCCTCCTTGACTCTCTCTCCTTGCTCATAATTCCACCATGTAAGAGCAGACCCCTTCAATCTTGCCTTTGCCAACTTAACCCTCTTATCATCAGGGACTTCTTTGTATTCGAAATGATTGTTCAATGCCTCAATCCAGTCAATCACCTCTTCAGATTCCATACTTCCCCTATACATAGGTAACCCATCTATGGTGTCCCTATTGACTCACTTCAAAGCATTTACAAATGCCCTCTAGTCTGCTGGTATCTCCTCTATCCTCTTATTGGTTTCATAAAATTTTTTATCTCCTTCATCGTTGTAACTTTCATCTTCCCTATCCTTACCCTGGGTTCTTTTCAACTCCTCAAGCTTGGATTCAAACATTGCTTCAATCAGTTTCTTCACTGCATCTTGTGACATGCTTTTAGGAGGCATCGTGTCAGCCTCTACTTCACTTTCATTGTCTGACATACACCAAGACCACACCACCTGAGTGATCTTCAAAACTCACTCTGATACCAATATGATGAGGAGCATGCAATGAAAGTGCACAACTAATCAAAATTGATCGGTTAGATTCTGATCTTCTATCTCAATGATCTACCCTCCTTTTGTTATCGGCCAAACATACCCCATCGACCAGTTTACAACTTATCTCTCTGAATTCTTAGTCACTCTAATGTGAGGTTCAACACTCTTTCCCTATCGGTAAGAAAATCACCATCGGTTGTCTTCGAACTTGTCACTCCAACATCCCAACTCTTCCCGATGGGTGACTCTACGCTTCTTGCCTATCAGCAAGAAAAGTGCTATCGGCTACTTTAGAATTTGCTTTGCCAATACGCTAATGACTTTTGTCTTTGGTGAGACTCTTCTCATTGGCAAGCACTTACAAACTCTTACCGATGCACCGATACTCTTGACTCTATTTGACTTCGGTGAAAACTCAGTTCTGAGTCCCGGTGACACACCGATGCATAGTTTGCTTTCTCCCTCTTCAATTTAAGCCTAGTACATGGAGATACTAGGTCACCCTAGTGTACAAAAACACTATGTCTAGATCCTCTGCACCATCAAACACAAAAACAAAACAAGAAACAAAAACAAATACTTGCACAATGAAGCCATTCCATTGATTTTGACAGAAATCGTACCGGTGGAATGCTTCACATCGACATACTGCAACAATGGAAAGCACAGAAAGAATAGAAATGTATAGTGATACAAATTGTAGTTAGAGGGAATGGAAATCAAATTGATGAAACAAAATAGTTTTATTTCTCCTTAAAACAATACACAATCCCCTTCACACTTGTCCTTTCTCTCTTTCGATGGTTCCTTCCTCTAGTTGTTGTCAACTCAACCTGCTAGCAGTTGGAAAACCAACCGATCCAAAACTGCTTCAAACTGTCCTACTACCCTTTTTTGGCACTATGTGATTACAATATGACAAAAGTGTGTTTTAAGTCACTTTGGACTTACAAAATGGGTTCTATGTCCTAAAAGACCTAGAGACAAATAAAAATGAATATGCATTGGTCAAATAGACCTTTTTACAAATGAAAATAGGATTTTCTAGGTGCTCTTGCACCAGATTCATCAGCCAAACTATATTCAAAGTCAACAGCTACAAGGGAAGGGTCCAGTACTTTGATTAGGTGGATTACGATGAGGACATTGCCAGGAATTGTTTTACTATGAATGAAGTCCACCACTTGAGGATCAAGTGGGCTACTATCATGGCTAATAAGAATATGAAGAGAAACATGAATCCTGCATATCTGGGTGCATTTACAGAAGTGCAAGACCCAATTACGAGAATTGAGAAAATGTTGGATAATGCAGAACAGTTGATTGTCTTTGCCCCTACAGGAGAATAGAGATATGCTTATGAGCCTGGCAGCTCAAGTGGAGAGTATGATGTAAAGAGGGAATCAGTTAACCCCTCCCCTACCAAAAGGGCCAAGATTATTGATTTGGAGAACCCAGAGTAGATAGAGGTAGTTGACCTAGAGGGGGAGGAGGAACATGCACTAGAAACTAGCCCTTGTTGACCCGATAGCCTGAGACCGTATTCATCCCCAGAGAATAGGTCAGTGAGAGTAATGAGAAACCCTACTTTTGATATTGAAGATGTTAGGGTGATGGCCTATGACAATTTTATGGAGAATGATGAATTTGTCAACACTCTTGAATTTAGGAGCTATGTTTTGAAAGTGAGGAGTGAGGAATTTCAAAAAAAAATTGAAGATGCCAAGGCTAGAGTAGACCCAAAGGAGTATGATGTTATTACTCAGAGGGCCCTAAAAGAAGTACAATAGTCTATAAGTAAAATGACTCCAGAGGAAGGGAGAGCACTAGTGGTAAAAAGTAATATTCTGCCTCTACCTCACTAGACTCTATCAGATGCCATTGCATTTGATACAATCACTAGAGATGATTCAGATGTGACAGGGGAAGAGATTGAAAAGGCCCTCTCTAGTGCATCCTTCAACCCTAAATTTGAAACATTGGAAATATGGGCTCTAGCCCCAAACAACAAAAAGCCTAGGGTTCAATTAGGAGAGTTGACAGGGGATGTAATAATAAAATGAGTATCTGATACCCCTACTCCTTGGGCTACAAGCCTAAATGTACAGACTGCACAATTTGTAGAAGCAACTACTAACAAATTGCAAAAGGATTACAATAAGCTACAACTTGATTATTCTCAGGTAGTTGCAGAGATAAATATGTTGAAGCAGCAACTATCATTAGTAGCCAGTACTTCAGCCCCTGCTCCAATGATCCCAACTATAGAATCTATTCCAGTGGATATAGAGCCTCTCCTTGTGGAGATTAGAGAGTTGAAGGAGGATAACAAGAGATTGAAGGAGGAAAAGGATAACAAAGTTAAAGAGATGGTCACCAACTTGATCAAGAACAAGGTGACAAACATTTTGACCAAAGTTGATGAGAGTTGGAAATCCTACTCATAGTTGAGACAAGCCTATGAAAAGCATGACTCTGACAAACATAGACTATTGAGCTTAAGAAAAAAATGGTTACATAGAATTGAAAAAGTTAAAGAATTTCTGAGGTGTGCCAAGTATGATTCCAATGCACCTTCTGACATACAGAAGGTGCTTAACATTTTGAAGTGTTTTCAAGATGTGGCTAGTTTCCAGTTGAAATTTGATTCAATTGTGAAAGAGAGGTTGCAGGGTTTTGAAGGGTTGGACACTAAGTGGTCACCTCCCATCTTAGATGGTGATGGAAAAACAAAAGACTTAGACATGTGGAGAAATGAGATTGTAGACATTTTTTATCGATTAATTCCCACTTGTTGTGATGTAATTGCAAGTGATCCAACTATGAGTATGCAAGTACTGAGCTTAGCGTTGGATAATCTATACACTCTTGAAAGGAATCTTTCTACATTCTGTAACCACATAAAAAGTATGCTAGATGCCAGGTATGTCAGCCATAATGGCCAAATTGAAGAAATACTTTCATTCCTTGGGCTGATAGAGGAGACATACGATGAGTGGAATGACAAATATGGAACTGAGGATTTACAAGCTTTTGTTCTCTGTATCTATAACAATTTGAAGTACAATGTATTCAATGTTGATAGCACGTTCCTAATCTATAAAGGAACAATTTTGAGGGAATAATAAGATACAGTCTTGCTGGGTGGCATAAATTTAGCAGTTTCATGTTGTTTATAAATAAGTAATGCTTGTTGCATTTATATGGTTATCTATCTCCAAGTTGTGTGTGTTTTTCTTCTGAATCTAAATAGCTCAGGGTTATTCAGAATTCTGGAACATTAAATGAATGAAGAAATGTAGATTATATTTATTGTTTATATCAAATACTCGCCATTCGATGAACATTTGATGGATGGTTCTAGTTGCATTTTGGAATGAAATGCAAAATGCACAGAACGCTAGGCTTGCAAACTTAAATCTTTGAAATCACCCTAAACCTTTAGATTTACAAAGATCAACGGTTTAGAGATTACTGTGAGCTGTCAATGTAGGACAGCTGTCAGACATGTACTAATAGCGACACATGGAAACTTAACTTGACATTTCATTAGCTAAAAAAGTCACTTCATAAAAAAAAGTAAACTTTCTGGTTTCTACTTTTTACTGCCAAGTGATTTTATTTTTAAGTGAGAGCCGTGAGGATCAGCACACGGGGTATCGGGGAGATTTCATATTGCTCGTTATAGTGCACCGAGGAGATTTTAGATTGCTCATTGCAATGCGATTTCCAACAAAGCTAGTAAGACAAAACATAAAAACCCTAGGTTATGTTTCATCATTCCTTAAAATCTTATTTTGTCAAACTTTTTTCTTAAAATCTTATTTTGTCAAACTCTACATTTAGGGTTGAGAGACTTAAGAAAAATTTCACACAGTATAAGCATGTCTACCACCACTAGCAGACCAGACAAAGTTTTTGGGAAAGGCAGAGCAAGTACAGATTTAAAAAAATAGATTATTTTTAATTTCTTAAAACCTTAGGTTTGATTGATGAATACAATGATATTTATGATCCTAACATGTATGGTAGATTTACCTTAGAACTCAGATTTTCATGTGAAAATAAGGCTGCCAAGAAAAAGAATGTTGATAGTATCAATGCACCATGGGTAACTGGATTAGGGCGCATGATGTTACATGAGGTTTTCCCTTGCCCAAAATTTATCATGGTCTGTGCCCACAATTATGATGGTAATAAAACAACAATTGTAAATAAGGATACCAAAGAAGAAATTTTATCCATTAATGTAGAAGAATTTGGAAAAGTGTTGGGGTTTACAACCCAAGAATTTGGAGACATCCACATTGACCTAGAAAAGATTGTTAGTGATTATGAAGCAGCGGATGAAAGGAGCAAAAATTCTTTCCTAAATAAAATAGTTGAAGAAAAAAAAATCTTGAAAGATAATCGTAAGCCTCCTTATCCTTTGAAATTTTTTAAATCATGGGCTCAGGATACTATTTCCATGCTAGCATTTAGCCTCGGACTGGATAGCAATTGGGAAGTGGATGCAAGCCTCCTTGAAATGGTATATAATATCCATTATGGTAATGGTGTACATGTCAAATATAAATTTATTGAGCACATTGTAGAATCCATGCATAAACAATTTTTAATGATTAAAGGAGGTTCCACCAAGACATTTAGGTTCACAACATACTTGTGCTATTTTTTTCTATTCAAATTTAGTGGAATGTTTAGAACAACAAGCTTCAGATTCAGCCCTATAACAATCCTGAGGAAAATAAAATGGCTCCAATATATGATTGGACCACTAAGACAAGGATGCACGATTCTCGAAGGAACTACAATCATTTTGTAGACTACTTTTTGGCTTCATTACATCAAGCAATTAAAAATAGTCCAATGCCTAGATTGCCTATATCATGTAGAGATTTCATTCAACTAGGAAAAGAAATACAATTAGCTGATTGGTACTTATTGGAAGAATATACTGTGCTAAGATTTTATGGATCAGAAGTAGAGCCATACAAACTTCCAATACATGTGACAGAAAGGGTTTTTTCATTGGAATATGTAAGGCAGATGCAAAGTACTGATGAACTACACTCTGTTGGTCAGCTAAAGTAGACCTTATTTCCTTCTTTACCTTTTTCATGTGAAGGGTTCACATTCGAGAGAAAAGCTTTTAAGGTGGCACAAGATCTTTTGAAATTTTTTAATTTTGATGTTGTCTATCACTGGCAGTATGATCCATGTGACACCATTAAAACAATGATTGTGGCCAATAGGAATGCTACAAGTAGAATTCAACATCAAAGTAAACCCTTGCTTGAAAACTTGAGAAACAAGGATTCCTGGGATGAGGTCAAAATTGCAATGGAGAAAACTGCAGCTAAGAAAGGTATTTCTTTTTGAATAGTTGTCAGTAGAAATTATGGCATTGCACCGGGTCCAAATTATAGGAGCACTAATAGAGAATGAAATTAGGAGGTACAACAATTTTTATAAAAAAAGTGATAAACCATCTATTAGAGAAAAAATGCCAAATTATCTAGATGATTCTGTTACAAAAAAATCTTAGACACAATAAAAAAATTGCTACATTTTGGTCTATGAGGAAGGATCTAGGTGAACTGAGAACTAATGCAGACTATGGAGAAATTGATGAAGATGAAGAGTTTAGCAAATTGTGGAATATAGAGCATCCCAATGAATGTGAAGATGAAGAAACTGAAAGTGATAAAGATGATGAACCTGATCATGATAGGGATGAACAAAGCATTTACAAACATGGTTTAAGTTAGAACACAAAAAAAACATATACTTCAGGAGCAATCATAGCATAAAAGTTGGGTTATCAAGGTGGTGGTTTGGGGTCCTAAGGAAAAGGCATTTGGAAACCAATAGATGTAGTCACCACTGCTAGAAAACCATTTAATAAACAAGGCCTTGGAACTTGATCGGCTGATAAAATACACCAAGGTCAGACAAGTAGAACTGAAAGAATTGATTTTGTTAAAGATTCAAATCCTAATCCTCATGGTCAGATGCAATCACAACTTGGACATGCCCATGGTGGAGAGCCTAGTGTGACTGGCACTACCACTAGTGGAGAACTTAGTCAACATGTGCTACAACAACATGTCCAACAACAAGTTACACACAAGAGGACACCAATACAAGATACCACACAACACTTAGTGATCAAGGGACACAGAAGAGACAAAGGATTATGGCAGGTCCAAGTCCAACTACCAATTCCACTACAAAGGAATTATTTCCAGGCACTCCCCCAGTTAGTGTGGCTATAACAGAAATTGCAAGTACTCCTATTCCTTCACCATTCAAGCATTGCCTTATTCCTGTGTCCCTAGGTTTTGATTACATTCAAGAGTTTAAAAAGAAATTAGAATTGTATAAAAAGGATAAGAAGCAACTGATAGAGAGTGTGTCTATTGTAACTTCAGATCCTGCAACAACCATGATATTACCCACATTTGATACAAATACAGAAATCATGGAGTACACAATTTTTGTTCCCATAGTTCAAAATAAACCAAAAAATCAGATGGATCGATCTAAATTTTAGGTGAACAATTTGCAATTTGATTTTTCTAGATTAAAAAATACTGACAAAATTAATATATCAAATAAGAACAATGAATTGGTTACACATCATTGCTAAAGCATGATAGAGAGAAAAAAAGTTGCAGAATCAAATAGAAAAATTACAGGTAGATTTAGCAAATGAGAAAGCAAAAAGGAAAGCAGCAGATAACAAGAGTAATGAATTAGAAAAAAGAATAAAAAAATCTACCTCTACATCAACAAGCAAAGAGGATAAACAAACAAAGGTGGAATTGAATGGACTAAAGCAAGAGTTAGATGAGATCAAAAAGAAATATAATGAGGAAAAATCCACTTCAAAAAAATTAAGACAAAGCATTGGGAAAGCAAATGACTAGTGGGAACAAAACTTGGAGAAAGAGAGGCAAAAAAATAGAACATTGTTCGCATAGCTTATGGAAGAAAAAAATGAAATAAAATCTTGTCAAAAAAAGTTAATTGAATTTTGTAGACAAACAATCAAGCACATGAAACAAAAGATCTGGGAAGAAATAATGCAGAGGTTTGATCAATTGTGTGAATTATTTCAAGTCATTGTTGCCATGAGACTACATTTTGATAAGATGAGCAAATATTTAATAGACAACATAAATTTGCAACTATAGGCAGAAGAGAAATCTGCAAATCAAGTTCTAGAAATAGTCTACAAAGCCAGTGACAATGAATTGATTTCCAAAGGGATTACTAATCGGATTGAAGCTGTAATGAAGGTGACATCTATCATTAAAAAGTGTTCAAGAATGCATGAAACAACATAATTTGTGATTGAGGTTGCAAAAAAGATTAAGGATGAGGATGAAAAGGTAAGGAATTTGACAAAGCTTGCTTTGTCATAGGGTTTTGACACAAATGACTGATTCATTGGAAAGGATAATTTCATAAAGAAGATGGAGGATGCAAGGAAGATTGATTTGGACTAGTTTCTTAGGAACCCAGATGAGGTAAACTTTTTGGATTTCATCAAACAACTGATACTCTTGAATGTATATTTTGCTGAAACATTCATGTCAAATCCAGGATCTAAATTGAAATTTGATCATACATTATTAATAAAAATTCAAGTCAGACAACATTAGCTAGAAGAAATGACAATTCGACCACTTGAATAGTGGAATTTGCTAAAAAAATTGTTAGAATGATATTATATTGATATTATGAGTTTCAACTTTCCGAGTTCCAACTCAGCTCTATGCAGAGTTGTCTTTGACTCTTGAGGAAGATTTTGCATTGCCTCTATGTACTCTTTCATTTAAAAATTAATAGAAAATTCAAATTCAATAATGTGTTGATGTTCAATTATCTATATTATTTAATTTATCAATTGAAAATAAACTCTAGTTTCAACTACTAAATACGCATTTAATGATTGTTGATATTCATTGTTCTATATCCTAGTATTGTTAATGTTGGCAAGAGACACCATGTAGCCTCATGGTTGTTGTCATTGATGGCAACAAAGTTCATCCCACCCATCTGTAGGACATGGTGTGCCTATACCGGAAGTCAGATTGAAGAGTGTTGTGGTCCTGTAAGCAAGAATAGAGCATGCAGCTAGGTCTGACAATCAGGTCCAAATCTCTTAGAGGGAGCATCTCAGAAAAGTGCAGACTTGGGGAAGTCAAGAGGAGTACCATGACTAATAGATTCCAGAGATTGAGCCTCTGATGATGAAAGAGTGAGAAGATATGAACTCCTAAGTGTTGGGTTCCTGTTTGACAAAGTAGACTAAGGAAGAACTGACCGATAGAGCATCAGACCTTTTTCCGGATGAGATATTGATGATGATCAAGTTTCATGAGGGATCATTCATGGTTGGCTAACATGATTGATGACTTCTATAAGAATCTCCTTGATACGCATCACTTGATAAGCAAGGATTTAGCCAACAGACCAGAGTTTGGAAAAATATGGACTATTCCGGATGCCAACTAGAAAGGTGTTGAAATCATTGGTGCAGATATATATACAAGATGGATTTGGATACAAAGGTGTGTGTGGTGTGTAGGGGTGTGCAAAGAAAAGAAGAGAGTAGAGTAGAAGTAATAATACAAGTCTGGTATGTAACAGGACTGCAGTACTAAAGAATAGGAAGAATGAAGTGCAGTAGATCAGTGTATTGAGCCTAACTGGAACTAAACCTTAGCATATGTTGATGCTTCTCATCAGTTCAAGTACCTAGTTACTTTCTTTGTATCTTGTAGGTAGTGAGCCTCTTGTGATCAGTGTGCTTGGGTAGTGATCCCTAATTGGCAAGTGCCATTTTGTACTACCTTATTCTTTTAACAGAGAATACAATCTTGGGTTAGTCACCCCGTGGTTTTTCCCTTAACAGGGTTTTCCATGTTAAAATCATTGTGTTATGTGTATTGAGTTTATTTCTTCTTTCTTGGTTATGCATGCTTATTTAATTTGAAGAACACAAAGTTAAATTAATTAAGATAACTTATTCACCCCCCCTCTCAGTTATCAACAATTGGTATCAGAGCCAGGTTCCTCCAAACAGAGCCTAACAGCTTGAGGAAGATCTAGGAATTCCAATGGATGTGTATGGTATGGGAACAACTTCAGTCTTCCCTAGATGATCTTGAGCAATCTCACTTCGAGGTCAATGAATTGAAGGAAAGACTCAAACAAGCTGATGATTTCATAAATGAACTAAAAGAGAAACTAAGTATTTCTATGAAAAAGAGAAAGGAGCTACTTCAATAGTTAGCAAGTCAAAGCAAAGCCAATAATACTGATGAAGATCTGAATGAGAAGTACAAGTTGTGTGAGAAGCTATCAAAAGAGGTCATTATGATAAGACATGAAATGGAATCAGGAGTTATGAAATTCACTCAAGAAATTGAAGAGAAAAGAAAGACTGAAGATAATCTAAAATAATCTCTCAAGGAAAAGTCAGAAGACTACCACAATATGGATAGAATAATCAGGCATTTAGAATCTGATCTTGAAGAAGCTAGAGATAATGAAGAACAACTTGAGAATCAGATTGACACTCTAAAAAGGGATCTTCAAATAATAAATGAATATAAAGAGAAATTCAAGATAAGTTTTGCTTACCTTGAAGTTCTTCTTGAAAGCCAAAAGAGGGTAGATGACAAGAAAGGATTGGGGTATGAGAAAGGTGAAAGCTCCGGATCCGGTCAGAAGAACTTTGGATCAAGAAATCCAAGGAACATGCCTAGAAGACCTCCAATAAGGCAACTTAATGCTCAAAGATATCCATCCTTCAATGGATAATGCCACAACTGTAATAACTTTGGTCATAAAGCAAATTAGTGTAGAAGAAGAATGAATCAGACTAATTCATCCTTCTCTGAATAGTGTTTCAATTGCAAAAGTTATGGTCACAAATCTCATGAGTGTAGAAATATGCAAATGAACAAGTCATTCAATGGAAGATGCTTTGCATGCAATATAATGGGACATATGGCTAATCAGTGTAGATCAAGAGGATATCATTCAAATATGCAAAGAAATGTTGTTTGCTACAATTGCAATAGATCCAGTCACATTGCCAAATTCTGCAGAAGTAAGAATCAGGACAAAAAGGGTCTGGTGCATCATAATTAAAACCAAGACAAAGGAAAAGGAAAAGTGAATGCAAATGAAATTCAAAGGGAGATGAACAAGATATGGGTAAAGAGAAGTACAGAAAATGTTGGGAATGGATCCGCACCAGAATCTAGTACTGATATTCCTTCCAGAAACTAAATAGGTGAGCTTTGGCTCAGGGGGAGTCACAAAAGAAAACAATTTCCCCCAGCCAGTCAATTGGTGCCTGAAATTGGCACATGGAAGGTTGTGAATTAAAAGGGCTCTCAAAGAAACATCTAAATAACCCTTGGAAAAGATATGAAAGATCCATAAGGAATTTGAAGAGGTTAATCATCAGAGATTAATCCAGTTTAATAGTCATCCTATAAGAACTAAATTTTCACAGTTAGATCTGGTATGATTCAAATTTGAGGTATCTTGATTTGAGAATAAATGGAGTGATTAGACAAAGGTAGATAGATTGCTAATTTTCACCAAGAATAACTCCAAGTGCATCTCAGTGATCCGAAAAAATCTCATAGGACAAGGAACAACCGGAATAACCTAAGTTGTGCATTTATTACAATATGAAATTATGGTTTGCATAGAAATATAAGGGTTCTCATGTTCATCATTTGCACATTTACATTCGAGGAGAAGAAAAGAAGGAGCTCTGGAGCAAATTACCACAAAACCTCTCAAAGATCAACTGTAGAAGATGATTCTCCCAACAATCTGATCTGGTACATATCGTGAACCCTAGAAGTGAAAAATGTATTTTTCATTCTTGATCAAACTCTCTCTGAATCTTTAAGATGGCTACTCTGAATGTTGTAAATATTACTGATAGGTCGTGCCCTAAATTTAAGAAACATCCCTACAA
This sequence comes from Cunninghamia lanceolata, assembly GCA_027924645.1. NCBI lineage: Eukaryota > Viridiplantae > Streptophyta > Pinopsida > Cupressales > Cupressaceae > Cunninghamia > Cunninghamia lanceolata. The sequence continues at coordinate 260,409 of BSBN01001682.1, read as the reverse complement.
ATCTCTAGAAGTGGATCCCTTAGGCGCATTTTCTAGCATTCTGCATGGGGTTTTGCATGTTGAAGACATTAGGGCATACATTCATGCGAACATTGAAGAATTTAGGGAATCCAGGATGATGGATATCTACCACAAGGAACGGATAGTCGATTCATTTGATCTCAAACCCCAATACAAGGCCATCAGGGATAAACATTTCAATCAATGCATCCATTTCCCCTATTTTACAGAAGATGAGTGGGTCCGGTACATTTTGAGCAGAGTGCATGACAACTTCATGTGGTTGACTAGACCATTCAAGATCACAAAAGATGCTATTAGGGCAGTAACCGGATTACACTCATTCAGAGAGTTACCTATTCTCAAATCTGTCAAAAACCAAACTGTGAGTGAGGCTACTGGATCAAAATTTGACAAGAGGGCAATGACAATTGAAGATATCACTGATCCAGATATCAAGTTTGCATCCATGATAATTGGTTACAAGATATATCACTCCAGCAGGGAAAATTTAGTACCTGAAACTGTAATCTACATAGTTTATCAGATGCTAAAAGAAAATGTTGACTATGATCTTTGTGAGCTCCTTCTAAACCAACTTTTGGAGAATCTACAGAAGATAAAGAAGGACAAGAAGAACTCTTTCAAATATGGTGGATTGATACTCTATCTATTTTTCTATTACATGAATGAGCTACCTGGATCTAGTGGTTGGATGTGGAAAAATGACAGACCAGTAGCCATACAAATCAGGGATTATTTGCATGGAATAGGTGATACCAAGGCACAAAATACAACACTGTGGGGCTACTTCAAGAACTCTCAGAATATGATGCAAACAAGAGAGAGAATCCCCCAATCTCTAGTTGAGAAGTATAAGGACAGAGTATGCTTTATGGTAGAAACTGATCAATGCCTAATGAAGGTAGTAGATCCAAGGATAGTCTAGATTATGCCAATGGGGTATGAAGTGGATGAGAAAATTGTAGAGCTACATGTTCAACACATGCTTAGTCAACCCAAGGATCCTAAGGCAGAAAGGTTTGGAATCTTTGAAGAGTTGAGTGTGAAGATTCATGTGGAGCTAAGACAACCAGAAATAAAAAGAAAAGTGAGGAGGGAAGTAGAAGAATTTGTCAAGAGGCATGGACTATCAAAAGAGGCACTTGATGCAAATAGAGAGAAGATGGAAAGGGTAGAGAAAGAAGAGGAAGAAGGAAAAAAAGAAAGTGCTCCGGTAGAAGCCCCCTCCCGGACCAAATCCTCTAAGAGCTCTGCACCTACCACTGCTAAGAGCTCAAAGGCATCAAAACTAGAAGAAAAACCATCTGGTAAAGGAGAAAAGAGAACAAAGACAAAGGCTACAAGATCATACACAAGCTTCAAGGATGATCAAGAGATAGAGAAAGATGAGGAAGTAAAGAAAATGAAGAAGAAGAAGAAGAAAACAACCGGTGAACCCTCTACCGGTCAAGACAAAGAAGAGAAGGCAGAGGAATTTGTTGAAAAACCTACTCTTCGCATTGATGATATCATCAAATCAGTTACTGTGGATGAGAACTTACAACCAATGGTTGAATTTTATGATGAATACAATGAAACTAATTAGAAGATATTACAAGATGCCACAGTAAGGTATTTAAACATCTACAACAAAGCATTCATTGAAATTATATCTTTGATTCCAAAAGCTTAGAAAAGGAACTTGAAATAAGGAAGAACAATGCCCAAGCAAAAGATCTAGAAATCTAGGAGCATATTGCTATTCAGCTCTATCCATCCATTACCCCTAAACAAATGAATATTATCTTCAAGGAATGCAAGGACGAGTTCCGAAGCAAAGCTAGAATGAATCAACTTATGCTTGGTGAAACTGACAAAGTGGAAAAAGAAACAGAAGATATTCTACAGAAGCTTTTAAAAGATTTAATCTTCCTATTATAGAGGACTTAGATAATGAACCCTCTGTCATGGATGACAAAGGAGAATCTTCTGAGACAGTGGCAGAAGAGGCAAAGGAGACAAGTGAAGAGATAGCTAAAGACTTAGATTCCCCTGGAAGAGGAAGTCAATGAAGAAGCACACATCTCTCCTCCAGTTTCCCCTGCAGACTCTGGATCTAAAGGAGAAGAAAGATTAGAGGAGAAAAACAGTCAAGAAGAAGAAGTAAAGGAAAAAGAAAAAGACCAAATAGAGAAGATCCCAGGAGACAATTCTGAGACTACAGAAGGAAAGAAGACTCTGTCTCCAGCAAGAGACACTGTAGAAATTGTCAAAGATTTCTTGACCAAAGAGATGATGGAATTTCATGAACCAGAACTGCTTCAAGGACCATTCAATTTTGATTCCCTCTCCCTGGTTCAAATCATGAAGTTAGCTTCCTTTACTCAAGCAAAGGCAAAAGAAAAACTCCTGAAGTCTCATATAGAAGACTGTGAACTCATAGAAGCTGCATCTGGTGTATTAGAGAAGATCATGCCATCCTTCCAAAAGGATCCTTCGGCCTCCACATCTGGTAATCTAAAGTCTCTTGTAAGTTTTGTTCATACGCATTTTGATTCCTTAGAGAAGTCAGCAGAAGAAATGGTCTAGAAGGAGTTTTTGGGAAAGAGATTCTCCAAAGTACAAGGACTAATAACCAATGATAGGAGAGTTATGGATATTGGAATATAGAGCTTAGAAAATTCTCTTAAAGATGGCAGAGATATATATAAATTTTGTTTATGTTGGCTTAAACTGACCAAGGACATTGAGAAGAAAGTAAAAGAGCAAGAGGATAAATTGTTAAGTTTATCTCAAAGTTTTGATCCTCTCTCCTCTTCCATAATCAATCAAGAGTGTCAGACTATTGTAGTCACAAATGAAATAAAGAAGATTGAGAAGGAGAAGAAAAATAGAATAAATAGGTTAAGTGAACTTAGAGGGATCATTATCCCTAAGTTAGAGGCCATGCATGAGGCCCTAACTGATGCTCAGACAACAGCCCAGACCAATGATCCGACAGATCTAAAAAGGGCAGAAGCTTTCACATTCCTATTGAGTGGTCACATCTCAATTTTGGATAGGATGAAGAAGAGTTGGGCAACAGAAGTGGTACAGTTGAAAACCACTTTTGTAGATATAATTCAGTATATGTAAGTAAAACATGAATAAATGTTTATGCGACCAAGTATAGATTGTTTTTGGGAAATTTTGGTGTGCGGACCCTACCCTTTGCCATTGATGTCAAAGGGGAAGTGAGGAGCAGTGAAAAATGTGGAATCCAGCTAAGGGGGAGCTCCGATAAAGTGTATATTAGAACAGAGCATCAGCCAAGGGGGAGTGTAGTGTTACACTTAGTCATTTTTCACTGAGTGTTGCCATCAATGCCAAAGGGAGAGATTGTTGGCAAGAGACATTGTGTCGCCTCATGGTTGTTGTCATTGATGGCAACAAAGTTCATCCCACCCATCTGCAGGACATGGTGTGCTTATACCAGAAGTCAGATTGAAGAGTGTTGTGGTCTGGTTAGCAAGAACAGAGCATGCAGCTAGGTCCGACAATCAGGTCCAGATCTCTTAGAAGGAGCATCTTAGCAAAGTACAGACTTGGGGAAGTCAAGAGGAGTACCATGACTAATAGATTCCAGAGATTGAGCCTCCAGTGATGAACGAGTGAGAAGATATGAACTCCTAAGTGTTGGGTTCCTATTTGACAGAGTAGACTGAGGAAGAACTGACCGGCAGAGCTTCCGAATGAGATATTGATGATGTTCAAGTTTCTCGAGGGATCATTCATGGCTGGCCAACATGATTGATGACTTCTATAAGCATCTCCTTGATATGCATCACTTGATAAGCAAGGATTCAGTCGACAAACCAGAGTTTGGGAAAATATGGACTATTCCGGATGTCGACTAGAAAGGTGTTGAAATCATCGGTGTGGATATATATACAAGATGGATTTGGATGCGAAGGTGTGTGTGGTGTGTAGTGGTGTGTGAAGAAAAGAAGAGAGCGGAGTAGAAGTAGTAATACAGGTCTGGTATGTAATAGGACAACAATACTAAAGAATAGGAAGAATGAAGTGCAGTAGATCAGTGTATTGAGCCTAACTGGAACTGAACCTTAGCATATGTAGATGCTTCTCATCAGTTCAAGTACCTAGTTACTTTCTTTGTATCTTGTAGGCAGTGAGCCTCTTGTGAGCAATGTACTTAGGCAGTGAGCACTAATTGGCAAGTGCCATTTTGTACTACATTATTCTTTTAACAGAGAATACAATCTTGGGTTAGTCACCCCATGGTTTTTCCCTTAACAGGGTTTTCCATGTCAAAATCATTGTGTTATGTGTATTGAGTTTATTTCTGCTTTCTTGGTTATGCATGCTTATTTAATTTAAAGAACAAAAAGTTAAGTTAATTAAGATAACTGATTCACCCCCCCTCTCAATTATCAACAGTTAATATGTTAAATTAATTTTATTTACCATATCAAATCAAAAACCAAAATTCTACTTTATTGCAAATTTTATGTTTTATCCACAAAAAAACTTTAGCAAGGAAATATTAAGCATTGAGTTGAATGATGAATCGCTGAGTAAATGTAAAACTTATCAGTATGATACAATTAAAATATGAAATAATTAATAATATGTTAATGTATTCAATTTGATTCACAATTTCAAGGAATACAAATTTAAAATATCATCAACTACAATTTTTGAATATACTTCATGAAATGCAGTATAAATACCTAAAAACTACTAATTCACTTCCATTTCCCAAATCGAGTCAGGGTCCCCAAACTGACGTTCAGATAAAGAAAAAGAGTCGTCTTGATTTTGAGTCTGGTCTTCATTTTCTTCATCTTGATTTTGAGTCCCAAAGTCAAATTCATTTGTCATTGTGTCACTATCATTTATCCCACCACTACCAACATTTGAACTTGAAGAGTTACACAACCCTCTTCTTTCACATATGGACTTCTAGATTGTAAGTGCCCTTTCATAAGGAAAATTTTTGACATTATACGCACTTCCTAACACCCTCAAGCAATTTTCCAAATTCTTGTCTAGTTTGTTTCTTATCTTTGATTTCAAAAACCCCAATGCACTAAAAACTCTCTCATCTTCCACCGAACCCAATATCATTGTTTGACATAAATCAGCAAGTTTGAAATATTTCACTCTAACTCAAGTTTTTCTAGGCCTTTGTTATTGATCTCATTTCGAAGGGATTCTCCATGACATTAAATTGGTCTATCGTACTTCTTGCAAACTGACTACATTGTCCTTTAAGCTTATTTCCATCTATAATTCCTTCTATTTGTTGTCCATTGCATTCTACACTTTTCAAAAAGTGTGTGGTCAATGTAGTTACGTTTTGATGAAAAAAGCTTGGGCTATCTTGGTGGCCTTGAACCCAAAATTGAGGATACACAATAGACATGGCATCAAGTATTTCATCTCGAGGGAATCGATTATAAATATCTATTGAAAGATTGCTTGCAATTTCCTTCAAATTACTACTAATAGATTTAACAATGCCATCAAAATCATCCTTTCTAACAGGTACTTCTTTGATAGAGCACATGATTGTCTTATAATGGTGCATTGGTATCTCAAATCCATGTACAAAGACACATAACTCCCCACTTGCATTAAACTATAAATAATTTTCATGATGATTCAAATCTGTAAGTATTTGCCACCTATAAAAATTTGGGCTTTGAGAAGTTAGATCTAGATATAGATTATCAAGGGCCATGCATGCCATTCTACGTAGTTTGCTATACTCATAGATATACATAGTTCTGTCCTTGGCTTTCTTCGCAAGATTGTTCATTTCATCCAGCATGGGGAGAAGACTAGATAAAGTTAAGAGTGTCTCTATATCACTTAACTTATGTAAGAGGTCAGGAGATTTGTCTACTATGTTGCAATGCTCGTACATTGTTCCAATCAAGGGTGGATATTGTGAAAGAACTCATTGAGCTGGTCCATGCAAGGAGATCCATCTGGTATCAACATCCTTAAGAATCTTGTTTCCTATTGTTATTCCCTCAACAAAATTTTAAAATTCTGCAAAGCGTTTGGGACTTCGGCAAAAGTATGTGTGGAGCTCGCGAACTAGATTTTCAACTTTTGATACTGTAGGAAATTTGCTTACAATTTTAAATGCTAAATTCATTCTATGGTCCATGCATTGAATGACAAGCATGTATGGTGCACAAGTAGTTTGTAATTTTGTGCAAAGACCAATCCTATGACCTTGCATTACTATAGCTCCATCAGCTCCTACACACACCAACTTTTTGGCAATTGTCAAGTCATCCATACCTGTAATTTGATTCAAAGACTTCTTAACTAGTTCAAATCTATGTTGTGATATTGAACTATCCTTCATTTTATGAACTTAGAGTAGATGAGCTCGGCTTACATGTTCTTTTACAGTATACACATTCATACAGACCCAAGAAGTATTATCTACCGCAGTAACTTCATCTAAAGATAATGCAATGAAGTTTGACTCTTTTACATTCTCCTTTAAATCTTGCTTTTCCACCACAGCAAGATAGTTTGCCCATTCCCATCCAACGTTTATTGACCAATGTATGCCAGGATAGTGAGGAACACTCAAAAAAGATAATAAATTACTATACTCTAGGTAGTCTGTCATAGGATGCCTTTTGGACAAAATATGAAAAACAACACTCATCTGAATAGTTTTTGCCAGTTGTGCTCCTTCCATTGCTTTTCCAAATTGAGCCTTGATTGTACCTCCACTTGCAGCAAGCTTCATCATTCTTTTCTTATGCTCATCATATTCCACAACATACTTCACATGAAGACATTCTTCCTTTAATTTCCATCTTACTATTGATGTTTCCTTTCCATCTATGATTTGTTTTTCATAAAGTTTACCTATATGCTTTTCTATGGTGTCAAGCTTTAGCTGCAATTTCTTATCTCTTTTACATTTCCAACTACAAATCACACACTTGCATTCTATTGGTTGTTCATTTTTGTTTTCTTTCTTGACTGGTTCAATGAATGGGTACTTTGACATCCAATCAAGCTAAAAATTTGTTGACATTTCCCACTTGCACCCTAGTTTTGAATCTTTTGATTTGCCTATTCTTTTCTTCTTGCCAACATCATCTATAGTGTCAACATTTTCTTTTTCATCCAAGTCAATTATCTCAATCTGGCTAACCGGGGTATCCCTTGGAACATCTTCGGTGGTATTGCCATCCTCATTCTAGGTAACTAGGGCATCCCTTGGAACATCTCCTGCGGTATTGTCATCCTCAGTCTGGCTAACCAGGGTATCCCTTGGAACATCTTCTATGATATTGCCATCCTCATTCTAGCTAACCAGGGTATCCCTTGGAACATCTTCTGCGGTATTGCCATCCTCATTCTGGCTAACAAGGGTATCCCTTGGAATATCTTCTACGGCATTGCCATCCTCATTTAACTTAATGGCAATCCCACCTTCTGGTGGTGGTGAGGTATTGTGAATGGCTTCTTCATTATTATTTGGTGCAAGCGTTGATGGTGTAGCTCCATCTTGATTTGATGGATCATAAACATGCCAGTTCCAAAGTAAGACCGTATACTAACTCCACCTTTTCTAATTTTTTTTGGCCTCCCAGTCCCTTCACCACCCTGAGGAGTCTTACCCTTGTCGCACTTGTGGCTAGACATCTTGATGTCCCACTTCAAATAAAAGCTAGAAAAAATGTCTTCTTGTTTAAGAAAGACATACTCATAGAATATAGATCCCATTCCCTACTAAATATCTTATTTAAGACTGAATCAAGAATGGAAGAGGGATAAAGCCATAAAGAAATCTTAAAACACTAGTACTATGAAGAAATGATCACTCACCTTTAAGTTTAGGTTTTCACTGACTTGCTATTCGCTAATGCAGGAATGCATGTGTTGTAAGTTTGTAACTTTGCCTACGATCAACTTCAAGGTGCCAACTCCAACTTCTGAAATCTGAATCGAGAGCTCACAAGTCACAAGTTCAAAACTGAACAAAATGTGTAAGAATAAATCACAGTTTCGATTGTATTTATATCATTCCATATTTGGCGAATTTCACGGGAATTCTATATGGTATATCAAAAAGATTTGGTGAATCCCACATGATTATATAAGGAATACATTTAAGTGTCAGTGAATCAAACCTTAATGGACTACATACATTGAAATTTCCAAGGCGAATATGGCCCTAAGATTAGCATGGAGGTGTCATGCAAATTGGTGAAATGGTCCATCATAATCAACTACTTGTAAGTTTTAATTGGTGAAATGGGCCCTCACGCGCAGTGACCATGTAATGGGGTTGGCAAAATGGGTCCTCACGTGCAGTGACCATTTAATGGAGTTGGCGAAACGTGTCCTGATATACAATATTGTTTTAATAGTATTGACGAATATATAGGTGAGTTAGTACTTGCTTGCAAAATTCCAGGTGAAAATATTAGTCAGCCCATTTGAAATGCATAGTTTGTTATGGCAAAAATCTTACTTCATTGATTCTCATAAAATAAATCGATGGCGAATGGATATGGATTTGACTGATAATACATAAAAACTAGGCAATTTGACCACCCTTTTCAATGTGATTTATTCACCAATTCCGACTTGGCCGATCAGCGATATTCACCAATTGGTGAATATTTGCCACTAAAAAAATATCTGACTTCAATATGTATTGTATTCAGAATTAATAAAAGAGATAATCCCTAAAAGTGGATGTAGCCATTATTGGGCGAACCACTGTAAATCTTGTGTCCTTCTGTGTTTTAAAATCTTTTAATTTATGTTCTTATTTTCTGTAATTTTCTTTTCATTTGTTTCTACAATTTTCATCAACAATTGGTATCAGAGCCTGGTGGAGAAACTTGGTGAAGAAGCTTGAGGCATGGAATAATTTTTTAGAGCTATGGACAAAGCAGTTATGGAAGAAAGTCCCAACTGGGATGATTGGGTTCAAGCTCTCATGTCTATGTGCCATAGCCATGAAGAGAGTCATGATGGAGTGGAAGCTATTCATTAGATTTTTTTGGATGAATTAAATGATGAAGTTGATTCTATTATTGAGGAGTTTCTTGGTATGTTGGAACCTGTCAGTGACATGGAGCAGATACAAGAAATAAAAAGTGTTGTGGTTCAGTCTAGAGAAGAGGAAGAGTAGGAAGTCGCAGATTCAAACACAACGTGTTTAACGAATGGTCTGTCTGTAAAGAAAACTGTTAGATTTAATTTGCTAATTAAAATAGATGATTTGGCTTCTGAAGTCTTTATGAATGGCAGTGGTTATGGAATCCACATGAGTTTTGGGGGCTCTAGAACTGGAGAGGCCAGAGTAGCTCTAGGGTTGTCCACAGATGAGCACATAATGCTGCCCACACACCCCCGTGGGAGGACTGCTATAGAGGAGGCAGAGGGTTATGGCTCCAGGCGGCTTGGTAGTTGTGATGTTCATTCCTTCAGCCCTGCCTAGGCAAGATCTGTGTGGGAAAGGGCCTCAGTTGATCTCTCTATGAAGGGATCTTCATCTATCCCTATGCCTAAGGAGACTAGACTAGTGGAGTTAGTGCAACAGCAAGTTAGGGTTAGAAGTGACCCATTTGCAGACACCCGGTTGAGGGAGCAAATTTTGGCAGAGTAGCCGATGGTGGCACATTTTCGATGGGATCACCATACTTAGGGATTGACTTGGCTATTTTTAGTGGTGCCGTGCATGTGTTTTGTGTGGCTGGAGTTTTCGCAGTTGCTACAAATTTTGGGAATACTGACGAATACACTCATGTATGCCTTAATATACTCATATTTTCTATGGAGGAATATGGGATTGCCTTACAAGTCTATGGATGTGGTGGCCAGATTGTAGCTGGTTCATCTTGGGTTTACTGTTGGTGGTGATGATGCCCGGTAGGGGTGTGGTGTAAAATGTGGGAAGCTGTCTAATGGGAAGAAGAAAAGAGGGTTTCTTGAGACACTGATGATTGTAGCAGAGATGTTTATGATGATGGATTGTTGGGGTTATAGTATGTCTAGATCATTTCTAGAAGGTGTTACGATTGATTGGGAAGCTTGGAAGCAATTTATACAGAGTGCCCTTGAATAGAGGTTAAAGCCCTACAATATGGGCTTGTTTTCGAAGTGATGATACAAGTGGAAATGGAGGGATATCTCTAAGCATCTATTTGGTCTTCAAGTGGGAGATTGTTGGGTTCAGTGAAGCCCAAATTGGCAAGTTTCATTGTTGGGTTCAATGAAGCCCAAATTGGCAAGTTTCTCTCACATATTTGAAAAAGATGCCTTTTGCAACAGACTTCTTTTTGCATGTATTCGCAAAATTAGAAGTTGCCCTTTTTGATGGATTTTTCAATTTATTGGAGATGAGACTGATTTATAAATAGTTGGCTACTGCTTCAATATTATTATATTCAAAATTAATAAAAAAGATAATCCCTGAAAGTGGACGTAGCCATTATTGGATGAACCACTGTAAATCTTGTGTTCTGTGTTTTGAAATCTTTTAATTTCTATTCTTATTTTCTGCAATTTTCATCAACAACAAATTATTATTATAATAATTACTAAAAATATACTAGTTATAGCCATGCTCGGGAGGGAGCATCTATAGTCAGGACCCTTAGGGCCCATATCTAGGGGAGGGGCTCTCCTCCCTACCTATAGATCCGATCTGAGCTCAACTGATCAATCTTAATTATCGCCATATAGATATATAGGGTGCCAACTACCGACTAAGCTATAACCTAAGCCTAGTCTCCCTCGATCTATTGCTCGAGTGCAGACTATAGATGGTTGGTTGCCCCCCATAGATAAAGCAAGAGATGATTCTTCTCTCCCCGCCAGATGAGATGAAAGAGAGCAGCCCCAGTGGCTATATAGGGGTTCTCTCAAAATAATCATAATTGGGATCAAAGTGGGGATGGCGAGAAAGCCCAAGTTCTCTTGGCCTCTAGGAAAGATAGAATCTATAGGTAGGGGGTAGTTGAGTACCTATACCTTTGGGCCCCTCTAACATTTATGGAAAGGGGGGGGCGAGGGTGGCTATGGTTATAGTTGGCACTCCCCCAATGATGCTTGGCTATATAGTTGGGAGTTGGGCCCATAGATATCATACCTTAGTATCATTCAGTCACTCTTGGTTCGATTAGAGGGATGACATTTATGCCCGGCTCACCCGGCTGTATATACCTACCACTTGATCAACAGTTAAGAAATTTCTATATAATTGCTAATTATCGCTCGATTGAGATGCTGGGTAAGGTAGATGGCTAGTCCTCACCTCAGTGGTGCCTATATATCAGCCCAGGTCAAGAAATAAACCCAATCCCAATCCCAATCATATATCTATATAGTCAGTGTCAATCGTTGTTCATCTAGCCACTTGAGAAGCTCGTCCATACTAGAGTTCTTGAGTTGTCCATACTAACCCAAAGTTGCTGAAATCATGCATGCATGCTCAGGGAGTTGAGGGCCACTAGATCCCTAGAGTATAGAAAAGAAAGGAGGCCAAGGGACAATGGTGATGATTTTGAGAGGGCCTCCAGGGGAACCACTCCAATATGTGGGGTCTCTCGCACTCGGGAATGGCCCTTCTGATTGGGTGGGGGGCAACCTGAGCCTCCCACCCACCCAACTATCTCTTCAAACCCACCAACAACTATGTGGAGGGGGGTCCTAGGGTGGGTGGGAGGTGAAGTTCAAGGGTTTGTCAGAGAACCAATGGCATCTACAATATTGAAGGGGGGTGGGGGGATAACTATAGCCGAGGGTTCTAGGCTTTCCCTCTGATGATAGTTGGGAGGATGCCTATGCAGCTGGGTGGGAAACAATAGTTTCAGGTGGGTGGCCTATGCCCCCCACCCATCCCCACACATGTGGTGATGAAACAGTAGGAAACCAACTAATCTTCACCAACCAACTCTATATATAGCCTAAAAATGTGGTGGGAATGAATCATCAATATAATAACCTAATGAGAGCATAGAATACCGTAATGAAAACTAGATGATTGTCTCGGTCGTCAGGAGACCATGATGGGAGTCCTTTCCTATCGATTTTTCTTTTCATTCATCTGTGGTTAACCACCGTGTCCAGTTACCAAGATTCTAATTAACTCTGTCATCAATCCAATGTCATTTGTCTGCTACTTGTCTACCCCATGACTTGGACTAGTTGGCATAGAACTAGGGTGGGAAACAATTTGATTTCTAGCCCTATTTGTTTTGCTAAGAAAGCGGGATCTGTGCATTGCCCTTTTTATAGGCTATTTTCTTGGGGGTGGGTGGGAGGGAGATGAATGGTTTGCTCGAGCCTTCTTCTGTTCATTCCATTCTACTTGAATAACTTTAGCCCCACTATGTTGCTACTAGAATCTAGCATCGGGCAGGTAATTTTCTTTCAATTGATTCTATACGTAACATGCCCACCCACATATACCTGGTTGTGGTTCCTCCCCACCTTTTCAATCAATGGCCCTGCATTGCTAAGTGATAAAAAATGAGTCAGTTGTGAAGGATAATAGTTCTTTCCCTAACGCCTGGGCTTGGAAGCAAAGGGAGTCCCTCTCGAAAAACCATCCAAAAATCAAATTGGTGAACATTATCCATTCAAATGAAACCAACTCCTCTCATGCACATGTATTGGATAGGAATGGAAGCTAGTCAAATTAATGAATCAGAACCACTGCCTATTGATCTTTCTCCCTTGACCCTGTAGAACTTTAGGTGCCTAGGGCAAATCGAAAGCACTCTCCTCCATCAAGGGAGATTGAGCAGCATATCATATATGTATCAACGGATGCCCCACCTCTATATAGTTTTTCTTTATGCATACAAAACCAAGAATCGTGGGAACAACTAGAATGATTGACTGAGAGACTGAATACACAATCGACACTCCAACTCTCGATGCTGGAATGACATTGAAATCACAATCCATTCTAGCTTCTTTCGATTCAAAGAGAAGAGATTAATTACAGGGTGGGGGGGCCCTACTATTTGCCAGCGTAGCTGACCATTGGAAAGAAATCTAGGAGAGGATTAAGAGCACTATGATGACTCTTATGTGCTAGAGAGACACTTCTGAAAGAAAGAATGGAAGCTGCTTGGGGGCCTCAATCCCTTTGCATCTTGGGTGGGAAGAATGATAGAAAGAAAGGTCTTCAATTCTGGTATTGGGCCTACCTTCATTCGCTTCGTAGCTCTTATGTGCCGAAGAGGATTAGAGGTGAAAGTCAGGAACTTCCCCAGAACCAATCCACTCTCTCTACCGATTAGAGAGGGACTTAGCTCAACTTTAAGTGCCATTCCTTCCTTCAGATCTCCTAGTAGCTAAGCTTTCAAGGTCGAGTTAAAGGCATTCTCAACTCTCATTCTTTGTTTCACGGATAATAAAGTTGGGCCCTCTCGCTATCTCCTCCCACCCACCCTGGGGTGGCTTGCTTTCAAAGGCTACAAGCATTCATTTATGGGGCTTCCGTCCTTCCTTCTTTCCTCAACTCCACTTCTGCCCGATACCGGTATGCATGTAGTGAATAGAAATTGCAAACATTCGACCACAGAGACTTCTTGATTTCTGTCCTACTGGTTGGTTTGAACCAATGGTGACTCAACTCAAAGGAATTCGTAGTAGGAAATCATATTCATGGATTTGGCTACTTTGTCTTCGAAGGTAGACTTACACTTCCTAAAATCAGGAGAGAAGGATTCAGTAGCTTGAAGTCAACCCGAACAACTTAAATTAATGGGGGGGCTTCCTCGAGGGAAAGTTGAAAACCCCCAGACAACCAACAGCTAGCCACCCACCCACCCAAGCCATCATCCACCCTTCCACCCAACTATTGCCTCCCACCCACCAACAACCAACTAATCTACCTCCTGGGGGGAAACTATAGCCGAGGTTGGGTGGGACAATTTAACCCCCCACCCATCCCAACTAATCTACCTCCAACTATCATCCACCCACCCACTTCAGTTTTCCACCCCCCTGCGACCCCCTTCAAATTGAACTATACTAATAGCCGGTGTGGGCCATCCAACTAATTGAAGAAACCTCTCGGCACCTAATCGGGGTAGGTGTGAGACTATATTACCCACCCGGGCACTTCGACATCCCACACAACCTCAAATTTTAGCCCCCCACCCATTCCCACACATGTGCCTGAATGAAGTGAATGGAGAGTAATAACCTCCCACCCAACCCAAATCAGCTGGGTTCCCCGGTATCTCCTATTGTTCGCATAGAGGGGAGTAACTATCTATTGCTTGCATGGAGGGAGGAGATGCTCACATGGATGGACGTGGAGGGAAGTGATGCTAGCATAGTAGATGGGAGTTATGTCGGCACTATCACAACTAATCTACCAACTAGAATTCCCAACCCTCCTGCCACCCACCCACCCCTGGGCCCTATCCAATCTATTGTTGGCATGGGAGGAAGTGATGCCGGCATAGGGGTGAGTGAGTGAGTCAATATCATCTAGTGTTTGCATACACAAAAGTGAGTTTGCACCAACCTCGTAGACTAATGAATGAATCCTGTATCGTGCCACTCACAATCGAAGGAAATGAATCTGCACTCTAGCAGGTTAATGAACTACAATCCCACCCAACCTAGCTGGAACTAGAGTTTCTCACCCACCCACTAAAGTAGGGTGGGTGGGAGGATATACTGGGGTTGGCCCCACAATCGATGGGTTGGGCTGACCATCTGTGTCTGATCCAGCTATCAGATCATGAATGAATCCCGCTCATTTTTTCGGGGCACCTTAACTAATCGGGGTGGGTGGGAGCCTATATTGCCCACCCAACCCGGAGATAGTTGGGGTTGGTGGGTGGCTATAGTTGGGGGCCGGGTGGGAGAGGCCCCTATAATTCTATGGCATTGTGAGGAGGGAATTCTAGTTGCCCAGAACCAATGAATGGATCCTACTGTGGGGGGGTCAAACCAATGAATGAATCCCGGTTCACAATCGAGGGGTCATCCTGGGTCAATTTCGGGTCATCAACTCCTCGTACCAGACATGGCTCCAAAAAGGACTGGGTTTCATATCGGATATGGTAGGAACCGGGTATGGTAGGATCTGGGAACAGGGTATTCAGTAGGCTAAAATTACCTCCCAGCCTACTACTAGAAGGTATTATGGTAAGATCTGGGTAACCCTTTCTGTGGTCAGTGGTACTATGGTGGGCAGTAGGAGATCTAGATACTGCTACTAGGTATTGCGGTAGGAGATCCCGGTACTGGGTATGGTGGGAGGGGTAACTCATTCTATGATCAGTAGTAAGCATCTAGGTTTCATGATTTTTTGTATGCATCTAGATCAACTACTCAGTAAGCATCTACATCTGGGACAACCCACTATTCTATAATCGGTGAGCATCTAGTCCATTCCATGATCGGTAAGCATCTAGTGACTGGGCCAACAAGGTGGGATCGATAAGCACCTAGTGATGGGGTATGGGTAGTAGCATCTAGTGGTTTTGGAATGACTAGGTATGGGTAGCATCTATCCAGTGATGTTGGAATGACATGGTGAAGTGGATGTTCGAATAGTGTGAAGTCATTGATGGGGGAGATGCTACTATCATTGATTTGCCATGGGTGAGACCCTGGCCACTAAGGGAACTGATCAATTCGATGAATGTGAGGGAATTGTTTGATCCCTCCTCACTCCCCTGGGTCGAACAAATGAAATCTCATAGACAGATGGGTGATGATTCCCTACATTGGTTGGCCCGCTGGGCAGGTGATAGAGACAATGTTCCTTTTGAAAGTGATGCCTATTGTTTCTTTAGGACATAAATAGTGGGTCCATCCAGTCCAGCAGAAACATACGCGGATATAGGGGATTAGTTGTTATTTCGAATGAAGAATATCCTGATGGTTGGTCGGCAATTGAGATGATGTCCGAATGGGAGGGGGGAAGTAATGGTGGTGGGAGGCCCCTCCTATTTTCGTTGTTGGGGGCCCTTCCAAATATTGTTGTTGGAACTTAGGAGGAAATAATTTTACATCCTCCCTAGGGTTTCTTGGACCATAATAGGGGGGGTGGGAGGCCCTTTCTAGAGTGGGTGGGTGGGTGATTGTTTTTGGGGTCAATGAACTAAAATTCAACAGCCCTTACCTCCTCCTCCCACCCACCCCAATCTATAGCCTCCCACCCACCCCATGCCCCACCTAACCCTATGGGAATTCTAGTTGGGTGGGAGTTATCCGGGGAAACAACTACCATAGAATTGTAGGGGCCCTTCCCACACGGGGATTTTAGTTAGACCCGTAACCTGCCATATTGTTCAAGTTATGGACTTCACCTCCCATCCACCCCTTCCCAGTGAATTCTAGTTGGGAGGGCCTTAATGGCATTAGCTTGCTAGAGTAAGGGAACTATGATTCCTTATTGTAGCAAGTTTATTAATTAAACCACCTTGCATAAGGAGATGCCAAGGGTAACTATCTCCATTAGGGGGCAAGGAGTTAACAATGAACCTGGAACATCCCCTTGCCTCCATTCAAGCACTCTCCATTAAGGCACAGTTCCGGTAACCAACTCTCGCAAACACTCGACACATCATCCATAAAAGCTTCAATCATATTATGTATAGAATCTAGTGATTCAATCCCCTCTGCGTGTAGGGGAATCTTAAGTCAATTGGATTTAATCCCTCACCAACTCCAGTGGAATGAACCGATTCTCCCTATCATTCAATTGTCGAGTCCACACAAACAACCATTATCTCTCCCACCCATCCCGCAACTATAGCATGAAACCTACCCCAACTATGCCCACCCAAGCAGGGTGGGTCTGTGGGGATGGGTGGGTGGTTATGTTGCCGTTCATGCCACTTGCTAGAGTAGATTAATCAGTCAATGCTTTATAATAGTAGGGCCATAGAATTTTAGGCCCACCCAACCCTAGAACGACAAATTCCCTACCTGGGGTGGGTGGGAACTCTAGTGGAGGGTAGATGCCATTTGTCGGTGGATATAGTGGTTTCTTGTAGAATACGCTAGAGTAATAAGCGCTTACCATTCTAAGGTAGTTCCTATGGTTCATGAATGGTAAAGTTCCAGACGCAACCCCATTTCAGTAAGCAACCCTTAGATTAATAGTTGCTCGCATAGGTACAAAAGTGAGGATTGAGATTTGACTAGTATGAGGCCATAAGCCCCCTACCATTCTATGGCCCATTTTCAACGCACTACAAAAGTTAGCCAACTCAACTAGTATGATGGGTCAGGATTGTTCATGTTTCGCCCCTCCCCCACAAATCCTAGGGCAAGAGGAATCACGCACTATGCAGAGTGCTTATACATGTATTACCACTCTACTGGTCAAGGTAGCAGATAGGTCGCCCTTCTTTGGGAGAATTAGATATGGGATCTTCCTCAATCTGATTGAGGATTAGTTCAAGCCAGCATTGTCTTTGTTTCACTACCTGCCCTGGGAGTTGACATCTTCTCGATAGATCTTTGATTCGGGCTCACTCAAGCTTTGAACTCTGCCCCTCTCCTCGAGTTAATAAGTCAACAATGGGACAGCTGCCCGACCAAGAAGAATCAATCCAGTAGCAACATTTGTAGCAGGGGGAGCAAGGTGACGCAGTTGATCCTATTGATTATGCAAGTCATGTTGTCGATCAAGAAACAAAGGTTGAGCCAGCATCTGATCTAGTTCCAGTGTCCCCGCTAGGATAGCCAGTAGCAAATCCGGTAGTTGTATAGCTTCCAGCCAGAGATCCAGCAGCACTAGTTTCTCTCGTCGATGACCGACCGAGTCTTACCATCATGATAAGAGGCAGAGCACGCCAGAAGCATGGGTGGTATCAAAGCCATAAACATGGCCATAGGTTTCTTTTTCGTCAGTAGAATGATTCCCTTCGTCTGGTTCCATTTCCAGATCCAAAGCTAGGTGATGAAAAGGCAGAAGCGAGAGCATGGACAAACATCGTAGCAGATCCAAATCTAGTTCACCAAGTTTGAGTTGGATCATCTCTAGTCTGTTAGGTGAATCCATATCCACAACCTATAGAGACAGAGCTCATTGCATATAGAGTAGTGTAATAACCCGCAGTGAAGACAGTAGAGGAATAAATAGTACCATATTGAGTGGAACCAGCTTACCCAACATCACCGCGTCTAAGTCCTTTTGAGGAGAGTCATAGCTAGTTTCATAACATCCAGTCACAGAGCTTATCCATGTTCCAGATGCCCATAGAATAGTAGGGGCAGCGTTCCAAATTTTTATTACCCTTCACTTTGGCCAATAGAAGCATGGGTAGAAAACACAAGCGCATAGGTGGGCACAAGTCCAGTAGAATAGAGCCAGTGAGAGAAGCAGAGGCGCCACCAGTGGCTAAGGTAGCAAGAGCAACAGTTGCATATTCTATTTATTGATCGAGTTGAAGCAGCAGAAGCAAGGGTAGCAGGAATTTCTTATCTCATTGATCTAGAACAACCAGTAATAGCAAAGGCATAGGCACCTTCATTAGTTCGATACCCAATTCTGGAAGCTTCTAAAGGTAGTAATAATGAAAACATCTGCTAAGGTGGGCTAAAGCCCACCTTCGACATCCGTTGAAGAATCAATGGATCTCATTTGCTAAGCAGCACTAGTGACGAATAGTAGTACCACCAATAACAACAATTTTAGTTTCATAAACACCAGTTTACCTTGATCCAGTGGATCCACAGTTTCACTCGCAGTTGCATTTGTTGACCCAGCAGCTCCAGTTCGACCAGATTGCCCAAAGGGTCATCCGAGTGTTCAAGCTAATTACCGGAATCAGTTAATAAATTAGCACATAACTATGCCCCCCACTCCCCCTCTTTATAGTTATCTACCTCCAATTAATCTATAGTCCTTTAGCCCACCACCCTATGTCTCCCCCCCACCTAGAAAGTAAGCAGCGGTTTCTACTGCTCTGTGGGGATGGGTGGGCGATTATGTTGAATAGTAGGGAATATAACCCCCCACCCATCCCCACACATTAAAACTATACTAGCAACTAAAATTCCCTCCCTCCACACCCAACAACTATTAAGCCTTATTCTAGCATATTCTAGTGGGCTAATTAATTTACTGATTAATGGCAGTGGGAGGGACCAATCGGTGAGAAAGCCCACCCTCGAGGGGTTATCCGGCTATCCACCCACCCAAGGCCTACCCCCCACCCCCCTCCGAGTGGGGTCTTGTGGCCACCCACCGGAACTAGAATTCCCAGGGTTGGGGTGGGAATAGAAGAGATAGACTGTGGGTTATAGGAATTCTAGTTGCCCTATCTGGATGGAACCTAACCATTGCTTCATCTATCCGGAATTGCTTGAAATAGTTCAGGTGGGTGGGAATTGGATCGGGCGGACAATAACCAAGGGAATCTAGAGAAGCCACTAGCAATGTTTTTGAGTGAGTAAGCCTTTCAATCCATCCACCAACCTACCTTCAAGCACACGTTTCCTAGTGAGTACGTTGATCCAACAAATTAAGCTTTTGATTCTAACCTTGATTATGCAGTCCTTGATATGGATCCAAAGCTAGCACGAGTAGCAAAGCTAGTTGTTTACTCATAAGCAAGGGTAGGTGCATCAGTCGATCCATATCAAGATCCATACCCAGGTTAAGCTGTTGATCCAACACCAGTATCGGTATATGAAGCAGCAGTAGATTGACCTGTAGATTAACCTATTGCTATCGACCAATAAGTAGGACCAGTAGCATCGTACCTAGTTTACCATGCTTAAGCACGTGTATTAGCTCTTGATCTAGTACCAGTAGCATACCTTCCAGCAGTAGCACGAGCAGTTCTATACCCAGAAGCAGTAAATTCTGCAGTTTACTGTTCCTGATCTAGATCTATACCCATATCCAATTTAAGCACCAGCAGTAGAGTAAGCAGTTGACTCAGTAGCTTAAGAACTGGTTGGAGTTCATATAAGCAGTTGTTGATGTCGATTAAGCAATGGATCTAGCTTATCCAGCATTAGTAGCATAACTGGTTGAAGTACCAGTTCCAGGTCCAGCAGCATAGACAGGAGCGGATCCAGTTAACTATCCATAGGCGCATCGGAAACTATAGTTCCTTAAACTAGCAAGCGAATGTGTGGGGATGGAACTAGAATTCCAGGGTTGGGTGTAGTTGGGGTGTTTTGTAAGTAGTTGATTAAGCCATTAATGCAACACCTAGAGAAGCACCTAGTTCTGTTCATCAGGAGAAGTTGACTCTGTTGATCCAGTAGAACCATCAGTTTAAGCACCACCAACAACATCTAATTCCCCCCCACCCAAAAATGGCATCTACCTCACCTAAACAACAATAATCCTGGGGGCAATATAGCTATTTTGAGATGGCAATATCTATAGTTGGCATGATACGTATAGAATCTGGCCAATGCCATATAGTAGCATGGTTGGGAGGAGATTATAATGGTTAACTGGGAAAGCTGAACGATGATGATGGTGGGGGCCGGAAGATTGGAATTGACCTTTAATGCCTGGAAGGATGGATGGAAGGGAGTAAGGAACCCCAATCAGAATATAGCGTTGGGAACAACCCCCGCTTTAGTAGATGAGTTGGCCTCGGGTCCATCCCTGCTAGTGCTGTGGACTTGGTTTGGAGAATGGAGTGAGGAACAATCACCGCTCGAACCAGCTGATCGAAGAAGAACAGCTTACCAGCACCCAACCTCTGTAATGAGAATGGACAGTGGGTGTGGTAGGTGACTGGTTGACAGTTTAAGATATCGCCGCATCCTTGACACATCATACTGAACACAGCTGAACAGGGTTCCCCGGGTGGGGGGGGATTCTAGTTCGAGACATTGGCCCTCGTCGGATGGCTTTAGATTGTATCCAAGTTCGCTCTCAAGAAGTGTGATTGGCCAATGCTATAGTTGAACACTCACCAAAGCCCTTCCCTTTGGAGTGATGAGTTTCTTCCCTGCATCCGCTACTGGGACTTGTATCTTAGAGATCTGTTCAAGAATTATTTCTTCATTTGTAGTTAAAAGATGTAATATATTTTATCTATGTTTTATTACAACTGAGAAAACACGAGATTCTTGAGACAAGTTGTTTTATCTCTCTACAGAGATATAGTTAGTGGGAAGCTATATTAGAGTAAGTAAAAAATAAAAAAATTGTCTTATCTATTTATTGGTGTCATTAGTAGTGAATTTGTATTTGTATCAAACTAATAGTTGGTTTGAGTTTTTATTATTTTGTTTGAAGACTCATCTTATTTTATTTAATATATTTTTATTCAGCTACTGCTTGTCAAACAAACATCAATTATATTAGCTCATATAGCTAGTTATACCATAAGCAAAGTGAGTAGTTTACTAATTCCTTATCAACAAACGTATTTTTAATAGTAGAGGCATTACAGACTCTTTCAAATTAATAAAACCTTAATGATATAACATGCAATTGAATATGGATATTAAACCTAGAAAGTAAATTATTGCATGGCATGTTCTGCATGTAGAATAATACAAGTTACATTCAATACTCTTAAGTTTCTATAAGACCTAAACTATACATTTAGAAATAAGAAACCCAATAATTACTTACTTCATATGAATCATAATTTCATTAGTCCTTAGAAAGGACAATGTCCAAGGAGGGTTATACATATCCAACACATAGTCCCCTACAACCCTCTACCTACCCTCTTCTAGTGACTTCCTAAGATTTTCCACCTTATTCTTAACAAGCCCTAATCTATAAACTCACTGAAAGTAACAACCCCATATTTATTTTGGGAATTTCCTTAGAATAAACTCTAGAATCCTTAAGCCTAGGCACATTCTCCATAGCATAATTTGAGGGAAAAATGAATTGCTTGGTGACTAGTTTCTTAGCATTATCACTTGATTTAGAATATTCTTTTGTCAAGCCAAGTATTGTCATGGCAATAGGTTTGGAATGTTGGATAAATGTTATATACTTTCCATATTTTATAGTCAAGGGGTACTTTTTGGGCTTTTTCTACTCTGTCTATGTTTTAAAGCACTCATGTTTATCTTTTTCATGATTCATGTATTTTGTAATTTATGGCTTTAGACATGCCTGTATAATTGCATATACTTAAGGGTAAAGTAAGAGATTCATTATTGTATTGGAGAATAGTTGAATTTATACAATAGAGAATCATTTTACTATGCTAGGTCTTTTTACCCCAAAGGATTTCTCAAGTGAAAACTTTGTGTATTATATTTGCTTTCTATTTATTCTATGTTTTAAATCACTTATGTTTATCATTTTCATGATTCATGTAATTTTTAATTTATGGCTTTAGATGTGCCTATATAATTGCATATACTTAAGGGTAAAGTAAGAGATTCATTATTGTATTAGAAAATAGTTGAATTTATGCAATAGAGAATAATTTTACTATGCTAGGATTTTTTACCCGAAAGGATTTCCCATGTGAAAACTTTTCATATTATATTTTCTTTCTATTAATTCTTTTATTATTTTAGGTCATATATGCACTACTTATATTGTGTAGGTTTATCAAGATTTATTTTCTCTACATAGAATTAGTAGAAATCTCATGAATAATGATAGGTGGTCATAGAAATATTTTCCCCTTCTCATTATTCTTTCTATGGCTTAACAATGTGAGATTTCCAACAACTTGCAAGGATCATAATGCCTCCATCTCTTCATCTTTTCATTTGGATTGGATCATACGTTACTTGCACTACAATAGAAGCTTCATACTCTCCAATTTTGTAATCAAACCCTTTAGTTACTACTTGATATTTGGATGTTTGTACACTAATTCTTCTTAGGACTATTCCCATGTCTTTTCTATGGTTCCTTATAAATTATCAGTTCGACAATACGATTGAATTAATATGCTTTTAATATATGGATATAATGGTGAAGATATGTGTCAGATTGGGATGTAAAACTAGATCTACATCTACCACTTGTAGTTTATAGATAAAAAGGTCATGGAGTGGCATGCTATCAAGGAAGATATGAGGCATTAAATATGTCTTAGTCATAGAAGCAATTACCCCCACACACAAAATAAGTCAGAAAAATATTAATGTAAAATTAATTTAAAATGTTAATATAGAAGGCCTGCTATGGGATGGGAAAGTAGATAAATCAAAGGGTACAAGGATTTCAAAGAAACAAGAGGGTTATTTTTTTGAAGGGAGGGGAGGAGGAATGAATTTGTTAATGAAAAAGACTAACTTGAAAGTGTAGGCATCCGGTAATATGCAATAGACTTGGGATTATTCTCCACCTTGACAAGGCATATTACATACTTTATTGCAATGGAGAGACATAAGTGGGAGGAGATGCAATACACACAGATGAATAGACAATGCCCATTACTATCTCAAATTTCTTTTGGTCATAGATATAAAAATTAAAGCCTACATCATGCGGGTATTTCAGAGCACTTGTGACTACCATCTACTATAGGGTGATCCTATAATATAGTGTAACATTTTCAATCAAGTTTTCACTTTCAATTATTTATAGAAATCAAACCGTCAATGATTTGAAGATAATGCAAATTAGTGATTTTTGAGATTTTCTGTGTAGATTATAAATATATATATATATTTTTTTAAAAAATGGTCTCATTTTTAAACATTTCTTAATAACTTTTTTTATACTTTATAGTACTTTTATTAGTGCTACTATTCCAAAATGCATAACTTTTTTGAAAAATGAGAAATATTTATAGTTTCTTAAACATAGATCTAAATACTAATATCTAGTGCATGCATAATTTTATAATTTTTTGTTGTATATTTTATTTATTATTAATTTTACATTTGGATTAATTATAATATAAAATAATTTTATTCTATGTAATACAAATTTTTTTTGTATATATCCATCTTATTATTATTTTGTTGAAATAAGGACATTAATATAGAGGGTACACATATTTTTTTAAAAAAACTTTTTTTTTTTGACATTTTTCACATGCATCGAATAGAGACCTTTATGTTTGATAAAAAAATCTATGTTCACTAGAAAATAAAAATAATATAATAATTCAATAAAATATATTTAAAAAGAAAATATATTTTTTAGAAATCTCACTCTAAGAGATATGATCTTGCAAAATCTCATGTCAAGATGACTCTATTTGATGGTCCAACCCTTGTTTTAAAACAAAAATTTCTTCTGAAAAATATACGAGCAACAAAATGATGGCATCAAAAGACCTTCAAATGAAGGTTTTTCCTTCAAATTCTAAATTTAGGTGATCCCACAATAATGGGTTACACTTTTTGGCCAAACTTGACATTGAAATCAACATTTTGAACTAAATCTTCACTTTCTGACACCTATAGCCACTAAACCGTTAGGAATTTGAAGATGATGTGAACTAGTGATTTGTGAGATTTTGTTTGTAGATTCTACAAATATTTAAAAAAAAACATTCGGTGTTAAATTTTAAATTTTTTTGCGTCTCTTTTGCTAACTAGTTTTTAATAGTAAACAACAATTTTTTAAAGTGATGTGTATTCCATTGCCCATAACATTTTTCTACAAAGGATAAAATTTTGATTCTTTTGAATTTAGATTGGTAACACCGATATCTAGAGGATGCATTTGGTTTCATAATGTTTTCTTGAATATTTTGTTTAATTAAGTTTTGAAGTCAAACCAATTATAATTTAGACATAGGCGTATTTTGTCCAACATAACTTTGTCTATATGTATCAAAATTCACTTTTTTTTATTGAAACAAGGACATCAATACCTAGGGCGTAGATATTTTTCAAAAAAAATTTCACTAATTTACTAATTTTCCACATGTGTAGAACAGAGAACTTGATGTTTGGTGAAAACCTATGTTTAGGAAAACTAAAAAAATCATAATAAAATCAAAATATATCAAAAATATGCTTGTTGGAAAGCTTGTTTTAAGGACTACGATCTTCCAACTTGGTTTGGAAAGGTGATTCCATTTGGATATTCAACCGGGATTGGAAAGCCAAAATTTTGAAGAAGAGGAGGAAAGGGAAGGAGGGAAGGTGTCTAATAAGGGTCCTTGTTCGAAGACCCCTAAGTCTAATGAAGGTAGGTGACATCCTTCATTTGAAGTGAATTGGCCTTCATTCAAAGACCCAGACATGGCGCCAATATCATCATAACAACCACCTTTGAGTGAAGGTCTCTTTTATTAAAAACAATTTAATTTTTTAATGGCCAACCTTTGTTTGAAGGTACAACCAACTTTTGTTTTTTTTAATGTTTTAATTTTTTCCTATTGCATATAAATATGATGTTTTTTTTCATTTTTTTAAATCAATATAACAAGATAAATTCTCATTTTTGTTCTGCAAGGGAGGAGAAAATTTTTGATAGAAGAATTTTCTAGTCATATTTTACAAAGAAGGAGATGGGAAACAAAAAGATAAGACAAAATAAGAGTGCATGAAATCATTCCGTAGAAAAGACACAAAGATTAAATGACGAAAGATTGCAAAAATATTATAAACTAAAACAAGGTATGCATCTTTTCTTTCTATTTAATATAGGTCATTTGATTTATGCTTAAATATATACACATTGATGAATCATGTAGTAGGATGCCATTTAATATAGATCACTTGATTTATGCTTAAATATATACCCATTGATTTCATGTAACTAGGATTTCATTTAGTTTAAGTCATTCCTCATTCTTGGTTATAATTCCCACCCCTCTACCTAGAGATAACCCTCTCTCTCTCAAGTTGCCCAATCTCTTTACCTCTACCTCTCCCTTGCTCAGGCCTCCCTAGCTATCTCTCTCCCTCTCTCCAACCTTCTCTCTCTTCTTCATTTTATACTATTTTTCTCAACTCTATCTTTAACAAGTAGGTTATGTGTTAGTAAACCTTGGAAGTGTGTCATGGTTCTAATCTAAACATTACCAAAAGGAACCTTTTGCTTGTGGTAGCTTAGACTTTGTCACCATGTTTTATAGTTGAACCTCTAACTTAGCTACTGGATTAATTATCTTGTAATCTATAACTCCATTTTGAGCCAAAGGTTAGTCATTAAAATTCTGGTATCATCCTTCTTTTCATTAGTTAACTCTAGAAAAAATTGTATAGGAAAATTTTCTTCTTGTAAATATCTTGAATGGAGATGATAGGACTTGTTGCACTAACTTGGAGAGATCTATTTCTTTTATCTCATTTGATTTTCCTTGAATTCATTGAGATTAATGAACTTGACTACATTGAACCCATGGTGGGGTTTCTCTTCGCTTTAATCGTAGGCCTATTTTGCTACATTATGTTGCTACTTATATAAGCCCCATCTTTTCTTTACAAGTATAATTCTTATTTCATTTTATTATACATTCCAACAAAGGGTTGTACTTTGTTAAATCATTCAAGTCTAGAGCTATCTTACCATATGTATGGTCCATATTGAGGGTAATCACCCTTATAGGAGATTTCATATATATCAAATTGTTCATCTTACTTGAATATTTGTGCATGCTCACACACTTATCCTAAGCTGGTATAACTACCTATGTATCTTGTACTTATATTTGCCACTTGTGCATGAGGATATATATCACTTGTGGTCATAAATATTAGTTATTACATGTACATATTAATTTTTATAGTAATTTGATATGGAGGCTCTTTAAAATATATCAAGACTTAGTTAAATTATAAGTTTCCTTTAATATGTATTTCCTTGATGTGTGATGTTTCAAGATCTTAGTATTTAAATTAAATATTCTGAAGTTTTCTCTTGTATATATATGACTTTTGTGTGTACCTGGGCTCAACATATAGAAAGTAAAGTCAACCTAAATTTAGATACTATAGCAAACGAGGCTAAAGAACACATAGTTGATGTTAGCCCAGAAGAGGTCTAAGTGCAAACCATGGATGTTCCAGAGAGGGGTCAGGATCACTTCCTTAGACCATGGATGAGCATATGAATCTAGCTAAAGAGGTGAAGAGAAAAATTTCTTATAGAAATTTAGATCATTTACTTGAAATGGATAATGGAGAAATTGAAACTTTATGTTGAACAACCTAGACATACTAATACAAGGTCAATGAATAAAACTGGTAAGAAAATAATTGCGTATTTTAATAATCTTGATACACTTGAGTGAACCTAATTGTTATCAATTGTACTTCTCAGTAATGAGATAAATGAGCCATTACAATTGTTGGGTGTAGATTCATCATTGTAAAAGGGGAAAGGTTCACACCTAGAAAAAGATATTGTTGAAAATGTTAAAAAAGGTTTGTCTTTGATTAGGAAACAATCTTGATCCACGGGTAATTCTATTTCAAGAAGAGTGATGTTGACATCTATTTTAAGTGAAAAAACTTCTAAAAAAAGACAATTGTCTTCAATTTCAACTGAGATTGGTTTCAATAGAAAGACACTAACACAATATGTGAAAAGGAGAAAATTATTGGATGATAGTACCTTGGAAGGCAATTGGGCAATTATGTGTAGAGATCCTCGATCTGATAGGATTCAAGATGTTGTTAGGAACTTGATCTCAACCTTTTGGAATGATAATACTCATGCTTAATCAAATAGTAGAGATGTTATCAAATACAGAACTGAGCCCAATAGTCATGATCTACATACAAAACATTAGTTAGACATAACACAACATGAGATGTATGTGATGTTTTGTAATTCAAATCCTCATATAAAGATTGGGTAAACAATGTTTGAAAGGTTATGGCCATATTATGTGAAGATAAACAAGGTATTTGAAACTTGTTGTTGTCGTTATCATATTGAATTTGATCTCTACTATTAGGTGTTTCAAAAGATTAGAGAAGACAATGATGGTTTTGTAAATGCACCTCCTAAACGAGAATGTTAGTTCATAGCATCAGTCTTATGTGATAAATTAGATGATGATAATGCAACTGGTCAAATAAGTTGCGTAAAAGGTCTTTGTGAAACATGCAGAAATTTGGCTAAAATACCTTTGAGAAACGAATATATCAACCCAACGAAGCTGGTAAATTGCAAGAGTTACAAGTACATAAAGTTTCAAACAAAAAATAGGAAAGAATCCACAAGGTTAGATTATGTAGAAGAGGAGATACCTATTGGAACATTTATGGAATTTTTTTGCAAATTGATACAACCATACATACATCATGCTTTTTTTGCTAAGTGGCAAGCACAATAGTTTCAAACATTAAGAGATATGTACATAACAAATTCAAAATTTAAATATATTATAAAGTTAAACCAGTGGGAAACAACATTCCATCACTTGTTTCTGGCTTTATTAGCTTCTGCCTCTTTCATTAATCTGAAAGATAGTGTATGAAGAACTCAATAACTTAAAAGATTTCCTTTAAGCAGAAACTAGTCATAAATTATATATATATTAAGAACCACATGTTGAAATTAAAATTTGTTCAATGAAAGAACTATTAATTTAACTT
Organism: Cunninghamia lanceolata; assembly: GCA_027924645.1. NCBI lineage: Eukaryota > Viridiplantae > Streptophyta > Pinopsida > Cupressales > Cupressaceae > Cunninghamia > Cunninghamia lanceolata. The sequence continues at coordinate 231,948 of BSBN01001682.1, read as the reverse complement.
CAATAAATTTTAAAACAATTAATACATGAGCATAGATCCAGATAGTGAATTTAGGTCTTCAAAATGAATTGTAAGTTCTTCATCCATATTTTTCATACCACATCAAGTAGTTCAGATCGCTCTTCAATCACATCTAATATTCTCTGATGATCATCACTATCTAGTCTCCACTTATGACGTTCACATGCATGTGGGACTGAATGAAGAGATAAGGTGGTAGCAATTACTAGGTGGCTATACTGATATACCTTGTTCTCATGTTGATAATCAATAAAGTGAATCCCATGTTGAACAATCTTGACTTGTTTGATATATGTCCCTTGCACTACAACTAAACCTGTGGGAAACAGCATTCCACAGTAAGACATAACACTTTCAAGGTAAATGTAACCTACATAGTTAATGTATAGCATTTTCATTTCTCAATAAGACATAACATAAATTATAAAAAATATAAATTGAATGTTTAAATCACTCAAGGTATGGAACAAGTTTAACACATTTTAAAAAATCATGCAGACTTATTCTTGATGGACACTGAACAATAAATTATTGCATGAGTTAATTAAATTCTTCTATCCAATGTGATTACATGTATTCCAATCTATTATAAACATATTTAAACATATTTTTATTTATGTGTGTATATATATATATATATATATATATATCATCAAACATATAAAAGTATTGAATCAAAGATGTAATCAATTCCATAAATGTATCATCATTTAACATAAATCATGTCCACAAAAGTATCATCAAACATGCAAATGTCTACAAACATGTCCATATATATATATCATCAAACACATGTGCAAATGTAGATAGAAATGTTCACAAACATGTAGATAGAAATGTCCTCAAACATGTAGACATGTCCACAAACATGTGCAAATGTAGATAGAAATGTCCACAAACATGTGTAAATGTAGATAGAATTGTCCAAAAACATGTAGATAGAAATGTCTAAAAACAAGTATCTAGAGAAATGTATGGAGAGATGTCTAGGTAGTGTTGGTAGCTTGGTCATCATGTCGGCTGCGAATCGAGCGGCCCTCTAAGTGAGAATCCTACTCTGATGGATGTGTTAAGCCCTAGAGATAGTACAACACATGTACATAAAAGTACATTATGTTAAATTAGATTAATGTTAAATATATATATGTACATGCACATACAAATTATATGCAAAAATTTAAGTACATGATTTAAAAATTTAAACCTCACCTATCTACTAACATTACTGGCATCAATTGAATCACGCCTGCATACACACTCCATCCACAGACTAGGTGTAACATGAGCTAACCCTTACAATGTGTGTGTGTGTGAACATTAGGACTCTATCTAGAGAAAAGTAAAACTTAATTAAATTTAAGTTCTTTTAAATCACATGCATGCACATACACATGTACATACCTGTGTATCAGGTGGTGCGTGATTTGTTGCAATGATCGTATCTGATGCCAACTCGTCTGTATCATGAGTCTCCTTGGCTAGCTCCAGTAATGATGAGTGAAGGGGACTATGCTTACGAGATGGCATCGAAGAGCCTAAATGTAGAAGCATATCCACATAACATAATGTCCCATCTGTAATTACAGCTCCTCAAGTGAATCTAGGTAGGGCTGGGATGTTTGATGATCAACACTTCCAGAAGGAGGGGTAGGTGTATTTGCCTCTACAGAAGCCAAATGATCTGTGGGTGGATCAAGATGTGGAGTACTACCAAGGTGATGAGAAGGTCTCACATCCTGACTAGATCATGACCCCTGTGAATGGCAAGTTCTACCCACATGTCCTCTAATCTCATGTAAAGAGATACCAATCTCTGATGCAATGAAAGTATATGACTCCAATAGGTCCTCAAACAAATAAATCACTGTACTCTGAAGCATATGGTCTCCTGTAAGACATCTATGTCTATGGGTGAAGGGACACCCGCGATAGCATAATGATTAGTAGCATGATTTGTTGGTCTGGATCATCTACGATGACTCATCAAATATTTGCCCACATGGTCCTAGAATATCGTAGATGTTGTAGCTGCAGTATCATCAACACTGTTGATTACTTGCCTTTGGGAAGCAATGACAACCTGATTAGCAATAGGGGCCAAGGCTGGGGAGATAACAGGCATCCTCTCCCCAACCAAGGCCCTATAAGCTTGAGCATGTCATCTGCTCAATGATAAGCATCTCTATTAGCAACCCTGCCCTGCCCTTGACCAAAATATGCTGGTAGATCCAAGTAGTTGACCTTGAATCCCATATGAACCTCTACGTACAACTACTGTAAGAGGGTCTATAAGAGGGTCATAAGAGGGTCTACAACAACAACCATGAGCAGCAAGAAAACATCGATATATCAACAGGGTCATAAGAGGGTCTACACATCTAGTCACTTGGTAGGCCTTCACATTAGGCCTACCAACATAATATGGAAAACATTGGGATTTGATGGTCTCTTTCAAGACACTAAGTTGAACAGAAGCAAGCAAAACATAACCAGTCACCTCTTGCCACATCTAGGCAAGAACAGCTCCTAGAGTATCACCCGAATAAGCATGGGTATCTCTTAGACTCTACCTAATATGCTACAAGCTAGGTAAAATCCATTGATAGGTGTCTCTATAAATCCTAGTTGTGTTGGGGTCAGAAAGAACACCTCTCAATCTATGGATCTCAGTATTTGTACGAGTAAATATGGAAGGTCCAGAAGGTAATGGTGCATGTTCCATGATATCTCGATTTGAATTGTTCACAAAATTAAATTACTTATTCCAATGTATGTGTCCATCTAGTACATATAAATTAATTTTTAAATTTAACTTCTAGGCTCACATGTTCTAGTTCACTTGAAAAAAATTAAATAAATGTTTGACACAAGTGATAACATGAAAAGCAAGTGCAATAACTTAAAGGACCACGTGGTAAATAATTTGTATCATATCTAGATAGATACATGTGTACATGTACTTGTTTGAATGGATCTAAATAGAGCACTAAGTATTAAGTATATGTCATCACATGCAAGTTTTAGTGTATTACCCACCATGGAGCACAATCATCACAAAACCTTTGTCTGCATAAGATTGTGCACATGTTCATTTGAATAGTTTCATTCCTCAAATATTTTGAATATTAAACTTTATTTTTAGTTACTTTCCCACCTTTTTTCTAGTTAGAAATGTTTTAAATAAATTATTATCTATGTAAAAGTTGTAGTCTACCATCAAATTTGTTGCATACCAAGATAAATTTAAAAACACATAACAAATTTAAATAATTTTTGGATGACCAAAAATTTTGGAATTTCTTGAAAAAAATCATTTTGTTTAGTGATTAATATTGCTTTCAATAATGCTATGAATGAAAAAAATGGTAGTCAAGAAATATGTGGTTGGGTAAATTGGGTCTACTAGAGCATCTTGGTGGGGGTTCAAAAACTAAACATGAAGTTGTGGAGTTGATTATCCATAGACATGCTTGTTGTAGGTCTTGAACTTTGGTTGATTCAACATACTAGAAAGCATTAGGGTGTAAGGTTTTTGGTGAGACTTGATTTTTTCAAAATTATTAGCACCCAGTTGACTTTGTTTAGCTATGTTTTAACTAGTCATGTTTGTTTTAGTAGTTGATCTAACATTCACTTTGACTTATTGTGAGATGTTCTTCTCCTCATCAAACCATGATAGGTTTCTTTCTCTATGGAAAATGAAACTTCATATTCCTTGTTGGTAGCCACTAGGGTAGATGGATGGGCATTGGGTTTTCATGGATGTGGTGCAATATTTGGATAGTTGGGAATGGACAATCATTTCCCTTTCAAAGAATTTGTCCATCTTCCCTCTGGCTACATAGAGATGGGATAAAAAGACCAACATATCGAGTCATTTAGAAGGAGTGGTTGGCTCATAGAAGTGACTCTCATGTTGTGAATTCAATAAAATAGAAGGTGCACATTTAGAGTTCTTGTGATTGTAGAAGCAAAGTTCTAGGGGAGATTAGACGTTCATTATATAGCTCTAAAGACCATTGAAAAGTCCATTTTAATCCATGTAAATTTCAAAGTAACCGAGCACTCAAAAATGTGCACATGTAAGATAAAAAATTCCATCCTTTGTAATTTCTTTCATCACATTTTGCACTCAACTTATTCATTATCGCACATATGTTTTAACCCCCTTTTCAACCCTCATTTTTTCTTCCCTTAGCCTTATCCTATCTTAGCTATGTCACCTTGTTCTCTTCTAACATGTGTTCATCCTTTTGATTTATTTTTTATTTTCTTTTGTCTCCTCATCTTAGGTATTTTTCTCTTTCTCTTTTCATGACTCATCACCCCTCTTTCCATGCCACCTTTTTATCCTTTAAATAAAATTATCTAATGAGATCACATGTCTTAAATCTAGTGTAATTAACACCTTGTAGCTCATAAAATCTCACTTTCCAAATCTTTTCATGATTGGGGATCACCACCCTTAGGTGGGAAACTTTCTCCTTCATTTGTCCTAGGAAATTGAGCTTCAAGACTTCTCCTCACCCTTGGATGTAGGGGAGAGGTGTCATCCACATCCTCCAATGATACTCATATTTTTACAACAACCTCATTTGATCATGACTAATAAGGTGAACTATGTTTCTAGCCCAAATCCCCTCCAAAAAGTCATAAAAAAGCCTCCCAATCTCACTTTTTATAACTTAAACAATAAACTTTCACATTGATAGAAAATTTTGAGTAATTTAGTTTCTAAAGAAGTGAGCCTATGTTAGTGACTAGAGCATTTTTAGAGTGATTTATATTTTATTTGAGCACTTGAAAGACTTTTTGGAGACTTATGTAATAGTTTGTATAGTTGAATCAATTAATTGAAGTATCTATTTTTTGTGTTTTTGCACTAGCTAGCTTAGGTTTCTTGTTACAATAGTTTTATTTTCATCCCATTTTAGCTTCTAATCTGCATACCATCACTTCTTGTCCATCCTTCATTCCTCCCTATCCATTTCCATCAATCCTTATTTCCTTTTTGTCATCATTTTTGTAATGTCCACCCATGTGATAACTCTTGCCTTGTCTTGATGTTTCTTATGTTTGGATTTAAGTTTATATTGAGTTGTTTAGGGTATGATGTAATTACAGGATGGATACATGCCTTGCTAGATTAAATGTCCTCATTGGTCATTATATGTTGCTCTGGCTATGAGCTTTGTTGTTAGATTTGATGCTTTTCCTTTAATTTGAAGGAAATATATATAAGTTTTTGACCAATGGAAGGATGTGGAGGAGAATGACATGGATTCACTTGGCCTTGTCACCCTACCTAGTCCTTGCAGTTGAGTTAGTGACCCTATGACTTAATATCACCATATATAGTGATGGGGTGCTTGTATCACACTCTTCCTATAGTTTTTCACCCATTTCGGTTTTTTTGAGATTTGAAACTTTGTGTCATTTGTTTTATATCTTATGTGTTATACTCTATTATTTGTAATTTTTTATCTTGTTATTTGAATCTTTATTCTACTTCAAGTATAAAGGTTAATAGAGTAGATTCCTAAGAATTGATGGTTAGAAGAGTTAACTTAGGAATCCATAACTGATGGACCATTAAGGTTATTAATCTAGTGGTTTATGGATCAAAGACATGGATACAATATTACTCTTGAGTACATTAGACTTTCTTTTGGTTTGAGATTTCCTTTTGGCCAATTATGAGTATTCTCTCAAATTAACTTCACAAGGAGTCAAAGAATTTTAATTTTAGGTGTCCAATGTATTATGAGATATGTGACAGGTTTTACTACTTCTTTAGAGAAATTCATGGCTCTCACTAAGATCTTATTCATTATGAGGATCAAAGATGTGTACGGTTGTATTCATTAGAGACATGACCCAACATAATTTTTCATTCTTAAGAGCTATGAATTTTCTTTCAATTTTTTTGTTAAAATACATTTTTCTTGCCATCCCATTAACCTATTTTGGTTACTACAAGTGGACATTTTCAAAGTCCAAATTTTTTATACACATTGTAGTAATCTAGTAGACATTTTTTATTTTCATATCAGATGATTAAAGTCCTAATATATAGGATAGCCTTAATAGGCTTTGAACTTGAAGTCAAACTTTTATCCTTAAAGCATGTGCTAGGCATGTGCACATAATACTACATTTGATAAAGGATAATTTGATTATAAGTTCTCTATTTTATTGTTGAATATAAAGTTATAAAGAAATAAATATATTTTTTAAATGCTTTAGATAAATAGTCTAGGCTAATAAATAAATGCACCTGGAATTAAACACAATTAACCTAGATTAAATCAAAGATGGGTTGATAATTTCTTTTCATATAACAACCTGCAAGTGCAATTACAATAGCAATATATCTCTTCTAAAAGCATTGTAATTTCCCATGAAATGTAACAAAGATTGCATTAGTTTCACAACATAATAAAATAAAATGGGCTTTTATTTCAATAGATTAAATAAATCTAAACCTTTATCTAGCATGACATATGGATCATGCAATATGCAGGTTGGAGGAGAGAAAACTTTGTACATATTTGAATGATGTAAGTGACTTTTTTATTGGCATGTTCCAAGTAGATTTAATTTTTTTCTTTTCAACTTAATTGCTTTTCTTTCGCTTACTTTTAAAAACTAAAAATTCCCTAATTCACCTAGGAATATAATACAAAGTAAGCATGAAGATCAATGAAGCCAAACATGCTCCTAAAGTGAGGGGAAAAGAGAATATGAAATAGCATAAGTACCAATGAAGCTAAACATTTTGCCCAAGTTCAAGGGAAGAGTAAGCAAGAGACATAATCTATAATCTAGAGCTAATCAAGAAAATAAAGGAAAACACTAAAATGGTAATAATGACATCAATGATATGGTAATTGACAAACTTATATCCTTTCTTTCATTATTTTGGTGTTAGCACATGTATCCATTAGATCATCTTCATTTTTCAAGAAAAATATTCTAACTTATCCTCAAGTTGTTTTTCTTTGTGTTCCTCTTTTCTTGCCTTTTCAATTGTGTGTTTCTTCCTGATACTCCTTCACATGCTAGGTGTAAATACATGATAAATTAGTGTAATATATTCTTATCTATGTTTTTTTTGTTGCTTGTGGTTGTGGTAGAATGATACTCTTTGGATGGAATGTTCACAACTTTTTTTGGTTTCAATTTTGATTGCTTTTCTTGAAATTCAATGACACTTTGTTTCTTTTGATCTTTCTCTAGGACATGCTCATTTTGTTCTTTCTTAAATGTGTTCTTGTTAAATGGCTCCTCTTCGGTTGGATAGAATGCTTATTTCTTAATTCTATTTTAGTTTCTTTTAAACTCATCAAAGTGGATCATAAAAATCATGAATTTGTAAGAGTCAATGTGACTCAGCAAGCCAAGACCACCTACAATCAAGACAACCTTCCACACAAAGATAACAGAGAAGATTCTAAAACAATGGAGCAAGATTATATACAAAGATCATATGAAATACAATGAGAGAGCCTTGCATATAAAGGCAAGGTGAGAGCTAGAAAGGTAAAGTGAAAGGTAGAGATATTCTTACAACATGTGACAGTTAGAGGATGATAATTAATTGCACATGTGGAGGATAAGACAACTCACTCCAACTATCAACAACTCAACATACAACTAGATTCAACTAGAAACACCGAGAAGACTCACTAAGTCAACTTAACATGTGAATTATGTGTTCACACCAACATCCCCCCTTAAGGGCAACTTAGGGAGTAGTTGACTAAAACAAAGATGGATGGATCCTAACTACTAGGCCATGTTAGGTACCCATGTACAACAAATCTCAAGTGGAGAAAAGAAGAAAACCTCATGGGAAAAAACTCCCCTCCAAAAGTGAGAATGCAGAAAATAAATGAATGAAAGATGTGATGGAAGGAGTACTCAAGACCCCCCAAAAACTACATCCAACACATGTAAAAAATAAAGTACTCCCCCATAGGAGAGCAAGTGTGAGAATATAGGTCCCCCCCACAATGAAGTAGCTCCTATGTCGATGGTGAATGCCTGAAGAAGAATACTGAAGAGAATCCAAAACATGCAAAGAACATTCTTCCCCTTAGGAAGAAACAAGTCCAAAGGCTGATGAAGAAACTCCATCTCAAGGTATGAGGGAAAAAGCCTCATGATGTATCATGTTTTTGAAAACTGCTCAAGTGTCCACATGTCACAACCAAAAGATGTCACATAATCAGGTACTACATGCCTAATCAAAGACTGTGACAATCCATGACAAGATGAAAACTCAAGATCATCAATCTCCAAAGACGAAGAATCCTCCGAATGATGGTCAAAACACTCCAACTCAATGCCAAACTATGACAAGTGAAGAGGATAATATAGTGCCTGCTCATCTAAAGTAGAAGATTCAACTCCTTCAAAGAGGAGATGAATATCATCAATGATGTCCTCCAAGTCATCAAGATAGACTCATGAAATAAGTCTAAAATACCTATCAAGTACTCATCCCACAAACCTATATCTAGAAGACAAAAAATATCATGTTCAACTAAAGTGGATGAAGCTATGCCAATCTCCATACAAGCAGGAGAAGGAGGAAGATCAAAACTAGTCTCAGGAACTGAAGTAGATGCAAGAACACCAAGGTTCAAGTGACCAAACTTCTCCTTGCAAACATGATTCACACTTGATGAATGAGTGTGAATATCAATCAATGGATCTACATTATCATCAGTAACAAAATGGGAGAAAGCATATAAGTGAGATGCATGATCAGCCATCCCAACAACAATCATATCTCTTTTGTCTAAGTCCCATATAATCACAGAATTAGGTGTGAACTCAACTGTCTTGCCTGCACCACAATGAGTAATCTGATAGATGGAAAGAAGATTGGTTGTCAAGGAAGGTACACACAACACATTGTTGAATGTATTCTCTCCAACATCAATATTTCCTTTACCAATTGCATGCATGTTTGTATTGTTACCCATCAAAATATGTGGTGAATTACATGACTGAAATGAAGAGAACATCCCTTGTGAAGATGCCATATGATGAGAAGCTCCAAAAAAAAGAAGCCATCTTTCTAGTATAGACTTGTTGAAGCAAACAGTGTATGTCCTTTTCGTTTGTATAACCCATTAGAAATGCCTATTGTCCTTGTAGATGTAGATGATGACAATGATGACAAAGAAGAAGAATTGGGTAAAATAGTTATTGATGAAGAACACTCAATTTTATGTTTTTGAAGAAGCTGTGACATCTCATCAAATTTTTTCTCATAACATTTAGTCTCATCATGACCCAATTTCTTACAATAAGAACACTTTGGCTTCTTCTTCTTATTGGACTCTTCTTTGGAAAAAGAGTTGGGGGTTTTCTTTGATTCTTTCTCTTTCTTATTTGACTTTGAATCCTTTTGTTTCTTTCCCTTATTATGTGAAGCCTTAGGATCTATTGTGCTTTGACTTGTAACTAGAGCTTGTTTTTTAGGAGACTTCAATGTACCCATGTGTAGTAACATGGCTTATTCTCTAGTGAGTTGTGAAGCAAACTCCTCAAGTGAAGGCATTGTAAACTGACTACCAAAAGCATCTATTGTAGCATAAAAGGCAGAAACATAAACTGAATATGCAAGACCCAATTTTGCAAGAATAGATAGAATCAATTGTTGATCTTCTTTCTTAAGACCACATTGTTTAAGTTGCAACCTGAGAGACTTAAAGTTGGTGAAGAAGTCTTATTTTATCTTGCTTGCCAAAGAGATTGTCTAATGTTGCCCATATCTCATTTGGTGTTGTACAAGACTCAACATGAAATCTAAGATCTGGAGAAATAGCAAGACAAAGTGTGCCATAAGCCTCATCTCTTCTATCTAACCATTTTCTTCTCTCAGCAGCACCTGTGGGTTAAGGATCTATGCCTAAAGTTATTCTATGTAACTTTTGTTTATACAATAAAAGCTCCATGTTTCTCTTCCATTCAAGATAATTATATGGAGCTAAAAGTGAAAATTGAGAAAAATCCATGATGAAAAAAAAAGACAACAAGACAACAACACCCCTTTACTATGTAAGAGAGCCCCCCAATTTGTTGTGGTACTTTATAATCAGTGCGATTTACAATTTTCTTCAAGGGACCAAAATTGGGAAAACAATCAAAATCTCTGACAAATGAGATCTAAGTGAGATTACAATCACTCACAATGATGTATTACAACAAACAAATCCTCTCAAAATAAATTTCACCTCCTCAAGTTTCAAAATGTCCAACTTATCACTAAAATCCCAAAAAGATGACAAATGAAATAAAATGCAACTGGAGCAAAATAAGAGAAAAGTACATGGATGGATTTGTAGAGCTCGTCAATACCTTTCTAATTCCACTTGAATTATGAAAATTGGAGATCGTGGCAAAAAGTTATGAGCTTGGGAGCTAAAAAGAGTGATATGTCTTCAACCTGCAATAAATGTTGTCAAACACCAAAATTAGAAAAAATGACTGATACCACTACGAAGTGCTCTCTATCAGCTTCACGTTGATATCTTGTTTGCCCAATTTCAACACCGTGAGCAAAAGTTATACAAAAAGCAAAAAAAAATGCCTACTTTAGGACTTTAAGGGGCAAAACAGGTCCCATGTCGATGGAATATTCCCTCCAATGATTGGAATATGCTTTGTAACTTGAAAACCATTGTTGATAGAACAAAACCATGAATGAGTGAAAAAAAACACCTATTTGTACAAACCAACCGCCTAAGATAGAGATAAGTGGTTTGCAGATTGGGAATATTCCCAAGATTGCTAGCTTAAGGCATAAAACTACCTTTTTTGGCTACAAAACCACAGGTTTAAGGTATGAAACTGCCTTCACAAATGGTCAAAACTACTTCTTTGACTAGCATAAACCACTTTGAATTGGTATAAAACTATCGATCCTTGGTCAAAAAACTATCGATGGTTTGGATCTATCATTTAATTTGCAGACCTCTATTGATCACTAAAGACTCGGTTGGTGATGAAAACACTGCCGCCGTTGGTTATGATAACTATCGGTGTAAGCGCCAAATATGGTCGAAGCCAAAAAAACATGGGAACTACCGAGGGCTAGAAGAAACTATAGTTTTATGGTTGTAAACCACTGATGTCTACAGTCTTAAACCACCTATTGGGTCGACAGAAATGGTCTGAAAAACACTGTGTACAGAAACTATCAGCACTGTGGTTAAGAAGAAACTATTGACTGAATGTGAAGTATCCACCAAATGTAAGCAAAGCTAGTGATTTAAAAGACAGAGACCGTCACCTATACACACCATGACCACAACCGGAGATCCTGGAGATCCTGCTATACACATGCCAGGACTATGAATTGAAACCGCTTGGTTGCTCTTAGAAGCTGACCGTTGTGGAAATGTAAAAAAGCTAACGAATTTGTTTTGAAGCTACCGACTAAATGTAGGAAATTGTTTAGTCAATGGAAGATCCATTGTGACCTCCAATGTTCAAAGAGACTCTGATCGGTCTTTAGATTCAAACAAGCTGCCAAAGACAAAGTTTGGTCACTGGTTAAGTGAGTTGGAAGTTGAGTTGCTTGGTCGACAAGCTTAGATGCTAACTTCACTATTGGTTTGTTGATGCTAGCAGTGGGTAAAAATACGACCACTGGAAATGAATCAAACAACTACTGGTCAAAGTCTACGGTAAAATAAAAAATGTGAATAAAAATGTATACCGGCGTGATTGTTATTGTCAGGCAGATCAAAGTCTATCGACTTTTTGTTGACCACCGAGATAGAAGACTGTGTGACAATAAATAGAAGACCACTGTTTATGTAGGAGTGGTCAATGGCACTCGCTGAAGAATACCAATAGATTTTGGCAGATGCCAATATAAACAACTGAAGATAGGTTGATGTACCGCTTAATAAGGAGATGCCACTAGTCGGCTAAAGTCTAGATAACCATCAATACCGACTGATTTGACCACCTATGACACCAGCTGATGTAGGCCGTGTGCAAAGATAGTAAAGGGTATGGCTGTATAGATTTCAACAAGCCCAAGGGAAAAAACATTTTTCCTTTTCTTAATTTCTTTGATTTGGGTGTTTGGACAGCCAATCTACATAGATTTGGGCCTCCTAATCACAACGGTAATGTCTGTTTTGCTCTAGGATGCTCCTAAAACAAAGATTCTTGTAAAACCTCTCTAATGAGGGAAGGAAATTACAGATCAGGCTCTAATACCATGTAAGAGTCAATGTGAGAACCTTCCACACAAAGATAATAGAGAAGATGCTAAAACAATGGAGCAAGATTCTATACAAACATCATATGAAATACAATGAGAGAACCTTGCTTATAAAGGAAAGGTGAGAGCTAGAAAGGTGGAGTGAAAGGTGGAGATATTCTTACAACATGTGACAATTAGAGGATGATAACTAATTGCACATGTGGAGGATAAGACAACTCACTCCAACTATCAACAACTCAACACACAACTAGACTAAACTAGAAACACCTACAAGACTCACTAAGTCAACTTAACATGTGAATTATGTGTTCACACCAATAGAATTGTATCATCTCTCTCATAAGGCACATCATAAGGTGGCTTAACAAATGTGTCCACTATAATGTGACTAGCATCTAATATTGGGTTCTAATGAGTTATTTACATTTTGATTGAACTTTTCCTTCATGTATAAACTTAACACACTGATGTAGAATATATGGCACAACTTTTCATTGTTCAATCTCAAGTTTACCAAGTAAATGTACTAAATTCATATAATGATGTCATAACATGACATAAATGGGTAACTCCTTAGGTCCTACTCTTAAGTTCAAAATGATACAACTCAATGTACTTATCATCATTCCATTTGTCATCCTTAATGAAACTATAGAATGTGCATATTCTTTATGTGTGACATGTCAATTAAATAGTTCCTCTTCATTAAATATGTTGTATTGACATATGAGATCAATAAGAAATTGAAGTTGAAATTCACACTTCACGTAATACTTGGCATGTACAATAGACCATAATACTTATTCTATATGATCTCCTCATCAAAAAATGCAACCAATCGTGACATATAGAAGGAAAAGAAGATGTAGCATTAGATTTGACCAACATCATTAATTGATTCACATTTTCCTTTGGATCATTACCAGATTTGAGAAATTATTATTCTTTTGAAACTAGGGTTTTGTAAACTATGATTTGTCAAACCCTAGTTATCATCAATTGATTCACATTTTCCTTTGCATCATTACAAGGTTTGAGAAATTATTATTCTTTTGAAACTAGGGTTTGACAATTCTTTAACTATCTCAAGGAATTTGTCTATATTTTATTATTCTTTAACTATGGTTATATAATTTTTCTGTATTTTATGCACTGTAATGAAACAATAATTTTTCTATGAGAAATGACAAGCATATGGGGCCTTGAAACGGCTTGAGAATATATGAGAAATGACAAGCATATAGCGCCTTGAAACAACAAGCATATATGAGAAACAATAAATTAATGCACTTGATGTGGGCTCGTATGCTGATGTGGGGCCTTTTTTGCCTGTCTCAGAGCTTCAAGTTATCCACTTTGACGTGCCCTATTACCTTTATTTGTGCCTTTTTGCCTTTGATGTGCCTTGTCACCTTTGTCCGTAGGTTCATTAACACTGTATGCTCTCAAATGACAAAAAACTGTCATTTGAGAGTTAAAACCTATTTATAAAAAAAATAATGCCTTCGTTCAAAGACACTATTCAAATGAAGGCATTATTTTAAATTGGCACCCAATTTCCTTCATTCAAAGACATACTTTGAATGAAGGAATTATTTTAATTTGGAGTCCAATTGCCTTTATTCAAAGACCTAATTCAAATGAAAGTCCTAATGTATTAAGTCTTAATACAATCGACAGGGTCTTCACTCAAAGGAAGGGGCCTTCATTCAAAGGTGCTAGCTAGAATTTTTTTGGCACCTTCAATTTTTCTTCATCCACAAAAGTGTAACCCACTATTGTGGGTTTCCCAGGTTCCTTCCATAAATTATTTTGAATATGAAGCATTTAAAAATGGAAAAATGCCTTCATTTAAAGGTACCCACCTTCATTTTAACCCCCTTCATTCAAAGTCATGATGGCATCACCGTCAAATGAATATCCTTCATTCAATGGTATATGTGTGAGTTCAAAGGTGTTTTGCAATTTTTGCCACCTTGGGCTCATTTTTTTTACTCTTCCCACAACTGGGATACACTATTGTGGGATCACCCTATAGATGGTACTCATCATTAATGAAATTAGATGCTAACAGAGAAAAGATATTTCTAATTCATTCTTGGTAGTAGACAATTTTGGTGCTAACATTGAAGCCAACAAAGTTGGATGTTATATTGAGTTGTCATGGATAGTGTTAAAAAGAGAAAAATGGTAGGTAATAAATCATGGCTATTTTAAAATTTTAGTGACAATTAATTTATTTATGATAGTGATGTGGAGAGGAAAAGTATGTTGGCATATAAATGTGATTGGTTAGTTAAAGAGAACATTTTTTTAATTTACTCAAGTAATACTTTTTCATGATATTTATTGCTAGCCAAGACTTGGTTTTTAGCAGCCTAAAACTTATTTTACAGAGTGAGATACATTTTCTAGAGGCTTTGTGGACTTGTAAGTCCACTTAAAAAGTCTATCTGCTAAAAATCAATGTTGACAACATTTAACAAATTGTGTAAATCATATTGAACAAATGGTTTGATAATTTAACGACAATTTAAACTAATGAGTTATGGAATTTTCCATGTAGGTTCAATTTATAATTTATAATTTTTTTCTACTATTTTTATTGAGTGGCATTTTATCATAACACATAGTTTACACTACAATTAAAATGTTTCTATGATTTTTGGGATTAGATCAATTTTTTTGATTAGTACCTCAAAGCATTTTAGCTTGCCCTAAGCTAGGTGAGACCACAAATAGTGGACCTCACCCCTAGCATGAACTATCCCAACCGCAAGCTTGATGGCTAGGGTTTTTTAGTGGTTAATCTTTGCCAATTGGCAAATAGTTTATATCTTCTAGTTGTGATTTGGCGAATACATTGCAACCAACAGGGGCTAATTCACCTATATTTTTCAAATTTTTGGTCAATTGCATTTTAACTCACCACCAATTTATTTTTGAGGTATTTATAATTATTATTTTTTTCCACAATATACTATGCGGTTCTAATAGTGATTCGCCTAGAATTTTGAAGGCATGTTTTAATTCACCCACATATTCGCCAATAGCATTAAACGGTTCACCATGTATGAGGATCAATTTTTCCATTAATGTATTAAATTCCTTCTTATATTATGGAATATGGGTCCACATTTTATTATTATCCATTAATTTCCATTTTAATCTAATAGCTATAATTGCATTTCGTGGGTTGTTTAAGCATGTGCCTTTTTAAAGGCATGTTGAGCCCAAAATTAATTTTGGGCATGGTGTCTTTAGTAATTGAGGGTTTAAGGTTGAGGGTTGATTTAAGCCTAGGGGGTTTCTATCTAATGGGGTTTGATTGAAGTAGGTTTGATCTAACCCTCTTAGATTGAACTCCTAGGCTTAAATCATGCATTTAAAAAACACATGTTTTCATGTAAATATTAGGATGCCCTAGACTTTTACTTAGTTTATACATGTGTGCTTTTTCTTTATGTATGTGTCATATTATTTTGAGGCAATAAATTAAACATAGGTTATAAATGCATGTGATAGAGAATCCTATGTACAAGCATCCATTTAAAATGATATGTTGACAATTTTAACATTTTCTCTATTCACATAGTTGTAATGGTGAAATTTGCATACCCATGCCATTTGCCATTTAGTCTTATGCCCATTTTGAGGAGAGTTCTTTAATGCATTTATGTAGTGACAAATGACATAATTTTATGTAAATATAGACTCTTTTCCTTATATTATTGCTCTTCCACTTGCACACATTCCAACATCCTTATCCATGCCTTATCAACATTTTCTCACATTACTATGTATTCTTCATTTAGTATGTCTATCCATGCATTTATCCCCAAACATTTCATCCACACTCAATTTTGTCACCTTTTTGTCACAATGGATGAAAGATAATTGTCTATTATTTTGATCATATTACTATTTAGGGTAAAATTTGGATAGAGGGTTTTTGTGATAGTTTATGTGTATCCTCCTTTCACCAGTAAACATTCAAGGACCTTAGGTCGAGGGGGAATCTAATATCAGGACCTTGGTCACTCAGAATGTAGGGAAAATTGGAATTGTGTAGATTGGTTGTTCAATTATGCCCAATTATGTTCAGAATCCTAAATATGTAAATTTGGAAGAAAACACAAAATCATGGAAAATATGTGTACACAGAGATACTAAATGATAATCAAATGCATACCAGTTTTTGAAGTTTAGGAAGCAGAACTATCAAGGACTAATGAGAGGGTGCCCAAGTCCAAGGTACAAGTATCTTTGCAAAATCCTAATCTCCTTCCAACACTGATCTACACTATAAGTTCCATTTCTAGGACTTCAACTGCAGAGGACACTGGGACTAGCACCTGAGTCCAGGAAAAGCTCTAGACTCCTGCTTCTTTTTAGATCCTAAATCTTTGATGCCTACTGACCTTCCCTACAATTCCACTTCTTCCAGATGCAACACCTATAACCTTCAATCACAAGGAGTGTGGGAGGCGGTTGTGGTGTTTAGAGGCTTGCCTCAGTCAAGCCTCAGAGAGATTCAAGTCTTCCAAACATCATTGTCAGGTAGAGAGTGTGTATCCCTGCGGGATAGAGGCAAAATCCAAATGATAAATAAGTGAAAAAATTATTGATATCACCTTGCAGTGAAGATCTCATGGAAGGAAGATGCTCTTCATGCCATGAGGAGATGGATGTCAAATCTGCAAACACAAACACAAAAACAATGCTCTACTCTGCAACACAATGAATATCTTGAATGCTCAAAGTCACAAGAATGCATAAAGTTCATAATAGCCATCTAGTTTACAAGTGAATGCCTAAACATGCTTATATATGCAACTACAAACATTCCAGCCAAGAATTTTGTAATTGAAACTTATCATGTCAGCATATGACCTAAATAACAGTCACAAACTGACACTTTGAAATTAGGCCTGACCTAAAATAGGGCAATACTAGGGTGTAGGTGCCCAAGTCCACCCCCCTATTTTAGGTAGGGTTTGTCATAAGTGCATCCCCTAACTCCAAATTGCCATGGAACTTTAGGGTTTTCTCATTGGGAAGTCAGATTAACATGAAAAATACTCTAAATGAATAAACAAGATCCAGGAGCTAAACCTTAAGAGGGAAAAGCTTGCAAGGGGACATTTTTCAACGTAACATTTAGCCCCCACTATAATGTATGTAATAAATGCAAGGTCGTCGATACATGCATTAAAGTATGATCAACAAACACAACAAACACACCAAGCACCAAGAAGACATGCCAACCACAAAGAAGATAGTAATAGACATACAAAACATGGAGAAGACAGTTATAGTCATGCAAAACATAGAGAATATAGCATTCAAGGCATGCAAAAAACAATGAATACAGTGAATGCAGTGAAGACAGAGATGATTTTTCTTTTCTTTTTTCATTTTCATATATGAAATGTATATGCAAGTACAAGAAAGAAAACACACCACCCATAATGCAGGAGGGACTCATCACCACCAATCTTTAAACTGCATATGAGGGCCAACACACATGCAATACATGCCAAACAAATAAAACATGCCATAAAAATCCAAAAGCATAGGAGGGACTCATCACCACTGGTCTTTAAACTATGCTTGAGAACAAACACACAATACACACACACTTGGAAGACACGGAGAAAACATGGCAGGCAAGCGATGGAGTGTTCCAATTTCTAGGCTCATCACCATCACAGGCACATTATAGGCACATACTGACGATTGGCCTTTGCCACAACAATCATTGAAGACACACTTAAGGATTGAGTTAGTCACAGAACTGCTCCCCACCTTATGATGAGGGCTTTTGAAAATGATAGGATGTGCACTCTCCACAACAAATACACCATCCTTGCCTCACAATGAGGGCTTAAGATGATTATGATAGATTTCAAACAAATCTTAGAGCACAGGAGGGACTCATCACCACCAATCTTTAGACTACACCTGTGAACAAGCACATTGCTAACATCTAGAACAAATAGCTTACCTTATATATGCCTCCACATTAAGGTGGTTGATATCAGGTATTGATATGAAGCATGTTAAGGTAGGGAGAAAACACAAAAGGGAACACAAGCTCTTGCAAAGCCCATGTCCCCCAGAGGTGACAAGTACTTTACGATTGCCAAATGTTCCCACAAACACATCCTTGCATGAAAATTGATAGTGTCCAAATAATCATGATAAACAACAACATCAATGCATATGATCAATCACACAAAGAGCCAAGGTTATACTACGAATTTGGATATCAAGTATAACCATGAGGCTATACTTTGTAAAATCTCAAAACTGAGAGTCACCAAGGCAAGATTCAAAGACAAATAAAGTGCACAGAGCAGCAGTATTATTATGGTTTGTAAGTGAGATAAGACATCATCAAGATCACATGACAAAGTGCACGGAGTGATTCTACTATCCAAGCATCGAATAATATATATTAACCCCGTCGTCATATTAGGAACTAAGTCCAATTTTTGATTTCTCACTAAAGGGATGCTAGGTCTACATTAGTTTAAATGTTTTTCATCATTTGCCTACTAGATAGAAACACTAGAGGAAAGGAAACAATAAATTGAGAGAGGAGAAACAAGTGCCTTAGGGACAGTCACATAGGAGGGTGCCCCCAAGTCACCAACCTCAACGCCATGTCCATAAGATAGAACACACAACAATGAAAATAGAGGAGAAGCAATATAGAAGAATGATGATACAAATAGAAGAAGGGCCACAATAGAGGTGGTCTCCTGGTATCCTGGACCTTACAAGAGAATCAAGGGTCATCCCAGGAGGCCTAAACAACACATAACACATCACGAGGGAAACACATCATGAGAGATAAAGGGTTAGAAATACTTACCTATAGGGAGATTCATGCTAGAGATTTTCAACAATCAAATCATTCTCTTGCCACGCCTGAATGTTAGAAGAAATAGGTAGATAAGGTACAATTGTAAAGTCTTTTCCATTATTCTTTTGTTCATTCTTAAACTCTTCTTGATTTGACTCAATGTTAGGTGGAATGTTTTCTTGTTGGGGTTCATTAGTACACTTATTCACTATCTTCTTAGGACATGGAAGAAGCAATATGTTTTGAGTAAGCTCAACATCCATCCTTGAGGGAGTTAATGTGAGAGACCTTTCCTTAGCCACTGGTGCTACATCTTTTGAAGAAAGAGCATAAGAATGAGGGGAAGGTAAGGTGTTGTGAGGAGAGGTAGTTAATGTTTTTAAATCCTTAGTGATTTCTAAATGACTTAGATATTCAATCAAAGGAGGGAGATTAAGGGTCTTCACTTCCTTAGTGATATTGGACAAGGTGTGTGAACAATCAACTAAAGGAGGAAGGTTGATGGTATGCTCCATAGAGGTTTCATGCACTATGATAGGGAGAGAGTTTTTAGTTATGTTGGATGAAATATCATTGTTTATCCATGGAATATTCATGGTTTGAGAGGCTTCTTTATTTACCAATGTTTCATCTTGGCCAGAGAGAACATTACAATAAAGTGTTGGGAGCCCTTCATTTACTAATGCTTCTTCTTGGCCAGAGAGAGCATTGGAATGAAGAGATGGTGGTATGATGTTAAGAGATATAGCAATGAAATCATCCTCTTTCATCGAAGTGTCCTCATGAGGAGGAAAAACTTTAGGAGAGGGATCATAAGGTAAACCTAGGTTATCAACACATGTTTTAGCAATAGATGTCATAGTGGAATGTCCAATAGAGATAAAGTCATCTAGTGCTTTGTCTAACATATTGAAGTCATCACTACTAAACGATGCACACAATGTTTCCAAAGATTAATAAAAATGAGTATCCATGATGAAAAGATTGAGGAAATCAGGTCTTGAAATAGTAAAACTCACAAACTTCACAATCAATCAAGTAAATAACAAGGCAAGATAACTAAGATGGTTTCACACCAAAGCACTTGTTTGAGGGAAACAGGAAGAAATACACATAGAGTCCACAACAAAAAAAGTAGATAGGAGGAAAGAGTACAACACCACAAGGTCCAATTTATGATTTTAGAGGTTTTTTATCAAGAGATGTGAACAAAGTGTATAAACACCTAGTGTTGAAATACACTAAGTGTGTTTAACACATGCCAGTTTTCACAAAAATCTATGACATGAAGCAAAATTTTGAGATTAACAATGAATGTAGGATTAAATATGAATGAAATATATCTAAAATTAATGAAATATCATATTTCAAAATATTTTCAGCAATTATGCAAGAAACAAATGCAAAAGTATGTATGAAAATGACCTAAAATGCTTGATTTTTCCAACTTTTTTCAATGCAAATAAGTGAAATAAAGGATGTTGTAAGTAAATTTATCAAGTGAAGAAATTAATATGTCTTATATGAGTCCAATAAATCAATAATATCGTTCATAACATGCTTTTGATGCAAATCTAGAATGAGGACTATTCAAAACCGAGTGGAAATACACTAAAATATGCAATTTTCCACAATTTTTCAATTCCAAGACCTAGAAAAGGGGGTGTTGTAAAGAATTTTAGGAGGTGAAGAAGATTATAGCCATAATATAAGTCACATAAAGCCATTAAATTTGTCACAACACGCTTGGAGTGCAAATCTAGGTCAAACCGTAAGTCAAATGTAGCCAAAATATGCAATTTTCTACCAAATTTCAATGCAAAAGAGTATAAAAAGGGTGTTGTGAGGAAAATTATGATGGAAATAAAATTATAATAGTAATAATAGACACCTAATTCCAAAAAATCTGTCACAACACACTTATACTGCAACTCAAGGTCAAACCCTAGGGAAAATATAGCTAAAATATGCAATTTTTAACCAAATTTCCACTGTAAGAGTCCAATAAAAGGGTGTTGTAAATAATTTGAGGAGGGGAAGTATATAATAACCCTGATAAAATCCAACTAGTATATAAAAATGCTTTACAACACACCTGTGGTGCAAATCTAGAGAGTCGATATGGCCAAATCTAGTGAAAAATCAAGGTTTTCAAACCCTAGGCATGAGATCTTAATGCAAATGAATGCAAGATTCTACATGAAAGTTTTTTAATCTAATTTATGATGAAAATAAGTTCCTATCAGATCTGAAAATGATTTTCAAACCCTACAATGTACAATGAAAGTTCAAATCTAATGAAAAATGCTAGTTTTTGTTGAAATTTTCTATGTAAGAATGCAAATTTTTTAAATCTAAATGCAAATTTACACTAAAATGCAACACTACATCCAAATTTAAATTTGAATGAGCTTTCTAAGATCAGTATAAAAATCTAAAGAAAGATTTTACCTACAAACCCTAGCTAATGCAAAACTAGGTTAGATGAAAAATGCACAATTTCAGGCAATTTTAATCAATTCAAGCATGAAAATGCAACCTAAATGAATGATGAATAAAAATGTTCTATATTTTAAATAAGATCTAATGGTAATGACATAAATTTAGTGAAATTAAATGTCAATTAATCTAAATTAAATTAAAATGCAAGCTAAAGATGCCAATTTTTTCAAATTTTTGCAAATTTTTCAAATTTTTTTTGTAATTTTTCAAATGCAATAGGATGAACAATAATATGAATGAATTAATGAATATAAATCTGAAGAAAAACACTCATCAAGGTGCAAAATTCATTAAAAATATGAGTTCACCAAAATTTTTAAGGTAAAATTGTAAGAGGGTTTGATTTGATGGTTTATGTGAATCCTCCTTTCACCTTAAACATTCAAGGACATTGGGTCAAGTAGGAATCTACTATCAGGTGCTTGGTCACTCAAAATGTAGGAAAAATTGGAATTGTGTAGATTGGTTGTTCAATTATGCCCAATTATGTTCAGAACCCTAAATATGTAAATTTGAAAGAAACCAGACAAATCACGGAAAATGCCTGTACATAGAGATACTTAATGATAATCAAATGCATACTAGTTTTTGAATTTTGGGAAAAGGAACAATCAGGGACAAATGAGAAGGCACCTGAGTCAAAGGTACTAGTCTCTTTATGGAATCTTAATCTCCTTTTGACATTGATCTGCACTGTAACTTCCACTTCTAGGAATTCAACTATGGAGGACATTGGGACTAGCACTTGAGTCCAGGAAAAGCCCTAGAGTCCTGCTTCTTTTTAGATCCTAGATCTTTGATGCCTACTGACCTTCCATGCAACTCCACTTCTTCTAGATGCGACACCTGTAACCTCTAATTACAAGGAGTGTGGGAGGGGGTTGTGGTGTTTAGAGGCTTGCCTTATTCAAGCCCCGAAGAGACATTCAAGTCTTTTGAACACCGTTGTTAGATAGAGAGTGTACATCCCTGCAGAATAGAGGCAAAATCTAAATGATAAATAATTGAAAACATAATTGATATCACCTTGTAGTGAAGATCTCATGGAAGGAAGATGCTCTTAATGCCATGAGGATATGGATGCCAAATCTACAAACACAAATATAAAAACAATGCTCTGCTCTGCAACACAATGATTATTTTAAATGCTTAAAGTCACAAGAATGCATAAAGTTCACAATAGCCATCTAGTTTACAAATGAATGCTTAAACATGCTTAAATATACAAATACAAACATCTCTGCCAAGAATTTCGTAATTGAAACTTACCATGTCGGCATGGGACCTAAATAACAGTCACAAACTGACACTTTGAAATTAGGCCTGACCTAAAATAGAGCAGGCCTAGGGCACAGGCGCCCAAGTCCACCCCCTTTTTTACGCAGGGTTTGTCATAAGTGCATCCCCTAAGTCCAAATTGCCATGGAACTTCAAGGTTTTCTCATCAGGAAGTTAGATTAGCATGCAAAATACTCTAAATGCATAAACAAAACCTAGGAGCTAAACCTTAAGAGGGAAAAGCCCCCAAGGGGATATTTTCTGACATAACAATAACTTTTGAACCATAACTCAAAATTTCAACTTATTTTAAGTAGAATGGTGAGGTCTAAATGAGGTTTCTCTTAGAATTTGTCAATTCAAGTCCATGCTTGCATAATCGACCCCACACTTAGGGAATCAACCTCTTATATTATTCAAACTAAGATTTTAGTTGACTCCTACCCACTCTTTTGTTTCCTAGAGCCCACCAAATACATATTTGCATGATTTATTGCTATGTACTTGTATTTAAAGGAATTAAATTGTATTCATTTGATCTTCTGAGCATTTATTCAAATATTATTTCTATTTAGGTAAGGAAACACTTTGATTGGTGCTCTAAAACAAATCTAGATCTGCATGTTCATTCTAGGAGCATTTGCATAGCTGAAGATTCCTATCTTTGATCTTTCACCTAACTTTTCTTAGGTCTAGGTCTGACCTAGGAGAACATGTCCTCTTATGATACGAAAATAAATTCTCCAAAGGTACATTTAAATGCTACATGTCCTAGATATAAAATAAGACAAGGAAAGCATAAGTGAGTTGGGTGAATAGAAAAGTAGGACTCTACAAATTACTAGATCATTTCTACAACTGCAAGACATTTTTGTAAGTGTGGACTTGACCCTAATATATAGGCTTAGTCATCGACATTGTAGAAAAAATACTCTAATATTGAATCAAACTACAGACTATTGCATATCATTCCTAATTCTAATACGTATAGATTTCAATGCCGTACTAGATTACACTCATTCTTCAATCACAAAGCTAAACATATTTATATTATTATTTACTTTTCACACATTAACATTTAGTATCTTTAGAAAACATAACCAAGGTAGACAATATCATAGAAGATGAGTGCATAATGGGGTATTTAATATTTAGAATAAATAGATAGTTATATTGCTAGCTATTAGGCGTAAAGAGGAGAATTATATTAGTGTTTTTTTCTTGAGTTTTGGGGTAAGAGCATGGATGGAGTTTGGGATTAAGACTAATAGATATAAGGTTGGGTTTAAAATATAAATTTAAACTTATCTCTTTAATATTGGTATTCATGAAGCTATAAAGAGGAATTGTTTATGATATTTATGTAGAGATTGCATTGGTAAGTGCATAAACATGAGGGACCAAAAGGAGGTCTTAAGATGCAACTTTTTTTCTAAAATAAAAAAAAATTGAAATTGGATGAGAAACTGAAGATAGTTACACTCAAAATTTGAAGATACAACAAAAACAAGAGTCATACTCTGAATCTAGTTTTTAAAATACTTTTTTTTTTTCAAAAATGGTTGAGATTAAGGGGTTCAAAAAGGAGGAGCACACAAATTGGTCCTGTTTTTCTCAAAAAACATAACATAGCATCTGATGTGCTCCCCCCAAAATGTTAATATTTTTTAGTATTTCATAAATCGTTTTGGTCAGAAATTAGCTAACACCATGTAGTTTATCCCTAATTTTTTGATAATTTTTCATAAATAATTGATTTTTTACTAATTTTCAAAGTGGACACATCCTAAAAAACTAAAAATTGAGCATGCTCCCCTCTAAAATTTTTGAAAACTAATTGAAAAATGATTTTTTTTTAATACATGTAGAATGGAGTCTAGTTTCTAAAAATGTAACTTTTTTAAAATTTTGATGAATGGTTTAAAAAAAGTCAAAAATACTAGACACTAGTTTTTGACAAAAAAAAGACATACTAACAAAAGAAATTAAAGATGAAACCCTTAACATACTCAAAACATGAAAAACATTATATGGTTATATAGCTAACAAAGAGTTTAAGATTATGGTGGTATTTTTTGAGTTTTCATTAAAAAAGTGCAATCCTCATGGGGAGCACACTCCAGATTATGTGAATTTTGTTAGAATATAGAAAAACATGTCCTTAGGCAACCTAAACACAGTCCAATTCTTTGGATTGGAAGCCTAAAGAAAATCCAATCCTAAGGCTTAGAAATTTCCAAGGCAAATCATAACACGAGCACATTATAATGTGCTCATGTTATGTGCATTCACATAATGTGAGTGCCTATAACACACTCTCATTATCTTGAACTGAAACACTTATTTTCTCCCCTCCTCTCTCTTTCTCACCTCTACTTTTGTCCTCTCTATCTCTCACTCTCTACTTCCCTCCCCTCTCTACATCCTACCCTTTCTCTAACTCTCTTCTTCCCTCCCCTCTCTAACTCCTACCCTCTCTCTCACTCTCTACTTCTCTCTGCTCTCTACATCCTACCCTCTCTCACTCTCTACTTCCCTCCCCTCTCTACCTCCTACCCTCTCTCTCACTCTCTTCTTCCCTCCCCTCTCACTCTCTACTTCCCTCCCCTCTCTACCTCTCCCCATCATTCTTCCCATCCAATGAACTTTCATAAACTATCTTGTTTCCATTTCATCCTCCCAATTTATATCCTCATCCCTCTTTGCATGTCCTAGTTTTCTTGTTTCCATGTCCTTTGTCGATAAGGGAGAAGGAGAAGGAGGAAGAGGGAGAGAGGGTGGAGATTCAGGGTAGAGATAGGGTGATAGAGAGAGAGAGAGTTGGTTGGGTTTATGAGTTTAGGGTTTCTTAAGTTTAGGGTTTAGGGGAATTATTTAAGGTTTAGGGGTTTAGGGTTGCTCAGGTTTAGGGGCATTATTTAGGGTTGCTTAGACCTTTAGGGGCATTATTTAGGGTTTATGAGAATAGGGTTTCTCAAGTTTAGGGTTAAGGAGTTAGGGTTAAAGGTGAATTATTTATGGTTTAGGGGTTTAGCCTAGTTGCTCAAGTTTAGGGTTTAGGGGTCAAGGGCATTATTTGAGGTTTATGAGTTTAGGGTTGTTCAAGTTTAGGGTTTAGGATTTAGGACCCTTAGGGTTTAGGGGAATTATTTAGGGTTTAGGGTTTAGGGTTTAGGGTTTAGGGTTTAGAGAGAGATAGAGAGAGGGGACCAATATAGATTGGGAGAGACAGGGAGATAAAGGTTTAGGGTTTCTTCCAGGGTTTATGATTAGGGGTTTGGGGTTTAGGGTTTAGGGTTTAGGGTTAGGGGTTAAGATTTAGATGTTTAGGTTAGGGTTTAGAGATAGAGAGGACCGATAGGGAGATATAGAGGAGACTGAGGGGAGAGATAAGGAGATAGAGGGTGACAGACATGGCTAGAGACATAGGTAGAGAGATTTAGAGGTAGAGGGATGATAGAGACAAGAAGATAGGGGTTTAAGGTTGATTTGGTTTAGGGTTTAGGGGTTAGGAGTTTAGAGAGGGAGAGATAAGGAGATAAAGGTTTAGGGACTTTGTTTAGGATTTAGGGGTTTAGAGAGAGAGAGAGAGAGAGATGGAGAGATAGATATATACTTATACATAAAGATTTGCATAGATATATGCTTAAAAATATATACTTATAGATACATACTTATACATAGAGAGAAACCACTAAAATACTTGTTTACATGCATGAAAGCATAAAGATTTCATGCTTCCCAAAATGTGCTCACATTATAATATGAGTGGGTTTTGGGAGCAAAAAAAAGGGAAAAATATGTGGGATACGTTATTCAAACCCCATATGTTTGTTATTCCTTGATTTTCATGTGTACCATCAGACAAGAAAACACTTTTTCATTTTGTTTGATATTTTAAGAATCATTGTTTGATCAATCCACCACTTTTTTTATTTTCTCAACGTAGAAGAGCTGGTTTTACATGTTTTTGGACAAAATTTGATTATTTAAACTAAAAGTTTCATGTTTCAAATGTTTCAAAGCTAATTACCATTGATATAGATTGAATTTGATGATATATGTTTGTTTGTTTTTTATAAATTTCACTATCCCTATTCTAGAGTTATATAGAATTCATAATCAAACTTGCCAAAAAGATCAATTTGAGGATTTTGAAGCCAAAATTTGGAGGATTGGTCAACTCAAATATCAAACTCTAAGGTATGTTCTTTATGTCCAATTTAATTCACTTTATGTTCTTTAGAACACTCAAAATCACTAAAAGTGGAACTATCTAAGTTAAAAAAGTCATCATTATGTGTATTAATAGAATTAGAATCATTAAAATATGATATATACATGATTTTGTTTTATCTTGAATCATTAATAGAATTTTTTGTAACTTGAATTTAAACTATATCATCAATACATCCCTATAACAAAGTATTATCATCATTCTCTCTAATGCAACCAGTTGTATCAACATTTAAAATATAGTGCTATTGATGCTACAAATTTGATATATATTTGGTTCTCATATAGTAATGAGTTTTTACTATCATCCTCTTAGCCATTCAACTCATACTCATCATTGGGACTACATGTGTCATCATACTCAATGTCTTCTTTACTGCCAATTGACTGATTTGTATTGATTGATTGTGATAATTCAACACTTTTAGTGCTTACAAGGGTACACCATACTTCGCTTATTTTTCATACTTGTCTTCATACTTAGTCAAAAGTTGTTGACCAAAACACATGAACCGTGTGCATGTCTTCCTACACTGCAACCAAAATCAAACTATGGCATGTGATAACAAAGAGAAACTCTCAATTGCTTCTTATCACTTGTGATACCTTAAAACATTCTCTAGAAAATATACATGTTCTCAATTGTCACTACATGCACTCCAACACTGCCACATGTGCCCTTGCACTACCATACATGCTTTAGAAACTCACTTAGCTCATGATGCAATACTGAGTTCTTCACCAAGCATCTTGCGATTGCTACCATAGCAACACTTGGTTGTAATAAATCTCCATGCCATAGCACCATGTCCAACTCTCAATGCATGGTTACCACATACGATTTTATCACTGTCTTATCAATTTATGATCAAACTCTTTAACAAGATCTTGAACAATCCACAAATCTAAGTATGCAACAAGTTCAACTCCTTAAAGGTCAACTGACCATACTTACCATGACATAACCAATTTGTATCCTCAAGAGTTGCTTTTAGAGAATATATTTTTAATAAACACATTTGCAATAGAAACATTTTATTTGTTGTCATGAGAACTTCTACTCCAACTTTTTCCACCATTACTTTTATCAAAACATTTACAAGTACCATCATGAAACAAAACTCTATAATTATTTTCAATAAGCTAACCTACACTCAATAAATTATGCTTAAGGCGATCAACTAATAAAGTATCTTGATTTTTTTTACCTCACCTTGGTTGGTGTGAACAACCAAGGTGTCTTTTCCAACAACTTACACTACTTTATTGTCTCCAAATTTTAATCAACTCTTTACAACTTTATCAACTAGCATAAATAAGTCTTCATTGACTATCATATGATTTGAACAACCAAAATCAAGAAACCAAACATTATCTTAAGATTTCTCTTCTACATGACAAAAGAAAAAAATATTGGAATGGAGATGCTCTCCTTCATTTCAAGTGAAAATTGCTTTCTTATTTCACATGTGACTTTGTTTGATCCTATACTCCAAGTTTCAAAATGCCTAATTTCTTTTTACAAAATTGCTTTCTTATTTCACATGTGAATTCTTAAGAGTTGTTACTTCCTTCTCCAATTTTGGATTTTGTTGCAAAATCCCCCTCAAAGTTCTATGTAGTCCCATCTACTTGATATAACAATGATCACATCTAAGTATATACATGACTTCATACTTGTCTTCATGAGCTACTCTAACTGATTCACCACCTACAATATAAGAATTTGGGCTATCCTTTAACATGCTGGTAGGTGTAGTTTTACCTTGTGAGTCTCCATTTGGAATGGTTGGTCCATCATAATGTGCTTGTCATAACTCTCCTTAGTGCTAGTGACTGCTTCTATCTTGTCTTGAGTAGGTGTATCCATGGCAGGTTAAGAAAGCATGTTTGAGAAGATATGTTAGGAAAATGTGAAACTAACCTAGAGATTGTGCCTACCACCATTTGTAAATTAACATCAACAATCAACATGTGCTCATATTTATCATTAAGAACATCTAGGCCTAGACTATCATTACACATTTCACTTCTAGAATATAATCATGTCAAAATCAACAAGTTTAGAGTCACCATATATGCTCATTATTCATATGTTGATTTCTATATGTTGATTTCTATATGTTGATTATTCATTATGCTTCTAACATCACCATTGTCTTATTCATGATGCATATAGAAATCACCATCATGCTAAGGAAATGAGAAAAGACTCTAACACCAAAAGAGCATGAAGCTAAGAATGAGAGGAAAAGAGAAAGAATGATGTGAATTCGTGAAAGTAGGAAATTGTTAACCATACAAGAAGATATTCCACCATTTCCAATTGAAGAGGAACATGACACATCTAATGAAGCTAAGAGAGAGATGGAATTGGAAGCACAAAGGGAATACATGCAAAACCTCCATTCAATGAGGAAACTAAATCTCCAAGTTGGAGGCATTCTATCGTCCACAGGTCAAGTTGAAGGAACACCCTCATTATCTTCTTGAATTGGAGGCACTCCATCTTTCACAAGTGAAGTTGAAGGTACATCTTCATTTTCTTCTCAAGTTGGTGGCACACCATCATTCACACGTCAAGTTGAAGATACACCATCTTCTCCATCTCAACTTCAAGCCTTTTCATCTTTTTCATCTCTAATTGAAGGTACGTCATCTATCCCATCTCAAGCAAATATTGAAGAAATTCCTAATGTTGAGTCAACTTTACCAATGAAAATGCCTCCTAGAATTTTTCATAGGAAGCCTAAGTTTCTAATCGATATCGATGAGAATGTTTTGAAGCCCATGGAGGATAATATTCACAAGTGCACTTGGCAAAGATATGCGAATAAGATATGGAAATAATTATTTGAGAACTTAAATGAAACCGGAAGATGTCAACTATTTGTTGAATTGATGAGAAATATAAAATTTAGGCCCCTTATGAAGATTCTTGGCCTAATAACATTGGATGCCTCAAATAAAAAATTAATTGTAAATAATCTAATGAGTGCATATGAGAGTGTGTGTTACACCTCACATACGAAGGATAGTAATGTCACATGACGTGTCATTACATCGACAATAGTAAGCCAACCAACAAAGAAATCTTGCCTAATTAGAAAGACAAGTCAAGCATTGAAAATAAGTAGAAAAACTCTAATGAGAATCATTCAAAGATGTGAAAGAGTTGAGGACCCAAACACCAATGAATTATAGGCATTATTTAAGAGACTCCCATGGAAAGACAAAGTCATTGTTGAAGCCTTTAGATCTTTCATCGCATAATTTTAGAAAAATAACACAAGGGTATCTTCTAATGCAAGAGATATTGTAAGAAGGAGAATTGGTTGTCGAAACCGTGAGCCACATCCAAAGCATTTTTTGGATGTGACTCAAACACAAATTTTCATGAAATTTTAAGAGATGTATCCTCAAGTCAAAATTAGTCAAAGGTATTTTGAAATAGTAAAGCCTTTTTTATGTCAAAATAAATCACCCATGCACAACTTTTTGTTGTAGAGTACATATTGATTTTTCTAATCATTATGATGTTTATAGATATATATGTATAGATTTGCATACTAATGATGTTTTACAAGAATGTAATATAAAGTGTCCACCTAGATCTTAAAGAGATTTCATATCAAGCATCTTATGCTAGAGAGTGGATGGTCAATTATTCCACAATAGCTTATGCTTGGATGGCACGTGTGATCATTGTAGTGGGTTGCAACATTTGCCCCTTTGTCAACATATAGAAAAAACACATGCAATTGGAAATGATCTAGTAAGTTTTGTTAAATACAAGATAGTGGTGTATAGTCTGAAAGATGGCAAAGAAGAAAAAATGTGTGAATTGTTCATCAAAAAGATTCCAGTGTATTAGTTTATCTCTATTTTTTGTGATAATATAGTTTATGAGTATGTAAGGCATACCCATAGAGCTCCATGGTTGGACTTGCAATTCAAGTTATGCAAGGACACGTTTCTACTTGGTACCATCATTTCAATTGTTGACTTTTTAGAGAACTACACATTACAGCCATAGAATGAGTTGCAATCATAGTATTACAACTCTTCGCGGGTTGCTATATTTGTGCAAATAGCATCATTCATGTAGAAGGTAGTACAGAGGATGATAAGAAGATCTTGAGGGAATATTATTTTTATATTAGTGATGATTGCACACATTCTATGGAGTTCATGCAAGGTTTCTTTTAGATGTTCTACCATGATTTGGCTAGTAGGAGCATATCATTTTGTCAACATATCATATGGTCAGATAATTATGCATCACAATTCAAGAACTTGTGGATGTTCTATTGGTTGAGCAGGATGTATAAGATGAATGGTGTTCAACATATGTAGAATTTTTGTGAGGTCAGGCATGGAAAGGGGGAACATGATGGTGCAGGAGCATGTTTCAAAAAAGTATTGGCAAAAGAAGAGTTGAAGTACAAAGACAATGAAAAGTTGACAGATGTGAGATCTTTTGTCGAATCGTGTAATGCTAGAATGGGTCTAGGTAATGAAGGTAAGTCTATAGTTAGTAGATACTTTTGGTTGGTTGATGATACTAACATTGCAAAATATGAGGATTGTTATACATTGATAGGATCGAGTGAGCTACACTCTTTTAGAATCTCTAATGCAAGTTCATTG
The DNA here is from genome assembly GCA_027924645.1 of Cunninghamia lanceolata. Lineage (NCBI taxonomy): Eukaryota > Viridiplantae > Streptophyta > Pinopsida > Cupressales > Cupressaceae > Cunninghamia > Cunninghamia lanceolata. The sequence continues at coordinate 200,134 of BSBN01001682.1, read as the reverse complement.
AGTATTCATACATGGTAGATGGCATGCTTTTGTTCTTCATGTACAAATGAAGGTTGGAATTATTGTGAGTCAAAGGAGTGGGTTGATGATTGGTGTACAAGAGGCTTAAGCCCGATTGACATGTATTCATCACTAACAGCACTGTAACTAGCAAAGATGGAATCATCGATTGATTTTGACTATCTTTTAGATCTAGTTCAACCAGGCATTATAAGCATTCAAATTTAACAAAATTCAATATACCATCTTATTTTATAGTTTCTCTTATATTGTTGACTATATTCATCGAACTGAATGCACATATCAATTTAGGGCATGTTTATGTAGTTATTGCAGCTAAAAACAATGAAAAAGGAATGGATTATTATTTGGGTCATTGTGTTGAGGGTAAAAAGAAATTAGATTTGCTTATTATAGATAGAGAAAATATCGAGTACCCTATAGGATCAGTGGTTTTTACTAGAATATGGCTTAGAAGGTACCCAATGAAGAAGTTTAATATGTGGTTGTTCAAGGACTTTGACACACATAGGAACATTCTTCATTATTATAACATTGTTGTGTCATCAAACGTTCATTTGATAAAATATGGGGTAGACTATTGAACAAGACCTTGTGGAAGGTTCATGAGTCTAATCACAAGGTAATACTCAACACAATAAAGAGTAGAGTAGACCCAGATGGTTCATTGGATTGAATTAGTGGAATGACAGAAAGGTATATTATTTTTCTTTGCTATCCTCATTTCACCTTGTATATTTTAGCTACTCATTGTAGCTAAATAGTGTAATTGCATTTGCATGCAGGATTTTAGTATGATGGAGGCATAATCCTTATGAAGTTGCCTTTGGAGGGAAAGTAAGGTAGGTTTTCATGATTATTTCACGATGATATGTCATTTACTTCTATTTCATAATGGGTTTTAATGAGTTTTAACGATGTTACTATGAGTTTTAATTCATTTTAATGATGTTACTATTTTATAATGAGTATCAATGAGTTTTAATAAAAAACAATTGATAGCAATGGTAAGGGTAGCCTTAATTGATGACCTACAAGACATTGGATCAAGTGAGAACACTTTTATAGTAATGAATTTTCATCTCCCAGAAAGGTATTATGACTAAATTATTACATTTGGCATCTCCTGGGGCCAAACAGATGGTATCAATGCATCTGAGTGGGTAGGTAAATGCTAAGGGAGATTTCTTTTTGGTGGCAAAGCCTCATGGTCGTTCTTGGCTATATCAAACGCAGACAACCTCTCAAGAGCCCTAAGAAAAAAAGAGGTGACAAACTTTGGACTGACTATTCCATCAAACTACAACACCTAGGAAAATATTCTTTCCATGTATAGGTGGATGTCAATTCCACCTACAAACACCTACCTCATTTTTTTTAAAATCAATTTTATTTTCCTATGGTGGCAAGGAACACATTGTTCCGAAATGCTTCACTTTCATGCAGTGGAAAGGTGGTAAGAGTGACATTTTGTATTCCATAGCTCATGGGTCTGAACCAACTACACTAATGCATTGGGTTGGGTAGGTAAATTCTAGGGAAGGTCTCGTTTTGTGTGCCAAGTGTCATTGTCATTCGGGGCAGCAGGCTACAGGAAAAGTCTCTTAGGATCGTTAAGACCAAAAAACTACCAAACTATGATGGAGCAGTTCTTAGAATTCATGGTAGATGGGAAGGTTCTATTTGGACCTATAGGTGTATGGGGTTTGTCCACAATAATCTCTCTTAGTTTTGATCAACTCTAGTCTATTTGATCATGTCGAAATCAAATGTATTCTTGCAAAATGCTTTAGTTTCATGTAGTGGAAAGGTGCTAGGAGTCACATTTTGCATTCCATAGATTGTGGCACTGAATTGACTATGCCAATGCATTGGGTTGGGAAAGTAAATGCCAAGGTAGGTCTTGTTTAATGTACTAAGGGTCCCAATCATTCAAGGCAACAAGCTACGGGCAAAGTCACTTAAGATCATGAGAGCAAAAATTCTAAACTTTGACGGAGCAGTTCTCAAAATTTGTAGCAGCTGGGAACATTCTGTTTAGACCTACAGATGCATGTGGGGTCCTTCCACAATAACCTCTCAAGGTTTGGATTAACTCAAATCTATTTGACTATGCCAAAATCAAATGCATTCTTGCAAAATATTTTAGTTTCATGCAACACAACCTTGCCAGGTGCCATATTTTTTATTCTGCTTGTCATGGGGCAGAACCTACTATGCCAATACATTGAGGTGGATAGGTATATCCTAGGGGAGGTCTCATTTTGTGTCCCAAGCATCCCAGTCATTCAAGGTAGTAGGCTACTAACAAAGTCCCCTAAGATCCCTAAGGCCAAAAACCTACCAAAATTTGACGAAGCCCAGCTTTCAAAATTCATGGCAAATGGGAATGTTTCATTTGAACCTATAGGCATACATGGAATCTATCCATAATAACCTCTCTTAATTTTGGTCAACTAATGTTCATTTGACCGTGCCAAAATTAAATGCATTCTTATAAAATGTTTAGTTTCATGCAATGGAAAGGTGCTAGGAGTGACATTTTGCATTCCATAGCTCGTGGGGCTGAACTAACTATACTAATGCATCAATCTGGGTGGGTAAATGCCAATGAAGGTCTTGTTTTATGTGCCAAGGGTTCCAGTCGTTCGAGGCAGCAGACTACGGGCAAAGTCACTTAAGATCCTAAGAGCAAAAATTGCCAAACTTTAATGGAGCAATTCTTAGAATTCATGGCAACCAGGAATGTTCTATTTGGACCTATAGGTGGACATGGAATACATCCACAATAACCTCTTTAAGTTTTGGTAAACTCAAATCCATTTGATCGTGCCAAAATTAAATGTATTCTTGTAAAATGCTTCAGTTTCATGCAGCACAACCTTGAAAGGTGCCATATTTTTTGTTTTCCTCATTGAGGGGCTGAACCAATTACACCAATACATCAGGGTGGGTAGGTGATTTCTAGGGGAGGTCTCATGTCATGTGCCAAGTGTCCCAGTTGTTTGAGGCAACAGGCTATAGGCAAAGTCACTTAAGATCCTAAGACAAAAAATTGCCAAACTTTGGCAAAGCAGTTCTCAAAATTTATGGTAGCTGGGAACATTCCATTTAGATGTACAGGTGCATGTGGGGTCCTTCCACAATAACCTCTCTCAATTTTGGTCAACTCAAATTCATTTGACCGTGCCAAAATCAAATGTATTCTTACAAAATGCTTTAGTTTCATACAGCGCAACCTTGCCAGGTGCCATATTTTTTGTTCTTCTCATCATGGGGTGGAACCAACTATGCCAATATATCAGAGTGGGTAGGTAAATGTTAGGGTAGGTCATGTTTTGTGTCCCAAGCATCTCAGTCATTCGAGGCAACATGCTAGTGACAAAGTCCCATAAGATCCCTAAGACAAAAAAAACTACCAAAATTTGATGGAGCAGTTCTCAGAATTTGTGGTAGTTGGGGATGTTCTATTTGGACCTACAAGTGTACTTGGGGTCCATCCACACTAGCCTCTCTCAGATTTGGTCAACTCAAGTCTGCTTGACCATGCCAAAATCAAATGCATTCTTGCAACATGCTTTAGTTTCATGCAGTGGAAAGGTGTTATGTGTGACATTTTACATTCCATAGCTCATGGGGCTGAATTGATTTTGCCAATGTGTTGGGTTGGGTGGGTAAATACTAGGGTAGGTCTTGTTTTGTGTGCCAAGGGTCCCAGTCATTTGAGGCAGCATGCTACAGGCAAAGTCACTTAAGATCCTAAGAGTAAAAACTACCAAAATTTCATGGAGTAGTTCTTAGAATTCCTAGTAGTTGGGAATGTTCCATTTAGACCTATAGGTGCACATGGGGTATGTCCACATTAACCTCTCTCATTTTTGGTCTAATCAAATCCGTTTGACCGTGTCGAAATCAAATGCATTCTTGTACAATGCTTCAGTTTCATGCAGCACAATCTTGCCAGGTACTATATTTTTTGTTTTTCTCATGATGGGGCTGAACCAACTATGCAAGCATGTCATGGTGGGTGGGTAAATTGTAGGGGAAGTCTCATTTCATGTGCCAAGTGCCCCAGTTGTTCGGGGTAGCAGGCTACAGTTAAAGTCCCTTAAGATCCGTAAGACCAAAAAACTGCCAAAATTTGACAGAGCAATTCTCAAAATTTGTGGTAGTTGGGAATATTTTGTTTGGATCTATAGGTTCATGTGAATTCCATCCACAATAACCTCTCTTATTTTTGGTCAACTCCAGTCTGTTTGACTGTGCCAAAATTAAATGCATTCTTGCAAATTGCTTCAATTTCATGCAATGGAAAGGTGCTAGGAGTAAGATTTTGAATTCCATTGCTCATGGGGCCATACTGACTATGCCAACATGTTGGGGTGGGTGGGTAAATGTTAGGGTAGGTCTCATTTTGTTTTCCAAGTGTCCTAGTTGTTTCAGGTTGTAAGCTATCAACAAAGTAAAAAGGTGTTATGACTAAAATTTTGTATTCCATGGGTGGTGAGGTCAAACCAATTGTGCCAACATGTTTGGGTCGGCAGGTAAATCCTAGGGGAGGTCTTGTTTCATTTTCTTAGTTTCTTAGTCATTCTGGGTTGCAAGCTATCAACAAAGTCAAAAGGTGCTAGGAGTGAGATTTTGCATTTCACAACTTGTGGGGCTGAACCAACTATGCCAACATGTCAAGGTGGGCAAGTAAATGCTAGGGAAGGTTTCTTTTTGTATGCCAAGCATCCCAATCATTCTGGGTTGTAAGCTACTAACAAAGTTGAAATATGCTAGGATTGAAATTTTGCATTCCATAGGTCGTGGGGTCGAATTGACTATGCCAACACAATGGGGTGGGTGGGTAAATGCTAGGGGAGGTCTCGTTTTATGTGCCAAGCATCCCAATTGTTTCAGGTTGTAAGCTACCAACAATGTTCAAAGGTACCAGGACAAAAATTTTGTATTCCACAGGTCGTGGGGTAAAACTGACTATGCCAACACATCAAGGTGGGAGGGTAAATGCTAGAGGAGGTCTTGTTTCATGTGCCAAGCATCCCAGTCATTTCAGGTTGTAAGCTACTAACAAAGTTGAAATGTGCTAGGAGTGAAATTTTGCATTCCATAGCTAGTGGGACTAAAATGATTACGCCAGTGTGTTAGGGTGGGTGTCTAAATACTAAGGGAGGTCTTGTTTTGTCTACCAGGTGTCCCAATCGTTCCAATCTATAAGCTACCGACAAAGTAACTTTGCTAGTAGTTTATAGAGTAGAATGACTTAGACATTTGGCACATGAAACGAGACCTCCCCTAATATTTACCCACCCACCTTGAAGTGTTGGTGCAATGAGTTTGGCCCCATGATGAGAAGAATGAAAATATGGGTCATGGCAAGGTTGTGTTGTATGAAACTAAAGCATTTTGCAAGAATGCATTTGATTTCGACATGGTCAAATAGATTTTGGTTGACCAAAATATGAGTGAGGTTATTGTGGATACACCCCATGTACACCTGTAGGTCCAAATGAAACATTTGTAGATACCATGAATTTTGAGAACTATTATGTCAAAATTTGGTAGTTTTTGCTCTTAGGATCTTAAGTGACTTTGTCGGTAGCATGCTGCCTCGAATAACTGGGATGCTTGGCACATAAAATGAGATCTCCCCTAGTATTTACCCACCCACCCCAATGCATTGGTGTAGTTGGTTTCACCCCATGAGAAATAGAATGCAAAATCTCACTCCTATCACTTTTTCACTATATGAAATTGAAGCATTTTGCAAGAATGCATTTGATTTCGACAGGGTCAAACAGATTTTTGTTGACCAAAAATGAGAGAGGTTATTGTGGAAAGAATCCATGCGCACCTATAGGTCCAAACATAATGTTCTCAGTTTCTATGAATTCTGAGAACTGCTCTATCAAAGTTTGGCAATTTTTTGGTCTTAGGGATCTAAAGGGATGTTGTTGGTAGCCTGTTGCCCCAAACAACTAGGATGCTTGGAACACAAAAAGACACCTCCCCTAGAATTTGCCTACCCACACTTAAATATTTACGTAGTTGGTTCAACCCCACGATGAGTAAAACAAAAAATATGGCACCTGGCAAGGTTGTGCTGCATGAAACGGAAGCATTTTGCAAGAATGCATTTGATTTCAGCATAGTCAAACATATTTGAGTTGACTAAAACTAAGAGAGGTTATTGTGGAAGGACCCCATGTGCAATTTTAGGTATAAATAGAACATTCCCAGCTGTCACAAATTCTAAGAACTGCTCCATCAAAGTTTGGCAACTTTTACTCTTCGAATCTTAAGTGACTTTGCTGGTAGCTTATAGATGAAAATGACTGGGATGCTTGGCACATGAAAAAAGACCTTCCCTAGAATTTACCCACCCACCTTGACATGTTAGCACAATCAATTTGGCCACACTATGAGCAGAAAAAATGATATGGCTCCTGGTAAGGTTGTGCTACATGAAACTAAAGCATTTTGCAAGAATGCATTTGATTTCAGCACAGTCAAACAGATTTAAGCTAACCAAAACCAAGATAGGTTATTGTGGATAGACTCCACATGCACCTGTAGGTCCAAATGGAACATTCGTAACTACCACAAATTTTGAGAACTGCTTCGTCAAAGTTTAGCAGTTTTTGCTCTTAGGATCTTAAGTGACTTTATCAATAGCCTACTTAACTGAACATCTGGGATGCTTGGCACATGAAAAAAGACCTTCCTTGGCATTTACCCACCCACCCCATTGCATTGGAAAATTTTGTTCGGGTGCACAAGCAATGAAATGCAATATCTCACTCCTAGCACCTTTCCACTACATGAAACTGAAGCATTTTGCAAGAATACATTTGATTTTGGAATAGTCAAACGGACTGGAGTTGACCAAAAACAAGAGAGGTTATTGTGGAAGGATCCCACATGCACCTATAGGTACAAACAAAATGTTCCCAGTTGCCATGAATTCTAAGAACTGCTCTATCAAAGTTTGGCATTTTTTGGTCTTAAGGATCATAAGGGACTTTGTTGGTAGCCTGCTACCCCAAACAACTGGAATGCTTGGTACATGAAATGAGACATCCTTTGGCATTTAGCCACCCACCCTGATGTCTTGGTGCAATCAGTTCGGCCCCATGATGAGCAAAACAAAACATATGGCACCTAACAAGGTTGTACTGCATGAAACTGAAGTATTTTGCAAGAATGCATTTGATTTCGGCATGATCAAATGGATTTGAGTTGACCAAAACTAAGAGAGGTTATTGTGGATGAACCCCACGTGTACCTATAAGTCTAAATGGAATGTTCCTAGGTGTCATGAATTCTAAGAACCGCTCTATCAAAGTTTAGCATTTTTTTCCCTTAGTAGCTTAAGTGACTTTGTTGATAGCTTACAGACCAGAATGACTGGGATGCTTGGCACACGAAAATAGACCTCCCCTAGAATTTACTCTCCCACCTCGATGTGTTGGTGCAGTCAGTTTGGGCCCACGAGCTATAGAATACAAAATGTCACTCCTAGCACCTTTCCACTACAAGAAACTGAAGCATTTTGCAAGAATGTATTTGATATCGACATGGTCAAACAAATTGGAGTTGACCAAAACTGAAAGAGGTTATTGTGGATAGACCCCATGTACACATATAGGTCCAAATAGAATGTTCCCAGCTGCTACAACTTCAAGGAATTGCTCCATCGTAGTTTGGCAGTTTTTTGGTCTTAGGGATCCTAAAGGACTTTATCAGTTGTCTTCTGCCCAAAACGACTATGACACTTGGCACATGAAATGAGACCTCCCCTGGATGCTGCCAAAATAATGGGTTACACTTTCTAGGACATCTTGATTTTTGCTGAAATCACATATTTTTAGAAAATATAATGATTTAAGCCTTGAAAAGTTCCATTTAAAGGATTTTAATTGAAGAGGGTTTGATCAAACCCCCTTAGATTTAAACCCCCTTGGATAGAACCCCACTAATTTTAAACCATACCTATAATGGAGTCTCCTCTACAGCTATCAAAATGATGATAAAAAACCAATTTTGATTTATCTTTTGAGGGATCAAATGAAATCATTTAAAATTTATGCTTTGTAAGTATGTAGTCCTTATTATAAGCTTCCCAAAAAATATAATTTTAAATATATTTAATTTGATTATTATGTTTATTTTTATTTCTTGTGAATGTATGTTTTTCACCAAACATCAAGTTCTCTATTCTACACATGTAAAATTAGTAAATTACTGAAAAAAAATTCTAAAACAATATCTATGCACTTGGTATTGATGTCCTTGTTTCAACAAAAGAAAAAAAATTGAATTTCCATACATACATAAAAAGTTATGTTTTACGGAATACGCCTATGTCTAAATTATAATTGGTTTGACTTCAAAAATTAATTAAAAAATATATATTGAACAAAACATTATGAAACTAAATGCATACACTATATATCGGTGTTACCAATCTAAATTAAAAAGAATCACAATTTTATCCTTTGTAAAAAAAAAATTATTTGCTATGGAATACACATCACTTTAAAAAAATGTTGTTAACTATTAAAAACCAGTTATCAAAGGAGATGCAAAAAAATTTACAATTTAACTCCAATTTTTTAAAAATATATATATTTAGAATCTGCAAACAAAATCTCACAAATCACTAGTTCGCATCATCTTCAAATTCCTAATGGTTTAGTGGCTATAGGTGTCAGAACATGAAGATTTAGTTCAAAATATTGATTTCAATGTCAAGTTTGGCCAAAAAGTGTAACCCATTATTGTGGGATGACCCCCTAGAACTCACCCACCCACCTCAATGCATTGGCATAGTCGGTTTAGCCCCATGAGGAGAAAAACAAAAAATATGGCACCTAACAATTCTTCATGGTGAAGGCTTGGTTATGGTGAATTTTGTGTAATATTGTGTCTTCTGGATGTTTCTTCTCTTTGGGTACTATCTGTAATGCCTCGCCATGAACACCTTAGAGAAATTCACATTTATGCTATATGAAATAGGATAATTTTTTTTTTTAAGTGAATAAGATAACAAAGTAATGTTAACATATCTAATTACACCATTTAAACTTACAACTTGTTCTCTAAGGTTTCAAGGTTGCATCACTTGACAAATCAATTAACATGATTTAACATACATTACTAACATTAGTAGCTCATACTAAAACTAATGCATTATTTGAATAACATATACATCTTCATTATTTGTGATCAGATAAGATAATCGACATGATCAAATACACAATCGTAATATTTCCCTTTCACATAAGTACATCATTGCGTTATTACATTGTCATCTTCTGACTACATCAGATTACATACATTATGAATGAACTGATACACCGGTCTAGTACAAGATTATACATAATCATCTTCCTCAAACTGGTACAAGATCAAATGTCTGAAAACTGAGATATATCTTCTCTGCACATGAACTTCGACAAGGGATAACCAATGGATATGAAAGCTCTTCCACCTGACCATGTGGAACCCTAAGGTCCACCCCCTGAGCTAGGAGTTAACATGAGGTCCCAAAACAACTATAGTCAGGTAGGCAAAAGACTAACATGAACAAAGAATATCCAAAACTCCAGTACGACTCATCACCAAACAACACAACACCACTACCAGAGGCAACACATAACATATGGGGAGAGACCATACAAGGAATGTTGGGTTATAGTAGGGAGAGTGTCATCGCATGGTCCTAGCATGGGTTATCCTGACAGCCTCTCACTAGGCGTCGGCCCCATAAGGAGACACATGTGGAATCGACCTTCCTTTCGTGAGGACAAGGAAGTCAATTATGCCGACCAGGCCTTCTCAACCCATCCTTAGTCTAAACAAGTACTATAGGCCTGGGAGAGGAAATCCATTTATCTTGTTTAATGTATAATCTACCCCTTTACCCCCTAGTTCTTTTTAGGTTATCACTTAATTAACTACTTTCAATGGGTTATCCTGATAGCCACTTTGGGTGCCGTCCCCACATTGAAAGCCACTCTCCTTGCTAGCACCTAGTAAACCTTAACCATCATACAGGGCATTATAACAATAAACATTCATATTCACTGCAAGGCATAGACCCTCTTGCATAACACCATTTGTTAAACAATGCCTATAGCATCATGATTCATTGCTCTTTTTTAAAAATTTCAAGACTCCCCATAAGACAATTATGACTAAACGGATACAAAACATTCACAAGTGGTTAAATATCTCATCCAGAGAATATTACTTCCACAAAATACATTATCAACTTAGACAATTCTTCATTCGTAATTTATTGTACTTCATACTAAATTAGAACCACATGTTCATTATAACATCATAATACTAGAACACCTACCCACATGTTGCATGTACTCAAAATACGACATACCAAGCCTCTAGAATTAGAGTTTGACCACTCACAATCCGTCTCCTTACGACAACAAGAATACTTAACTCATACAATTCAATTCAAGTTCTAGAGTTAATACTAAAACTCCTTCTCATTACAATGTATAAACACCTAAATTTTCATACCTATACATTAACTCTCTAACCATATCGATTGATTTTTGATTAAATGAAACCATTAACTAAATTATCTAAATTCTCTTCATTTTGTTTCTTTCAAACTAAAGATAAATCATAAGGTTTAACTACAACAATTCATTCTAAAAGAATCATTTAATTATAATATTTAATTCATACTTGCCCTTACGATAATCTCATTATCCTATCATATAATTTAACCAATACAATCCATATCATCCAACCTTCTCTATTGAATTTCTTCCAACTTTAGGTTAATCTAATGATTTAACCAATAAAATTTCAACTGAATACAAAATATAATATAACAAATTATTTTACCGATCAATTTACCATTTCCAACAGTACAATGAATAATAATATGCTAATAATTTTCGTGGTAAACATGTCTCTGGAAATGATTTCATCCAAAGTGATTTAGTTCTATCAAAAGTAAAAGTTTAGAATGGCCATTTCTCAAGCAGTCAACATGTGATAGTTGCATATATTACTTTTGTTCCCAAGGCATTCCAGTTCTCATGCAGATACTTCCACTACAACTATTTCAAGTGTTATAACCTATTGTATTGTAGGAAAATCGTAAATGCCCCCATTTGAATGGAACATGTAACGGTTTGGTATATATCACAGATGAGGTGTAAAATTGTTATTAACTATTTTACCATTGAAATGGATGATATTTATTTAGACTAATGACTTTTGGCAGTGTCCCATTCAGCTCCGTCAAACTTGTAAATTTGATATATTTGACGGTATCAAACTTTAAACAGTTTTCTCTCTATTAAAATATCTCATAGAAGGCAATGATAAAAGGAAAAAAAAACAATCTAGGTTTGTTGAATAACTATTCATGTTTTCCAAAGGCATTCTTCTAGTACCCAGCATCTAGTTAATACTTCTTACCACTGTGCAGATTTCCAAACATGAAGGTGTGACTACAGATTTAGATGATGGTGGGAGTGCATGCAAATCATGTTTTATTTCTAATAGGAATTAATAGATTACAAACTCTTTTAGCATATTACAAGCAGCTGATCACAGTGTAAGCATGGTCGGTCCTCCTTGGCTGCACTGGCCTTCCAGGGGCAGCATTAAACTTTAACATTGAGGTACCTGTTAAGTCTGTGCTGGTTGTGTTGATTGTTTTAAATTGAACTGGTATGCAGGTGCGAACTGTAAGATTGAATCCGATCTGCTTTGTGCTCCCAACTAAGGCTAATGTCACTTGGAATGGATCGATTGTAGGATATATTACAATGTGAATGTGTATATAAAACAAAACCATAACTACCATCCCAATAATTGAATCACGAGACTACAGGATGAAAACTGATGGACTTATTTAAACAGGATTAAGGAAATTTCCACATCTAAACCGATTGACCAGATCATAATGCGATTTGTACTACAGAGTTGGCATCTATTGTTTAATGAATTTATTTATTGGCTTCCAATCAATAATTTACAAGTACCCGATTCATAGTCTATTTCCGTTCTCTTTCCAGATGCAAGGTTTTGGTGACACTCCAAAAGCGTCCCTTATAATATTCAATGATGACAGAATACACACAACATGGAATTGTTATTACTTATCAAGTCAATTTGTCATAAACTGTTATAAGGTTGCAATGTGGAGTTGAAGTCTGTTGTTTGATGTATAAGTTTAATGGCTGAGAAAGGATGTTTTTGCAAAAGAATTCACTGTTATACAAATGAAGGAAGACCAGTTACCATAGAGATCTATGGTGATCTCATCTGAATGTAACCCAGGGACAATTACTAAGCCGCTGCTTCCAATTAAAATCCCAATGGTAATGTAATGATAATCTTATTTATTCCTCAGATATCTAGTCGTCTAACCTAGAGATAGAAAACACTATTTAGTTTAAGAGTTTGAAGGAAGGTGGGAGGAATGTAAGAATTCTATCTATCTGCTACAGACCCAACGATCCACATATAAATCCATCCTTTGAAAATGAATAATTGCAGATGTGACAGAATGATCCGGCAAATGGAGTGGGAGGAAGACAATTAAACAACAAATTCATTGAGCAAAATTTGATTTAAAGACCTAAGATTGTACTGCCTAAATGTAGAGGAGACAGACCACAGAAATAAGCACCCGGTTTATGCATGGGTAGAGGAAACTTAGAATACAGATTGATTGCAAATTGGAGTAAATCTTGAAGTAGAAATTCAACCAAAACAATCCATTCGGAATAAAAGAAACAATCAACACCAACATATACAAATTCAAAATCAGAGGAAAGAGATTAAGCATTTAATGGAACCTGGCTGCAATGTCGATTTGACAAAATCTGTTTCAAACACTATAGTTCCAAGATTTATTTTTGATCCTTCTTCTCTGCTCTCCTACCTGCAATCCTCCTTTTTCCTCCTTTGCAATATCCCCCCTTCTTAAAACACACCATTCCACCTTTGTAGGGATATGACACATGATCCTATGCCTCTCCCATCCTTCAAATGATAATTTTTTTATTCTTTTAATGATCCCAATAAGTTAATTATTATCAAAATTTATGATTTTATTAATATATATATATGATTCCAACCAAATTTAACCTTTTTATGACCATCCATACTTTTTTTTTTATTAATTAAATTGTAACATTGTAACTACCTAAAACTTTACAACTCTATAATAATTTATTTTATTAATTAAATCGTAAATTACGAATTACAATTTAACTTACAACTAATTTTACCTATTTAAATATTCATTGCGAATAATTATTATATACAACAACTCAAAGTTTCTTATAACTATTATTTAACAAATTTATTTCCCATATAACTATAATTTATTTACAACAATTATATTCAATTATCAACATTATATTCTCCATCTATTAATTCTATTTAATGCAACAGTTCTACTTCACACGCATAAACACTTTCTGACCTAGTTAGACCTCATGGTGCAACATTACCTAACGGATAGTCATGATCAGATGACAAGACAACTACCACGAAGGTAAACTGACAACCAGACAACAATGACGAGGGACCCCATGTTAAGCCCATTCAACCATTCCATTGGTGAAGGCATGCTCAGACTTGGTAAATCAGGTGGAGTCCGTGCCTAGTACCTGCATCCTACAGCAACCACACGGTCAAACATAACAATATATATATCCACATGCAGTCATATAGTGAATGGAAATCGTAGTGTGGCAGGGTACTCGAATACGAGTAATGCGACATTGTTCCATTCACGTACACGTATAAACAAATGTTATATTGAACATAATTTATGGTTACTTATCAACACATTAAAATAATCAATTATCTCACAATCAAATATAACAATTAACATTAAAGCATCCATAACATCTAATATATTTATCAAATTGTAAAGTATAAAACAACAGAATTCAACATCATCAACTATTATCATAACGATTAGGTCCATAATCAATTAACAAAATAACAAAGAATCCATCATCAAATAATCTAAGATAATGTCATAATGTCCAATCCTACTAAGCAACCATCAATCTGACAGAAGACAAGGTGAGGGCACTACATCCCCCCCCCTAGGATCAAGCTTACTCCTGGAAGCCTGCAAACAAATATGGATATATCTCTCGCATTCGGGATGTATCTTCCCAAGTAGCCAAAGCCTCATCATTAGGATCCCATTGGACCCTTACCTACTCTATGACTCTACCCCTGAGAGTAAGTCTCTTGTGCTGCAAAATGCCTATGGGCTCCAAAGCTAGCTATACGTCCTCTACCTGTAAGGCATTCCAATCAAGAACATGAGAAATATTTAGATGATAGGGTCTAAGAATGGAAACATGAAATACATCATGAATGTGTGACAAGCTATGTGGCAAAGCACGATAGTATGCAATAGGACCAATTCTCTCCAAAACCTCGAATGGCCCCACAAAGTGCGGTGCGAGCTTAGAGCCTTTTCCATAATGGATCGGACTCTTTCGTGGACGCAACCACAAGAACACCCGATCACCAACTGAGAATTGACGATCAAGCCTATGAGCATCTGCATATTTCTTCTGTCTATCCTGTGCTACCACTAGATGCTCTCTAATATGATCAACCTGCTGCTCCATCTCTTGGAGCATCTGTGGTCCCAGGAGAACTATATCCTCAAGATGATCCCAACTCAATGGGGTATGACAAGGATGACCATATAGAGCCTAAAAGGGAGACATGCCAATAGAACTATGGTACCCATTATTGTACGCAAATTCCACCAAATACAAATAATCTTCCCAATGGTTTTGTTGATCCATAACATACATTCTGAGCATATCCTCGAGGACCTGATTGACCCTCTCAGTTTGCCCATCAACCTCTGGATGATAAGCTGAACTGAAGTTCAACTGATTCCCCAATGCATGCTAAAGGGATGTCCAAAGAGCTGAAGTGAACACTGGATCACAATCAGAGATAATCTTGTGAGGAATCCCATGCAATCTGACTACGTCCTCCATAAAAATTCTAGCCACCGATGAAGCATTATATGAAGATCGAACAGGAGAAAAGTGTGCTACTTTCGTAAGCCTATCTACAGTGACCATTATTGCATCATGACGACGAGAGGACATGGGTAGACCAACTATAAAATCTATTGAAATGATATCCCATTTCCATTCTAGAATAAGATGTGGCTAGAGATGACCTGCGGGATGCTGATGTTCTACCTTAACCCTCTGACATTCTAGACATCTTGAAACAAAATCAGCAATATCCCTCTTCATTCCGGTCCAAAAATATATCTGACGGAGGTCTGCATACATCTTCTTGACACCTAGATGAGTAGAATAAGGTGTTTGATGTGCCTCAGACATGATTAGGGTACGGACACCCTTTGTAGAAGGAACATAAATGCGACCTAAATGCCGCAAGAGACCATCTGACTCTATAGAATATATGGCATATCTACCCTCCAAGGTTCTACCAAACTCAACTTCTGTTTTCACTTCCTGATACCATCTATCTGTAGGGAGTGCTACAAGAATCTGTCCTCTCAACTCCACTCCAAGAGTGATTGGCGAAAGTTCATGTCTTCACTGACTAAGAGCATCTGCCACCACATTCTCCTTACCTTGGATATATTTTACCTCAAAATTATACTCACATAGAAACTCCATCCACTACCTCTGTCTAGCATTCAGGTTTGGCTGTGTAAAAATGTACTGTAAACTTCGGTGATCACAATGTAGCTCAAACCGATGCCCCAAAAAAAAGTGTCTCCATCTCACTAATGCATGCATGACAGCAGCTAACTCTAGGTCATGTGTAGGATAGTTCAACTCATGATCTTTGAGTTTGCGGGACTCATAGGCTATCACACGACCCTCCTGCATTAAAACTGTTCCTAACCCTTCCAAGGATGCATTAGTACATACCACAAAATCTCTGGCAAGATCAAGCACTGCTAGAATGGGTGCACTACTCAACTACTCCTTAAGAGTCTGAAAGGTTGCTTGACACTATTCTAACCAAATGAACTTCTTTCCTTTTCTCTAAAGAGAAGTTATGGGGTGAGCTATCTTCGAAAATCCTTGCACAAATCGTTGATAATAGCCTGCTAAACCCATGAAACTACGAACCTCTGAAACATTGGTGGGGGTAGGTCAGTCCATGATGGATTGAATCTTTGAAGCATCCACCGCAATACCCTTATTAGGAATAACATGTCCCAAAAAATTCACTTCTGTTTGAAAGAAATCGCATTTAGCCAGAATTGCATATAACTGATTTTCTCTTAAACACTACAAAACCTGTCGCAAATGTTCTTCATGCTCCTTCATAGACCTTGAGTAAATCAATATATCATCTAAGAATACAAGAACAAATCTATCGAGATAGGTATGAAATACACCATTCATTAGACTCATAAACACAGATGGTGCATTCGTCAACCCAAATGGCACAACAGTAAACTCATAATGCTCGTAACGGGTACGAAATGTTGTCTTGTGGATGTCAGCCTCAAAGATGTGCAACTGATGATATCCTGACTTTAGGTCTATCTTTGAAAACACCTTAGCCCCCTTGATCTGATCAAAGAGGTCATCAATTCGTGGCAAGGGGTATCTATTCTTCACAGTCACCTTATTAAGTTGTTGATAGTCGATACACAACTGAAGAGATCTATCCTTTTTCTTCACAAAAATAACTGGTGCTCCCCACGGAAAGACACTAGGATGAATGAACCCCTTTGCTAACAAATCCACTAGCTACAACCGAAGCTCCTTAGGCTCCTGGGTAGTCATCCGATATGGAGCTCATGAAATAGGTTCTGCTTCGAGAACAAGGTCTATCTTAAAATCAATATCACGCTTAGGTGGCATTACCAGGATCTCACTAGGAAAGACACCTGCATACTCCTTGAGAATAGGATGATCATCAAGGGATACCTCCCTATTCCCCCTAAAATCCAAGTCATTAACCGTTATGGCAAACAACTTGCATCCTTGACGCATACACCTCTTCAACTGCATGGTAGAAATCATACGCAAAGAGATGAGTCTCTGAATACCAACCAATTCTACCTCACTACCTGATTCATCAACACACCTCACTAACTTGTTGCAACACTCTATCACTACTCAATGAGCATCCAACCAATCCATACCCAACACTATATCATAGGATCCTAGGGGTATGATGCGAAGATCCACTGTGGTGGATAAAGGACCTATCCTCAACCCATAATCATACACAAGAGAGTCTACTATTACCCTAGATCCAGAGGCCAATTCCACCTGCCACTTAACATCTTGCTTTGCTACCACCAATCTGTATTGCTCCACTATAGAAGGGGAAATGAAAGAATCTGAAGCACCAGAGTCGAAAAGAATAGAAATAGTAATACCTCGCAAGACACCTGTAGTCTCCACAACAGTGCCTTGATGCTCTGCTTGGCAATTATCTACCACTAAAAACACCCTATGTGACCTGCCTGCATCTCCCACAGTTGGCTTTGAAGTTGCGGACCTCTGACCAAATCCTGTAGTATTCTTACGCGGACACTGTCTAGCAATATGGCCCTGCTAGCTGCAAGAGAAACATCATGTTCCCCTACCAAAACCTCCATCACCTATAGGAGCATTTGACTGCTGAAAACTTCCTCTACTAGCTGCAGACTGTGGGCTCTACGCCAGCTGATTGGCATGATCATGCCTAACTCTCTGCCAACTTTGATCTTTTCTGGACTGAAATCTACTACCTTGCTAATATTGAGAGTTTCTCAATTTTGTCTAGGAATACTACTGTTGTTGTTGTCCACTCTTAGAAGGTGCATGATGACTCCTTGAGTTACCTGTTGTCTAAGACTGACCACCTCGAAACCTAGAACCTGCTCGAGATGCACTACCGATCTGCACACCTGTATGACCCCCTAAATCCATGGTCAAATTCTCCACCAATCGAGCCTTCTCAACTGCTACCTCCATGGTCTTCAGCTTGAAAACATGAACTCCTCCATTGATGCGTGCATTCAGACCTCTAATAAAATGCTGAACCAACATGGCCTCATTGTTTCCAATGCCTACATACTGCTTGAGTTCATAGAACCTACGCTCGTACTGTTCCACTGTCATGGCCATCTGTCTCAACCCATGGAACTCATCCACTCGACGTTGCCTCGAGTGGCCTGATAAGAATTGAGCTCTGAACCTTTCTAGAAATTGTTCCCAAGATACTATGCTAATATCTAGATGCAACTTTTGTTCCTCTAGTCGCCACCATGTAGAGGTGAAACCTCTGAGATGCATGATGGCACATCTTGCCTTAGTGTTGCTACCATATGGATGCATGGAATAACACCTCTCCAAATCAATTAGCCATGTCTCTGCTTCCATACCACTACCAGAACCATCGAAAGTGGGAGGACGTTCTCTCATAAGGTCCCTCATGTGGCCTACAAGAATAGCTTCTTGTTCAGCTGTGATTTCTCTCCTTCTAGGAGATCATTCTCTTTCTCTCACTTCTGGCTGATCAATCTCCTGCCTAGGACCTAGACGAGAAAGGACCTCCTCTAGTAGCTGGCATAGCTGAGTACCCTCTAGATGACCCTGATTCTCCTGATTCTTGCCCCCACCTTGATATGCACTCTCATGAGGGGAACTAGGAGGAGGGCTATTATCACCACCTCTCCCACGTCCCCTACCTCATCGACGTCCTTGACCTCGTACCCTAGGCATCTTCCTAGACAAAACACCCAAGAATAACTTCAGGTTGCTAGGCAAGGATTATGAATGAATATATTCTTCAGAGTTTAAGCAACTAGTATAGCTTAATGGGATAATATAAAACCAGAGTACCCAGTGTTAGAAACTTGGCTCTGATACTATGACCCTATTACATGGTAGGATTCAAGTGCTTTCTCAAGTGTCACTTTTTTTGTTTGATTGTGTTTTACAATATTGGTAATGGTTTGTGAAGGTGTTTGTAAAGTTGACTGTGATGAATATTATGTAGAATTTATTTTGAATGGTGGAAAAGGGTTTGGTTTCATGAGAACTATTATAAATTTGGACTTTATTGTATGTGCATTATGGTGAAGGCCAATGGCATTGTGTTAGTCATAGTGACAAATCCTAGAGGCTTGTGCAGTGTAATATACCTATACTCAACTTCTCTCTCTCGTATGGAGTATAAAGTTGGAGTCTAAAATGACTAGTTTTCTCTTGAATATTGTTGTGGTTGTTAGTTCCATGTGTATAGTCTCATTGATAATATGTATTATTGTTAGCTCTTAAGAAAAAAGTGAAAATTCTTTACTTTGATTGAATATGTGGATAGAAATTATGTATGTGCATATGATAAAAATGTTGCCTTAAAAGAATTTGAAATATTTGCAAGGGCTATAGGATAGACCTATGACTTTATTGTAACTCTAAAATGATTTTTAAGGAAATCTTTATTCATGGAATTGTTATTGTGTATATTTTTGCAATAATTAACCTCAAAGTATATATGTTGCAAAACTTGCAAGATATGCACAAAATGGATTTGTTGATAAGGATTTACAAACTTTCAAGCAAATGTGATTGGTAGGTGTAAATCAAAATTCCACAACCTTAACCAACATCCTCCCTACCTATGACAATATGGTATCTTTGGAACACGACATGGACATCCATCATAGCATGAAAGATATGGCAATTTTGTCAAATTTGTTTTAGAGGTCATCATTGTGTTATGGAAACCCATGGATAGATCATACACAACCAACATTATCACAATATCAAGGAAAATGCCATTTATGACAATCATAGATGCCATAACATAGTCAGAGGATGAGATGTTGATGGCAACATGAATGTATTATGACTATCACAGTTAGATCTGTTAGCAAAAAATGAATAGAAAATCATTAAATATGAAGGGTTATATACATGATAGGCCTAGTATGACTGTCATAACAGTCATAACTAGTCATTTGCTTCATGACAGTCTATAATATATGAGATCTTAAAATCATGTCATCATTTGTCAAAATCTTAAAGAGGGAAAGTGTCTAGGAATCTCAATGCAAAGGAAGGTTATTGGTTTACTTGAGAAATACCACATTGTATTGGTATATTAGTAGTTGACTATTAGATACCCTCATAGAGGAGTGATATTATGTAAACCCTAGTATAGTCAATCATAAAGGGTTTAATCGATATGGTAAACCTAGATTGATGAGATAAAGAAAAATGATAATAATGATGAAGGTCTAGAAAGATTGAAGAAGTAGAAACATCAAATTTGTGAAGTTGCAAAATTGCCACAAATTTGACAACATTGCAATAATTTGACAAGATTACAAATAGGACTTATCTATTACTGAAATGGATATATTTTGATGATTTATGATTTTAAAAAGGATATATTTTTGAGAAATTTGAGCCTGTCATATTGGATTATAGATTTGTGAGGCTAGAAACAACATGGAAACATCCTGAAACAAGGTGGAAGCATGAAGGTTTTGGAGGTTCCTTGACAACACTTGATATTGTACCTACAAAAGTAGAGCTAAAAATGGTAAAAAAGGAAGAAATAAAGGTCTTGTAGTTGAGGAAAACTAAAATTTATGATGTTGTAGCTCTATGAAGTTTTTGTTAGATGTTTTAGATGTAATTGCCCTAGAAGACATGTACGTAAAGTGTGGAAGAAAAGACAAGGCACATGAATTGTTTGACATGATGCCTAAAAGAAATGTTGTCTCATGGAATGCAATGATTGCAAGATATGCACAAAATGGATTTTTTGATAAGGATTTAAAAACTTTCAAGAAAATGCATGTTTGACATGATGCCTCAAAGAAATGATGTCTCATGGAATGCAGTGATTGCAAGATATGCACAAATTGGATTTTTTGATAAGGATTTAGAAACTTTCAAGAAAATGTAATTGGTGGGTCTAAATCCAAATTCCACAACCTTAGCCAATATCCTGCTTGCCTATGCCAAAATAAGATCTTTGGAACATGGTATGGACATCCATCAAAACATAAAAGATATGGAAATTTCATTAGATGTTGTGGTTGCAACTGCCCTCGGAGACATGTATGCAAAGTGTGGAAGAATAGACAATGCACATGAACTATCTGACATGATGCCTCAATGAAATGCCATCTCATGGAATACAATGATTACAAGATATGCAAAAAATGGATTTTTTTGATAATGCTTTATAAACTTTCAAGAAAATACAATTGATGGGTGTAAAGATGAATTCCACAACCTTATCCAATATCCTCCTTGCCTATGCCAAAATGGGATCTCTGGAACATGGTATGGACATCCATCAAAGCATAAAAAGATATGGAAATTATTTTAGATGTTGTAGTTGCAACTACCCTCAGAGACATGTATGCAAAGTGTGGAAGCATAGACAATGCATGTGAACTATTTGGCATGATGCCTCAAAGAAATATCATCACATGGAATGCAATGATTGCAACATATGAAAAAATAGATGTTTTGATAAGGCTTTAGAAACTTTCAAGCAAATGCAATTAGCAGGTGTAAAGACAAATTCCACAAACTTAGCCAACATCCTCCCTTCATATGCCAAAAAAGGATCTTTGGAACATGGTATGGGCATCCATCAAAGCATAAAGGATATGGGAATTTTGTCAGATCTTCAAGTTGCAACTACCCTAGGTGCCTAGTAGAGATGTATACAAAGTGTGGAGGCATAGACAAGGTATGTGAATTGCTTGACATGATGCCTCAATGAAATGCTATTTCATGGAATGCAATGATTACAAGATATACAAAATATGGATTTTTTGATAAGGCTTTATAGACTTTCAAGAAAATACAATTGGCAGGTGTAAAGACAAATTCCACAACCTTAGCCAATATCCTCCTTGCCTATGCCAAAATGGACATCCATCAAAGGATAAAAGATATGGGAATTTTGTTAGATGTTGTAGTTACAACTTCCATCAGATACATGTATGGAAAGTGTGGAAGCATAAACAAGGCACATGAACTGTTTGGCATGATGCCTCAAATAAATGTCACCTCATGGAATACAATGATTGCAAGATATGAAAAAATGGATTTTTGATGAGGCTTTAGAAGATTTTCAAGAAAATGGAATTGGTGGGTGTAAAGCCAAATTCCAAAACCTTACAAATGGTATCTTTGGAACATGGTATAGACATCTTTCAAAGCATAAAGGATATAGGAATTTTGTGAAATGTTGTAGTTGCAACTACTCTAGGAGACATGTATGCAAAGTGTGGAAGCATAGACAAGGTACATGACCTATTTGACATGATGCCTCAATAAAATGTCATTTCATGGAATGCAATGATTGAAAGATATGAAACAATGGATTTTTTTGATAAGGCTGTATAAAATTTCAGAAAATACAGTTGGCGGGTGTAAATTCAAATTCCACAACCTTAGCCAATATCCTCCTTGCCTATGCCAAAATGCACATCCATGAAATGATAAAAGATATGGAAATTTTGTTAGATGTTGTAGTTACAACTGCCCTCAGAGTATGCAAAGTGTGGAAGCATAGACAAGGCACGTGAACTGTTTGGCATGATGCCTCAAATATATGCTGCCTCATGGAATGCAATGATTGCAAGATATGAACAAAATGGATTTTTTTATAAGACTTTAGAAACTTGCAAGAAAATGCAATTAGCGGGTGTAAATCCAAATTCCAAAATCTTAGAAATGGTATCTTTGGATCATGGTTTAGACATCCATCAAAGAATAAAGGGTAAAGGAGTTTTGTCAAATGTTGTACTTGCAACTACCTTGCATGACATGTATGCATAGTGTGGAAGCATATACAAGGAACGCGAACTGTTTGACACTATGCCTCAAAGAAATGTTGTCTCATGGAATGCAATGATTGCAAGATATGCATAAAATAGATTTTTCATAAGGCTTTAGAAACTTTCAAGTAAATGCACAAAAGAAAATTTTAACCAAATGCAATTGGCACATCTAAAACCAAATTGCACAACCTTATCCAATATCCTCCTCGCCTTTTCCAAAATGGGATCTAGGGAACATGGTGTGGACAACCATCAAAGAATAAAGGATATATGAATTTTGTTACATATTTTATTTGCAACTACCCTTGTAGACATGTATGGAAAGTGTGGAATAATAGACAAGGTGCATGAACTATTTGACATGATGCCTCAAAGAAATGCACAGTCTCATGGAATGTAATGATTGAAAGATACATGCACAAAATGGATTATTTGAAAATGACTTATAAAATTTCCAGAAAATACAATTGGTCGTGCGTGTAAAACCAAATTCCTATAATGATAATTGATCATCATATTAAATATTTAATATAAACTGTCATATACATAATGTTATGAACATAACATCTAGTCTATATACAAAGCCATATAGGCAATTCCAAACAAATCCATACATGCATATACAAAAATATGCATCGGTAACATACAAGAGTATGTATACAAAGCCATCCAGGAATACAAAAAATATCCCCAAAACTAGTTTCCTATGGACTTTCATCAAATAATTGATGGCCCTTGCTTGGCCATGAAGATGGAGAGCCAATTAGTGACACATCCTCTCTCTCCCATCGAGTAGACCTCCTCAATAGAGATTTTTATAGCTCCACATGTTAATACAATCAAACAATATGCACATTAATATAGAAAACATGAAACATATAACATCACATATGTAATTGATCGCTTACCACTATCTGATGATCACTCTTGATCATCTTTTCTCTCTCTTCATCTATAGTTGGACGGGTTGGAGTTGTGACCTTTTATGAGAAGCATCAAGAAGAAAAATTGACTACACATAAATATTATTTATGTACATCAAATGACATGAGATCAAACAAGAAATACAAAATTATTACATTTTCATGTTATTGGGTCATACCTCAGTCAAGGGATTTGAAGACATCATGGCTACAACAATGCTTACTTATGTTGACTCACGAAGATGAGGAGGAGTCTCCATATTTAGCATCTAAAAATAGAGTTCAAGATTATTCGACCAAAATAAATACATAACATTATTTAAATTCATAATGATTAGAAATGGTTAAATTTACCTTTGCATAAGTGGTTTTGCATCTAGAGGACCAAGGAAACCATGGAGGTGCTAGTGAAGCTCTTTGTTGAAATCATCAAATTGTCACAAAATAATACCATTGATATATGTACAATAATTACTCTTATGTGATAAATTACATACCTGTTGACTTGACCTCCTCTCATAACTCGCAAATGGATGGCTAATAGAGGTAGGATGAAGACTCTGACCCTAGAATTTCATTGTACAGACAATTACATACATTATTTTTCACTTATAATATAGATAGTCATATAAAATTAATTACAAATTTCAAATAAGAGTATATTAAATCAAGATGAAACTTGTAAAAAATTACCTGAGAATCAATGACAAATGTATGTTGTAAGACATCATCGGTGAGAACAATATCATCTAATATGGATCTATCCATCATTGGATGTGCCCCTGCATTGCAGTTGATGGTGACAAGTTGTCATGGATGTCAAAAGTGTGTTCATGCTTCATCTAAAGGTCACTAATCAAGAGGAGTAGGAGTACATCATCTTATGTGTTCTTTTCATCACAGCGTGTAGTATGGTTGATACAAATGATATGATATGCAGTGAAACACAGTAGTCTTCATCATGATTTGATATCTAGATGTATGATTGCGTTTTTGAGGTGTTTGTTGTTTGGCATTCTCTACAATAAGGTTGGATTAAGGATTGGTTTCATCATGGAAGAGGTGATCTCAGGAGTTAGAAGATCAATAGAGATCAAGTCACTCTATTCATGTTAAGGTTTTCTCAAGAGTTGTTTATTATCCTTCATGATATGTTTCCTTGTCTCTACCACAGAGCAATGATATATGTTTAAGGGTTTCTTGTGTGAAGCAATGTTTTTAGGATTTGTGGTTCTTTATCCTAAGCTTTTTGTCTAAAAATCCTAAATGACTTAAATGACTTTAAACCATTATTCTACCTATCTTATGTTTGTCAGTTGACCTTTTATTGCAAGACAATTCACTTAGTATTACCTGCTGATGGGTATTTAGTGTCATGTTTGATCGGTCTCTTTATTCTTTCCACCGGTTGCTCAAGTCTTTACATGGGCGTGGGGTGTCATATTCCTTGTCAAAGTCTTTATAAAGTTGAATGGGCACGAATTCCTTGTCATAGTCCTTGTTCATCCTTAGAACATGTTTTAAGTTTCAAAAGATACTTTGATTAAGGATTCAAAATGTTTTGAGTGTAGAGGGAGTCCTATTAATATTAAAAGTTTTTGATTTTAAAAAGAAGACCATCGAATGAATAGGTGGAGCCCGATGTCTAAGGTGAAACCGGTCTTATCTTGAAGAAAAACAAAACAGCATAAATGGATATAGTTTAGAGTTTGGTGGAGCATCAAAAGTATATACTTTATGCATTTAGAATGTTTCTTATATTGCATCAAATGTATACCCGATGCTTTGGAGGATTAAAACATGTTTAATAAATTTTTTTTTTAAGTCTTCAAAAAGCAACGTAAATATGGTGGGGAGCATAGTAAGGAGGGAGACCGATTCCTTAAAAGAAATTTATATTTTATAAAATAAAAAAAAGAGGGAGACTTCTATGCATTTGAAAGGCTTTTATAAAGCATAAAATATTTTTGGAAAAAGGCACGATTTATGCCTTAAGGAGGAGTATATTAAGTATAAAGCATGGAGTGCTTTATAATTAGAAATTTTCTATTTTTCTATATGGAGATGATAATGGTTTTTTAAAGAGATTTTTTTGTGTTTCTAAAAGGGCAAGTTTCTTGAGAATTACTTCTCATAATAAAAGGAGGAAAATTATAAAGTCTAATATTAGAAGATTTTTGTATGAAGCTTTTTTTTTTTTGCAGAATATTGTTGAAGATTGAAGGAGACTATTTTATGGGAATTTAAATGGATTTTGGAGTTTTAAAAGGAATTTTTTTTTGTCATGAAGGAGAAGAATTTTTGAGAGAAAACAAAATGAAAAATCATATACAATGTTTTTGCAAGAATATTGTATGTATGGTTTTTGTGTGTTTCAATATGCAGGGTTGAAGAATATCTTGATGGGAATGAAATGTATTTTCTTCAAATGAATATGAAGAGACTTTTTGAAGATGATAAAATAGATTTTATTTTCTTCTACAAGGGAAGATTAAAAATATTGTTGTTGAAGACAATACAGATAAAGATTTACAGAAGATGAATTTGAACAGGCAGATTGAAAAAGTAGAGAAGAATTGAATGTGAAAGGATGTATAATGACTCTACATGTATTTTGATATGATGTTGTTGAGGGTGCAGATAAATGAGGAATTTTTTGTGAATACAGATGAATGTATAAAATATGAAAAACCAATTTGTAATCGAGGAGAGATGTTTTCCTTGATCAGGGGAATTAGATGATTTAAGAATAAAATTTCAGAGGACTGGAATGATGGAATGAATGTTGAAGATGAGTTGATTTGAATGGTGCAAATCAGATTGAGCAGCAATCACTTCTTGCACATGAGATTCAGAGTTCTGATTGATTGAAAAATGCCAGTGAGGCTTGTAGGTCGGTAAGACCATTTGTCAGTGAGACACTTACATCAGCCAGTGAGGCTTGTAAAGATATTTTCAAGGATAAGCCAGTGAGGTAGTTTTTGGAGTGGTTTTTATACCCCAGGAGGGTTTTCCACTCGTGTAAATTTGTGTTATGTGTTATATTGTTTTCATCTGTATGTATGTATGTTAATACATTGCTTATAAGGTTTTGTTCTCCTTCTTCATTCTTAGTTTTGTGCTTGACAAATCAATGATAGCTTTTTCTCCTTTGTGCTTTGCAAGTTAAATTTTGAAAAAGATTTAAAAATTCACACAACACTGATTCACCCCCCCTCTCAGTGTTGTCCTTGACTCCTACAATTGGTATCAGAGCCAGTTTCCCTCTTGCAGCTTAATCAGCTTGGGTAGGTCCTGTGTGTGGAGTTCAATGGGTAAGTGCAGGAGAAATAAGAACATGAGAAATGGTAAGATTCTTTCTATTCAAAAGACACAAAAGAAATCGTTCATATCAAATCCAGATGTTGATATAAAGACAGTTGATAAAAATGTTCTCCAAGTTGAATATGATATTGTGTTAGAAGAAAATTTTTCAGATGTTCCTCAGTTTGATGGTTCAAATTTTTTAGTTTGGTATGTTAGAATGCAGGTATATTTGTCCTCCTTAGGATATGATGTTTTAATGTCAGTTGAAAATGGTATTTCTGCAAATAACAAAGAAGTTCTTGAATATAATGATATTGCAAAGAAGGCTATATTATCTGCTCTGTCTAATGATGTTATTTGTAAGGTTATGGATTGTGTTACAGCTCAGGATATGTGGAGGAGATTGAAAAGGATTTATCAAGATAATGATAAAGAAGGGGACACTCTGGTGTGTGAAGGAACTAGCAATGAAAAGAGACTTTCAAATGAAGAAGTTGAAGTTCAATTCCAATCAAATTCAGAAGAAGCTAGCATCACAAGTGATAATGATCAGAGTGATGATGATCAGGATTATAATGAACAAGATTGTGAGATTGATTTGGAAGGAGAGCTTATATATGCTTTGAGTGAGCTCAAGAAGTATCAGAAAGAGAATCAGAAACTAAATTTGCTGCTGCAACAAGAAAGAGAATCTAAAGATAATGTACATTCAGAACTTGAAATTGTATCTACAGATCTTGAAGAGGCCAGATGTCAAGTTATTAGTTTAAAAACATATATTGATGATTCAGATAAACTAGTTGCTAGATTAAAGACAGAAATTGAAGAAGCTAAGAGGATAGCAGATTTTTCAATATCTGACCTTGAAGTTAGAAGGATTGAGAATCTAAAACTAGAAGGTGAAATTATCAAACTTAGAAAAGATTATGATGGTCTCAAGACTTTATCTAAGAAGTATCAGGAGTTTGAAGAAAGCACAAGCAAGTTACATGTGTTGTTGGGCAAACAGAAGCAGCATAATGACACAACTAGATTAGGATTTGAAGAAGGGGAATGTTCAAAAGTCAGAGAGACTCCTAGAAAGATGATTGATTTGAATACTGCCACTGAAAACAAAATGCATAATCAAAGAAGAAGAAATTTCAGAAGAAGTGCTCCTGTTAGACAAGCATACATGTATAGGTATAACTATTCATTTAATGGTTTTTGTTATACTTGTAATCAATTTGGGCACAAATCAGTTAATTGCAGAAGGAACACTGATATTTTTTGTTACAAATGCAATAATGTTGGACACATACAAAGAAATTGCAAAGTGCATAGAAGGTATAATCCTACAGAGAAGCTTAAAATTAGTGCTCAAAGGTATTATCAGTCAATTGATTTTGATTACAACATAATTTGTTATAATTGCAACTCTCTTGGTCATAAAGCACACAGTTGTAGGAGAGCATCACCTAATTTGAAAGGTTGGGAAAAGAAAAAGGTTGAAAAGGTTTGGAGAAAGAAAGCACCTATGAAGATTTGGAAGTAGAAAGAAAGTAAAGAGAAGTCAGAATCTAAGCTTGTGCATCTTGCACAAGTCATCACATCTATTGCATAACATAGAATAAAGTAAGGGGGAGGTATCAAATGTTCTATCAGTTAACCCCGAGAATTTTCAGGAAGAAGATCATTTGATATGATGATCTTGTCTGTCTATCATTCTTACCATGCTTTGAAATTATTGATGATGATGTTGCTAACAATGCTGATTTTTAGTGTATAACAGTGATACAGGTGTTCATTGGTTTATCATGCTTTCAAGATATTGAAAAAGTGTTTCAGGAGTTCTAATGCACAAATTTGATCCTCACTACAAAGGATGAATTGTCATTGCAATTCATAGTGTTGTTGAAATAAAATCTTGATTTACTGATAAAATCAAGAAATAGGAGTTCTTGTTGATTGCAGTAGGTTTCAGCTATGATCAAATTTGACAAAAGATGTGCAGGAACAATAAGATTGTCTTCATTCCTTTCATGTCAAGAAGGATGATCTTCATTCTTGGTTGCAAAATGAATGTTCATTGGTATAATAATTAATATGATTCAGAAAGGTATGTAAAAATTGTGTGTCTCCAGTTTTGAGTGGTATCAGGTGTCCATGATCAATGACATGTTCAGTGAATGCAAGGTATTGATAAGTAGATTTATTACTTAAAGAGATTGATGTTGTTGTGACTTGATCCTATTTGTGTACTGTTCATATCATGTTGGTACTTAAAAATTGTGTTGCAGTTCTGTGTGATATTGCTTGTCAGGACAAAGAGCTTAAGATGCTCTCAAGAAGCTCTTATCAGAAATTAGCATGTGTTGGCTAAGGTGGCTGAAAATGAAAATTCAATTCATAGCAATTAGCTCTGTTTTTTATTTGTGCAAAGTGTTGTTACAGGAAGAATTTGTTGATGCAGTTTGTTTGTTGTTTGAATGACAAAGTCAAGAGGCAGGAGTTCTTGTTGGTTGTAGGATGTAGTTATGTATATATCAGATTTGACAGTGTGTTGTGAAAAGTGTTTTGTACAGAACAGGAGGATAGTTCAGATGGTCTTCAGTCTTTGTCATGTCAGAAAAGGTGTCAGAATAGTTTGGTTGCAGGATGATAGTTCATATCAAAGAAGTCAATTTGATGGTCATATCTACTACCTTGTTGAGTAATGTTTTTATGGCATATGTTTTGCATAAGTATTGAACCTTTCAGGTGATTTGGAGATAGTGTTTCACTTGTTTCATTGATGATCTTCCTCACTAATATGTTTCAGACAGAGTTCTTCAAGCTATGACATTGATGGTGATATCCTGCATTTCATTAGAGGAAGTTAAAATCAGCAATAGCAGGTGGTAATTTTCAAAAAGGTTTGTCATATGTTGGCCTTAGGATTGTTATCATCATAAATCATTACTTGTTCAAAGGTTAACAGGAGTTTATGCCTTCAAAGTGTTCAAAATTCAATATGATTATAATAGTTATGATCATGCTATAACTTCTTTAAATGGAGTTGTTTTCAGGGGGAGTTAATCAGAGGATTGTGTTGTCACTATCATGGGAGATTTGAAAAGAGATATGTTTTTCTTCATCCTCATATTAGTATTGTGTCAAGAAGTGATATTATGTTGAGATTGATATACATGTTTCATTCTGTCAAGACAATGGTTATTCTTGCCAGTAATTGTCAGTGGTATTCAACACAAGGGGAGCAAATAGTTTTTGAGTCTTTGTCATCAGATGTCAAAAAGGGGGAGAAAGGAAAATTGCGTTCAGGTAGTTTTGCCATCAATGACAAAGGGGGAGATTGATGGTGACAAGTTGTCATTGATGTCAAAAGTGTGTTCATGCTTCATCTAAAGGTCACTAATCAAGAGGAGTAGGAGTACATCATCTTATGTGTTCTTTTCATCACAGCGTGTAGTATGGTTGATACAGATGATATGATATGCAGTGAAACACAGTAGTCTTCATCATGATTTGATATCTAGATGTATGATTGCATTTTTGAGGTGTTTGTTGTTTGGCATTCTCTGCAATAAGGTTGGATTAAGGATTGGTTTCATCATGGAAGAGGTGATCTCAGGAGTTAGAAGATCAATAAAGATCAAGTCACTATATTCATGTTAAGGTTTTCTCAAGAGTTGTTTATTATCCTTCATGATATGTTTCCTTGTCTCTACCACAAAGCAATGATATATGTTTAAGGGTTTCTTGTGTGAAGCAATGTTTTTAGGATTTGTGGTTCTTTATCCTAAGCTTTTTGTCTAAAAATCCTAAATGACTTAAATGACTTTAAACCATTATTCTACCTATCTTATGTTTGTCAGTTGACCTTTTATTGCAAGACAATTCACTTAGTATTACCTGCTGATGGGTATTTAGTGTCATGTTTGATTGGTCTCTTTATTCTTTCCACTGGTTGCTCAAGTCTTTACATGGGCGTGGGGTGTCATATTCCTTGTCAAAGTCTTTATAAAGTTGAATGGGCACGAATTCCTTGTCATAGTCCTTGTTCATCCTTAGAACATGTTTTAAGTTTCAAAAGATACTTTGATTAAGGATTCAAAATGTTTTGAGTGTAGAGGGAGTCCTATTAATATTAAAAGTTTTTGATTTTAAAAAGAAGACCATCGAATGAATAGGTGGAGCCCGATGTCTAAGGTGAAACCAGTCTTATCTTGAAGAAAAACAAAACAGCATAAATGGATATGGTTTAGAGTTTGGTGGAGCATCAAAAGTATATACTTTATGCATTTAGAATGTTTCTTATATTGCATCAAATGTATACCCGATGCTTTGGAGGATTAAAACATGTTTAATAAAGTTTTTTTTTAAGTCTTCAAAAAGCAACGTAAATATGGTGGGGAGCATAGTAAGGAGGGAGACCGATTCCTTAAAAGAAATTTATATTTTATAAAATAAAAAAAAGAGGGAGACTTCTATGCATTTGAAAGGCTTTTATAAAGCATAAAATATTTTGGGAAAAAGGCACGATTTATGCCTTAAGGAGGAGTATATTAAGTATAAAGCATGGAGTGCTTTATAATTAGAAATTTTCTATTTTTCTATATGGAGATGATAATGGTTTTTTAAAGAGATTTTTTTGTGTTTCTAAAAGGGCAAGTTTCTTGAGAATTACTTCTCATAATAAAAGGAGGAAAATTATAAAGTCTAATATTAGAAGATTTTTGTATGAAGCTTTTTTTTTTTTTGTAGAATATTGTTGAAGATTGAAGGAGACTATTTTATGGGAATTTAAATGGATTTTGGAGTTTTAAAAGGAATTTTTTTTATGTCATGAAGGAGACGAATTTTTGAGAGAAAACAAAATGAAAAGTCATATACAATGTTTTTGCAGGAATATTGTATGTATGGTTTTTGTGTGTTTCAATATGCAGGGTTGAAGAATATCTTGATGGGAATGAAATGTATTTTCTTCAAACGAATATGAAGAGACTTTTTGAAGATGATAAAATAGATTTTATTTTCTTCTACAAGGGAAGATTAAAAATATTGTTGTTGAAGACAATACAGATAAAGATTTGCAGAAGATGAATTTGAACAGGTAGATTGAAAAAGTAGAGAAGAATTGAATGTGAAAGGATGTATAATGACTCTACATGTATTTTGATATGATGTTGTTGAGGGTGCAGATAAATGAGGAAATTTTTGTGAATACAGATGAATGTATAAAATATGAAAAACCAATTTGTAATCGAGGAGAGATGTTTTCCCTGATCAGGTGAATTAGATGATTTAAGAATAAAATTTTAGAGGACTGGAATGATGGAATGAATGTTGAAGATGAGTTGATTTGAATGGTGCAAATCAGATTAAGCAGCAATCACTTCTTGCACATGAGATTTAGAGTTCTGATTGATTGAAAAATGCCAGTGAGGCTTGTAGGTCGGTAAGACCATTTGTCAGTGAGACACTTACATCAGCCAGTGAGGCTTGTAAAGATATTTTCAAGGATAAGCCAGTGAGGCAGTTTTTGGAGTGGTTTTTATACCCCAGGACGGTTTTCCACTCGTGCAAATTTGTGTTATGTGTTATATTGTTTTCATCTGTATGTATGTATGTTAATACATTGCTTATAAGGTTTTGTTCTCCTTCTTCATTCTTAGTTTTGTGCTTGACAAATCAATGATAGCTTTCTCTCCTTTGTGCTCTGCAAGTTAAATTTTGAAAAAGATTTAAAAATTCACACAACACTGATTCACCCCCCCTCTCAGTGTTGTCCTTGACTCCTACAGCAGTATCCTATCGTGAGTCCTGCCTTGAGTCCTACATCCCATAATCGCACAAGTTCCCACATGAACTGCACAAATGTGGGGACAAATAATGCCCATTGCTCTCACCCTTATTGGCCTAGGTGAGATCTTCGGCATGTTGTGCTAGAGACTATGTGAGAGTAGTCAATGAATGTAGTGTCTTCACCTCAAAACTCTCCTTCAAATTCAAAGGGAGTGACACACATTCTAGCCTCAATAAAGGTCTAGGTATATGGTTTTGGTCTCGCTGAGCCCTCTCTCTATCTTGGGCAGAGCCACCACCTCTACCCTTGAACTCTCAAATGTCAAAATAATTAGGAATCTTCTTGAGGACGAACTTGCAATGGAGTTTCCTCAATAAATATTATGGTACCTCATTGTTGTTGCATGGACGCTCATCAAAAACTATGTACGATCTATCCCAAAAGTTTTGGGATATATCTTGATTCCTACAACAATGAATAGGGAGCCATTTGCAAGTTTCTTCTAATCTTTGGCCAGTTTTAGGATTAATAAAGTGTGCACATAATGTAGATTTTGTAATGTTTTCATTCTTCACTTATTCATAAGACAATTTGTCGACATAATATTGTCGACACCTCTCCCTATAGTCATGAAATTTGGTGATTTGTTTTGTCACCAATTCTGTGTGAGAAACAATCATCTCTAATGACTTCACAAGTGCTCTCCTATGATCAGTGCTTGCACTTGGATTGTTTAACATTTCAATTAGGGTTTGAAGATGTCTTTTATTTTCTTCTATTTTTCCTAAATAGTTTTCTTGAGTATCTCTTACATTGTGAGGACATGAAGGTGGGTTTTAAGGGTTTGGAAAGTTTTCACGGTTGTTTAGAACATCCTCAACTAGATTTGTGTTTTCTCCTACCTCATTAGCTATAAATGCAATATGAAAAACTAATCAAAAATTGCAAAAGTTAAAAGTTCTTTTCAAACTCACAAAAAAAATCAAACCCTACCTTCTTCAGCTGCTAGACCCTCGACATTTGCTTCACAACATCTTTGGGAGGGGGTTTGGCGAGGTGGCATCATGAAAATGTCAATCTCTCTCTCTTGCACTTGCTTGGTTTCACCTTCCTTGAATGCGCTCATGCTAAAATGTCTATTTTTTCTCCAAACACAATCTTTTGGCCATGGGTAATGAAGCAAATCAGTCCTTTTTTATACTTTTAAGCAAAAAATAATGCGAGTGCGTTATAATGAGCTCACGTTTTGCTTTGCATGGGACCAAAAAGTCATGTGGTGACTTTTTGGTCCCACAACTCCATGCACTTACCCGCATACATGTTTTCTTAGTCCTAAGTGGCTAAAATGATGAAGGTGTTTATACACCATAGAGGAGATACATGTTTGATTCAAAAAGGTTGATTTGACCTATGAACACCTTGTAGGACAATATGTAATGTAAACAGGAAATGACTCTTCTTTTGAAATCCACCAAGATAGCTTCAAGCATCAAATATATGTCTCACTTGACAATGATAAGAAAAATTCTTTACCCATTTTCTCTTTTTTTTTTTTTTTTTTTTTTTTTGTAAAGGTTAATAAATATCTTCTTCAAATGATTGCAACACAATAACACTAAAAAGGAAATTATTAGTTTTGTTAGGTTATGTGAGATGGATGAATAATTATATTTTTAGTTTCTTGTAGTTTACCCTATATATAAGTATTCATTTATTCTTTTAAAGTCAAACATGTATGTGAAGTTAAAATTTAAAAAGAAATCAAATAATTACTCTTTAATTTTTCAATTATAGTTTCCGTCCTTAGAATTGACGTTAAATTAAAATAATATTTTTAATATATTTTATTTTTATGATCTCTTATCAAAATTTATTCAAAACTTTTCGTTTAAAATTGGGTGCCATAGTGGTTGGGATTTTTCATGTAGAATATTCATTCAAAACTTGAGATCTTTCATTTAGAATATTTATTCAGAACTTTTCATTTCAAATAGGGTGTTATAGTTATGGAGATGAAAAATTAGTTTTACATATGAAAAGGTAAATAATATTGTTTAAAAAAAAAGTACAAGATATATAGTTAAACATAATTTCCCCCCAGGGTTCTTTGCATGCATAGTGTCAACATCACCTGAAGGTCTTGTCTATGTTGTCGCGAGCCCCCGCTGGCTTTTCACAACGACACAGTAACACTCAGAGCTCGTGTTTACAATTTAGAGGAAAACGAGTGGTACGATCTTCCTCCCATGAATCCCGATCAGCCTCATAGTTACTGTGTTGGTGTGCAAATGTGATACAGCAGGTGGTTAAATGGTATAATTGGGAATTTTGTAGTGTCTCCATATCAGTTTTTAAATTATCAAAGAACATGTTCATATAATTCGTTATTATTTATAGATAGTATATTTTCAGCATTCTTTAATAGTTTGCAAAGTTATATGTTTAATTCAGCCTTTTGTAGTGGAATCTTTAAATTTTAAGAATATAATATATTAAAGTTGTGAATGAAAAAATAGACACAATATCTCTTAATAATTTTATATTATTAGTCCTTGTCTGCGGTAGGGTAACTGTTGTTTTCACTGCGCAAGCATTATTAGTCCCTACTTGGGGCAGGGTAACTGTTGTTTTCACTGTGCAAGCATTATTTTGGCGTTGGAATTTGTGCAGTAGCAATAATCAAATTTAGCCTAAGTTTTTTAGTCCTTGCTTGATATGTTTTAATTTTCATGAATATTGAGACAGCAATATTAGATAGACTTTTTTTTTTCCCATTGGTCTGTTCATTTTTCACCCCATTGGCATTATTTTTTCTATTCTTAAAATAGCCTTTTTTTGGCTCGTTGATTTTTGGTCATTGGCAAAGCTGTTAAAGAGGACAAATAAATTATTCAACTAATTTCTAATGTTATGCATTTTTATTTTTTGGCGTTGAAATTTGTGCAACAACAATAATCAAATTTAGCCTAAATTTGTTAGTCCTGCTAGATATTATTTTCCCCTTGAAATTTGTACAAATGTTTAGCCTAAGGTGTTTTGATTTTGATGGATATTGAGACAACAATATTAGCTAGACTTTTTTTTCCCATTGATCCGTTCATTTTTCACCCCATTGGCATTATTTTTTCTATTCTTAAAATGAGCCTTTTTTTGGCTCGTTGATTTTTGGTCATTGGCAAAGCTATTAAAGAGGACAAATAAGTTAGTCAACTGATTTCTAATGTTATGCATTTTCATTTTTTGGCGTTGAAATTTGTGCAACAACAATAATCAAATTTAGCTTCAGTTTTTTAGTCCCTGCTAAATATTATTTTCCCTTGAAATTTGTGCAATGTCAATAATGAATGTTTAGCCTTGCAAGTCTGTTTGAGTCTTGCCCAGAATTTTCGAGTCCCATTCCAACCCTTGGCCTACACTTGGAAGACCATGTATTCGTCTCAGACTTGATATTCTTGACATGTCTATGCTGAGACATTCAGCTCTACAAGTGGCATCAATGGATGGGCATAACAAGCAATCCATTTACATCTGATGAGATTTCTTGACTCGTTGAAACTCAGATTTTAATGTTACCATAACAACTCTCCAACACACTAAGCTGCATGCTAGCCAGTAGAAGATAAGAAGAAGAGATATAATAATAAATGAATAAGATTATACATTAATATACTTGGATACCCTGCTATGTTCTCAAATCTCAAGTGTTTCTCTGCTTAATTCTTCTTTGTGCAACCATTAGAATATGGATTGCACAGATACCTGAGTATTCTTAAGTTCATAAAGTTACAAGAGCTTTTAGTCCCTTTTTCCCATGAGAAGATTCTTGTCGCAATTGGATTCACCAGCTGACTAGTAATATTTTAGCACTTCACATCAGGAAGAGACTTAAATACAAGAAGAATTCAGAAAGCTTAAAAGGTGCAATAAACACTGTTATCGATTTATCTTTATGTGTAGTAATAATGCTGGTTTTGTAAGAAATAAAAAAGTTATACATAGTATATATTGGATTATTATTTTTCTCTTTAATTCTAAACATTCTAGAATATAATGTGATGTAATGAAGGGCCAATTGTGAGCCTAGATTGAGGTGGGCTTATCATTGTAATTAGAATTAATTCAGCTTTAAACATATTTATTTCCCATTTTGAGTATTAGCTTTCACAAGCCTCCCTTTGGCAGATCAAACAACATTAACAGATAGCCGAGATGGAAATTTACAAGGGACAATGATACTTGCACCTTGAATTAAGATTATCTACAAATGCTGAATCTTTCTGGTCTTTATGTGCCCTTTTCCACCTGTGGTGCTAACTATTTTTAAAGTAAATTTAAATTTTGCTATATTTAGAAAATCCCTTGCGATGCATTTCTATTATGGATAACAGGATATTAATGCCAGTTGGTTAATTTCCAATGATACTTTACAGGTGGAGCCAGTAGTAGGTGCTGCAATGCTGGCATGGAACTTCTATCTGAGGGCCTCTTCAAATTGAAACATCAAGCTGTGAACACAAATTCTATACATAGATCATCTATAACATGCTTCCTCTTGTCAAAGCATTTACTGTGTAACAATTAGGAGACACCTGGGATGCATTTATTTGAACCAAATCATTGCCCTATGTTTCTTAAAGTTACTCTTGGAAATATCATTATTTGGGTACATGTTGTAATGATTTTGTCTTGGTCTTCATCTAGGCCAGCTGAGTACCCATATTTTTTCAGGCTCTTTAATATGACTTCATTGGAAATTTCTCAAAAATAGTTGAGCTCTACTAAACGTGAGTTCTGGTGATGTGACAGTTGTCTATCATTTTCTCTCTCACCATTATTTCTGGGTGACAAATTTGTCATCGATGACCCCTCTATTCGTAATTGCCACTTTCTTTGCTTGGCAGCCAAATTGGCTTATGAAATTAACTTCTTCCAATATTATTTTACCATAAACAATTTCCATCTGCTATTGTGTCTAATTGTGGTAGCCCTAAACATTTGAATAAAAATGTTGACATAGATTGATCAAAGCAGTCTAATAATTTATAAATTCTAATGAAGAGAACTAGTATATTATGAACCCTAATATTAACCTTACTTAGCTAGCAAATCCATATTATTCATTAAGATAACAGGTACTTTTATTTTGATATCTGTTTATGTTTTAAAAGCTTTGTATATTTGTTTCAGGTAACTTGAATAAATAGATATTCTTTACCATGAAATGTTTTGAGTGTCCCCAGTTTTTAGAGTTTTTCCTTTCTAATCTACAAATGTATTTTCCAAGAGATATTGTTAATGATTTTTGGGTTAGGTGAATAGGATGCCCTTTTGTTCTTGTTTTTCTTGTGTGTTGGGTCTCATTTAACATAGAAGTGTTTAATTTGTTAAATGGGGAAGCAGTCTAATGATCATCTGCTTAGCCATTTCTTCTACAAAAGAATCAACTTCTATAATCAGTTTCTAGTTTCCATTATTTCCAATTCTAGACACTAAACCTTAGAAATATATTTTATTAAAATGAAGTTTTTGTTACATTAATAAGCCTCATTTTGTCATTTGAATTTTGAATTGCTTCTGTTTTCCATTGTAGCTCTCCTATTGCAAAAATATTCAAAACCGTTACTCCCAATGGTGCAGTTGCACCTATAGTGCCTTATTTCTCATCCAGAGGTCCAAGTCAAATTACACCAAGTTTAGTCAAGGTAACGTTCTCAGCTAACGCAGACTGACAATCTAAAGCTCTGTTTTATGTATGGTGTATTACTTAACTAATTGATGTCATTTTACTATTACAAGCCTGACATCAGTGCCGCTGGACTAAGCATCCTAGTGCAGATCTATCTTACCATGGATAACGGCATATAGGTTAAAGATTTTAAACTAGAATAAAGCCATAACCCAGTTTGGGTGTATGATATCCCTCTAATACAAGCCCATCATAATAAGTCATTCTACAGGAATACAATACATATATTCCAATATAAAATTATGTTAGATCCTATTCGTGAGTTATACAAAATTTGAACGATATAAAATACAAATATAGGAAATACCCTTGTGGGCTTGCATTAGACAGATATTATGACATACTTGATGGACTCACATGAGCTTAATCATCAAAATTTCTATACGAAAGCATTTCAGTCCTTAAGCTTTGCATTTTGAAAAAACATTCCAGTCCTCAAAAATTATATATTTCTTAATTGATTTTAAAAACCTATATTCAGTGGAAAGGTGGGAAGCAGCGGTCTCTACTTATCATATGGATCAGGGGGATGCGCTCATAGGTGGCTTATTTAACCTTGCAGCTCTTCGTAACTCCCCCCCCACAACAAGCTATATACAGGGCTTTACAAGCCAGTATCTTATCTCTGAGCAGTGTTGAAATAGATGGGGTGTTGCGGTCACACTGCTTCTTTCTCACCAAGAAAAAATTGGATCGCATTAAGGACGTGTTCACGGCCGTCCATTTCCTTAAACTCCATGCTCCTGACCTTGCTCCTGGTATGCCTTGGTATGCTTTAGTGGATCCCGCAAATGGTGCTCTGTCTTCTGCAGATGTGGAGTTGGATGTTAATGCCTTCCAATCTGCCCCTCCAGCGGCGTAAGGTGGTGGCGCATGGGTTTTTCCTTTGTTTCACTTGTTGCGGGGGTGGTGGTGTTTTTTGGTTGTTGTGTGTGGACGGGTGGCTGGGTGGTTGTGTTTTCATAATGGTGGCGCTTGTCTGGTGGTGGTTCCGGTCTAATTCCTCTCGGGTTGTCTCACAGCGGTTCTTTTGATCTCTTCAACAGCCCTCTTCCTCCGTCGGCGGCGTGATGCTTGGATTTAGGTCTGTGCTTTGGGCATACGGGGTGGGTGGTGTTTTTTGTATATGCTGGTCGTGGTGGTGGTTGGGGGTGGTGTTTTCAGTGGTGTCTCCTTTTTGGGCTGTGGTCTGTGGTACGCTATCAGTCTTTGCATGGGTGTCGGCTTCTATTCTTTACTGTTTACTTAGGTTATTTCTATGCTTAAGGACTGTTAGTTTTTACTACTGTTCTGTCTAAATTTGGATTTGGCTTCGGCCACCTTATTATGTATTTTCATTAATCCATTTTAATCTATGGGTGTTCTACACCTTTTTCTATTAAAAAAAAAAAAAAAAAATATTTGATTTCAAAAAGACAAACAGCAAAGACTCAGATCCAGAGCTCGAGGGCTTCTCTCATCTACATGGAAAACTACTCAAAATTGTTTCCTTGAAGTCTTTAGTGTAGGCAATAGGAACAGCTGGATTGGGACCATCATCCTGTGGAAGTGGTTGGACATTCCTCCATTCTCCTTCTCACTTAGAGGAACCCTTACATCATCGTCATCCTCAGATTCAATTTTGTCTAATCAGTGATATTATCTGCTCACCAATACAATAGTACCCAATTCAGGATAGGTCACATCCAGACATTTCTAACACAGATGCTAGGGATCGTGATTCAAACCTATGAAGCTCTATTATGTTTCCATTGAAAAAAGAATTCAAACTGAAAACAAATTTGTCTCCAATTTTAAAACAAACCTATCAAGCTGAACATAGTAGATTTCAGGCAATATCTCTTAACATAGTTTTCCTCATTCATCCTAATGTCAACCCATCAAGGTGAACAAAATGCCTACAAGGAAATCGAAGTATGGCAGCTTTTTGTGATTATAGTTACCTCTGACTCACCTACTTTTTCCTCTTAAAATAGTGAAACTGAGCTACATTTCCATCAAAAATAATTTAAGCTGAACACAAATTTGCTTAAGTCCTATAGCAAATCTATTGATTTGAGCATCATACCAAACAGGATAAAGTTTGTTCAATACTAAATTTTGGAGTAAAATCTAAGAAACTGGCTTCAAATATCTTCAACCAGGACAATATCTTAATATTCAGAGATTCACTGACGTGTGGTAGAAAAAGAATCATTACAATTTTTGTTTTGAGAGTGATTTTCTCAAAACATAATGTATTCCTAAGAGCTTCTGGATCCACCAAGGAGACCCAAAATGTCAGAAATAAAAGTCAAACACAATATGTAGGCAGATCCAAAAATTCTTAGCAAGCCATTGCAATAGTTATTCCAGAATATGTATAGGATATAGTAAGACTATACCAGAAATTAAAATTCAAATGACCAATGCATGATTTAGATTTATCCAAAGCAATACTGAATCAATTAGATCAACAAAAATCAAAAAAGAAACTATTCATCACAAGATATTTCTACTTTCTTTTAATGACAAATATAGAATGATTATTTAAAGATGCTTGTTTATCCCTCAATAAATAAGCACCATTTGAACCACACAAGATCTAGTACAAGGCGCTTGCCTCCTTGAACATCCATTATAAATCCAAGCAACACAACAAGCCACAAAGAAAGCTTAAAACAACTATAATAGACGATATGAAACTCAAGTCCCATAGTATTCAGCAGGACGTGTAGAAGCAATTCAAGAAATTCATATAGAACTACATTCTAGGAAGCAACACAGTGACATTAATCAAAACTAATCTAGGCATCATAAACAGTGAATTGTTTATTAATACTATCTCAACAATCTTATAAACAATAAATTGTTTTACACAAGTTTGCACAAAAAAGTTCTTGCAGTGAGGCAGGGACTGCAGCTGCACGGCAGCCCATGTTTAAATGCATAACATAACCTGTATTCTCTAAATGAAGACATTATTCTATATCATTGTCATCCCAACTAAATAATGTATTTTTAAGTATTTCTAAATACTAATTATGCATTCCAGTAAGAGATGACCCCATATGAAATAAAATGTTAAGAAACTTGGCAATTTCACATGTTTTATCTATTTCAAATCTTTTGGGAAATCATGAATTTCTTTTTATGATGACCCAACTAACATACTATAATAGAGTAATATGAATTTTAAACGTTTAGAGTATCTTTCATCTATTTTTAATCTTTTGCAAGAATAACAAACTATCATCAATCAAATATGAATTAATAATAGTAGTTTTATAAGGGGATGGAAATTCAATGATTAAAGTCACATTCATCTATTTTTAAATTTTTGCAAGAATAACAAACTATTGTCAGTCAAATGTGAATTAATAATAGTAGTGTTCTAAGGGGATGGAAATGTTAGATATGAATCGCATTTGTTTGGCTTTCTACAATAAATAATCCAAAGTATTGATGTTTTGTACATATAAAAATAATGATATAGGACATTATATTTGATGGAGTATTTTAAAGGGAAAGGATCAAATGCAGATCTATTAACAACTATGTGAGCATTGACATCATTGAAAAGTATTTCAACATAGGCATAAATTTTATGACCAAAACCAAGTAATTGCATCATTTAGATGATGAGATTTTAATATATTTTTTCATAGGCTTTGTAAAAATCTAATTTAACCAACATAGTATCTTAACTTAACTACTTGGTCCATTCATAGGTTTCCCATGCAAGAATTACATTACCAAGAATGTATCTTCCTCCAAGAAAGCATGTTTTTTTATTTCGCAATATCCTAACCCACTAGTTTTATTCACATAACTAACATAGTTTCCTCATTCTCCCCCAAGAAAAAAGATTAATTAAATCCTTGTTGACATTTGGGGACAAAGATCCTAGTCCAAAATCTTCCAAATAAATCAAATAAAAATAATTTTTAATATGTGGCCACAAATTTTCTAATTAAATTCCATTGAGAGCCCATCAAAGCCTAGAATTTTTTTATGTGCCATAGAGAAAAAGACCATGTTCAATATCTTCAAAGGAAATGATTCAATCCAAAAACCTATTGTAAATAGTATCAATTTTATAATAGGGATATAATCTTTGACCATCTCTTTAAGTACCTTCTACATATTCTCCATTGGTTGTCATCTTTGAAGAGTTTCTCATAAAAGTTGTAGAATATTAATGTTATTTCAAAGGGATCCATTTTTAATGACTTTTGATCATCCATCGAAGAAATTTCCTCTACTTGCCTTTCTATGATCATTGCTTGGGACAGAGAATTTGGACAAAAGATGCATACCTCATATTTTATGTGATCCTTTAAACCCCTTAGGAATATTTATTTCAATTTTTTCTTTTTAATATGCTCCACTCATACATACAAAGTTTGGAATTGATGAATATTGCCCTTGACCATACTTGTTTTCTTTATATTGGTAAATTGGTTGAAGTAGCTATCCATAAGATTGTCCACATAATGTGTAGTGAGTTCCTCTTAGAAAATAGACCATGCAACAACACGTCCCTTCTTTTTCTTTTCGTCACATAGCCAATGATTCCAAATGAATTGGTTTGGTTCCAAGTATAAGGATGCCATTACAACCTATTGTCACATGAAATTGCACCTTGTTTGAACTAGGTTCAAACATTCTAGTGACACAATGGGAATGATCTCAAGGTGTGGGACCTTGCAAATAAGATCAGACCTCCAGAAAGGATGGTTCCTCTTTCTCAGCTTAAGGCTCAGAGAACTAAACCTAATGCTTATAGATCACTAGGGAAAAGGGGGAAGAAGGAATGCAGAAAAATGGAAAGGGTGATACACTAGATTTTGTTTGTTTGGCTGGAACTGACATAAGACAATAATGTGTTGGCATGAATAGGGGTATTACCTATTTGGTTTACCTCTATAGTGTGAATAGGGTACATTATCTAACTAGTTCTTAGTTAAGACCTATTCACACGTATTCACATGTTAAGTTGACTTAGGGGACTTAGGAAAGTCTTCTAGATGTTTCTAATTTTCACATGTCATAGGATTCTGACACTTGTCCTAATCATATGTTGTCTTGTGTTTCACCTTGGTCTTTATAACCAAGGACTCTTTGTACACTATTGTATCTTGTATTCTTGTATCATTATTTTGGTAGTATAACATTCTTATTTCTTATCTTTCTTGTGTACAAGGTTATTTGGTTTTGTAGATTTGATCTTGGTGGTTAATTGCTTCAACATGGTATCAAAGCGTTGATCTTGCAAGCCCCTTCTTATTTTTCTTGAGAGATCTTGCCATCAACTTTCTATTGGTGCATCCTAGCTTAAAACAAAGCCCACTGTTGAGTCCAGAACACCCAAATCTGTAAAGATCGATTGTCCAAAACTCAAATTTGGACCTAGGTAATTTTTTGGGATTTTATTTGCATTTTTGTAGAAATTTTTGATCAAAAAGGCAAAATTTTCTTAGCAAAGAGTCATTTTCCCCCCCTACATCTTTTGCTTCATCTTTGCAGGTT
Organism: Cunninghamia lanceolata; assembly: GCA_027924645.1. Classification (NCBI taxonomy): domain Eukaryota; kingdom Viridiplantae; phylum Streptophyta; class Pinopsida; order Cupressales; family Cupressaceae; genus Cunninghamia; species Cunninghamia lanceolata. Next base: position 155,987 of record BSBN01001682.1, on the reverse strand, counting down.
TTCCAAGCCAAATCCATATTATTTTGGGATTGTCTATCCTGTTATAGGACACTGTCCCATTCCCGGACACCTTGTCTCATTTCAAGACACTCTGTCCCATTTTTGGATCTCTATTTTTTTGCCCATTTGGACTTGATCTAGCCCTGATCTGATCTTTGCAAGCACCAAGACTTCAGTTCAAGCCCATTTCACTAAAGATTTTGGTCACCATCAACGGATTCTACTCATGGTTTTATTTTAAGTTCGTGGATTCACACTCACACTGACAGTCAAGGGTTTCAAATGCTTATCAAAATCCCTAGATCACATTTGAGGCCAATCTCAACCTTGACTGTCTAGGGTGATCTCAGCCCCTGTGACATTTTTTTGGGTTTCTTAGAACTCCTTTCCTGTCAGGTTGAAGTTCAATGGTATTAGATTATTATAATTTCAACTAGCATTGGCGTCACCATTTTTTGGGAACTGCCTTCAATCCTTCAAGGGTTGTTTTCAAAGTTTTTTAAGTGAAGTAATTGATTTTGGTTCTGGTGTCACACTTTTTTTTATTTGGATCTTGTTGGATTTCTTGCAAGTTTATTTTTGGATCAGCTCAAATACAAGGTTCCAAAATGCCCCATCTGTGTTTGCCTGTACATCTCATTCAGGCCATCACAAGATCCATTTTCTAGATCAGCCAAACCCCTGTCAGCCTTGAATCTTTTTAAAGATCCTTGCATTTTGTTCGTCCTTCAGGAATGACTCTTTGGGCTCTCTTTTTTACTGATCCCACTTCAATGTTGAGGACTTTGGCTCGAGTTTGCCCAGTTTTCTGGTTTTCAAGGTAGATTTTTTGTTGGTTATTTTGTTCAAACTCTAGAGCTAGACCTCTCTTTGCTACTCAGCAAATCTGATCTTGGTGCTAAAGGCCATCTTGGCTAGTTCACTACCCCTACTGTCCTGTGTTATTTCCATGCTAAGATCTGCCATCACCTTTTACCTTGGAAGTTGAAGGGATCTGCCGAGATGTTGTCATAGGGATTGGTGCGGCCATGGGAGTTGGGCATTTGCTAGGCCCAATTAAGGAGAGGTGTGCTTCTCCATAGTTCAGAATCCATAGGGCTGCAATGGAAGTTTTTTTTCTTCCATTCTTTCTATAAATTTTTGCTTTATAGCATACATATTGCCATTCATCTTTACATCTAAAACCACCAAGAAGCCTATGTAAGTTTGAGGTTGATTTTCCTTGTTTTTATCTCTATTTAGAAAGCTAGTCAATTTTATTGCAAGGAAAAACACATACAAATAGAGGGGGCACTTTTTTAAATAAAGGGGAACTATTCTTTGTTTGCTTTATATTTGTTTGTTGAAGACGGAGAGTGAGGCCCAATTTGGCAGGAGACCAATACCCCCTCACCAACAAACAAATTTATCTCCTCTTTTGTTGTTGATTCCATTGATTGGTCACACAATGTTGAGGAGGTCATTTTTTTTGCAAAGTGTCGAAGGAGGGGGCCATTTTCTTTCCATCATATCTTGCAAACCAAGAGGCATATTTTTGTGTTCTTATAGTCATCGGGAAGGTGATTTAGCGAGCTTCACCATGGCATAGGTGATTTTCTCAGATTTCACCATTTTTTCCTAGTTTTTTCAGCTTGAAGGTATAGTTCACATTTTTCATTTTCAAGGGAGAGTGTTGAATAAAAAATTGTTTTATTGAGGAGTGTGAGGACATGTGAAACATGCACATTTTTGACACATTACATGTGTAAGCTAATTTTATGAAGAAGATTTTAACATGAAAATAGAAAGGTGAGTTGGAAGGGTCATGTGACCTTTTGAATAAAAAATATTTTTTTATTCAAAGTGTGTGGTAGGATGGGTTAAGAAAGGCTTGACCATATTATACAAGTGTTTAACTTAATTAATATGGCTGTTGGGAATTAGTGAGGGGGTTAATTAGAGGTTAAACTTAATTAAATAATGATGTATTTAATTAATTTAGGTCTAGCGGATAGGTAGGTTAGAGTAGCTAATTAAATAATTGATATTTATTCAATTAGACTAGGTTTAGCCTATATATTAGAGGATTAATTAAATACACATGTTTTATGTAATTAATCAAGATTAAGAAGATGGATAAATTAACTAAATAAATATTAGAAATATTTATTTAATTAATTGAGGAAAGATGTTGTAAGGTCTAGTAATAAATTAATTTTGTGTAATTAATTGGCAAAGGATAATTTAGTGATGTGAGGATGTGAGAAAGTAGCTTGTGGGGCAAGTCAATTTCAGGTGTCTACAATATATGTATATATAAATTACAAGAAACATTAAGAATAGAAATTAAATTTTTTAATGTATAAAAATGAGTTTAAAAAAATGTATTTTTTTGATTTGGGACACAGAGAGGGCCAAAACCCTACCCTGCAGCCCACTACCATAAGCAGTGGTGGGAAGGGTTGGGAAGGGTCGGAGACCATGATCCACAATGCCTGCGAGCGCTGTGAGCAGTCCGCAAGGCTCCCAAGGCCCTTTGTCAAATAGAAAAGGTACATGTGTATCTTCATTCAACCCTACTAATTATTTTAAACCTACATTTTATTTTGTAAATAATTCCTTCTATTGTTGTTAAATGATATATATATATATATATATATATATATATATATATATATATATATATATATATATATATATATATATATATATATATATATAGTTTTATATATACATAGTTTGTATGCTATATATAAATATACACATCAATGTGTATATAAATAGTACTGCATGTATACATAGTTCTATGTATACACATAGTTGTGTGTATATACAGATAAGTTTCTTTTAAGTTAATCTATTTTCCTTAATATTCAAGAAGTTTATATATGTGTGTGTGCCATTTTTATATGCTTTAGTATATATCTATTATTTCTATAAGGAATATTATAAGTATATATATTCATATATAAATATAAAAAGGTGTATAAGTAGAAAATTAGATACCTATTTTAATATCTTTATCTCAAATTTTTTTTTGAGGGAAATAGGAAAGAAGACATTTGTATTTTTTTTAAACTTGGAAAACATTGGAACTAGATCATTTAAAACTTTAGACAAAAAAAAACAGATACATTAGAAAACTATAACTTGTGAGAAATAATCTTTCCATGAGGGAAGAGATTTCTCCCTCTTCAATTCTCCTTCAATCCAACCTGAAAAAAAAAAAAAAAAAAAACCATTAACTTGTATGGGAAATGGGGTTTGTTTATTCTTTTATAAACCTTGTTTAGGGTTGAGTGTGTTTCTCTAATAATTAGGGTATTGAGTGTGTTGCTCTAATAATTAGTGTATGTTAAATAGTTTCTAAAATAGTTTGCTTTGCCTTCAAAACTCACTTAAGTGAAATTTAGATTTATTGTATAGTTATATAGTTCAAATTTTAATTTATTCCACTTGTTTTAATTTTCTCACTAGAGTTCTCTTTTATAATGTTATGGTATCAAAATTTGGAAAATTAGTTGTCGAGTATTGTTATGTTCTCAAAACTTTTGGAGACCTGATAGTTGGATCAGGGTTTGAATAGGCATTGAGTTAGTTATTTTTATAGAAAATTATTATTATGATGGTTAAATGTTATTTTTGTATAGTTGATTTAAAAATTTCCCATTTTTATTTATTATAGATAGATTTTTGAAATGCTTTAAATTTATTTTATTTCAATGGTTAGGTGACTGATGTTGGATTAGATTAGATTATAGTTTTATTTGCTTCCACATTATAGATTAATTTAATTGGTTATTTTAGTTTTAGGTTTAGGGTTTCTACTTAAGTTAAAAATGGTTGTCATTCTCCCCTAGGAAAACCTAGGGTCAGTTTCTCGATGCAAACCTTCCCTCATGGTGACACTTGTTGTGATACCAAAACCTAGTAGGTTAACCCATCTATCTAAGGGATGTGAAAGGAGTATCACACTTCTCTAACTTCTTAAATTTTTACCTCACTTTCATGCAGCATGCTCAATGCTAGTTGTGAATGCAACAACATTAAGTGTGTTTGCCATTCAGCAGGGACATTGTGTGTGAGGAGATTTTAGTGTTGAGTTAAAAAAAATTATTAGTTCAGTTTGCATGTCCACATTTAAAATGTGGGCATGACACATACATACATACATACATATATATATGTTTGGAGTAACTTGGGTATTTAGCTTGGTCTAAGCCCAGAGAGACCCTTATAGAAGATCTCTTCCCATGGTTTTATCACCAAGACCACTACTAGGGGGTCTTAGTCCCCAAAGGCATTATCACCAAGTTTAAATCGTGACTTTGTTAGCCAAGTGAAGGCCTACAGCCTACGAGCACGGCAGCCCAATGAAGGCACATATCCTTCAAGCTCTTTGGCCTAGTATGGGTTTGAACCTTGGTGGACGCCATAACAACCGTGTGACTTAACCATTGAACCACACCCTTATCAACTATATATATAAATTTTTATTTTCACAAATTTTCTCTATGTTTTACATAAAACTAATTTTGTTAATATATAATTTCATAATATAGACACAATTTATTTATGTGGGGATATATGTAATTTTAATTTAATAATTAATATAGACTGTCGACCAGGCCGTACAGTTGTACCATCAAGCTAGGGTAGGGGGCTAAGTTTTTTCTCCAGATCTTGGTGGCTAAAATATGTTGAATTATATGTTTTTCTTTGCCTCTTAGGCCTCCTAAATCCAATGGTGAAGTCCGTTTTGTGCCAAGAGGTCATCTATGAAAATTCCTCCTCAAAATCCTCATATAAAACACACATTTAGGAAAACCTCTTTGCCACAATTATTCTAACTTTAGATCTGCAGTAATCACAACAAATCAAGACACCCCAAAACTTGAAATCTACAAAGCATTAACCTCCACAAACTCTTGTAATGTCTCAAATCTTTCCTACATTTTCATGGATTAAACTTTGCACCAAAACCACTCAACACAAGGGTTATATGAGACTGAGGGGCTCACATCTCCCTCAACCATGAAGATAGCTCTGATACCCTTTGTTAGGAAATTATAGGTTGATCAAACCAATTCATGCATAACCCTATGAGAGAATATGATGCATACAAGATTACAAGAATTTCATAATGTAAAGATTAAATAGACAAGACACAAGATAACACAAGATATATTGTGGGAAAACCCTCAACAGGGAAAACTCCAACATCTAAAAGCATCCACACTCAATGCATTATTCAGTAATGAAACATTTCAATACACTTATAGAGTCTCCATGAATACTCCTCAAACATCAAGCTCCTTCAATGCATCCTTCATGTGTCCAAACACGTAACCACACATCCCATGCCATGCTTCACATATGCACTTATAAGAGAAACCTAATACAATGGTGGTCCATTCAACCAACCAACTAGCCAACCCAAACCACTAACCATGTGCTTGTTTTTATAGACTCGAGATTACACAAATACAACTTGTAGTATTGGGTAAAACCATGTGACTCAAAACCATGAGTTCACAAAACCATTGACCTCTCATTTAATATTTTCACCTAAGTTTTCACTTTATGCTCCAATACTAAATAATTTCCCAAATAAGTAATTAATTATTTTATATGTCCTACATACATAAAATAACTAAAATAATGTTATATACAAATCATATAAGTGGCAACAAATAAATATCTAATGTGGCTAAAGACATTACCACAAATAAATATTTATTTTACATAAATAAAATAATATGTTATTATGCATGGTGTACAACACACCTTTTTCCTAATAGTAAGAAATGTTTAGGTTTTTTTTATATTAATATCTATATTTCACATATGTGGGTGCATGGTTAACTTATTTATTCACTTATTTAGAGGTCTCTTGGTCTTTTTGTCTAGGAACCAACACACTTTAGTACTTAGTGATAAATATTTGGGGTGTTATTGTACATTGTGTATGGGTTGCCAAAGGCTTGTTGTTGCTATTTCTCATTTTGTTTGACCTATAGGATAACCCTAAATACTTTAGAACCAAAAGTGTAGAGGAGCTACCCACTCTTATTAATAGGCCTCTTAGCTGCAACAATTTAACTATGAGTCAAGCTTGTTTATCTATGTTGACATACACTCTCAAGCCTAGATAATAAGTGTGTTTTAAAGGATTATGGGGTATTTCATATTGAGAGCCAATATGTGTATGTCATTCATTGGCTTATTTTGATTATTAAAGTTATGATATAAGTTATAATTTCTAGCTCTCCTAGCTTATGGTGTTGTAATTCTTGTTTTTAGAAAAAATGGACATGGAGAAATCATTTACTTACTTAAAACTTAAAGTCCTACCCTTGCAAATAAAGACATCATATAGGTAATCATATACCTTATTTTCTAAAAGAATTTTGGAAAATTTGAGAGAATTTGCTATTTCTGCATACCTTGACATAGAGTTCACCAATTTTGATAGTAGGCCTATTTGGGGTGAAATTTTACTTTACAAGAAAAATGTAGATTTTCTAGGTTGAATTCTAATTCACCTAGGTTGAATGCAAGTTCACCTATTTGAACATGTCTTTAATGAGGCAAACAATGATAGAGAAGTCAAATTTGATGGCCAATATTTTACTTTCCATTTCTTCCCTAAATATATTTTAAAAACCTCTTATAGGTTTTTATAGCTCTTTCCTTCCTCATTGTTTTATTTGTTGTGGAAGTTGAAAGTGTTAATATTTGAGAAAGTTTGGCTATTTCTTTTACATTAAAATTTTGCATTATTTCCTTGGAAAATGATGTTCTAAATGATCATTTCAAAAAGTTATTGATATGCTTTATCACCATTTAGAACCTTTCAATAATTGGATGTGTCCTTCTATAAATTTGTAAGTGATTTGTGAAATCTAGTCATTTTTACCCTAGACATAGTGGTTAGTCAACATTGATATTTAACTTGAAATAGTCAATGAATGAAAGTTTGTTTCTGTTACTATATAAGTTAAATTATTCCTAACCATATAAGTATATGTATTCATTTATTAGAATAAGAAATACTTGGTGTGAGCTAATAGTTTTCGATCTTAATAACTAATATCTCTCCTTATTCCATGTTTCCTATAGATGATATTGAAAATAATAAATGATTTAACTTGTGAAAGGGTGTGTGATGTAATCCTTACGCTCTCGTCTACATTGTTGCATCTTGAAATGTAATTGAGTAGTGATTACTTAGTCTTATATTGTGTGTTACCTATCTACATCCGTGTATGATGTAATCATTATGCTCTCTTCTATCTTGTTGCATCTTGAAATGTAATTGAGTAGTGATTAATTAGTCTTATGGTATGTGGATTAATTCTTCACCTATTGATGCTTCTATTTTGGTGAGTGTGCATATTAAGATCTTTATTACTCATTGTATCTCTTTTTGTGTATGTCACTTGCATGTTTCTTCCACACACGTTTTAGTGTTTGAGGTAGTGTTGCCATGGGGATGATAACACTTGTGTGGGAGTGTACACATTGCAATATTAGTTATGTTGTATTTGTCAATGCAAAAAATTAGTTTAATTTATTTCAACTTACTAATGTCCTTAGTAAAATTTATGTACTGCACAAACAATCAACAAACTGTCCTTACTTTCTTGAATAATTACACCTTTAAAAAATACCCTTATTTAACCATGAACAATATCAACCCACAACTGTAAAACTAAAATTAAACAACATATAAAAATGATATAAAACAATACAATGATATACTAAACTGATAAAAACAAGTTCTCTAAAATGAAAAGACAAATAAAATATTAGTCTTATCTTAATTTAAAAATTTAATATTCACTTAACTAAACTTTAAAAAGTAAAATAACCTTATAACTAGCACTTGCATTTTAAGAGGTGTAAGGTTTTTATTGATAGAAAAATAATAATATTAGTAACATAGATGTATTAATTATGATTTGACATTTTTACACTATGAAGATTTGATTTGTAAGAAGATTTGATTTTTCACATTATTGGATTTTCAATGAGTTAGAAAATTGTTTTGCCACATTAAACAAATTTATGGTAGAAGGTTAACAATAGTATAAATTATGGACTAAAAATGTCTATACACTTCCAAATATTATGTATGTTTTTCATAATTAAATAAATTTATGTAAACAGTTTTATTGTTTATTAAGGAAATTACAACATAGAAATTGAAGATTTTGATTAACATTTACAGAAAGCTAGCTTAACAAACCATTTAAATTATTAAAAAAACTCAAAATTTTATTATATTATAAACTAGAGATATTCATCTTCACAAAGTGTAAGAAAGTTTCGATGAAAGAAGCATCTTTTACCATGTAACTAGCTTAACCCATTAAAGCAGAATTATTAACTTTACAATGAAGATCTATTTAACTCCATACATAATCAATGTGACTAAAAAATCTCCCCAAAAAACCTACGATTTGCATTTCTAATCACATTACATGATTCAAAAGAAATATAACCGAACACTACCGGCTTATATATAATACCATGCAGTATTAAATTATATATGTCTTAAACTCTACACATAATAGAGCATTAGTAGCTATGAAAGTGCAACACAATCATTTAGATTCCTGGCTATCTCCTCTTCATTTGACCTTAGCTTGAAGGGCACAATGTTTTTAACAGCGTTGCGTTTCAATCGTGACTTCAACTGGAAGGAGATATTCCGTGCCCTCAAAATCCACACTTCTCCACCACTGAGAAAGTTTATGATTTTTACTTTTTTTGACAAACAGCTTAGCAGAGGGAAACAAATGCAAGGGTGTTCTATCTTTGGCTACTTCGTAACAGAAGAGGTACTTCATACGCTCATGGAGAGGCTGGCTTTTCTGCTTGTATATACCCTGCATCACCTTAAGATAGCGAATGTAAGAGCAGCATATGGGGTCATTTGTATTGACATAAATGTTGGGGATCCAACCCCCAATCCCAATGAAGTCACTACACAACTCACGCAATCTGGTGTCATCATTCAATCCTGAGCTCACAGCCACCCACTTACATGCACCTTTTATCTTCTTGTAAACTTCCTCCAAAGTACCGGAGGGAGGCGGCCCATCACGCACAGCTGCGAGAAATTTTCCGACCCTCGCAAAGAATATCACCTCAGGAAGTCTTGGGGAAAGAAAAGGAGGATTGAAGAAATGTGCTTCCATTTCATCTCTCTCTATGCTCGGTAGTCTTCTTGCGGCAGCCATTGCAATGGCTGCTCCGAGCGAGTGGCCTGCAATCCAGATTTTGCGAGGTCCGTGCTTCTGAATACTGTTTTTCAAGTACGGTAATCCGATGTCCACTCTACTAATGGAACCGGGGCGTGCCATTATTGCTTTCCAAGCGTGGCGAAAATCCTTATCCAGACGATTAAGATTCGTACCTCTGAAGGCAACAACTTCTAAGGGAGGCTCCTCAGCACCTCCACCACTATTGCTTCCTCCAACCCACTCGAAAACGGCCCCAAATATTGTATCATCTTGTATTGTTTCTTTTACATGGAATTTAAGTATATCGCACCATCTCATTCCTTCCTCCTTCTGGGCATTTTCAAGTAGGTATACAACATTCACCAGGCAAGCCGCGATGCGTCTTCTGTACTTGGCATCACTCCTGCCATTTACCCATTACACACATGAAAATGTCTGTTAGAAACATAATAATATCCAGAAGTGCAGATATATAATAAAACATAAATGTTTCATTAAACATATTAAGGAGTTCTATATCGAACAATCGGAGCCTAAATTTGACGGCCGACCCTCCCTGTCAAATTATTTTCTTGTGACAGTTACTTAAAGTTGTCCTTTCAATATTAAGACATATTTTATTTTTTAAATATATATTTATATATAGTTCTATATAATTATTAAGACATTTTATTTTTAAAATATATTTAAGTATAATTCTATATAATTTTTTGACAGTTTATACAAAATCTTCCCTTTCATTTAATATAGTATTTTCAAAATTTTGATTATATTTTATAGCAAACCTTTAAATACTAATCTTCTACCACTTTACTTAAATATCATTTGGTTTAATCATCAAATAGTCATTAGCAATTTACACCTCTTCTACAGTAAAATTACATAAAAAGTAATAAATATTTATCTTATTTTTATTGATATTTAAAAACTAGCATACCTATATTTAAAAAATATATCTAAAGTAGGCCTAGAGAAATTCTTGGTAATTAAAAAATAGGCGCCTTTAAAAAGATATCTCTTGGCGTACTTAAGATATACTTTTTAAATATAGATATGCTGGTAGCATTGTAGTGGCTAGTCTAATTCTAACTATATTATATATCTTAAGAATTATTATAATGATATAATATAATATTATAATATAGGCTAGACATATTATTATAATATATTATATGATAATTATAATTATGTATTATATTATATTATATGAAAAATATATAATATACCTATATTATAATAACTATATAATAGAATATAATATATAATTATAATTATATATCTAACCTATATTATAATATTATGGTTATGGTTTAAATCTAATTAGGGCTATGGTTATGTTTATAAATTGTGGTTAAACTTAGGGTTCCATGTACAGTCTAAAGGGTTATAGTTACAATTTAAATTAGTGTTAAGGTAAGCATATTTATCTTTATAGAAATATATGCTAAGTGTAATGTTAGTACAACTTGTCATAATTAGAGTTAGAGTAAGGGTTTGTATGAAGATTGTATTTAGAACTAGGGTTTTGTTTAGGAATTGGGTTAGGATTGGGCTTATAAATAGGGTTAGATATAACATTAGGCTTATAAATCAATGTCAACTGTAATCTTATGATTAAAATTAGAATAAAGGTTAGATATAGAATTATGATTACAATAACCCTCTACTATTGTCAAATTTAAATCATTACTTTTATTGAAATTGCTGTATGAAAAACATTATACAGTTATTTTTTATTTTTAATGCCAACAATTATTTTTCAAAGATCCATAGATCCTAGAAAACTGGATAAAATGTTTCATTACGGAACTTTATAATTAAATATAAAAAATTCTATGTAGCATAGTCTGTAGCTCACAGAGAGAAAAAAGTGTACTACTATATTTTGTAATTTCGTTAAAACAATTACATATTCAACGATAAAATCGCATTTTCAAGAACCATTGAGAAACAAATAGCAACAAACAACTATAATTCAAATTCGAATTTTTATCAGCCTCACAATAGATTTTAAATAGAGAAAATGAATGTATGTGAAAATTTTAATAGACAATGGCAACTGCCACTAAGAAGACGGTAATTTTTTTTCCAAAAGAAAAAACAAAGAAACTGAAATTTACATAATATAAAAATTTTTAGTTTAGTTTGAAGAAATCTGTGTGCAAATTTTACCAGTTGGGACTAGCGAGGTCCTGAATCTCACTGACATCATCCATTGCTGTTGGACGCTCACAAAGACAGAAGATGAGACTGACTGCTTTGATTACACAAGTTGTTTAGAGGGGTAACTTATATAGGCGTCCAGAATGTTGTCTGATTTTCTTACATGAGGAAGAGCAGAGTTTTCGTGAAGCACAAGCTTTAACGAATGACGTTTTTATTCTCAATTTGAAGTCCCATTGAAACTGTCCAAAGAAGATGCCACTCCTGTCTAAATCAACTTTCTTCCTTATCATAAATGAAGAATTTAATTATTTCTTCTTTACTTTCTTTCTTATCATAAGAGAAGAATTTAGTTAAATCCTCCTTCCTTTCTTTCTTATCATAACTGAAGAATTCAAGAAAGACAGAAGATGAGACTGACGGCTTTGATCACACAAGTTATTTAGAGGGGACTTATATAGGCGTCCAGAATGTACCTGATTTTCGTACAAGAAGAAGAACAGAGTTTTCGTGAAGCACAAGCTTTAATGAATGACATTTTTATTCTCAATTTGAAGTCCCATTGAAACTGTCCAAAGAAGATGCCACTCCTGACTAAATCAACTTTCTTCCTTATCATAAATGAAGAATTTAATTAAATCTTCTTTACTTTCTTTCTTATCATAGCAGAAGAATTTAGTTAAATCCTCCTTACTTTCTTTCTTATCATAACTGAAGAATCCAACAAAGACGGAAGATGTGACTGACCACTTTGATTACACAAGTTGTTTAGAGGGGACTTATATAGGCGTCCAGAATGTTGTCTGATTTTCTTACAACAGAAGAACAGAGTTTTCGTGAAGCACAAGCTTTAATGAATGACGTTTTTATTCCCATTTGGAAGTACCATTGAAACTCAACCCTAACAAGATGTCAATCAGAACTAAATCAACATTCTTCCTTATCATAATGAAGAATTTAGTTAAATCCTCTTTTACTTTCTTTCTTATCATAACTGAAGAATTTAGTTAATTCTTTTAACTTTCTGTCCTTTCCATAACTAGTTAAATTATCTTTTTCACAGCCCTATCGAATTCTGTCCTTTCCATAAGTAACCTTTATTCTTTCGTAGCTTGATTACATCTTCTTTTTCATTCTCTTCGTATGTTATGTCGGGATCTTTTTAGAAAGGAAGTGTGGCTTCTTCCTCAAATTTCCTTTGTGATATATTTATTTTATGTAAATAAATCTAATAAGAAATATATCATAATAATAATATTATATAGTTAAAGGAACCAGACTAAACTGCTTTACATGTTAATTTAGATTTCTTAATTTAATGTACAAAATAATTAATTAGATTTTAAGTTAATTTATTGAGTTGAGATAAAAATATATAAGTTCTATAAATGATAATTGAGAGAGAATGGGGTAAGAGATTTTTTAGCTATTTTATTGCGAGTGTGGAATTGTTTGTTGACTAGTGAAATACAACAAAAGTAACTAAAATTGAATCTCATATTGTTTTTTTTTTCTAAACTATAGAGATACACTGATCTATGACTTTAAAGTTGATTGACATAGAATATCAGCCATAATTTGATTGAATTGGGGTAGTCATGTCTAACTCACAATTGTGGGAGTGCAAGGATATTGAACTAAAGAAGAGCTTTAATGTTGGTGAAGAAGATGAATAGTCATCCACCATTGTTGACCTTTGAGATGCTCCTCTTCTAGAATCAACTCTAATTAGTGCTCTTCATCGTGCTTGGTCTATTTTGTCATGATTCTTATTTTCTTTCTTCGTGGCTTTTGGCTGTATTTTGTGTGGAGTACAATTGTTGCATGGTTCTTTTTAATTTTGAAAATTTTAATTGATGATCTTTTCCCTCCTTTTGGTTTTATTTATTATTCATTTATTTTGTTGGCTACAGTAGGCAGGATTTTACACCTTTTCCTAGAATAGCTATGTATTCTTGGGAGTCAATTATTGGCAATATGGTAAGAGGCATTAATTGCTCATTTTCATGCAAGAGATGGGAGATAAAAATAGAATTAAGGGATAGAAAGTAGTAAAGATGGTAGAAAAAAATCTTACAAAGATGTGTTAAATACAAATGAACTAGAAGGGGCCCTGTAGACATCTATGTTAGAATAGGCTTAGTGGGAAAGATGGAAATGATGACAATGTCACAAAGGAACAATTCACATCAAGACAAATGGGTAAGGTCCCCATTTTACCCAGAATACTACACATTGATACCAATCTAAAAATAATAAAAGTCATTAAGAAAAAAGAGAATAGATTGAAATTTGTTGCTATCTTTTTTTCTTGAATGGATAAATAAGCTCTACCTTCAAGAAAATACTTAATGTTTGGAGTAGAAAATTTGGATTGTATGTGTCCTTTTGTAGAAAGATACAAAGAGGACTCTTTGTTGTGTTCCTTAAAAATCATAATATGAAAAAAAGAACCCTAAAAAAAGAATACTAGAACATTGATTGGTCCATTTTTAAAGTCGTCTATTAGACTCTTAAGGCCTCACTTGAGGAAGTGCTTGCTAACTTAGTTCCTAGGTGGTTGGTTGTTAAAAATGTCTCCCCAAGAATATGGCTTTCCATTTCCCAATCACTTAATCCAATTCAAAATGTTTTACGAGTAGAAGAAACAAGAACCACTTTACCCCATATAAATTCTATGGTTCTCCTCTCATTGTGTAGATTCCTAAATATATTGCATTATTATTGGGGTCCATTGAATGTCAATGTGAGATTGAAATTCTGAGGCAAGTAAATGCTTGTCACTTATGTAAAAATGAAGTACATAAAAATAATGATTGCACAAAAATTATTAATAATATGATGAAAATTGGGAGAAATGCTCCCTCCTTCAAGGAAAATAATACAAGAACTAGTACTGTTAATGTGGTGCAATTAGAAATATGCCTAGATAATATAATACACAATGGAGATGTTGGAATGATAAACAAGGATGAAATAATTGAAGAAATCACAAACAAATTTAAAATGTACAAATGAAGAGTATAGTGTTATTATGGGAAGGAAAAATCCTATGAAGGAGGATGTGAACAACGTTACTTCTATTAAGTACATTCAAAATAAAAAGAATGCATAGTAATTGGTCCTAGATAAAATAAAAATGAGAATAAATTGTGAGAGCTTTGAAACAACTTCTATGTTTGGATTAGGGGTCATCTAGCTTGTAAATCTCATGTCATTTTACATGGTTTCAACATCCTTGGAGAGTGTCTCTAGGCACATAGGATGCTATTGGAAATAAAATTAGGATGTAATCCTTGAATGGAATTGAAAACTTCAGTTAGTTTACCATTGATTAGTGTGGTAGTTTTAACATTTGAAATGCAAGACGTAATCCATTTGCACCATCCAGTAGAAAATCTAAAATTTGTAAGAACCTATATGAGAAAGTCTCATTTGACACTATAATATGCCTTTGCCATATCTATTTTCAGCACCGTAGATAAAAGTCCACGATTTTTATGGAACGAAGAGTCTCATGTGGTAAGATTACCCCATCAGTAGTTTCCCTTCCTAGTATAAATTCCCTGTATTCTTCATAAATTAGTGAGGGAATGATTGTACTCAATCTTATAGCAATGGTTTTAGAGATAACTATATAAATCACATTGCATAGAGAGATGGACCTAAAATTACCAAATGTTGTTGGATGGTTTATTTTAGGGATAAGTGCTATGTATGTGATGTTCATTTCTTTCAATATTTTTTTGTTCTTCATTGTTTCCTCCATTGCCATAAGGATATCTTTACCAATTAATTGCCAACATCTTTTGAAGAAGAGAGTCGTGAAATCATCAGGTCCTGGTACATTGTTAGCTAACATAGAGAATACGGTTGCTCTAACCTCTTCCAAGGTAAATTCTCTCATCAATTCCCTATTTTTTCTTCACTAACAAATAATGGAATGTTATCAAGAACTGAAATAGTCTATGTTGAAGCATTTACATTATGATCTATCCAAGAATTTCTAAAAAAATGTATTGTCTCCTTTCTAATATTATCAATATGAGTCAACTGGACATCATTTGGCATCTTAATACTTGAAATGGTATTTGAAGATCTTCTAATTTTCATAGAAATATGGAAAAGAAATTGTATTCCTATCCCCTTCTTTTAACCATATCTTTTTTATTTATGCTTCTATTAAATTTCTTCTCTCAAGAGGATTTCTTGCAACTCTTCTTTGAGCTTCAAAACTTTGATCATTCATACCTTCCTTGATAATCTCTTGATCTAAACTTCTTCTCAAAGGTTTCTTTTTCTTGCAACTCTTCTTTGAGCTTCAAAGATTTGATCATTCATACCTTCCTTGATAATCTTTTGAGCTAAACTTCTTCTCAAAGGTTTCTTTTTGTGTAAATATGTTTTTAAAATGTGATTTGCTCCACTCCTTACTTTTGACTCTTATATATTTCAACTTTTTACATAATTAGAACATTCTTGAACTTGGAGTAAATAGAAATGTGGACCATAATTTTTCTAGTAAAGGAAGGAAGTTAGGATCCCTGAACCACATAGCTTCAAACATAAATATACCATTAGTTTTGACTAACTCCCCTACAATTTCTAGGCATATAGGATAATGATCTTATCTAGATAATGGAAGGATTAAGCTATAGAAGTTTTGTTTTTCATCTAACCATGTATGAGAGAGGAGAAATCTATCTAATCTTTTTGTAATGTGATTAGAGTATTGTCTTCTATTGGTCCATGTAAATACGTCATTTCTATGCCTATAGTCAAAGAGATTGTTGATAGCAATAAAGCCCCTAAAGTCATTCATTACCTTATATGGTGGATTGGTTCCACCTAATTTATCTTCAAGCTCAATTATAGCATAGAAATATCTACGGAAAAAAATAGTTCAGAATGTAATTAGGATGGAGTCAAACTAATGGAGTCCCAAATCTTTTCCTTCTAATTTGTGTTAGTTAGACAACACACATTTATTACCAAAAATTTCATCTTGAGAGGCTCATAAACCATGTTGAGAAACATACAATTTCTCCCATAGAATTCAATTATGTAGAAATAGTATTTTTAATCCATAATGTTTCCAAACAACCTAAGGCTCCCTTAGCATCCTCAATAGAATTCTCATATTAAGACCAATTTTTAAAAATATGAGAACCTTGTTCTTCACAAACCTTTGTTCCTTGGTGTAAAATGATATCATATTTAGCATTTTCTAAGTGATGCTTGATCAAGAATCTTTTGTTAGGGTCATTAATTCCCCTAACATTCCAAGAAAGGACTTTCATTGCTCCTTAGAAGAACAACCTTCTCTCCTCACGTTTAGTGTTTGTTTAAAAGTGGCTTGGATACCTGCTGCAATTTCTACTTGTGTCTTTGATGTTCTTGGTTTCCTCTTCTATTTATAATGACTTTGTGAACTGAGCCTTGCCTTTTTTCCTATCTCCATTCGTGCGATAAAAAAATTTCTTGGGTAAACCAATTCCATATCCTCTTGAAGGACTTCGTCAGCAATTTAATCAATGAGCTTCTCTCCAATGTATTTAAATATTTCATATGCCAATTCATGAAGGGGTTCATCTTGTCTTTCTTTTGGATTTTTTTGTATTTATATACTATCCTTAATAATTTGTACTTTGGGTGGGATTCTTGGGATGGTTATTCTTCTATCCTCTCTGCTTATCCTCACCTCCAGTCCCTTAGTGATCATTTTACTGTTGTGGGTTGGAATACGATTGAACATTATAAGGTTGCTCAGAATTTTGGGTTGGCTACTAGTTTTAGATGGAAGCTCTCTTCTAAATGGCTGCTAGGAGGGTCAGAGGAGGATAGGCAAGAGTTGGCTCAAATCCTTGCCTCTTGTAAATGCAACACCTTTGTGGTGCACGATGCTTTGGCTTGGGGTAGCAGTGATTTATCTGGTAAGTACTTTGTTTTAGTGGTATATGGGGAGTTTGTTAGGTAGATGTTTGGAGACATAGAGGTTCCTTGGTGGAAACAAGTGTGGAACAAATTTTCTTGGCCCAAGCGCAATTTTTTCATGTGGTTGGTGGTTCAAAATCAGTGTCTTACTTAGGATAATTTGTGCAAGCGGTGGTTCCAGGGTCCCTCAATGTGTGTTTTGTGTCGTAGTAGTGAGGAGAGTGTTTATCATCTCTTCTTCCAGTGTTCCTTCTCTAGGGAGATATGGCACTTATGGTGGTGTGTGTGGAAGCAGGCTTGCTGGCATGTCTCCTCTTTGCTAGAGTTTTTTGCTCATTGGGGTAAGGCCCCAGTTAAGACCTCTTTTCTTCAAGTTACTTGGGCTCTTGGTTTGACCTTTATTATCTGGAATATTTGGTTGGAGAGGAATCACAGGATTTTTCAAGATGTGTAGTTGGGTGTCCAACACTTGTGGTGGAAAATTCTTCATTCTTTGGGAGAAACTATTTTGGCAAAGTGTGACTTGGTTGAGGGTGTGGATCTGGGAGATCTTATCTGTTGCAATCATGTCAATCTTCCTCTTCAGAGTGGTGCTTTGAAGGGTGCTGGTCAGGTCATGAGAAATAGATATATAAACATCCTCTTCAGAAGATAAATAGGGAGGGGCGTTGGTGTCCTCCTCAATAAGGAGTGTTAAAAATTAATACGGATGGTCCTTCTCAGGGAAATCCTAGGCATGTTGGTATTGGTGGAGTTGGGCAGGATAGTTCTAGGACTATTCAGTTTATCTATTCTATTTATAAGGGTTTGCATACTAACAATTTGATGGAGGTTCTTGCCATTTTATATGCAGTGGAGCATGGTTATGATCTTGGGCGGCAAAGGATCATTTGTGAATATAATTCTTAGGTGATGGTGACTTTGTTGAATAGGAAGCAATTAGAAGATGTTAGCTGGCATTTAGCTTTGATTATCAAACAGATTCTTAATTTGTGTGCTTCTTTGGAATTTGTTACTTTCAGTCACATTCCTAGAGAATGGAATGTAGTAGTAGATTATTTGGCCAAATGGGCCTCAGATCAAATGCAAAATTAGAACATTGTGGATAAGGGTCAATTACCCCCAAATATCTCTCAAAAGTTGGACCACTTAGTGGAGATTGACAGGGTTGTGTAATGCCCTTGCTTTGTACTTCTTTTGTTTTGTTTGAATAAATTTTTCCCTATCTTTTAGTAAAAAAATAATTTGTGCTTCCCCTACATTTACATCCTTTTCAGATTGTAGGTCCACTTGTAGAAATATTTCTTTTAGAGTTATATATGTAATCAATTTCCTAAATGTTTTCCTCTTCTTCATCATTCAGGAGTGAAATATTGCTTGGCTAAAATGTTACATGCTGGCCTCCTTGTTCTATTTTATTTTCTAATGCTACTTCCTATGGATTTAAATCATTTATTCTTGTAGGATATAGGGATTTTTTTAGTGCATTGTCAAGTCTTTGTTGCTTGCAAGAGGTTCTAAATTTGCAAGTTATATGTCCATATCCTTGACATGTTTGGAATATAATGTTTTAAAAAAATGTTATTAATTTGGCCGATAGGCCATTCTATATGTGTACACATTTTGTAACTGCCAAAAAAATTTGGTAGTCCTAATAAAAAATATTTTTTTTGGTAGTCCTTCCTTTTTCATGGTCCAAAAATTTGTGTGGAGAGTTAAATGCATGGCTATTTTGAGTAGCCACAATTTGTGTGGAGAGTTAAATGCATCACTATAACACTTAGTTATGCAGATTATAAGTATGGCTTTCACTCCATATTTCAGAAGGGGCATGAGGGCATTCTATTCGGTGCCTTGCAGATGAAACTACACAGAAATAACAACACCATTTCCTCCTTCAGTACCATATTTGTTTTCTCCATGAATCAAATTGAAGAGATTGAAATATAAGAAAACAAACACTGGTATTCTTGATTCATTCTTTATTTCTATGGAAGATGTGAATGTAATAAGTTGGGGTTTTGCTCCATAGGGTTTTCAAAGAGTGCAAACATGGGAGAAGAGAATGCCAGCGGACATGGCATCGCCTTTCTCATGATGCCCTCACCCACACTCTCTGGTGCTCACTCTATCGAGTACATCGGCCTCCTCAACTTTAACAACAACGGCCAAGACTCACCAGTAGCAACTTGGAATTTCAGAACCAATATGAGCACCATTCTCCATGGTTGAAATAATATTATTTATGAGTTTTATAGTTTTAAATCCTTTAATATGAAATAATAAGTATTATGTACTGATTTTTTTTATTTTTCTACATGGATGAAATGAGATTTGATTTTATTCTTTTAAACTTCCAAATTAGAAATTAAAAACTTAGAGATTCATTAGAATAGAAACTAAATCCATTTCCCTTTAAAATGGTATCTTTCTTTTTTAGAATTTTATTTAATAAGAATTCTATCTACTTAATTAAAGGAAATATCTAAGAAGTCTTAATAGTAAAGAAATAGATTAGATTTTATATAGAATAATTTTATAGAAAGAATATTTAATGTTTTGCCTAGTTAATATTTTTCCTAATTAAGATAAATTGTTTATATTTGATCTTGAATGAAATTTAATTTTGTTAAATAATTCCAAGCCTTGGGTTATGTATAGCATTTCTCATGTTGATATGATTTTTTACCAACATTTTAAAGCTTAGCTTTATAGAATAGGTTAAATTGATAGCCTCATGGTGCATGCACTTATTTCTTTAATCTTGAGTAAAATGTATATTTGTTATATGTGTAGTGTGCCTAATATAAATTTTTAGGGACATTTTCCACCTTGAGTTAAATCTATTAGAGTATCAAATGATAAAAGAAAAATATATTTCATTCCAAATAAATGTGAAACTTTTTTTTTTTGCGTTCTTAGCTAAAGTGACAAAGTTAAATAGAACATGCACAATTTTTATTTTTATTTTAACTTGGATTCTAATGGTGAAGCATAATTTGATTTTAGTGGAAATAAAACTAATTAACTATTAAAATGAAAAATCTAAGCCATTCCAAATAAATGTGAAACTTACTTTTTTTGTACTACTAAAATCTAACTATTGTTCTTACATAAACTAACAAAGTTAAATAGTATATGGACAAAGTAAAATAGAATATACACAATTTTTATTTTTATTTTAACTTGGATTCTAGTGGTAAAGCATAATTTGATTTTAGAGGAAATAAAATTAATTAACTATTAAAATACATAGTTCTTATTTCTTTTAAAATTAACTAGATTTTTAATGGTTTAGCTTTAATTCTTATATAAACAACCAAAAATCATAAAATTAAAAAAAAAATCGAATCAAATCAAATTCAATGCATGAGGTAGTGGAATGAGATAATGAATGGGTATAATTAAATGGCTGGCAGTGTAGTGGTGCCCAAAAAGAAAACAAAAATGAAATAATTGGAAATGTAAATATGAAAAAGTCATTCATCCACAAGAAAAAGTCTTTGTTGCTTCCTACGCTACTTTCTCATCACCAACTTCAATGTTTATCATGGTATGTGCAACCGTTGGTCATGATTCCCTTCCATCCCACAAACATTTTCATATACCTCCATCTCCCCTTCCTTCCACTATTATCCTACATATCTTCTCCATCCTACTCCCGTGGTCCATGCTTTTGCATAAGCCTTCCCTCCATATTCTATATCATCATCCACTATCGCACCATTTCATAAACTATTATATACCATTCTCCATCTCATTTTCATGCAATCCCCTACCAACATCTTTGAGAACACTCGGCATGGTCCATGCAATGACATCTTTCTAGTGGGACTATCACCTTTTAGGGACCTAGATACTTGAGTCTCTCCTTTTCTGTGTCCACTTTCCCCCATCCAATTGTTTCAAAAAAAATGAAATGAAAAAAGTAAAGAAAAATCCCTTCGTCCAATGGTGAAAATCTAGCAAACAAGCACCTTGGATAAGTACCATGATGAAAACCTGGCAAACAGGCGTCATGTGTAAGTTGATCTTCTACGTCACCGACACATGGGGGCACCTTGTCTCATCAGCCTATCACTCTTCTCCTATCATCTTCCTTCCATACCATTTCCTATCTTATCCTTCTATCCATTACCTACCTATACTGTCCAGTCTATCTATCCTAACTTTCCATTCCTCTACTTTCTTTGGTCTTGATAAAGATTGGGGGCACAATGTTGACAAATGTTTTAGGTGTCTCTTGACATACCTTATCCCTCCAAACCATTAAAATCTATCATGTATCCATCATACATCCATACCATATCCCATGCATATAAAGATCTAACAATGCAGAGTAAC
This sequence comes from Cunninghamia lanceolata, assembly GCA_027924645.1. NCBI lineage: Eukaryota > Viridiplantae > Streptophyta > Pinopsida > Cupressales > Cupressaceae > Cunninghamia > Cunninghamia lanceolata. The sequence goes on along the minus strand of BSBN01001682.1, from coordinate 134,316 downwards.
AATACAAATGAAAGCTTGTGATTCCTTATGTCGAGTCATTCTTCTATCAATCAACTTTGTATCTATCATTGTATCTCTCATCAACAGTTCTAGCTGTCATTCTGAGCGATGATCCAAATGCAATTCTATGCTTAATCCATATCAATCAAGTCAAGTCAATCTTGTCAAATGATCCAATCACAATCAGTGGTCTTGATCCTTGTCTGGTCGTAAACCAACTCAATCAATTATAATCAATCAATTGTCTTATACAGGATGTTGCATTGTCGAAATCAGACCAACACATGCGTCTTACACGACATGCTTCATTTCCTGAAACCAGACACTATCATTCGTGTTGGTCTAGGGTTATATCGTTCCCCGCCATGACAACACTGTCGTATATCGTTATCAGTATATCGTTGGTTTACGGCCTGACAGGGGCAATACCTTGTTTGTTTTTGTATCATTTGTGCATACTTGCTTACTTTCTTGTGTGTGGTATCATTCTATCTTGCATTGCATATCATTCGGCTCTATCAATTTCTTCACCCTAACCTATTTTTCACCTTCGTCTTCGTGAGATTGTCCATCCCTCGTCCTTCTGCTATCGTCTCATCCAATCTTCCAAGGGAGCATCCTATCGTCGTAAGCTGTACCAGGGGCAAACTGGGGCATGTATCATTATCAGACTATCTATTCTTTGAAGAAACACCATAAACTGCATTGCATCAAATAGGGGCAAAATGTATATGCCTAAAAATGACACAATTCCGTCTAAATAAATATTCTTAATATTTATTCCCTTTGTATTCCTCTATTAATAAATAAATAACCAAATTTATTTATTTGATTCATATTCTTCCAACAATTAAATAAAATCCTTTATTTAATTCAATTCTTCCCAAAACAATTAAATAATTCTTAATTATTTAGTTAAATCAAATCATTCTTCCAAATTTAAATAAATCAATCAAATTTATTTAAATCTTTTTAATCTCTAAAAATAAAATACAATCAAATATTTTATCATGCACAACAATTAAATTTATTTATTTATTTAATTTGCTTTCTTATCTTCTATATTAAATAATACCAATTATTTCATTTGTTTTCTTCCAATAATATTTTCTCTAAATTTAAATAAATCAATTATTTATTTAAGTTGCTTTTTCTTCTAAATTGAGTTATCTCTAAATATAATTCAATCTTTTTGCACATGCAATTAACTATTCCTAATATTTAATAAAGCAAAATATCTTCTTATTCTCATACAAATCCCTTCTTGTTTTAAATCACTTAACTGATTATTATATTCTTTTAAATACTTTAACTCATTCTTCTATTCTTAGCAAATCCTCTCATGCAAAAGAAAGCAAGACACATGTCTTTTTCTTATTCGTTGCATGTTCCTCAACCGTTCTATACCATTGATCTTCTCATTCTTTCTATACCGTTGATCTTCATTCTTCCAAGTCTATAAAAGTAACCCTCTTCTTCCATTTCATTCATCCAAGCTTTAGCATCATTACTCTGCAGGAATTATAGCACGCCTTTGGCACCCTTGTTATTCTTTTGTTGCTTGTGATCACCCTTGTTACCTTGCACTATGCATCATTACCATAGCCATTCACTATCAACATTCTTGAACAAAGAAAGGAAGTGCTCTCTGAGGGCCTCATTTAGACATTTGAAGAATGATTTGTGATAGGTAAACAATGGGAGTTTTGATCTGAGGAAGGTTTGCTTTGACTATCTCATTATTTTATCATGTTTGATCTCCTTAGTTTCACTATTTCATTGAGTTTGGGTATCTGTTATTGTTTATTTATTGATATTCATTGTTTGATCCGATTTACCCTTACACCCACCACTCAATCAATATAAGAAAAACTATGGTACCCACCACTCAACTATTCTTAAACCAAACACTTGTTGGATTTAACTAATGTATTCACTCAAATGTATACGAATTAATGTCTAGACTACTATGGGCTCACAATTATAGACAAGGATAGCTACAAACACTCCTTAGAGGTCTACAACCTCTACAATGGCCCCAAACAAATGTGAATAGGGAATGTAGCTACAACTAACTCAACTTTCTACAATGAAGGTGGCGACCATCAAACTACAACAAAGATAACCATCATCTAGCTACAACTAAGAGGACTACCTATGCTACAACCTAAAATAATGCTCCATTATCCAATTTAATTGAAGCTACAACCTACCCTACTTGGTAGCAATTAGAATCTATCCCTTCGTGTGTTGAAGTATTCCCTTTCCCTAGATTATACAAACACTTGTATATTACTAATTAATTAGAGCACATACATAAGATAGTAATCTTAGAGTTGATAAATTTCCAATGCTACAATCTCCCTTATTAGAGATCCTTGAATTATCCCTTCTCTTTGACACATGCCACTCCCTTTGCTCTTCAAATTAAATTATCTACATGAATTTTATGGATTCAAATTATAATTTTTAAATAGCCTTCTTTCATCTAATTCTTCTAATACACACATAGCCTTATGTGCTTTCCCCTTGTTGAACCTTATTGGTTGATTGAGGTGGTACATTAATTTCTTAGAATGATCTTCTATCTTTTTCTAATGTCATGGAATTATTACATTCCTTGGGACTTTCTGAGCCATGCAATTATTTTCCTATCAATATGTCCTCTTCTTGGTAGCATGACTAGGTGGGTAATTCCATCCTTTTCTAGGAACACAATCTATTTATCCTAATAGCTTATTAACTCAAGGAACAATATCTTAGGTCTATGCCTCATGTCATTCATTTAGGAAATTAGATCACTCATGATGTCTTTATAGGTTACACTTCATTTCTCTAGTTATTCCCTACTAACCCACTCATGAATTATCACTAATAATTAGTGAAACCCTATGAAGCTACATAATCCTCTTGTAATAAACCACCCCTAAATTTTTTTTGAAATGATGTTGCAACAAATAAGATAACAAACTCCTCAACACTTTTGATCACCCAGTTCCCAATGTGGGCAAGGTGAGAGGATATGGTGTTTTTGGATCTTTACAAACAAACTATCACAACTAAATAAACATCCACTTATTTAGTGGGCATCCACTTATTCAGTGGTAATTCACCACTTAATCAGTGGGTAGTAAAGGAAATAACACTGGTGCATCCATTGATTCAGTGGGAAGCCATTACAATGAGCCACTTATCTAGTGGGGTATAAAACATTATCAAGAATCTATCTTTCCCACTGGTGGTATAACCATCCATGGATTAAAATCACTTAAGTAATGAAATATAAATCACTATCACAATGATTGTAATTTGTAACGAAATAACTAATTCAAACTAATCAATCTACCCTCTACTGCAAACAATTGAAGATTAGAAACAATGACAACACACATCAAAATGAATAATAACCCCTTCAATGGATGCTCATAAATAGATTACTGATTGTGTATAACTCAAATCACTGACAAAACTCTAAATCATCTTTGAAACCATTGTATTACACTATTGTTGTAAAAACCAGATCAAACAGCCCCTGCAAGCTACTGTATGAACATCCCAGAAATGGTACGTATCCACCAAAATGTTCATAAACCACATTAATCCATCCCAATCAGGTTTAGACTCTTCAAAAGTAGATTCGCCTTGCATAATAAATGAGTTAATATTAGATTATAGACTATGTTTTACCCTTAAATTTACACGCCCAACTTTGAAGGTGTACGACCTCTTGAGGAAGGGTACAACTAGATAATATGTAGTATACTCCTTTCAATCTGACCAAACTCAAACAATATTTTATTAAAAAATAAAGGTGATTAGCATAAGATACTCCAACAACCAAGAAGAGATTCCATTAAAACTTCTTCCTTCAATTGGTACAACTGCATGCAAAGAGTATGGTCAACTATCTAAGGAAAATTCAATCTCCAAATATCAACAAATAAAATCTTCTTTAAAGCTCTTCAATCCATAGAAGGGTTAGCAAGCAATTTCACAATTATTTACAATCCAAAAGAACTTCAGAAAACAACCAAAGAAAACTCCTTTTTGGCTCATATGTGACCTCTATATGAAATCACCACTAGCAACTAGGGTGGATCTTTCACCACCGAAACTAATCTTCTCCAAGAGGGTTTTCATCCTCAATAAGGAATGAAAGAACTCTCAGGTTCAATCTAGCAGCATAGAAATAACAAATCAATATCATAACCAAAATAATGAGCTCTTGTCCTCCTTTTATAACATTTGAGGGAAATAGAATATTATTTTCTTTTTACCTCTTCATATTTCTCCTCAAATTTATAATACTTTTTTCCTCTCCAAAAGACCTTTATTTGAAAGAATATTAATATTTCATGTTCAAGGTCACTTTTTTAAGTGTCCATCTTTTAAAACACTTAATTACCTTTAAAAAGAGCTATTAAACTTATGTTATCTTTTAAAATATTTACGAAATTAGATAACTTAAGTAAATTTAATGATTAATAGCTCAATAATTCACCCAACTTTTTGGAAAATCCCAAACTGAAGTGAATTGCAAAATAAATCATACCAACATGATCTTTAAGGTTTGGGATGAATAATTATGCCAACTAGGTGACTTACTATAAATAGACAACTTCTCCAAGAAGTTTGGAGAGCAAACTAAAAAGCCAAAAGTGCTTTTGAAAGCATTAGTGTAATCCTGAACACCAACTGAGCTCAATGCCATAGAAAAGAATCAACTCCAAGAAAGGAATACCACTTTATAATTAATATTATACTAAGTTGCTAATACTTATTCCAAACCTTAGGCAACCTTAGTGAAATATTAATTGAACTGCCAGATAATAGTCCCAAAGTATGGAAAGCATAGAAATGCACTGATTGAACAAATCTGACCATATCTAAGTGTAATAGAAGACTTGGGATGAAAATTGAAGGTCGTTGGGTGACTACCTAAAAATAACATGTTTCTCCAAGAAAGTTGGAGAGCATCCAAGATGTCAGAACTGAATTCTGAAAGCATATATGAACTCCAAATGACTAGCCAAACTCAAAGCCATGAACAATTTCTATGAAATACTAAGCCACGGCTACTCCAAGAATGTTGGAGTTCTCCCAAACATGACAAATAGACTCCATAAGACTAGGAACAAGCTTAATGCACACAAAAGGTATATGCACCAAAAAGGGGACATTACATGCCTCCCTCCCCAGAATTGTTTTCCCTCAAGAAATTGTAAATCAAGATGACCCAACATCTCCACAAAATTCTTCCATGTGCACCTTCTCATCAAATTCTCATCATGTGTTACTCTTCTCAAAAGCAAAGTAGTAGGAAAACACATGGAATAATTCAAGTTATCCCTTTGAAATTTCCATGCTGAAATTGAAGCTAGGAAGGCTAACATATCATTCTCCCACAACTAAAAACTCTCTCTATCATCCAGCCAAGGTGTAGGAGCCCTAACTAAAATCAACATGTGGTTGTCCAAGGTAAATAACAACATATCATAGCTTGATTTTATCAAAATCAACACTCTAGAAGTCGGACAACAACTGCAATAATGAGGACTCCAAGAATTAACATAAATAATAAATAGTGCTTTTCTAAAAGACAACATGGAAGAGGCTATGAAGGACTCCTTAACAACCTCCAACTGAATATTCATACTTCCCTTGATAGAAAATTTTTGCCAACACTACTGAACATGAGAAAACCAAAATGTGAAATGGTTGTCTTACAACCAAACACCTTGATCAATTCTAAGCCAAGGGATGTCTCTTTGGTCACCATATCCCTCCAACAAGCTTAATCTGTGACCATTATGTTGAATTTGAGGTAACAAAGCAGCTCCACCATGCTTGTGCTCCACTACTTTGATCCTCATATGTGCCTCATCAAAAGATCTTTGAATGCAACCATAGGCATCCTTCCCCAAAGGAGTACCTCTCATACACCCCATCCAAGTGCTATCCACTAACCATACCTCCACAGCACTAAGATCAGAATAAAACATTGAACTTGTTTTCATTATACCTTCTTGTTCAACACATGGTGAATGGTAACAACTTGGACTTCTTCTTGCAACTCAATCATGCAAGCTTTTTCCTCAAATGATCTAGAGGCAAAAAAATGTCAAATCATCATGCCAAACAATTTTTGAACTTACATCACTTGCTATTGTTTAGAAAATTTTAGAAAGCACAAAAACATTGTTTGGAAACTCTCCAAAATTTGTATTGTAGAAGTCTTCATGGTTCAAGATGTCCCATTAAGAAACTACATCTTCAACTCCATTCACATTCTATTCATTAGGTGGTCTCCAAGAAGGATACCCAATCGATAATCTTGGTGTATCTTCAAAAAGGTGTTCTCAAATCCTCACCATGCTAAAACACACACTCTATCTCAAGTTTTGAAATTGCTTCTCAATCCCATATCTTGATGTTAACATCAAGTGCATTTCCTCCATCAATAGTCGTTTCATCATCCAACATGAAAAGAGGGTTATCATAAGTTTCTTATGTCTCAAAGTCAAAGAGAGGGTTATCAAAAAATTGAAAACTATCCCTTTCCTTTTATTCAAAACCATTCAAATCTGCACATGTAACTTCTGACTTCCTCGGCATGATCTCCAAATCATACTCCTCTTGAAGATTACAAGCTTGTCAATCACTAGCTTGATTTCTTCTATCAATGCTTCTTGTTCTTTCTCCCTCAATAATGCAATTGCAGCAAGTTGATCTTTTGTTTCTAATAATGCCACATGAGTGCTATCTAGAGAATTCTTGGTTGATGTAAGCTCAAATGTGAGCTCATCAACATTAACCTCCATCTTTCTAGAAGTAGCTAAGACCTCAACTACCAACTTAATGACATGATTCCTATTAGAAACAAAGTGCAAATATTTTGTTTTCATTGTCTCCACAAACCCTTTGATTACATGCCAATCAACAAGTGAAGATCCTCCTTCCATGTTTTTCTGTCTCCTCTCAACTTGGACCTTCCAAATGTGATCTCCTATGAATTTGTGTGTTGTCAATGTGTGTTAAGGCTTGCATAACCTTGTCTTTCGTGATTAACAACTGAGCCTTAAAATCATGTAATTCACTAGTTTTTGGGTCAAAATCAGCTGTACACACCAATCTTTTTTATTTGTCTTTAGTGGCATGACTCTTGAAATTAGCTACCTCTAAGAAATCCTCTTCACAATCACTTTGATCAAATGATATGGTAGCACCACACTATAGCATTGAGTCATCGCTAAGGGTTGATTTATGGACTTCAACAAGATCCACTTCAACATGCTCTCCTTCTGAGCTCTCTAAGAAGTAAAACTATTGTCTTTCATGCATGGAAAAATCACAATTAGAATTTCCATCAATAAGATGGTGAAGATGCTCCACAATAGGTGTTCTAAAAATTTCAACAGCATCAATTTCTTCAACTGTTGCAAATACACTTTTCTCCATGTCCTCATCAAGACACTCTGCTACAATAATCTTAGGCTCGCTTGATAAATCATCTTTTAGCAATTTATTAATCATTTTCATCTTAGTTTTTAACATAATGGCACCTTCATAATCATCAAAACCTCATCAAATATAGGACTTGCAAGGTCCAAGATTTTAGGTTCTGAATCTTCATTGACTTCTTCAAGGCTAGGCTCAACTTCAAAAATTTATGTTATGGTCTTTTCTAAATTCACTAGCTCTTCAATTAACCTATCATCTTTTTTGGGTTCCACATCATTCATTTGGAATGAACATGTGGTGAAGGTCACCAAATCAACCTTTCTTTTACTCCAATTTTCTTCTTCTTCTTTGGTTCACCCAAAAATTGTTTAAATGTGAGGACATCTCAAATGTCTTTAGGAAGAGAGTGATACTCATTAAAGTTGTTGTAGATTTCATCTTTTCTTGGTGAGACATACTTATGAAGATGCATAGTTGCCCTCAGAAGGAAAGTGGGTAGCTGTCTTCCATCCATAGTTTTGAGATTTGGAGAACTTCAAAAACAAATCAAACCAATTTTTGTAACTCTGATATGCAAGCATTTGGGTAGTCTCAAAACTGGCATGCAAGTACTAGGTACTAACATGCAACTAAAATTTATAACATGAACTATGCACAAGGGTTAGTAATCTAATAGACTGACAAGAAAACTAGCTCTGAGACCACTATAATAAACCACCCCTAATTTTTTTTTAAATGAAGTTGCAACAAATAAGATAACAAAATCCTCAACACTTTCTGATCACCCAGTTCCTATTTTGGGCAAGGTGAGAGTATATGGTGTTTTTGTATATTTACAAACAAACTATTGCAACTAAATAAACATCCACTTATTCAATGGGCATCCACTTATAAAGTGGGGTAAGCAACATAATCAAGAATCTATCTTTCCCACCGGTGGTATAATGATCCAGGGATTACAATCACTTAAGAAATGAAATATAAATGACTATCACAATGATTGTAATCTGCAATGAAATAACTAATTCAAATTAATCAATTTGCCCTTTGTTGCAAACAATTGAAGATTAGAAACAATGACAACACACAAGAAAATGAATAGTAACCCCTTCAATGGATGCTCATAAATAGATTGTTAATTGTGTACAACTCAAATCACTGACAAAACCCCAAATCATCTTCTAAACCATTGTACTACATTTCTTTTGTAAAATCCAAATCTAACAGCCCCTGCAAGCTATTGTATCGACATCCCAGAAATGGTATATATCCCTCAAAATATTCATAAACCACATTAATCCATCCCAAACATGTTCAGACTCTTCAAAAGTAGATGTACCTTGCATAATAGATGAGTTTTGATTAGATTATAGGTTGTGTTTCACCCTTAAATTTACACACCCAACTTTGAAGGTGTATGACCTCTTGAGGAAGGGTATGGCCAATAGATAACATGCAGTATACTCCTTTCAATCTGCCCAAACTCAAAGAATGTCTGATTAAAAATTAAAGGTGAGTAGCATAAGATGCTCCAACAACTGAGAAGAGATTCTACTAAAACTTCTTCCTTCAACTAGTATGGCTGCATGCAAAGAGTATGACCAGTTAGAAGGAAAATTCAATCTCCAAATATCAATAAATAAAATCTTCTTTAAAACCTCTTTAATCCATAGAAGGGTTAGCAAGTAATTTCACAATTATCTGCAATCAAAAAGAACTTCAAAAATCAACCAAACAAAACTCCATTTTAGCTCATATGTGACATCTGTATGAAATCACCACTACAATCTATGGTGGATCTTTCACCACTGAAACTGGTCTTCTCCAAGGGGTTTTGTATCCTCAAAAAAGAATGGAAAAACTCTCAGTTTCAATCCAACAGTGTAACAATAACAAATCAATATCCTAACCAAAACAATGAGCTCATGTCCTCCTTTTATAACATTTGATGGATAGAATATTATTTTCTTTTTACCTCTTCATATTTCTCCTCAAACTTATAATTTTTTTTCCTCTCCAAAAGGCCTTTATTTGAAATAATATTAATATTTCATGTGCAAGGTTCCTTTTTTAATGCCTATTTTTTAAAACACTTAAATTACCTTTCCAGAGAGCTACTACACTTAAGTTATCTTTTAAAATATTTACGACACTAGATAACTTAAGTGAATTTAATAATTAATAGCTCAATAATTCACCCAACTTTATGGAAAATCCTAAATTGGAGTGAATTGCAAAATAAATCATACCAACATAATCTTGAAGGTTTGGAATAAAGGATGATGCCAACTAGGTGACTTACTATAAATAGATAGATTTTCCATAAAGTTTGGAGATTAAATTGGAAAGCCGAAAGTGCTTCTAAAAGCATCACTTTAATCTTGAATACCAACTGAGCTCAATGCCATAGAAAAGAATTGACTCCAAGAAGGAAACATCAGTTTATAATAAATATTACACTAAGTTGCTAATACTTATTCCAAACCTTAGGCAACCTTAGTCAAATATTAATTAAACTACAGAAAGCATAGAAATGCATTGATCGAACAACTCTGACCATATCAAAGTGTAATAGAAGACTTGGGATGAAAATCGGAGGCTATCAGGTGACTGTCTAAAAATAGCATGTTTCTCCAAGAAAGTTGGAGAGCACCCTAGAGATTAGAACTAAAATTTGAAAGCATGTATTAACTCCAAATGACTAGATAAACTCAAAACCACAAACAACTGCTCTACAAGAGTGAGCCATGGCCACTCCAAGAACGTTGGAGTTCTCCCAAACATGACAAATAGCCTTCGGAAGATTAGGAACAAGCATAATATGCACAAAAGGTCTATGCATCAAAAAGGGGACATTACACCTTTTCTACTTAGTCTGGTCCATGTCAACAAATACTTGTACACTCATATAAGTTATCAATTCATCATGTTTTACAAGAGAGTTTGATTGACCCTAACGCTAAATAAATAAAACATTAATCTTTTAAATTTTAATTATAGAATCAATAGTTTGAGAAGTTTAGTCTATAAAGAGTGACATCGCCGTAATGACTGTGAGGAAGGAATAGCTTCTGTTTACCGACCCCCAGGAAGGGCAACCGATGTAGAGGTAATTGTTTACTACCCGCTTGGGAACTGGTGGGAAAGACTGCCTCCAATCCCCAATGAATTTAAATTAGAACCACCAAAGTGTTACTGTATCTACGTTAGATCAAAACAACGTTTGGTTGTGATGGGGCTTCTCAACAGGTGGGTCGACAATGCACCTGTTTTGATGTTTGATTTTTTATCTCGCACGTGGCTAATTGGCACCGACATGCCTTTCCCTCGATGGTTCTTTGCAAGCACACTGTCAACATCGCCTGAAGGTCTTGTCTATATTGTCGCGAGCCACCACAGGCCTTTCCACTAGGACCTCAGTCGCGGGACTCCACCACTCAGAGCATGATTCCCGAACAGCCTCATAGTTACAGTGTTGATGACAAATTTTATGTACTCCCCAATCACGGGTATTGTGCACAAGTTTACGATCCTCACACACGACGATGAAAAAAAATATATCCTCACAATAACAATGAATTTCTTGTTAACTACGTATTTGCTTTTGGGTGGTTGTATTGGTTTTGTCTCCTATTGGGGGCTGTAATGGTGAAAGAATTCGATGTTGCCAACAACTCATTTACTACAGTCGGCCAGTATACTGTCAATGATTATGATCCTGTATACTATGCTGTGCGGTGGCGGGATTGTATTTTTGTAAGTGTCGTGGATTCCACCGACCGGTCTATTGTCGATTATCTTTTTTCTGTCCGAGAGAGCGAAGAGCATTGACATGCCTGCAGAGTTTCCAATTTGTTGTCTTCTAGATTCATTCGATGCTGGTGTGCAAATTTGATACAGCAAATTGTTAAGTTGTATAAGCTTATGCAGTAAATTATTGGGATTTCTGTAGTGTCTCCTTATCAGTTTTTAAAATATCAATGAACATGTTCATATAATTTGTTATTATTTATAGATAGTATGTTTTCAGCATTCCTTAATAGTTGCAAAGTTTTATATGTTTAATACAGCCCTTTGTAGTGGAATCTATAAATTTTAAGAATATAACATATCGAAGTTGTGAATGAATAGAAACAATATGTGTTAATTCGATAGTGGAAAATAATTTGATTTTATTAAAAGAAATAACATAAGCTTTATTTTCTAAATGAAGACATTATTAGTTCCTGCAGCGCAGGTTACTATTGCATCATTTGCATCATTTGGATTCAATTATCTAATTATTTTAACTAATCATGATAAAGAATTAAAAATTTTGCACAAACATACTATAGTTGATAATTAATTTTCTTATTTAATAATTTGATAAATGCTATTTATTTACTTTCCTATTGACTAATCCTACGAACAGAACAAGGTGAAAAATAGAATTATTAGTTAAATTTTATAGAATTTTAAACATTCAATGCATAAACGCATATAAATATCAAGTTGGTACCGCATGCAAAGAAGCGATAGCAGTTGTACAACAAGATAATTAATAAACAGGGGCGCTCCATCTTTTTTTCTCTTCTTTTTCACAGACAGTGAAACAGATATACTACGGAATTCCAGATTTTCAAAATTTTATTGGGTTGCGTTTGATTGTTTAATAATTTTTATATTTCATCATGCTTTTGTCTTCTTTAATCACTGGAAATTATGCGAGAACACCTGCATTTCTTCTGTGATGTTTTAAAGCCCTTTACGAGCATTTAGAAAGTATGAGTTTTACATGTAGGAGAGCCTCAGGGCATCGTAGCAGGTAATGTGTTGGAGGACCATGATAATTGTTTCATAATTTGATCCAGACTGTGTGAGTTTAGTTAGGGAAAGGCCTTTTATGTTTTTTCTCTTTCTTTCTAATAGAGATTTAGATAGCAGGATAGTTGCTTCCTTATTTGAATTGCATTAATTTAGTTAGGGAGAAGTCATTTTCAAAATTATTTTGGCACTTTTAATGGAGGTTTATGTATGCCTTGATAGTATTGGTGTCTACGTTAGCAGATTGCTAGAAGTGGGGCTGATTTTGAACTTGCATAGTTAAAGATAAAGAAAATCAGAGGACAGAGAAACAAGGAAGGTTCAGACTTTGGGTCTGAAAAATAGAAAAATATGAAAAAGGGATAGAATTCTGTTGGTTAACAGAAATATAGGAATAAAAATAGTGCTGCTCAGGGGATGGTTTACCAAGAATCCCCAAAACCTTGAGAGCTGTTTTTGAGAATTTGTCTTTTTCAATAAGTTTGTAGGCATTGGAGTGCTTTTTTTAACCCCTTTAAATTTAATACAAAGCAGTCATGTTAGAATTATTCATTTTTGGAACCTCAACTAATTAATTAAGTGGAAATTATATTACTGATTATATGCATTTACATGCCAAATCCTATTTAAAGTTGTGTTGCTCTTGTCTAATAATAGAACCCTATAAGTAACTTACTAATTTTAATGGGCAATTTTTTACATATACTTTCTTTATCCATTTTCATTTCTCTTAAAGAGAATTTTCAAATTGCAGTTTGTTTTGACTCTGATTTTTGCAACCAAATTTAATGCAGAAGCTATGTAGTCCACATATTGTGTACCAGAGTTTTTTTTTCAATGTCGACTTTTGGCACTATCAATACTGCTACAAGTCCGCACAACCCCAACAAGTCCTACGAGGTATGCTTCTCTCTCTCTTTTTGGGTCTGTGCATGCATTTGTTTTGTAACTAGGTTATCTAACATACAGAGAACGATTAATACTTATTCTTGATTCTTGTCTTTCACTATTATGCATCCAATTTTAACAAATAGCCTATGCATAACTTGCAACACTATAACTTTTTAAATATGTGAATTGCGGTCTTTGAGAAACATGTGTTGAAAATCTTAGCTCTATGTTGATAAAGAGTATCCTTTGATATTTATTGTGGGGTGGAATCTCTGCAATAATAAAAATCTAATCCAAGAGGCTGTGATATCTAGGATATATTGCCTCATTGGCCTTTTCCCGTGGCAATGGTGAGTGGATATACATTGTATACTGCTGTAATCATGTTCACATTTCTGAGTTTGACTATGGACTCAAACCATTTAATAATATGATCCAATGCTTCTAGCTTGGAAGAGTATTGAGTGTGGCTAGTCTTGGTGAGAAATCATATGGATTAGTAGTAATTTCTTTGAAGTTTCTTACCATGGTTTAATATGATAGGTTTTTTCTTCCTTCAGCCACTTCAGTTTCTTGAAGGAGAATTAAAGAGAAGACACAAAGTGAAGAAATTCACCTTGTACCTGACTTTGAGGTGTTCTATCTTAGCCACAGTATTCTACCCAATACAATTTTGGACCTTGGTGCACCAATATTCTGTTATTTGAATATTTTGAAATGGATACTTCTTCCATCTTTTTTGTCTCTGTCTCTACATGGCATGCATGTCAACCCTAGTGCAAATTTTGATATTTGAAAAACTTGTTTCCACTTATTAGTGGCAAGTGCTTCTATAAGTTGTAAACTCCCTTATTGAAGGGACTGTAACATGACTGCCACCTACTATATCTACTTGGCACAAGCACTTAAGAATTTTTTTACAAAAATTTCAGGTGCTAAGTATAGAAAGCATACAGTTAAGTATAGAAAACATGACTCCCACCTACTATATCTAGTTGGCACATCCCCACCACTGCCAGTTTTGTAGAAAATAGCATACAGTTCTATAAGTATTCCAAAATCATTGAAGGAAGCTAGTTAAATATGAAGTTCATCTTATGAAATTAAAATAGAATCTATTATATTATGTGTTCAAATACTACTACTGGAAAAAATGTTTAGATAGTTAAGATAGATAATTCACATGATACTCAACTACATTGGAATCATAAATTTACCAAGTCCCATCAGGCTGAGCTTAAACAAACTATTTACAAAATTTATCTCAATTTTTTCAATCAGTTGCAAACCAAACAAATCACATAGTTCAATTCAGCTTCTATTTCTGCAAGAACATGACGCAATGTGTCTCTTATTTTATATCATTGTTATCCCAACTAAATAATGTACTTTTAAGTATTAAATACTAGTTATGCAAAATATGAATTTCTTTTATGATGAGCCAACTAACATATTATAATAAAGTAATATGAAATTTAAATATTTAAAGTATCATTTATTTATTTTTAAAGTTTTGCAAGAATAAGAAAATATCATCAATCAAATGTGAATTAATAATAGTAGTGTTATAAGGGGATGGAAATGCTAGATATGAGTAGTATTTGTTTGGATTTCTACAATAAATAACCCAAAGTATTGATGGTTAGCCCATATAAAAATGATGATATGGGACATCACTATTTGACGAAGGATTGTAAAGGGAAAGGATCAGATACATAGTTATTAACAATTATGTGAGCATTGACATCATTGAAAAGTATTTAAACATAGGCATAAATTTTATGACCTAAACTAATTAATTGCATCATTTAGATGATGAAATTTTAATATATTTTTTCATAGGATTTGTAAAACTATAATTTGACCAACATAGCATCTGAACCTAACTATTTGGCTGATTCATTAGTTTCCCATGCAAGATTTATATTACCAAGAATATATCTTCCTCCAAGAAAGCATGTTTTCTTTGATTTCACAATATCCTAAACCACTAGTTTTATTCACATAACTAATATAGTGTCCTCATTCTCCCCTAAGGAAAAAGCTTGATTAAATCCTTGTTGACATTTGGGGACAAAGATCCTAGTCCAAAATCTTCCAAATAAATCAAATAAAAATATTCTTTAATATGTGGCCACAAATTGTTTGATTAAATTCCATTGAGAGCCCATCAAAGCCTATAATTTTATTATGTGTCATAGAGAAAGAGGCCATGTTCAATATCTTCAATAGAAAGGATTCAATCCAAAAACCTATTTTAACTAGTATCAATTTTATAACAGGGATATGATCTTTGACTATCTCTTTAAATGTCTTCTACATATTCTTCATTGGTTGTCATCTTTGAAGAGTTTATCATAAAAGTTCTAGAATATTAATGTTCTTTTTTGGGATTAAAGATAGTTCATTCATATCACCAAAAAAATTGAAGTTGTATAGGTACATAGATCATGGCCAAGCAGGCCACCATAACAAGACTCACAAATTATACAACTTTATACAAAAGTTTGTTAAGTTCTACAACATATGAGTATAAAACTTCATATACACCATATTGATTAAAGTATCATAGTACTGGTCCAAAGTTATTAATTTACTATCTAGTGAGCATTTTGCATTTCCTCTGAGGCTTCTGAAGGAGCATAATCCAACACTAGTTCAACATCTGAAATATCAATATCTGAAGTATCAATATCTAGTTCAATATCTGAGTGACCAACACCATCTCTATCAATATATACCCCCTGACTCTCAGAATATATGGGAGTATCATGAGGGATATTTGAGCCCTGTGGCCAATCAGTAGTCCCAGACACTACGAGGTGGACTTCTCTAAATCTGTTATGCAATTCTTCCAGTCTCATGTTGAAAGATTCATGGGCCTTATTAATGTCTTGAGGTCCCACCTCTTATAGAATAGATTCATTATCCTATAGCAAAGAGAGCTTCTTCTCTGTGGCCTTCGAAAGATTAGCCAATTGATTTTCCACTGAAATTTACACCTGTATGAACAAATCAGCCCGTATGAGTCTTGAATCAGACCCAATAATAACTCTTATATTGTCTTGAAATTGGTCCTCATTCCTCTTTTTCCACAGATTTCATAAAACTTCAATTGTTAATGCTAACCAAAACAAATTAGTTTTAGAATCAAAACCAGAAACATGACCAAATAAAACCCCAAGCTTGCACAAAGGATCACACAAAGACCAGTTAGGTAACTTGCCCATAAAAATACTCCAGACTTGACAAGCATAAGGACACTAAAAAAAATATGATCATAGTTTTCAAAGATATTGCAAATACTACATAAGTAACTACTATAACCTACTGGCAGTTTCTTTAGGCTTAATAACCACCTAAATCATCTTTTCTTGGGCTCCAAGGGTTTAGAGGTCAGAAAGACTTAAAATAACACTCTAAATCCCTAAAGTTCACATCACAATTCCAAGCCTTGACACAATGCTCATAGATCTCATCTAAGTCCCCAAGAAGCTTATAAATCCTTTTGGATTCACAAACCTTCATATTGAAGCCATCTTTCCACCTCAGCTTACCCAACCAATCCTCCTCACTTAAAAGACTTGGCTGAATAGGATTTCTTGAATAAGCTGAAAGTAGCACAGAATATGTTCTTCTTTGAGTATCTTTTAGTCCAAACTTAGATCTCAGTCTCTCCCAACTTTTAAAACCACTAGAGGTGACCACATCTCGAAAAGTAGACAAGCCTATCTTATGCCACTTAAGGCTAGAGCATCCTTGAATGAGAGCTACATGTTTCTCTTTATATTTCAAAGGCCACCAGATAGAACTGTGCTCTCCCCACTAAACTAAAGAGTTGTCCCTTCCTAGACAAGAAATAAGAGTTCTGAAAACTTCTGAGGCCTTCTAAATAGAAGCAAAGACTATCGACCTGAAGGGCTTCACTTTAAAATCCCCAAAAAGAGTGTCATAAGGATGCAAATCTTTCCAACCCAAAGTTCCTCTTGGCTGAGCCAATTTGATATTGTTCCTCACCAATACTTTTCATGGCTCATTGCCTTCCATGGAATTTACTATCCATTTAGCTACTAAAGCCAAACCTTGTAACTTTAGATCCTTTAGACCTAGTCACCCATATTCTCTTCTAATACAACACCATTTCCAATTAACATAATGTTTCTTGCTTTTACCTTTACCATCAAACCAAAGAAAGAATCTGATCACTTTTTGAATGCTTTCTATTTACATATTAGAAAATAGCCACATGGATGCATAATAAATAGTATAAGTTGACAAAATCTTTTCGCACACTTGAAATCTCCTAGCTAGGGATAAAGCTTGCCTATTCCAATTCTTAAGCTTAACATCAATTCTAGAAAACATCCAATCCCACACATGTTTGAGAGAGGGATAAATAGAAAAGGGAATTCCTAGAAACCTGACCAGCCTTTTCTATCCTCCCCATTGCCATTCATTTTCACCAAACTAATCAAGAGGGGACTCACACCAACCAATGAGAATAGATTTGTTGAAGGAGACCTTGGCACCTGAAGCAAAAAAGAATTTGTTCAATCTGATCTTTAAATTTTCTAGATTTTCTTTTTCTACAACAAGATATAGGGCAGTATCATCTGAAAACTACATGTTTAGCAGAGGATTACCATCGGGAAGCTCAATTGCTTTAAAACTGCCAGGAATTTTATCAGTTTGCAAGATATAAAATAAAGATTTTGAAGCAATAACAAATAGTGCAGGGGCCAAAGGGCAACCTTTCCTAATGGATCTCCCCATTAAGAAGGAAGAGGTAAGAACACTATTGATTTCAACTTGAGCAGAGGCATCTCTAAAAAGCATTTTGACCATCCTTACAAATTATAATGGAAAACCAAAGACCTTGAGAACACATAATATAAACAATAATTCCACTCTGTCACAGGCCTTTTCAAAATCTAACAATAGAATCCCTACATTCTAACCAGATTCCTTAGCCTAGTGAATAGCTTCCTAGCTAGTTAAGAGATTCTCAAGGATATATCTGCCCTTAATGAAGCCTGTCTGAGTCACATTGATTATGGAGGGTAAAATATCAACAAGTCTTCTTGCCAACACTTTGGCAATTATTTTATATGAAACATTGAGCAAAGTAATAGGCCTCCAATTCCTTAGATTGGATTTATCACCACCTTTGGGTAGAAATTTAATATTCCCTCTATTAATGTCCTTTCCCAACGTTCCATTTCTAATGGCCTCTTGATAGACATCAAAAAGATCATCAACCACCCATTCAATATTAGTTTTATAGAATTCCACTGGAATCCCATCTAGCTCAGGGGATTTGTAATTTCTCATAGAACAAATGGCATTTTTAATTTCATCTTTGGATATATTTTGTTTCAGTTTATCCACCATTGACTCATCAATATTCCTAGCACAAATAAGGGAACAAAGCTTTTGCACATCAACACAATCTGCCTTCCCATCTTCAGCTTTAAACAGGTTTCCATAGAAATTTTTAAACAAATTCTTAATATCACTCAATTCCATGTATGTAACACCATTTTCTGTAATAGACTCTATATGCTCTTGTCTAAATTTACTCCTTAATAAATTAAAAAAATATTTAGACCCCCTGTCCGCACCCTTAATCTAGTTCAACCAGGCCCTATTTTTAGTACTTTGAGCTCTAAGAGTCTCAAAACTCCTGAGTTTGCTTTTAGTAACACCCAATAAAGAATTCAATTCATCATGAAACATAGTAGATTGTAGTTTTTTCTTAGTTTCCAGGAATTCTATTTGAAGCTCTCTTTATTCCTTTCTTCTAACCATCGCATATTTTTTTCCACAAACTTGAAACAATTATTGATAGGCCTCGACAAGTGTTATCCAGTATCTGTTAGCATTATAGTGAACATGAGTACTTTTAATGATATTCCTTACTGACAAAATACCTTTCTTGGTAAAAAAAGTCCTGGATATTATCAAAATGTCTAGGATCTAGACTCATTAGTTCATTCTCCAAATAAAATTCCCTCATCTTATCTGGCTTACTAAAAAGATTCTCTAAGGTAGTCCAAATATCATTAGGATGCTTACAAGATAACACATGATATCTCAAATTAGGAGAAATGGACATAATTAAAGTACCAAGAGCTTCATCTCTTCAATCAAATCATTTCCTCTTTTCTACAACACTAGTGGGTTTAGGATCTTGGTCAAAAGTTATTCTTTGCAACTTCAATTTCAACAACAAAATTTCCATATCAGACTTCCACTTAAGACAATTTGTTGTAGTTAGAAGTTCTACTTTAGGCAAATCCATGATGAAACAAGAGAATGCAGTAAATATTCTTCACAATGTAAACAATCAACCCCTTTGTTCATAGGAAATGAAGCAAAACCAATATCAAACTTCAATAGAGTAAAAGCACCATCAAATAGTAAAATAAGTGAGAAATACCTCAACCACTACAATGCTGATGAAAATACCTTTTCGTCGATATCTAGTTTGTGAAAATTGGCCTTTGTTTGCAAAAGTGATGCAAAAATGAAAAAAGGCCTATAAAAGCACTTTCAAGGCACCATGGGGCTTAATTTTGGTTGCCCATGTGACAACGTCCTTCAATGGAGGAAAAAAATGGGCCTCTAAGGCTGATTAGATCTCAATATTTGAAGTGTCTGGCAGGTTCTCACGCCACGTAAGAGCCAAGTCACCACCAAATCACCAAGTTAGCCAAGCATACAAGTCACATAGTTTCGCTAAAAGAGACAAAACAAGCCTTTGTGAGCCTTTCTCATAGTAGAGTAGTGGGTGAACATGATATTTCAATAACAAAATAGACACAACACCTTCAATGTGGGACTAAAGTCCCTCTAAAACACTAAACTGTTGTCCACAAAGGGGTCCACCATGCAGAAAGAATACTATGCATCATTTGTATCAACACAAAAATTAATTCGAAATCCTAAATTAGTATTGCAAAAACTTTACACATACATAAAGTTTGATCAAATATTTGAATCAGCCTAAGAGAAATAGTTGTTTCAATATGCTACGACTTTAATATGTATAGAAGTTTCTTCATAGATATATTTGGATTCGACCAATTTGTGGCCTGATAAATGTCTTCAATGCCTCTCTAGTGTGGACCCAGGAGTGGAGGTCTGGTAACCCACAAGGAAGTTCCATGGGATACATGTGCAAGTGCTTGGATGTGGCCCTTAAGTTGCTAAAGGGATGCCAAATGTCTTATTCTAGTTTGTGAGAGTTTCTCATAGCATACACCTCTCCTGTAGAAATGAGTATCGTCAAGGTCTTCAACTATATGATCTTCAACAAGAACTCAAATCTACTGTGTAAGATGAAACAATGGTGCTCAAACTCCAAATCTTCAATGACAGTCTCCAACCCAATGGCGAATATCAATTCAGTAAAGCTCAATCCCATACTTCAAATCTACTATGAAAATAATCCCATCCACCTCCAAAAATGGTACTTCAACACTCAAATCGATCCCAAAAAATTTGAGTTGCAAATTTCAGAAAATAATAGGCAAAAAAAAAATTCAAATGCCAAAAATATTTCACCAAAAAATTGCAGAATATAGAATCTTGATCTCACCGAAATTGATTAAAACTCTCCAAATGGAAGGAAACATAGATAGTTAGCTCTGATACCATGTTGGTGTCATGCACCTCCCAGGAGCACAACCTGTAGATAAACCCTCACAATACAAGAGAAGCATGAGGCTATTTCACTAGAATGGTAAAATATATGAATGAGATGCAAAAATATTGTACATAGCCTTGCTTATAAATGCAAGGTGAAAGCCGGTAAAAGAATAATTGACAAAAATTACCTAAATGATAAATGCACCTAATTAATTTGAATTATGTTGCCTAAGTAAAACTTAAGCATAAGTAAATAGATAAAATCCTATTTTCTCTAACATTTTAATTCCTTACACTCCTCAGTAGAATGGTGTGGTCAAGAGATAGAACGTGACTCTATGGGAGATGGAAAATTGTATGATTTAGTCTAGGTCTATGGATCCTCCTTTTTGGGTTGAAGAAGTTAACTATGCTAACTATATTCATAATCATATGCCTCATAAGGCATTACAAACATATGACTCCCGAGGAGGCTTGGTCCCATGTCAAGCCTGATGTATCCTTCTTTGGAGTATTCCGTAGTGAGGCTTGGACATTCATTTTGGATGGTCAGCATAAGGAAATGGAGAAGAAGAGTCAACCTTTGATTGTTGTTGGCTACTGTGAGGATGTGAAGGCTTATAGGTTGTTTGATCTTGTCACTCAAGATGTTTACATTCATAGAGATGTACATTTTGATGAGTCCTTCACATAGGTGGATTCCTCCACTTCTTCTTCCTCACTACATACTCTACCTTCTTCATCATCACTTAAGGATATGGTCCTGCTCCACCACCTCCTTGTGTACCACTTTTTCCCCGATGGGATCGCACTACTCTTGAGGAGGCTAGTCTTTTAGTTGGTGATCCCATAGATACTCGTTGCACTCATTCACAAACAATAGGTGTTAGTCTTTTGAGTCATGCCATTGTAGTAGATCCTCAAAAGTTTTTAGATGCCACAAGTATTCTAGAGTGGAATAGTGTGATGGTTGAGGAGTATTCTTCTTTGATAAAGAATTATACTTGGGATCTCGTTCCTCTTCCTAAGGGAAGAAAATTGGTTCGGTACAAGTGGGTGTATCACACCAAATATGTAGTTGATGGATCTATAGACAAGTACAAGGCCCATATTGTTGCTAAGGGGTTTTCTCAAGTTGAGGGTATTGACTACTCCGAGACCTTGCTCTTTTCGCCAAGATGGATTCCATTCATCTTGTACTTTTTCTTGCTACATCTTACAAACGGTCAATGTATCAGATGGATGTGAAGAGTGCCTTCTTGCACGACAATCTTCATGAATAAATCTACATCGAGCAGCCTCCAAGTTTTGTGTATGACTCTTCACTTGTTTGCAGGCTTGGTATGAGAAGATGGATAGTTTCTTGCTTACTTCCAGCTTCACACGATGCTATTCTAATCCTACAGTTTATACTCAGAGATGTGGAGATGATCTTTTGATCCTTGTGATTTATGTGGATGATTTTATTCTCATAGGGAATTCTACCTCCATGATCTAGAGCATCCAGTAAGCATTGATGGAGTGCTTTGATATGACAATTTTGGTCTTCTACACTACTTCCTTGGTCTTTAAGTTCACCAAACATCCGAGGGGATCTTCATTTTTCAGTAGAAGTATGTTCTTGATTTTCTTCAAAGATTTGGCATGGCTAATTGTAAGCCTACCCATAATCCATTTCAGTCAGGTGTTGTATTGTCGACCAGTAGCACTACTCCCATAGTTGATGCTACATTGTATTGACAATCTTTTGTACTTGACACATAGTCATTCTGATATTTCCTTTGCGGTTGGACTTGTCTCCTATTTCTCTCAGAAGCCACATGAGAGTCATTGGAAGGTAGCCAAATGTATCTTGAGGTATATTCAGGGCACATCACACTTTGGCATTCATTACACCTTAGGAGCTTCTCAGATTATGGGCTTCACTGACCTAGATTGGGCTGGTGATGTTGATGATCAGAAGCCTACTTCTTGCTTTGTTTTCTACCTTGGTTCTAGCCCAATTGCATGGTCTTACAAGAAGTAGACAACTATTGCATTATCATCGACAGAGGCTGTGTATCAAGGTGCAGTTTTGGCTAGCCAAGAGGTTCTTTGGCTTTGATAGTTGATGACTGAGTTTGGATTTCCTCTTGATCATCCCACTACTCTTTGGTGTGATAATCAGAATCAATAGTTTAAGAAGCCCCATCTAAATAATTAACCTAAATTATCATTATTTTGAAATCATTAATTTGAGTAAACATTTTTTTTTTTTTTTTTTAAATGCGCCTGGTAAACTTTTTAACATGACCGGCGACGCTAGTGCGACACGCCCTCCAGCTCCACGCGAATGCTTTTGCCCGGAGCAATGAACTGGTGAGGCCACAACTGGGGGACCTCATCCCCTAGGAAGAACACTTCAAACCCGCGAGCTCATTGGCCCAGCGAAGGTGTAAAGCCTTGCGAGCTCGTTGGCCCAGCGGGGGTTTGAACTCTGGTGGCCGCCACTACATCCTAAGCGACTTAAACACTGAACCATGCCATCATCGACATAATTTGAGTAAACATTGATCTACATAAACCTTAGTATAAATCCTTTTCCAAAATAAACATAAATCTAAAATATTCAAATTTGTCTACCTTAATTAAATCAAAAACATATCTTTGGAGTCTATTACATACCAAATGCAAAATCAACTATAATTCTTTAAATCATAAGTCAAATCTAATTTGACACTCAAAAACAAATCATTGGAGTCTATTACATAACAAATGCAAAATCTAACACTATAATTCTTTAAATTATAATTAAAATCTAATTTAACACTCATAAATTATTAGATCATAATTCTTCATCAGAAACATGTATTTAAATATTATGAACAACATAAAAAATATTTACTTGGATATGCAGAACAACAAAGCAATATAACATTCAAATCAAAATTTCACGGTGCTTAGATTTTTCTCGCTTCAATAACCCTTTGAAAAAATTTAGTAAATGAAGTGATATTACAACCATTCGATTTTTTGTCTCGCACGTGGTTGATTGGCGCCGACATGCCTTTCCCTCGAGGGTTCTTTGCATCCGCAGTGTCAACATCGCCTGAAGGTCTTGTCTATATTGTCGCGAGTCCCCACAGGCCTTTCGACAACGACACAGTAACACTCGGAGCTCATGTTTACGATTTAGATGAAAACAAGTGGTACGATCTTCCTCCCATGAATCCTGATCAACCTCATATTTACTGTGTTGGTGCTTTTGTTGATGACAAGTTTCATGTAGTCCCCAGTCATGGGTAGAGCACACAAATTTACGATCCTCAGACACGACGATGGCAAAAAATATATCCTCACAATAACAATCAATTTGTTGTTAACTGCGTATCTGCTTTTGGGTTTTTGTATTGGTTTTGTCTCATACCGGGATTTGTAAGTGTGAAAGAATTAGATGTTGCCAACAACTCATTTCCTACAGTTGGGCAGTATACTGCGAATTATTATGATCCTATAAGCTGTGCTGTGCGGTGGCGGGATTTTATTTTTGTAAGTGCCGTGGATTCCACCGACCGGTCTATTGTCTATTATCTCTTTTCTGTCCGGGAGAGGGAAGAGGAAAAGAGATGGACTCGCATTGACATGCCTGCAGAGTTTCCAATTCGTTGTTTTCTACGTTCATTTGCTGCTGGTGTGCAAATTTGATACAGCAAGTGGTAAAATGAGATAAGCTAAGAAAGAGATACCCCATACAAAATAGAATGCTAAGAAACCAGGTAATTTCACCATGTTTTATCTATTTCAAATCTTTGCGAAATCATGATTTTTTTTAATGATGAGCTAACATATTATAATAGAGTCATATGAATTTAAAGGTTTAAAGAATCATTAATCTATTTTTAAAGTTTTGCAAAGAATAACAAACTATCATCAATCAAATATGAATAAATAATAGTAGTGTTTTAAGGGGATGGAAATGTTAGATATGAGTCTCATTTGTTTGGATTTCTAAAATAATCAATAGTATAGATGGTCAGCACATATAAAAATGATGATATAGGACATCACTATTTGATGGAGGATTGTAAAGGGAAAGGATCACATATAGAGCTATTAACAACTATGTGAGAATTGACATCATTGAAAAGTATTTCAACATAGGCATAAATTTTATGACCAAAACCAAGTAATTGCATCATTTAGAGGATGAAATCTTAACATATTTTTTCATAGGCTTTGTACAAGTCTAATTTGACCAACATAGCATCTTAACCTAATTGCTTGGCCATTTCACAAGTTTCCCATTCAAGAATTACATTACCAAGGATATATCTTCCTCCAAGAAAGCATGTTTTCTTTGATTTCACAATATCCTAAACCACTAGTTTTATTCCCATAATGAACATAGTGTCTTCATTCTCCCCTAAGGAAAAAGCTTAATTAAATCCTTGTTAGCATCTGGGGACAAAGATCCTAGTCCAAAATCTTCCAAATAAATCAAATAAAAATAATCTTTAATGTGTGGCATAAATTGTCTAATTAAATTCCATTGAGAGCCTATCAAAGCCTAGAATTTTATTATGTGCCATAGTGAAAAAGGCCATGTTCAATATCTTCAAAGGAAAGGATTCAATCCAAAAACTTATTGTAACAAGTATCAATTTTATAATAGGGATATAATCTTTGACTATCTCTTTAAGTGTCTTCTACATATTCTCCATTGGTTATCATCTTTGAAGAATTTCTTATAAAATTTCTAGAATATTAATGTTATTTCAAAAGGATCCATTTGTAATGGCTTTTGATCCATCAAAGAAATTCCCTCTATCTGCCTTGCTATGATCATTGCTTGGGACATAAAATTTGGATGAAACATGCATACCTCATATTTTATATGATCCTTTAAACCCACTAGGAATATTTCTTTCAAAAAAAATTAAATGTAATATGCTCCACTCATACATACAAAGTTTGGAATTGGTGAATATAGCCCTTGACCATACTTGTTTCCTTTAATTCAATAAGCTAGTTGAAGTAGATATCCATAAGATTGTCCACATAATGTGTAGTGAGTTCCTCTTAAAAAATAGACCATGTAACAACACATCCCTTCTTTTTCTTCTCTTCACATAGTCAATGATACCAAATGAATTAGTTTGGTTCCAAGTATAAGGATGCCATTGCAATGTATTGTCATATGAAATTACTCCCTTTTTGAACTAGGTTCAAACATTCCAGTGACACAATGGGAATGATCTCAAGTTGTGGGACCTTGCTGATGAGATCGGACTTCCAAAGAATGATGGTTCATCTTTTTGGGCTTAAGGATCATAGAACTAAATCTAATGCTAATAGATCACCAGGGGGAAGGAGGAATGCATGAAAATGGAAAGAGTGATACACCAGATTTAGTTTGTTTTCTTGGAACTAACATAAGACAACAATGATCTCAAAGGGTAGAATAAACACACACATACCCATATAGAATTTAATAGAGGTTGGGTAGGAAACTGAAAAAAACTATAAGAGGGAACTTTTTATCAACAAGATAAATATGTAGCATTCAAGTAAACACAGTGTAAAAGATTACGAGAGGTAGAAATGAGTTTCTTATATTAATCACACGAAGGGTAAATAACCATTACAAAGAAGGAATAACTCAGTACATATCAACAATAGAGCACAAATGAGAACTTTCCCCTCATTATTGAACTAAAAATGAAGAAATGAGAGATCCAAAATAGACACAGTCCATCAAATTCATACAGTTCAGAGAAATGACATAAGGCCTATATCTAATACTAAATCCTTCTACTTGGATAATGAATCAGCAACCAACCAACCCATAATATGCCTTTAAAATATACATATATAGCATTATAAATCATATTGTAGCAACCCTAGATGAAGGAGAGAAGAGTGGTCAACATGTTTGATAGGTTGCCTATGTCCATTGCATCATACCCACATGGCCATGTCATGAAAACCATAGAAAAAGGAGTGTTTTACCATGTTGGAGTACAAGAATTCATCAATGAAGGATCTACAGTAGCATAGGAGTGTAAACCCACCAAAATACTTCATCATGCACTAGAATTTTTATTAATGGCAGCTAGGAGGGTCACTAAGAAGTCCTATCACATTTTGAAGTATGAGAAGATGAGGAAGGAAAAATTGTCAGAGGTTGATAAATTAGGCTTCAACCAAATCTTCTGTGTACATGAAATGGAGTAGGGAAAACCTTTGATCTCTAAAAATCTGAAAGAACGAAGGAACATTGTCATGTTTTGATGGTTAGAACCTTGTTGGAATGTCTATTGCTTTGGAATAGCAAAGAAAGAAACCTCAAAATTTGAAGTCCAAAGCAAACAAGGAAAATCCATCAAATCTTGATAGTCATGCCTTCAACAAAACATCTTCCTACTTAAGAATGGTGCAAAATAAATACTTGGTCTTATTAGTCCAACTAGGTAAACCATTGATCATTGGGGATTAGATTGCTACCTAAAAAGTAGAAGAAATAAGAATTTCTTCAGACATCAAAGTATGAAAAGAAAAGATAAAGTAAACTTGCCAAACTTTGAGGTTTGGGCCTTTTCCAATTGATCTTCCACTCGAGAAAGAGAATAAGAACCTCTCTAATGTGATCCTAAAATACATTGGGGATCAGGGATTGGAGACAATCAAGAAACATACTTCAAAAGGAAAGGACTCAAATGCATCCAATTGTGATGCCAATATAGAGAGAAGATCTATAGAACTTCAAGGATCAGAGTGAGAATGGAATGCATGCCTCAAAAGTAGCCCAAAATAAGGAAGGTCGATTGCTCAATCCTAAAAGACTTAGAAAAATTACTTATCAAGGATTGAGGATTTGGAAAGCCACAAACCAATGAACCTATCGAGTAGAAGAACAAAAAACTCCTTGATCTTCGAAGTCTGAAAGACTTAGAACAAATACATAATGTAAATCAAGGAGCTTGAACACATCAAATCCCATGTCACCAAAGCAATTGAGAGTGTGAACAACCAAAAATTCAATTTGAAAACACTTAAGCCCAATCTACAAGGAACCAAGGCAAAGTTTGGAGCTGATAATGATGGCATGCTGGTAGAGGAAACACTAAAAATATGAAACTTTGAAATTAAGATTAAAAAACAAAGGGAAAATCTAGGAAACTTTTAGACATATATTTTAAGGGCTTTCCCTTGCATTCTAATACATAAATGACATATTTTGGATGTCTCAAATAAGTTATAAATATTAGTTCAAAAGGGCCAAAGAAAAGAGGGACACAAACATAGGATTTTGATGAATTCTGATAGAGATTGCAAGACTTCCTAAGCATAGACTATTTGGGTTAGGAGGACTAAAGTTAGTCAACATTATGGTGACCTTGTTGGGCCCTAAAATAGTTGCAACCCTAAACCATGAAACATTTCACAATCACCAAGGCTAGGGGTGTCATCGAGGTGATTGAAAGAGGTTTATCAACCAGTCAAGGGTGATCTTGGCCAACTAATAGGAGTGGGTAAACTCTTCTGCACTTCAATCTCAGCTAGACCTAGGAGGGATATTCCTAGAGGCATGAAATAAAACACAAACAAACATACACAGCCATACCCAATGTGCACTTGATCCCCAAAGTTTTCACTAGGTCAAGACAAATTGGTTGTATAGGCCTTTGTATTAAGCTGACTACTGCACTATGCATTTGCACCCAAAAATGGCAATACTATACTCCTTGAAATGAATCCACTTAGCTTCTCATATACAACATACATAGTGCAAGCCTACATGCTCATGATTCACAAATGCTTTGGTTTGTTTTGCATTACATGATATTTATCCCTGGTTATAACACAAAACCATGAATGACATGTAGAACCCTAAACTAAAACTGTACTCCTACTCCTATAGCTAACAAAAAAGGGTTTAATTAGAGTGATGATTGAGTTATCCCCAGTATGGACCAGTGCCCACTCTATTGGGCAACTAAGTCATAAACAATAAAGAGGAAAGAAATAGGCTAAACTAGCATCAACAGAAAACTAAAATATATTCACATACATTTCTCATATTACACTTCATGCGCTAGACATACCTATTTATCCAAAGCCAAACTATAATAACCAACTTATAATAGAGAAACGGCCCAACACAAAGCTTGTATTCATTTAAATGCTGCCAGACATTATCAAATTCTATTAAAATTGTACTAGAAAATGTAGTGAAGGAAAAATACAAAGTTGTGACAATGCATTCCCCTAAATTATTACAAACAACCGTGGAGACATCTCACTACCTGAAAATGTGCATTAAAATCCTTCATATGCTATATTAGATGTATTTCTTCATTTACTGCCTAGACATTTTCTGCTACTTGATGCCCTAAAACCATCCTTAGGTGTTTTCTAGATTAAACAATTAGTTTAGCGACCAACCCCGTGAAAAGATCTAAATGTTAGATTCTATTTATAGCATTAGTAAATCTGATCTAAGGGAAAAATGGGAGGGAAAACCTCACTAACTCCACCAACCACATAAAAAATCCATTTCTTATCCACCTAATTTGCATTAATGGCATCCCTGAAAGTAGTTGGTGTGTTCCCAAGTGATTGGAGGAGCCCAGAAAGCCAACAAGTGCACCTCCGATAAATCAGACTTTCAAACTTCAAACTTCGGGCCCCCACCATTTTACCTACTTGGAAGAAGATAGAACATTATAACTTTGACCACTGAAGTCTACATTACTTAGAAAATTTTTGGAACCTTAGGCAGACATCGGGCCCCGCGTCTTCCACCTTGCACCTTATGTGACTTGGCAGCTTTCCACAATTCCACAAGCCTATCATGGGTCCACCCAAAGGGCTCAACAGAATAGAAAAATCCTTAGAAAGAGTTAACACCCATCGAGGGTCGGTCATCCGGCCTTCTGGGTTCCATGTTCCTCAAAGGAAGGAAGAAGGGCATACCTCCAACCTCCGCCATCTGCCTTATACATAGAATAATTTTGGACAAGCAGACCTATTGGACTTCAAATTTAAGGGGTTCTCCCCGACACTTGCCATGAAGAAGACTGAAGGCCAAAGGCCTAAATTTTGATCTCCAAAGCACTTAGAAGAAAAAGAGCTCATCAAACTTTGGCTTCAGATCCTCCACCTTCCAACCACAACACCAAAGAAGACACAAGGTTGAAACTTTGACCTCTGATAATCCATAATACTACACCATACCTAGAATATTTTCACCACTTCAACCAGACCATGGCCCTCAAGCCTTCTCATCGATGTCCACCCTACACATGATGCAAGGCTGAAGTCCCAATCTCTAACCTCTAACTCACTTAGACAAATTTCAATACTTAGGTAAATTTTGAGCCTCAGACCTTGGAGCTAATAGACAACACAAGGCGGAGGCATGAACCCTAAACTCTAAAACTCTGACAGAGGTGAAAATACAAAGAAACACTTAGATTTTTCTGGACTTAGTCATTTTTGGGTTTCCTATCTTGCATTTTCAAAAGGTAAACACATGAAAACCTATGGAAGGTATCTCTGATCAGTTATAAACTATATGTTCAAATATGGAGGTATAGAGTGGGACACAAATCAATTTTGGGGGCAGAATGAGACATTTTGGGGATAGGATTTTGAAGTCCCAATACTGTCTCTATTTTGGGACATGTACCAAGCAGTGGCACAACAAGAATCTAGACATCTACGGGTAGACCAAAATGCAAATAATAAATGAGAGGAAAATAATGGAAATGTATTTACGAGGCATACAGTCATAGGCTTGAAAGCATAGAAGGAAACATGACTATATTTAAAATTTAAACATGTTGCAGGTTAAACATGTACCAAGTGACTGAACCTACTTGCCTCTATCAAAGACAAGCTCGATGAAGGAGTTGATCTCCCTCAAACCAAAATTGTACTTCTCACCTAGCTGCAACAATTGAAAACAACCTTCAACATGCACCAATCTATAACATATGTTTATGAAGCAAAGGCTAGCCTTACCAATGAAATTACTATTGCATGGAAACCATAAGAAACAAGTGCTTGACCTATTCCATACTGCATCATGTTTGTTCTCAACAACAAGGGGTGAGAAATCAAAGTTTAGGTCAGCAATAAAAGACATGGATGGAAGTGAATTTCCATCACCAATTGCAAACTTATTACACTTGATAACCCCTTCATGCAAACTAAGGGAAAACAAGAACACCTCTAATTCATATGGCAAAGAAAATTGTTCCTCAATGCACTATTGATCCAAAAGAGAAGACACTTAGTCTTGTAGAACATACTAGAAAGACTCCATCTCAGGTATATCATCAAGTTGGGTTACCATCTATTGAAATTTAGGCATGAACATGCCTTGCCGCACATTCACATCAATGTCCCATACAAAGGGCTCAACCTCTACTGCAACACCAACACATTCAAGAGCTAACAAGTTTTCCACATCAAAGTGGAAGCATTCATATTCATTTGTAACTCTATCAAGCTTTTGAACAAAATTTTCATATGTGTTGCTACAAATTTTGATTTCTGAATCATAAACATGACTCAGGCTGCAATTTAAAACATCAACACATAAATCAATATCACGAAACACCTCAAATGAAGAACCATGTTCTTCCAATTGTCTCTTTGTTTCATGTCCACCTTGGCAACTTGATGTGTCATATTCACCATTGCAAATAGATTTATGACACACTTCTTCTTCCTTCATTTTCTATCTTATTTCTGTATGGCTAAGATGAAGCACACTCTGCATGAAGAAGAGAACACACCTTTCACCACAAAAAAGGTTCTCATATGCATCCATGTGATCACCATCCTCAAAATCCATGGCAAGCTCCTCACACTGAAACTTCATGATACACCAATAACTATCTCTAATCGGTTATCATCATGTACATCCACTTCCACATCATCCTCATGAATGCAAATACTAACTGTCTCATCACATATAGGAACAAAGGAAGGAAAAACATCAAATAAGAATGATGTTTCTTTCCCACCATCTATTTTATTTACCTACGCACAATCTTCATAATCAACTTTACAAGTCGACTTGATTTGCTGCTCACTCATGCACATGCCTTCCTCGTTGCTCACTGACCCACATACCTCAAGACTAGGTTGGAAGTCATCATTGGTTTCATCACCATTATTTTCACTTGATGAACTATCCAATAGAATGCTGGTGCATTCACCACTTTCATAATTTGCATCATTATCATGCATTACACCAGCACCTTCCACTTCTACCCTTCTGACTATACAATCATCATCATCTAATGTTGCATTCATCTGATTGCTTGTATCCACATTGTTGCCCTTGAAATTGACATTTTTATTACCAGAAACACATGCATTTGTTGACAACATACCCTTTATGTAATCATCCCTCATTTTCTCCATGGAGTCTAGGGACAAATATGTCTAGTGCATACTAGTTATTTTGAAATCTTCCTACACATAACTCAATCCGGTTTCATATGCTTCAAAAAACATATCAATGCAAGTGGGAATGTTAGGTGTAAAATCATTTGGAATATTGGAAAGGGCAACAACAAACCTATGACCAAAAACTCTTCTTGACTTTCCCTCTTGTCTCCTAATTTTTTCTTACTCTATGACAAGATCAGCAGGGTCAAGACCCTTAACAAATTCCTTTTCAAATGTCACCACAAGTTCATTCCACAAGGCAAAGGATTTCCCTAGAAAACTTTAGAACCATTCTTTTCCTTTCCATGTAATGACATAAAAAAAAATCTCATGTACATATCCTCGTCCTCAAATTGATGTTCTTCCATGAATTCTGAGAATACATCAACATGTGTGTCTCCTTCCCAAATATCATACCCATCAAACTTGGGAAACTATTTGTAGACCTTGGTAGGCATACTCATTGTTTTGTAATAAACCCATGAGAGGTCTAGTTGATCATATACAGGATCTAAGGGAGAAGTAAGGGACTAGTCAAACTGATTTTTAGGGGTAGTAGGGAATGCATTGGATTGCATCCTAGACTCTAGCAGCCTAATCTAATTTTTTATTTCTTCTTCTTGCAGAAATAATGACTCCAATAGTTGTTTGATTTTATCAATTTCATATTGCTTTATTGCTAAGTAATTTTGATTTTGCATGGGTGCACATAGGTTTGGGTTTGTATAACATGTAGAGCCATGACTAGAATATGTATTGCTAGGATGGTCATGGGAATCCACACCAATGTAATTTCTAGCATCTTATATATATGAAGATTCAAATGATAGAACATACTTAGGGTATCCATGTTCATACCAATTGGCCATGACTAAAACATCCTATAATGTAGGGTAGAAAATTGAAGCATAGAAACTTGTTCCTTCAGCATGATAGGAACAACAAATTTCAAAGGTTAGGAAGAAAACCATGTGTACCTTTATTTCACCAATTGTTGCCCAATGAGATGGAGCATTCAAATCATCAACAACAACCAATGGGAAGTAGCAACAAACTTTTCTTCTGATAACAGACTCACCACCTCTCCCATAGAATAATTCCTTGAAGTGTGACTAATCTCCAAGGAAACAAACTAATTTTGGATTCAACTCACCAATAGAGTCTTCAATTTCATTGAACCCTTAAATTGTCCCTAGTAATGGTGCCAATCTCTTGGTGTATGTTGATTGACTGCCAAACTTACACACAACAACAAATTGCACCACTGCAAACTTACTGTTACTAAGGGTGTGAAAAATGCTCAAGCTGTCTAAAACCTAGCAATGGCTAAAGTAAATTTATCCCCAGCAACGATGCCAATCAGTTGGGACCTAAAATAGATGCAACCCTAAACCTTGAAACATTTCATAATCACTAAGGCTAGGGGTAGCATCGAGGTGATTGAAAGAGGTTTATCAATAGGTCAAGGGTGCTCTTGGTCAACTAACAGTAGTGGGTATACTCCTCTGCACTTCAGGCTCAACTAGACCTAGGAGGGATATTCATAGAGGCATGAAATAAAACACAAACAAACATTCACAACCATACCCAATGTGCACTTGACACCCAAATCTATCACTAGGTCAAGACAAATTCGTTGCACATGCCTCTTTATTAAGTTGATTATTGCACTATGCATTTACACCCAAACATGGAAATACAATACTCCTTTAAATGAATCTACTTAGCTTCTCATATACAAGATACATAGTGCATGCACACATGCTCATGATTCACAAATGATTCAGTTTGTTTTTCATTACATCAGATTTATCTGTGGTTATAAAATAGAACCATGAACAACATGTAGAACCCTAAACTAAACCTACTCCTACTTCTACAACTAATAGAAGAGGTTTTAATTAAAATGATGATTGAACCATCCCCAATATGGACTGGTGCCTACCCTATTGGGTAAATGAGTCATAAACAATAAAGAGGAAAGAAATAGGTTGAACCAACATCAACAAAAAACTAAAATATATTCACATACATTTATCAGATTACACTTCATGCACTAAACATACTTATTTATCCAAATCCAAACTATAATAACCCACTTGCAATAGAGAAATGACCCAACACAAAGATTGTATTGATTTAAATACTATCATACATTAGCAAATCTTATTACAATCGCACCAGCAAATGTGATGAAGGAAAAATACAAAGCTATGACAATGCATTCCCCTAAATGAAAATGTGCATTTCAATCCTTCCTATGCTATATCAAACGTATTCCTTCATTCACTGCATAGACATTTTCCTCTGCTTGATGCCCAAAAATCATCCTTAGGCATTTTCCAGACCAAACAATTGGTTCATTGACTAACCCCTTGAAAAGAGTTTCGATCTTCTATTTATAGCATGAGTAAATCTAATTTAAGGGCAAAATGGGAGGGAAAACCTCACTAACTCCACCAACCACATTAAAAATCTATTTCTTAGCCACCCACTTCACATTAATGGAATCCCTAGAAGTAGTTGGTGCATTCTGAAGTGGTTGGAGGAGCCTAGAAAGCCAATAAGTGTACCTTCGACAAATTAGACTTCTAGACTTTAGACTTTAGGCCCCCACCATTTCGCCTACTTGGAAGAAGATAGAACATCACAACTCTGACCTCCGAAGTCCACTTTAATTAGAAAGTTTTTGGAACCTTAGGTGGACCTTAGCCCTTGGTCTTCCACCTTAGACCTTACACCACTTGGTAGCTTTATGTGGTTCCACAAGCCTATTGTGGGTCCACCCAAAAGGCTCAATGAAATGGCTGAATGCCTTAGAAAGAATTAACACCCATCAAGGATTAGCTGTCGGGCCTTCCACCTTTCGCCTTCCTCAAAGGAAGGAAGAAGAGCCAACCTCTAACCTCTTACATCTGCCTCATCCTTTGAATAATTTTGGACAAGCAGACATAATAGACTTGGGATTTCAGGGCTTCTCCCTAACACTTGCCATGAGGAAGACCGAAGGTGAAAGGCCCAAAGTTTGACCTCTGAAGCACTTAGAAGAAAAAGAGTTTGTCAGACTTCGACCTTTAGGTCCTCCACCTTCCAACCACAACACCAAAGGATACAAAAGGATGAAACTTTGACTTCTGAAACTCCATAATATTGCACCATACTTAGATTATTTTCACCACCTCAAGCGGTCCTTGGCGCTCGAGTGTTCTTATCAACATTTTCCATGTAGAAGAGGGAAGGCCGAAGGTCCAACCTCTGACCTCCAACTCATTTAGGCAAATTTCAACACTTAGGTGAATTTTGAGCCTCAAACCTTGGAGCTAATAGACAACACAAGGCGGAGGCATGAACCCCAAACTCCAAAACTTTGACAGAGGTGAAAATACAAAGAAACACTTAGGGTTTTTCAGACTTAGTCATTTTTTGGGTTTCCTATCTTGAATTTTCAAAAGGCAAACACATGAAAACCTATGGAAGATATCCCTAATCGGTTATAAACTATAGGTTCAACAATTGAGGTATAGAGTGGGACACAAATGGATTTGAGGGGCAGAATAAGGCATTTTGGGGACATGTTTTTTTTAAGTCAAATAGTTGCTCTAGTTGGGGATGTCTGCCAAAAAGTGGCACAGAAAGAATCCAGACATCTTTGGGTAAACTAAAAGGCAAAATACAAATGAGGGGAAAAGAATAGAAACATATTTACGAGGCGTACAATTAGAGGCTTGAAGGCACAGAAGGAAAGATGACTTTATTAAAATTTTAAACATGTTGCATGTTAAACTTGTACCAAGTGACTGAACCTACTTGCCTCTATCAAAGACAAGATTGATGAAGGAGTTGATTTGAACGTCAAACCAAATTTTCACTTCTCACCTAGCTACAACAATTGAAAACAACCTTTAGCATGCACCAATCTGTAACAAATGTTTATGAAGCCAAGGCTAGCCTTACCAATGAAATCATTGTAGCATCGCAACCATAAGAAACATATGTTTGACCTATTCCATATGGCATCATGTTTGTTCCAACAGCAAGGGGTGAGAAATCAGAGTTTAGATCAGCAATAAAAGACATGGATGGAAGTGAATTTCTATCACCAATTACAACCTTATTACACTTTCTAACCTCTTCATGCAAATTGAGGGAAAATAAGAACACCTCAAATTCACATGGCCAAGAAAATTGTCCTTCAATGCACTATTGATCCACAAGAGAAGAGACTTCATCTTATAGAACGTCAAACTGGAAAGACTCCAGCTCAGGTATATCTTTGAGTTGGAATGCCATCTATTGAAATTCAGGCATGAACATGCCTTTCCACTCATTCACATCAATGTCCCATACAAAGGATTCAACCTCTACTACAACATTAACATATTTAAGAGGTAACAAGTTTTCCATATCAAAGTGGAAGCATTCATATTCATTTGTAATTGTATCAATCTTTTGAACAAAATTTTCATGTGTTACTACAAATTTTGATTTCTAAACCATAAACACGATTCAGGCTGCAATTCAAGACATCAACACATGTAAATCACTATCACAAGACACCTCAAATGAAAAACCATGTTCATCCAAATGTCTCTTTGTTTCATGTCCACCTTGGCAACATGTGTCATATTTACTATTGCAAATATATTGATGACACACTTTTTCTTCCTTCATTTCTATCTTATTTATTTGTGGCTGAGATGAAGCAGACTTTGCATGAGGAAGAGAACATACCTTGAACCACAAGAATAGGTTCTCACATGTGTCTACATGACCACCATCCTCAAAATCAAGAGCAAGCTCCTCACACTGAAACTTCATGACTATATCAATAACTATCTTTGATCAGTTATCATCATGTGTAGCCACTTCCACATCATCCTCATGTAAGAAAACACTAACTGCCTCATCACATACATCAACAAAGGAAGGAAAAACATCAAAAAGAAAGAAGTTTCTTACCCACCATCTATTTGATTTACCTGTGCACAATCTTCATAATCAACTTAACAAGCTAACTCAATTTGTTGCTCACACATGCACGTGCCTTCCTCATTGTTCACTAACCCACATATCTCTGCACTAGATTAGAAGTCATCATTGGTTTGATCATCATTTTTTTCACTTGATGAACTATCCAATAGAATACTGGTGTATTCACCACTTTCATCATCTACATCACTATCATGCATTACACTAGTACCTTCTTTCACTTCTACACTTCTGACTACACAATTATCATCATATGATGTTGCATTCATCTGATTACTTGTATCCACATTTCTTCCCTTCAGATCAACATGTTTATTACCAGCAACACATGCATTTGTAGGCAACAAACCCTTTATGTAGTCATCCCTCATTTTCTCCATGGAATCTAGGTACAAATATTCCTGACACATAATTGTTATTTTAAAATCTTCATGCACATAACTCAATCCAGTTTCATATGCTTTGAAAAACATATCAATGGATGCGGGAATGTTAGGTTTGAAATCATTTGGAATATTGGAAAGGGCAATAGAAAACTTGTGACCAAAAATTCTACTTGATTCTCCCTCTTGTCTCCTAATTTTTGCTAGCTCTATGACAAGATTAGTAGGGTCAAGACCCTTAGCAAATTCCTTTTCAAATGATAGCACAAGTTAATTCCACAAGGCAAAGGACTACCATGGAAAACTTTGAAACCATTCTTTTTCATTTCCATGTAATGACCTAACAAAAAATCTCATATAACTATCCTCATCCTTAAACTGATGTTCTTCCATGAATTTTGAGAATACATCAACGTGTGTGTCCCCTTCCCAATTATCATACCCATCAAACTTGGGCAATTGTTTGTAGACCTGTTGCAAATATGTACCTAAGTGATGTTGTCATTGATGTCAACATATTTTTGTTGCCATTAGTGTCAACTATTGTTGTCTGTATAGAAGACCAAATTGTTGAGGATATTAAGAAAATTAATAACAATCAATACATGCGGACCATATAGCTATGTAGAGGATTGTCAAAGGTTGCTCTAGTTAAGATTTGAGAAGTCCACATGAAGATTTAAAGGAGTTATGACCATCTAAGTAGAACCGGTTCCTACAATACTCAAGAAAGACATAGTGATAGGGAAGAGGTCTGAATTGCTTCGGTAATATATTATAGTGATCTGCAGATCTGAGGGCATGTTTGGGAAGTCAATGTGTATCATCAACTCTAGTGGTTTGTGGTTT
Organism: Cunninghamia lanceolata; assembly: GCA_027924645.1. NCBI lineage: Eukaryota > Viridiplantae > Streptophyta > Pinopsida > Cupressales > Cupressaceae > Cunninghamia > Cunninghamia lanceolata. Next base: position 95,845 of record BSBN01001682.1, on the reverse strand, counting down.
GGAGGTCTACAAGTTATCCTTTTAGTTTAATAGTCATGGTAGATAGTGTTCTTGAGGTTACAGAGGAAGATACAAATGATTTTGGTAATTTGGTTTAAAAAGAATGTTATTGGTGATTTCAATGTGCTTGTGGAGGTCTCTGAATTGTGTGGCTACTATGTTCGAGGTCTACACTAAAGTTTGAGCTAGTTGATTGAAGATTTCTTCTTTGAGGTTGATGTTCTTCCTAGTCTTAGCCGACTGGATGTTCCTAGTAAGTTGTGTATGATCTAAGAGCATTTTTATGGAGCATAGCATGGTTGTAGAAAAAGATTCAACTCTCAATTGTGTTTGTCTGATAGTGTGATGATCCGCGTGAAGTTTAGCCAACCTTGTTGATCATTCCAAGGTTGCTGAAGCATATAAATACTTGTTGAGGAGTTGTTGAAAAGCATCCTTGTACACAATGAATTAAATCCAAAGAAGGGATCAAAAACAGAATAGAGAAGAAGAGGAGTAAAGGGAATATAGAGTGAAGAATCCATGAAGAAGAATTTAAAGACAAGAGTAGAAGTCTTGAGCCTTCAAAGGCACTGATTCAGGCATGAATGTAGATGCTATTTCTCAGTTCATTATTTCTGTATAAATCATAATTTCTTATAGGTAGTGAGCTCTAGGAAGTATGCCCGAAGGCATGTGCCTTATATTTTCTTAAGTACTTTTAATAGGGTACACATTTTTGTGGGTTAACCACCACCATGGTTTTTCCTTAACCAAGTTTTCCATGTCAAAATTCTGGTGTTGTGTGTTCATGTTGTTTATGCTCATATGTTGATTTATGGTTAAATGTTTTCATCATTAATCTGATTACAAAGAAGATTTAAAAGGGTCATAAAGGGATTAAAGTTTAGGGACAACTAATTCATGCCCCCCCTCTCAGTTGTTTGGACTATTTCCAACAAGACCTTGGTATACATACTCATTATTTTTTAATCAACCCATGAGAGGTCGAGTTGATCATATACAAGATCTAAGGGAGGAGCAGGTTACTTGTCAAACTAATTTTTAGGGGCAACAAGGAATGCACTAGACTACATCCTAGATTCTAACATCCTAATTTGATTTTCTATTTCTTCTTCTTGCTACAATAATGACTCCAACAGTTGTTTGGTTTAATCAATTTCATATTGTTATATTGCTAAGTCATTTTGATTTTACATGGCTGCATATAGCTTCGGGTTTGTAAAACATGCAGAGCCATGACTAGAATATGCATTGCTAGGATGGTCATGGGAATCGACACGAAAGTAATTTCTAGGGTCTTATATTATATATATATATATATGAAGATTTAGATGATAGAACATCCCTAGGGTATTCATGTTCCTACCAATTGGCCCTGACTAAAACATCCTATAATGAAGGGTAGAAAACTAAAACATAGAAACTTGTTCCTTCAGCATGACAAGAACAACATATTTCAAAGGTCAAAAAGAAAATCATGTGTACCTTTATTTCACCGGTTGCTACCCACTGAGATGGGGCTTTCAAATCATCAACAACAACCAAGGGGCTTTCAAATCATCAACAACAACCAAGGGGAAGCAGCAACAAAATTTGGTTCTGATAGTAGACTCGCCACCTCTTCCATAGAGGAATTCCTTGAAGTATGACTGATCTTCAAGGCAACAAACTTATTCTGGGTTCAGATCACCAACAGAGCCTTCAATTTATTTCACCCTTTAAATTGTCCCCAGCAATAGCACCAATCTATTGATGTAAGTTGATGGCCTGCCAAACTTACACACAACAAAAAATTGCACCACTATAAACTTACTTTTACCAAGGGTGTGAAAAATGCTCAAGTTGCCTAAAACCTGGTAATGGCTAAAGTAACTTTATCCCCAGCAATGATGCCAATCTATTTGGACACAAAATAGATGCAACCCTAAACTCTAAAACATTTCACAATCACCAAGGCCAGGGGTGTCATCGAGGTGATTGAAAGAGGTTTATCAACAAGTCAAGGGTGATCTTGGCCAACTAACAGGAGTGGGTATACTCCTTCGCACTTTAGGCTCAGCAAGACTAAGTAGGGATATTCATAGATGCATGAAATAAAACACAAACAAATATACATAGTCATATTCAATGTGAACTTGACCTTCAAAGTTATCACTAGGTCAAGATAGACTGGCTGCATAGGCCTCTATATTAAGCTGATTACAACACTATGTATTTGCACCCAAATATGGCAATACTATACTCCTTTAAATGAATCCACTTAGCTTCTCATATAGAAGATAGATAGTGCAGATATACATGCTCACAATTCACAAATGATTCAATTTGTTTTGCATTACTTTAGATTTATCCCTGGTACTAAAAAAAATCTTGAACAACATGTAGAACCCTAAACAAATCCTACTTCTACTCCTATAGCTAACAAAATAAGGTTTTGTTGGGATAAGGTGCCATTAACCTTGTAAATTCCAATATTGTATTTATTCCATTTATTATTTGTAATTTGTAATTACCCATAAGGAGATGTACAAGTTTCACCAGCAATGGTAAAAATTATTTACTATCCACAGTAATTATAGAGTTAGTGTACGGTAAGTTTCAAAGTTACTAGCTATAGTTATGGGATGTAGTTTACTATGGTAAATGGTAATTGGTCAAAGTGGGGTCCTCCACATGAGGAGGAATTGTTGATGCATAAATATGTGGGTTTAATCCAATAGCAACATGGGAAGCTTTTGAGATGTGGGATTGACCCCAGAAACAACCTTCAGGTTTTAAGGAAGCTGACTCTTCTATTCTCTCAGTGGGGGTTTGGGAAAAGGTTAGGAGGAAAATAAGATTTGCATAAATAAATGCCTAGATCTAAGGTGATACGTCAGATTTAAAACTTAACATAGCACAATGTCAAACCTTGAAAGATTTAACTAGAAATTAAAGAGTAGATATGCATCATTAAATCTAGTTTGTAAATAGATTTTAACAAAGGCAAAGGAAACAGAGACGAGCAAACAAGAACTAGAGATGGATTCAATATGCACAAAGTAAAATTTCTCATTATTGAATAGAAAACAAATTTACAAAGGCAAAGTTGCTACACAAAGTAAAATGTTACATTCTTTATGAAAATAAACTAAGTCAAAAATATCTTCGTTGCTCCATTCTCTGATATCTGAAAACTATATATATGAAGAATCTGAATTGTGTCTCAAATTTACATTTATAGCCTAAAAAACCCCAACAAAATATCTCCAACGGCCTCCAAAATCTCTAACTAAAAACTCACAAAATCTAGCTAAAAATCTAACAAAATGTCTATATCTGGTTGTGTAACTGATTCTACAACTAAAAATCTCAATTGAACTGTGGCTCAAACAAAATCTTCTCCTTTGGTTGCATTAGAAAACTGTTGTCTCCACTTTCATGGCTTGCTGTAAAATCAAAGTGGTTGTGTGTAAAAATTAGGGCTGCACTTTATTCATGGGAGAGAAGGGAGTCAAATAAAAAGTCATATTTAATAAGGCTTCACTTTATTAGTTTGGAGGGACCGGCATCTTGTTTCAACTTTAATAAAGATTTTAATCTTTATTTAAAACTTCTTCCCATGGCTTTAACTAAAAACTGAGATAAAACTTATATTATTTGATAAAGCATTCAGCTTTACTAGAGGGCCCACCACATTTATTTAATGAGACCCTTCATTTATATTTTAGCTCTTTAAAGTCTTCTTGTAACATATGATGCACTAAAACAAAACAAAAATTTTTATTTATTGTGCTCGTCTTGAGCCACGTGGCACATTCCTTTGCTTTGCTTTGGTTCTCTGCAGCGTAGCTTCCACATGGTGCATTCCGATGTCATTCTCCTTGTTTCTAAATTGCATCTACTTTAGCCATGTGTCTGTCTCCGCTGTCTCTTTAGCTACTTCTCCTTTATTGTTCTTTTCTGACACGTGGTGCATCCTAGGAACTCCTTTGCTTCAATTTCCACATCGTTGATCTTTTACTACATCCACGACTCATGTGTTGCTACATTTTAGAAACCCTATTTTATACTGCATGCATTTCAACTTCTAGTTGTGGCTGCTCCTTTATTAAAATGTAGCTCATATTGTGCCTCTCTCCTTACACAAGTTGTGCCATTAACGTGAGCTGCAAGAGCTATATCTTACTACACTGGAAAGATCAACACAACCTATGGTATAAGTTATTCCTCTGCCTTCATAATATAAGGCTAAACCCCTTTGAACTTGGCATTGTGCTCCCTTATAGAGCCTATGTTCTCTTTTGAAATTACCATTACATGAGTGCTATGTTGGACTTCATATTGGAGCTGAATACTTTGGTGATAAACTGAACTCCTTCAAGAAAACTTGCACCATCCATGACTTGCCAGCATCTTTGATTTTGATATGGGCCACTTTCTGATATTGCCAAAACCTTGCAATAATTGTGCTTGTAAAGGTGGAACATGTGACTCGTGATTTGGTGATGCATATAGCTTGAGAGGTCGATCTTCTTATATGTAGGCTGATCTTTTTATGCATTAGCCGCACCTTATCTTGGCAATGCCATCATAATGCTTACCCTTATAGAAGATGCCTCATACCTATGAATGGTTGAGCACTTTGATCTTAAGAATAGGCAGAACTATTATATGCTAAGTTGTATTCAGATGCTTCTTTGGTAAATTGTGTCATAGCCTCACTATATAGCACCACTGTATTGACTTCCATGGATACAATGCAGAGAGGCCACAGCTTCCAATCTCACCTTGTGCATTGATTTTTGTAGCCTAGCACCTCATCTGGGTCGAGCCTTCATTTTAAGCTGCATTTGATATAGTTGAGAACCATCTTATGGTCATAATAGCCACCCCATCTTTAGAAATTGGTAGTGGTAAAAGACTACATCTCATTATTGGCAGTTGAGCCTTGATTAAGATATTGCCACCCTTAAATATGACCGCTTCTTCTTTGTTGTTGGTGTCATTGATGTTTTGAAGGGCCACTAGGTATTATACTTGGCTGAGTCTCTATGATTATTCTCTTCACTAGCTAAGTGAGGTGAGATTTGAATGTGACTGCATCTTCACAAATAGCTCCTCAGTCTCAAAATAGCGATGTCTCTTTTATTTGGTTGTTCTTCATTTTGCTGAGTGCCAAAAATAATGGCCAATCCTCCCTTATGATTGGCCACTTCACTCTATTTGCATTTTGAAATGGACTGAGTCTCCTCTAATAATGATTTGTCAATTAACATGTTGTATCAGGAACCTCATGACTATTGCTTTAATTTGTCTGCATGCTTCTATTGCACCATATTAATGGAAATCACTACTCTTATTTCTGAAGGTCGATCCTCTGTCATGGATGTGTCTTAATAATGCCATGGCTATACTTTTAGGTTTGGACAGCTCTGAGAACTTACAATACTATGCATTAAATTTCATATTAGTCATGCCATTCATATGTATATGCTTCCTTTGATAGAATGTACTATATTCTTTTGCAATGGTGAGACCCTTCCTGTGCTTGGTTGTTCCTTCAGGAAAATGCCATGATCTTAGAGCTCAAACTGATCTTAAATAGTGCCATGAAGATGTGGATACCCAGCCGCCTTCTTGTTTTTGAGTCCTTACCTTGCAGAGACCATGCCTCATTTGTTGTGTTGATCATGCCCCCCTCACTTTGTATGGCTGCTTTGCCTCTCAAGCAACGCTCTTTATATAAATGATGCTTGGAGCTCATAATGAATGTATCATTGTTTTGCTTTGTCTTTGAAATGGAAGCTTCATGCTTGGCTGAGCCGCTTATCAAAAATTGAATTTGTGCCAGAGAAGATGCCACTCCTTATGCTTGTTTCTGATCTTCTTCATATGGATTGGTCGTTTAAAGAAAATTGATGCTATGATGAATTTGGGCCACTCCATACAAACCATGCCATTCTTGAGCTTCAATATCCAATGAAATGGCATTGTTCTTAAATGAGGCCAAAGTTACCTCTTATTTGATTTGACCAAGCACATTATAACTATGCTATATGGTGAACAAAACTGCACCATGTTGCTTTGCTGAGTCGATCCATTAATGGATGCATTTCTTCCTGGTCTAAAGGGCTATGATTTCCTCATAGGTTACTATACCTTTAACGACTTTGTTCTTTGAATTAAGCTCATGCACCAATTTTCATGGCCATCCTTCTACATTATGGTTGATGTTAAAATGATGGTTGTGGCTCCCATATGGTAATGTTGCACTATCTTCCCAATAGGTCTAGCTTTAACAATAAGCCGCACCTGTAGATAAGCACCATGATCTTATAGACTAACTTGAATACATGCTAAGGCTAAACCTTGATCATTTGCTATGTGATGATTTAGGATGGCTTCAAACACTCGACACTTGTTAAACACTTCAAACCTAGACAACGCCATTACAATTGGTCGTCTATCGTTGCTTGTTTCATAACATAGTGGCTACATTCATTTAGAGGTAGAGTTTCATATTTCACTAGCTGCGCCCACCACTAAAATTGCCTTCAATAGCTTCAAACTTTTTATATTAAAATAGTTGAGTCATCTCACTTTTGTTAAAATGGAGTGCCTTTGAAATAGAGGTTGATCCTTCAAATAGTGGCTTAGCTTGTACAGTAGCAGCGTTGTTCTTGAGATGCCATATTCAAAAACTTTATATTGTGTCTTCATATTGGATCAGACCACATATTACCATGATTATCCTTTCTATGAGAATAGCTGAGCGCCATATTATGAATAGCTGTGTGAGACTTGATGCTAGAGATGTGCCATATTATGAATTAAGCATCATTTAAAAGACAAAGATCATTATATCATATTGGCGACACCTTCCTTGACACTTTGACTCATATGCCACCAATTATAAAGCATGCCTTTGATCTCATGGAGCAATTCTAATATGTTGAGGCCATACATTTGATCCAACTAGCAGCGTACTATGTTTGGTGCTATGATCCTTATACTGACAGTGTCATCTTCTCTTACCCAGAGTTCTGTGGCTGAATATCATCACATGTGGCTGCTAGAAAAATTGTCTTTGAATGATAATGCTATACACCCTTCTCTCCAGGACTACAACATCTTCATCATTGGAGAGGGCTTTCATTACACAGGTAGTACACCTATCATAATGGATTGCTATCACAATATGGATTGTAATTGTTCCCTTTGGGGTGGCTATATGTCCCAATATGATACTGAATCTCTACTGAAGCTCAATGTCAGATTCTATCCTAGATTTCCATCTTCTGATACTTGGAAAAAAATTGAGATTGGTGTGAAAAACTTCTCACTAGTTCTTGGCGACTGGCTAGGAAAATAGGCCTGCCTATTTGAATCTAGAATCTCTGGTCAGCAAATTAGTGCCAACTTCATTGGGCATAGAGTCATAACTTTGAAACTGAAAACCTATACAACTAAAAATAGATCTACAACCAATGCATAGGCAAGCAAACTGATACTAAACTACCCAGAAAGCTTGTGACTTTGAATCTAAAACACTACTGAAAACACACTCTGCAACTAAAACCAACCAACTATAACTGAAACTAACCACTAAATCTAGGATATGAGACAGGTTGAACCATAGATCTTTTATTTGCATCAACCATGACTTATTTGAAAGCAAACAAACTAAAATTTGAAATCTAATGCTACTATTGTAGCTTATTCTAAACCACTGAAACTTATTACTGAAACATTGAAAGCACGGGGACATGCCCATTTTTGGGAATGACAAAATAACTGCTGAATTTGATTATTGTGTCCCACTGAATCCACATTACACTGATAACTGACCACACAAAATACATGAAAAAGTATAACAAGATTTTGTACCTTTTTGCCTCTCTGCTTTCTAGAAAATCTTTCTTTGCTTCAAAACACCAATCATGCTGACCTACATACTAATCTTGCTTTTGCTGAGGGTGGGAAGGGACAATAAAGCATTGAAGCTCATTCATCTGTTTGCATTTGAAGACTTCTGTTGACTGGACTTCACCAATGACTCCTTTTGTAGACTCTTCAACATCATGATGACTCATGATAGCATCAAATATAGGTGGACAGGTGACAGAATAGCCAATAAGGGTCTTGAATCTGACTGGGATTCCTTCTTGCAAGAAGAAAGGTGTATAGCAGGGATCAGTGTATGACTCTTGGATCTTGCAAATATCCCTTTGATTCTCATCTTTATGAACCTTTTGTTGCATTTGTGGGTCTTCATCAAGAAGAAGAGAGTACCCATTTTAAAAAATAGAAAATAAATCAGATCTTGCATCATCTTCCATTTCAGAACTTTCTCCATGATCACCTTGAACAGGCCTTACAAAGTAACCATGCACTTACTGAATTGTAGGATCTTTTGCATCAAGAAGCTGGTATCCTTATTAAACAAGTGAGAACAAATCTTCATCATGCTCCAAATGTTGATCATGTATCTCTATGCTATCTTCTTGAAGGTGTGATAACTCATGACAGAAATAAAGATAGCCATTCTTGATAGACTCTGCAAAAGACTCTCTTGTAACCTCTTCTTCAAGATAAGGTCCAAACTATGCATCATTGTTGGCCCAGTACTTTTCAACTTCTAGAAGTGTCACCTCATAAGCATCTTCTGACTCCTTTTCATGAATTGATTGAATTTCTGAGTTACACTTTACCATAGGCACATAAGGTTGATAATCAGAAGGACACCTTGAATGGACAGGGGTCACCTCTCTTCTTGTAATTTGATTTCCATGACTAGATTCCTCTTGGATGTCAAAGTGGCAAAGAACCTGATCTAATACTTCTATGGGCTGATTTGCAGCTATAGAGGCTTGTAAAGGATAATTTTCAAGATAGTAAGGAAGTGCCTTGGTATGAGGAAGGATTGCTTCTATAATAAGACCACACTGGTATGGTTGTTCATAAAGATCTTGAGGCATGACATTTGGATCAGCATAAAACATGGCTTGACATTTTAACTTATTGATTTCATGGGAGAGGGTTTTTATACATTCTTTTATTACACTCATCTCCTCATGATTCAGCAAATCAGCAGGGAGAGTGGGTGGATTAGTATTTGTATGCATCTAACTACAAAAAAGGACTTGAGATAGACTATTTGCATGAGGCATTAGCTCTTTTAAGGGTAAAGGAGACAAGTTTCCAGCTACTATGAGGTTACTTTCAGCCTTAATGGTAAGATCATATGACTGAGGAAGCGTTTCACATCCTAGGGCTTGGATCATCACATAGATCTCAGGGTATAAAGCCTTTAAATAATACAAGAATGCAAAGAATGGAGGAGGCCTCATGTCAGCAAATAATTTTTTCCATACCTTGTCAAATCTTGAATTGAAATCATGTATGGGCTCTATTGGATGCCTTTTGATGGTGATGAAGTTCTGGGTAAGTGTTCTAACATATGTCCTATCTCTGAACTGATTGTAGATGAGTCCACCAAGCTAATCCCATCCAATGATTGAACCGGGCCGCAAGCTTTTGTACCACTCTTTTGCTTTTCCATTGAGAGAAGATGTAAGCAACAAGAGAGCATGATTCTCAGTTGTGACATTGTGAACAGAGCATAAAATTGCAACATCTTGAATGTGATCCACAGGAGAAACTAAGCCATCTCCAAGAAAGTGAGGCAGTACCTTCCATGCTGTATCAGGAACTTGACCCTGCTACTGAAGAACAAGAGGACCTGAATCCCAGGTCACAAAAGGTAGATTTCTTTGAATATTCAAATGCACATATATACCAGGTGCTACCATGGTCTGTAGGTGCAAAGATCTGAGAAATATTCACCAGACGGATTATTCATGCTCCTATGAGAAGATATTTTTGTGATTTTCCATCAAAACCACAAAATAAAGGGCAAAGATTCACTGAAAACAAAGACCCAGGTCTTTGATTCTAGTCCCACCAGGTGTGCTAAAAACTGTTGATGTATAAATCTGTGGGTTTAATCCAACAGTAATATGGAAAGTTTCTGAGATGTGGGATTGACCCTAGAAACAACCTCCAAGTTTTATGGAAGCTGGCTCTTCCATTCTTTCAGTGGGGGTTTAGGAAAGGTTAGGAGGAAAACAACATTTGCAGAAATAAATGCCTAGATCTAAGGTGATACCTTGGATTTAAAACTTAACATAGCACAGTGTCAAACCTTGAAAGATTTAACTAGAAATTAAAGAGCAGATATGCATGATTAAACCCAGTTTGTAAATATATTTTAACAAAGGCAAAAGAAACAAAGACGAGAAAACAAGAACCAGAGATGGATTCAATATGCACAGAGTAAAATTTCTCATTATTGAATAGAAAACAAATTTACAGAGGCAAAGTTGCTGCACAAAGTAAAATGTTACATTCTTTATGAAAACAAACTAAAGCAAAAATATCTCCATTGCTCCAGTCTTTGATCTGTGAAAACTGTATATATGAAGAACTCTGAATTGTGTCTCAAATCTGCATTTATAGCCTAAAAAACCCCAACAAAATATCTCCAACGGCCTCCAAAATCTCTAACTAAAAACTGACAAAATCTAGCTGAAAATCTGACAAAATGACTATATTTGGCTGTGTAACTGATTCTACAACTAAAAATCTCAACTAAAGTGTGGCTAGAACAAAATTTTCCCCTTTGGCTGCATGAGAAAATTGACATCTCCACTTCCATGGCTTGCCGTAAAATGAAAGTGGTTGTGTAAAAATTAGGGCTGCACTTTATTCATAGGAGAGAAGGGAGTAAAAAAAATCATATTTAATAAAGCTTCACTTTATTAGTTTGGAGGGACCCACATCATGTTTCAACTTTAATAAAGATTTAAATCTTTATTTAAAACTTCTTCCTATGGCTTTAACTAAAAACTAAGATAAAACATATATTATTTGATAAAGCATTCAACTTTACTAGAGGGCCCACCACATTTATTTAATGAGACCCTTCATTTATATTTTAGCTCTTTAAAGTTTTCCTGTAACATATGATGCACTAAAACAAAACAAAACTTTTTATTTACTATGCTCGGCTTGAGCCACATGGCACATTCCTTTGCTTTCATTTGGTACTTTGTAGTGCAACTTCCACGTGGTGCATTCCAGTGTCATTCTCCTTGTTTCTAAACTATATCCACTTGAGCCACGTGTCAGTCTCCACTGTCTCTTTAGCTGCTTCTCCTTTATTGTTCTTTTTTGACACGTGGTGCATCCCGTGAACTCCTTTGCTTCAATTTCTACGCCATTGATCTTTTGTTGCATCCATGGCTCATGTGTTGCTACATTTTAGAAACCCTATTTTATACTGCATGATTTCATCTTCTAGCTATGGCTGCTCCTTTATTAAAATGTAGCTCATATCGTGTCTCTCTCCTTACACAGGTTGTGCCATTAACGTGATCTACAAGCTATATCTTACTACACTGGAAAGGTCAACATAGCATATGGTATAAGTTATTCCTCTGCCTTCATAATATGAGGTTGAACCCCTTTGAACTTGGTGTTGTGCACCCTTATAGAGGTTGTGTTCTCTTTGGAAATTACCATTACATGAGTGCTACGTTGGACTTCATATTGGAGCTAAATACTTTGGTGATAAACTGAACGCCTTCAAGAAAACTCGTGCCATCCACGAGTTGCCAACGTCTTTGATTTTGATATGGGCCACTTTTTGATATTGCCAAAACCTTGCAATGATTGTGCTTGCAAAGGCCGAACATGTGACTCAGCTTTGGTGATGCGTATAGCTTGAGAGGTCAATCTTCTTATGTGTAGGCTGATCCTATTATGCATTAGCCGCACCTCATCTTGGTAATGTTATCATAATGCTTGCCCTTATAGAAGTCACGTCATACCTATGAATGGCTAAGCGCTTTGATCTTGAGAATAAGTAGAACTATTATATGCTAAGCTATATTCAGATGCTTCTTTGGTAAACTATGTCATAGCCTCACTTATAGCGCCACTATATTGACTTCCATGGATATGACTCATAGAGGCCACAGCTTCCAATCTCACCTTGTGCATTGATTTTTGTAGCCTAGCACCTCATCTGGGTTGAGCCTTCATTTTAGGCTGCATTTGATATAGTTGAGCACCATCTTATGGTCATAATAGCCACACCATCTTTAGAAACTAGTAGTGGTACAAGATTGTGTCTCATTATTGATGACTAAGCCTTGATTAAGATATTGCCACCCTTAAATATGACCGCTCCTTTGTTGTTAGCGTCATTGATGTTTTGAAGTGCTGCTACGTATTATACTTGGCTGAGTCTCTATGATTGTTCTCTTCAATAGCTGAGTGAGGTGAGATTTAAATGTGACTACACCTTCAAAAATAGCTTCTCAATCTCAAAATAGCAGTGTCTCTTTTATTTGCCCGTTCTTCATTTTGCTAAGTACCAAAAATAATGGCAGATCCTCCCTTATGATTGGCTGCTTCACTCTATTTGCATTTTGAAGTGGACCAAGCCTCCTCTAATAGTGATTTGTCATTTAACATGCTATATTAGGAACCTCATGACTGTTGCTTTAATTTGTCTGCATGATTCTATTACACCATATTAATGGAAATCATGGCTCTTATGTCTGAAGGCCAATCCTTTGTCATGGATGAGTCTTGATAATGCCATGGCTATACTTTTAGGCTTGAGCAGCTCTGAGAACTTACAATACTATGCATTAAATTTCATATTAGTCGTGTCATTCATATGTATATGCTTCCTTTGATAGACTATACTATATTCTTTTGCAATGGTGAGACCCTTCCTATGCTTGGATGTGCCTTCAAGGAAATGCCATGATCTTAGAGCTCAAACTGATCTTAAACAGCTCCATGAAGATGTGGATACCCAGCCACCTTCTTGTTTCTGATTCCTCACCTTGTAGAGACCATGCCTCATTTTTTGCTTGATCATGCCCCCCTCACTTTATATGGCCGCTCTACCTCTCGAGTAGCGCTCTTTATATAAACGATGCCTAGAGCCCATAGTGAATGTGCCATTGTTTTGCTTTGTCTTTGAAATGGAAGCTTCATGCTTGGCTGAGCTGCTTATCAAAACCTAAATTCATGCCAGAGAAGAGGCCGATTCTTATGCTTGTTTCTGATCTTCTTCATATGGATTGATTATTTAAAGAAAACTGATGCTATGATAAATTTGGGCCGCTCCATACAGACCATGCCATTCTTGAGCTTCAATATGCAATGAAATGACATTGTTCTGAAATGAGACCAAAGTTACTTCTTATTTGATTTGACTAAGCACATTATAACTATGCTATATGGTGAACAAAACCGCACCCTATTGCTTTGCTAAGCCGATCCATTAATGGATGCATTTCTTCCTAGTCTAAAAGGTCATGATTTCCTCATAGGTTACTACACCTTTAATGACTTTGTTCTTTGAATTAAGATCATGCACCAACTTTCATGGCTATCCTTCTCCATTATGGTTGATGCTGATATGATGGTTGTGGCTTCCTTATGGTAATGCTACGCTATCTTCCTAAGAGGCCTAGCTTTAACAATAAGTTGCACCTATAGATAAGCACTATGATCTTATAGACCAACTTGAATACATGTTGAGGCTAAACCTTGATCATTTGTTGTGTGATGATTTAGGATGGCTTCAAACACTCCACACTTGTGAAACACTTCAAACCCAGACAGCGCCATTATGACTGGTCATCTATTATTGTTTGTTTCATAACATAGTGACTGCATTCATTTAGAGGCAGAGTTTCATATTTCACTAGCTATGCCCACCACTAAAATCACCTTCAATGGCTTCAAACTTCTTATATTAAAATAGTTGAGTCATCTCACTTTTGTTAGAATGGAGCGCCTTTGAAATTGAGTTCGATCCTTCAAATAGTGGCTTAGCTTGTAAAGCGGCAGTGCTATTCTTAAGATGCTATATTCAAAAACTTTATATTGTGTCTTCATAGTGGATCAGGCCACATATTACCATGATGAGCCTTGCTATGAGAATAGCTGAGTGCCATATTATGAATAGTTGTGTGAGACTTGATTCTAGAGATGTGCCATATTATGAATTAAGCATCATTTAAAATACAGAGAGCATTATATCATACTGGTGACACCTTCCTCAACACTTTGACTCATATGCCACCAATTATATAGTGTGCCTTTGATCTCATGGAGCAATTCTAATATGTTGAGGGTGCACATTTGATCCAACTAGCAGCATACTATGTTTGGTGCATTGATCCTTATATTGACAGTGTCATCTTCTCTTACCCAGAGTTCTGTGGCTAAATATCATCACATGTGGTTGCCAAGAAAGCTGTCTCTAAATGATAATGCTATTCACCCTTCTCTCGAAGACTACAACATCTTCATCATTAGCGAGGGATTTCATTACACAGGTGGTACACCTATCATAATGGATTCCTATCACAATATGGATTGTAATTGTTACCTTTGGGGTGGCTATATGTGATGCAGAGTGGCACAATGGAAGCAACAAAGGTCTACTCTTCTCTCTGCCCACTCACCCACTTCACCACCTTATACAAGCAAAGTCACACTAAGGGCAAATTAGGGGTTTTGTTAACCAGACTATTGTCCAACTCTCAAGACTGTTTCCACATCTTCTAACAGGTCTACCAACACCTTCCTTGCAGTTGGTTTGATCCCCAACTTCACCCAACTCTCCAACCTTCACTTGGCCTATTGAGGCTACTAGCCCTCCTAAACCTATTTTCATGACATAACTTGACAAAACCCTAAATGACCAAACAAACGAATGGTGGATTCTAATACCCTCTATGGGACTCTAACAAACATCCAAGCCTCCAGTTCCAACTCTACTCCAGCAACCCAAAACACCCACTAGGTCTCTAGGCCTAATTAATCACTTTAGGTCTAGGTTACAAAGTAAAGGGTCTAAGTTGCGGTCATAGATTTGGGACAAAAATTTGGAGCACTTCCACAACCTTCAAACATCTCAAAACTACCATCCATTCACTCACCCTAACAGGATTTTGTCATTCACTTCACCAAATTGCATAATTTCAGTCAAATATATAGATATATTTGACCTAGGACATCACTCCAAAATTTGAAGATAGTCTTTCCTAGCAAAAATCTTTTGGAATCATGTAAAGTACATCCCTAGTCTATATTTCACCGATTTGCATGTGGTTTCACTGATTGGAATGCATTCTAGGGCCGGATTTGTATAACAAACCATACAAAACAGGGTTTTAGACCAGTTTGGACACAAAATGTAATATCTCCCTCCTATGATCATTTCAAGACCTCAAATTTGAACCATTCGAACCCTAACTCAAACTAGTTTCAGAAAAAGTACATTGATCCACCTGGCCAATCTATACAGGCCATACAACAACAGAAAAGCAAGGAAAAACAGTCACCTTTCTTAATTTCTATGCCCAAAATTTCTTATAGAAACTCCTCCCCCATCCTAGAGTGAGAAAAACAACATATACACTGATCCAACTCGATAGACAACCTCCAAATGCAGTTTTAACTATCCAAAACGAGTTGTAACCGACCAAATGTGTCATTGACACCATTGGCAACATTTGACCCTATGGTATTTTTGCATTAACACCAAGATACCGATTGGTTCAACTTGTCAAATGGATCTCAAACGACCAACACACTCTCTAGACCATGCAAAAACACAAAACTAGCAAATAGACTCAAAGAAAACCTCTTTAGACCTACTAGGCCTAAGTGGCACAACTAGGGTCCAAGTGGACTAAGAATGATTGAGGTTTATATGATTTCCCAATCATCTTGACCACACAAAAGGACCTTACATCCATGGTTAAAAAGCCTTATTACCAAAACATACTGAACAAGAAACTTAACTTATCAAAATGCTACCAAAATGCTTTTAGGAATCAAGATGCTCCTAGGTGCCCTACACCATACACCCACTGTCAAATAGAACTCAAGTCTCTTGAGTTGGAATGTTGTCAAATGTGAATCCTGCCTTCTCAATCACTTCTCTGCTCATCCAAGATGCATCTTCTTGAGGTTTATTGAGCCACTTGACCAAATATTCATAGTAGGTGTGCCTCCTAGTCTGTTTAGCCACCCTGTGATCCAAAATGCATTCAATCTGATCAGGAAATGAAGGAATCAGGTCCTGGAGTGTCTGATTGGTTTATTCTTCTACCACAGTTGTCGAAGGATCAGATCCCTTATAGGGATAAAGGTCTGCTACATTGAAGATTGGTGAGAAGGCAATGCCATCCAGAAGTCTGATTTTGTAGGCATTTTCTCCACATTTCTTTAGCACTTCACAAGGCCCAATCTTCTTCATAAGTAGCTTGGTGTATTTACCTGTAGGTAGCCTCTCCTTTTTTAGATGCACCATGACCAAATCCCCTTCTTTGAACTGCATATCCCTTCTCTTTCTGTCAGCAGACTATTTGTATTTTTGCGGAGGTAGACTGTAATTTCTATTTTACTTGCTCATGGACATCTTTCATCACTTGGACAAAGTCTTCAACCAATGCACTACTCTTCTCCAGTCCTCCAACCTCTCTAAGTTCCAAAATACCCCTTGGGTGAGTGCCATAAACAATTTGAAAAGGTGATAGGCCAGTGCTTCTGTTGACAGTGTCATTGTATGAGAACTCTGCCTAGGCCAAAACTGAATCCTAACTAGCACCCTGCTCTTTAGTTAGGCACCTTAGGAGGTTGCCAAGTGACCTGTTGATCACCTCAGTCTAACCATCAGACTGAGGATGATAGGCTAATGACAAGGATAGATTTGCACCTAGTCTTTTCCAAAGTGTCCTCCAGAAGTGTCCTATGAACTTGGGGTCTCTGTCAGAGATTATGGACAAAGGTAAACCATGTAATCTAACTATTTCTTTGAAGAAAAGACCTGCTATGTGTGAGGCATCATGTGTGGTTTTACATGGGATGAAATGAGCCATTTTTTAGAACCTATCAACAACCACAAAAATGCTGTCATGTCCATTCTTGGTCCTAGGCAAACCAAGTACAAAGTCCATGCTAATTGAATCCCAAGGCTTTGAAGGGATAGGTAGTGGAGTGTAGAGACCTGCATTGGATGTATGTCCCTTAGCTCTTTGACAGATTTGACAAGTTTCTACAAACTTTCTTACATCAGATGGTAACCTTGGCCAATAGTAGTATCTTCTAACCAATTCTAGGGTCTTATCAATGCCAAAGTGGCCTACCATGCTGCCACAATGCTTCTCCTAAATAATACACTCTCTAACAGACCCTCTTGGAATACACAACAGGCTGCCTTTGAAAAGAAATCCATCTTGTATAAAAAAATCACAAAAATCAGTGTTATACCTGCCTATCATGGCTTTGCAAGATTGGTAAGGTTCCTTGAAGTTTTCATCTTCTACATACTGATCCTTAATGGCATGTATACCTGTACTCTCCAATTGAATGGTTTGAACAACAAGATTCCTCCTACTTGAGGCATCGGCTACCTTATTCTCCACTCCTTTCTTGTGTTTAATTGAGAATGTGTATGCTTGGATGTACTCCATCCACTTGATATGCCTGTGGTTTAACTTCTACTGCTTATTCAAGAAGCTCAAAGCATGGTTATCAGTAAAAACAACAAAATCCTTGGATAGTAAATAGTGTCTCCATTTTCTCAATGATTGGACCATTGCATATAATTCTAGATCATAAGTAGAATAGTTCTGTTTTGCCTCATTTAACTTCTCACTAAAGGAGGCTACAGGGCTCCCATCTTGACTTAGGACTCCTCCAACAACCCTCTTACTTGCATCACACTCAACCACAAAGGTCTTATCAAAATCAGGCAGCACTAGGACTGATTGTTCTGATATTTTCTTCTTTAACAGTTCAAAGGCTTGATTGGCCTCATTTGTCCATACAAACACACATTTCTTGCCCCCTTTTATGGTGTCAACAAGTGGAGCACAAATGGCACTAAAACCTCTAATGAACTTTCTATAAAAACTGCACAAACCATGGAAACTCCTTACCTTAGAGGCTGTAGTAGGTGTGGGCCAATTAAGAATGGCTTCCACTTTGCTTGGATCCATCTTGAGGCTGCCCTTAGAGATGACAAACCCCAAGAATGTCAATTCTTCTTGTAGGAAGACACATTTGTCAAGGTTAATTCTCAACTTATCCTCTTGAAGCCTCCTAAGCACTTGATGGATATGTCTTATGTGATCTTCCTTGCTGTCACTAAAAACCAATATATCATCCAAATATATAACAATGAACTTGTTAAGGAAAGGTTTTAGCACCTCATTCATCGACCTCATGAAGGTGCTTGGTGCATTTGATAAGCCAAAAGGCATCACAACCCATTCAAATAGCCCTTCATTGGTTTTGAAGTCCGTTTTCCACTCATCCCCTTCCCTTATCCTAATTTGGTGATAACCACTTTTCAAATCCATCTTGGTAAAATATTTAGCCCTACCCAAGCAATCCATTAAATCTTCTATTCTAGGCATTGGAAATCTATCCCTGATGGTAATCTTGTTGATGGCCTTGGAATCAATGCATAGTCTCCATGTGCCTTCCTTCTTGGGTGCAAGTACTGCAGGTACTGCACATGGGCTAATACTCCTCCTTATAAGCCCTTTATCCAACAAGTCTTGGATTTGTCTTGCCACTTCTACATTTTTCTCTGGGGTCAACTTGTAGGCTTCTTGGTTTGGTAGAGTGGATCCAGGGATGAGATCAATGCAATGACTAATCTCCCTCTTTGGTGGAAGGGCATCCTTACTTTCACTAGGTATCACATCATGAAACTTCTCCAATAGTTCCTCCACTTCTTTTGGTCCAATCCTCCTAAGAGGCTGCTACACTTTGATCTTCTTAGGATTTGCATCCTTGGGCTTGATGACCACTGCAAAACATGGCACTTTCTCCTCCTTGAGGTTAGCCAAAAACTCTTTTTCACCTACTAACATAACTGAACTAGGAATAATCTTTTCCTTACTGTCATTAATCACAAGAGTCATTGTGAAATTTTCACCATTTTTAGACAAATGAATGACATTTTGCTTACCATCATGTTGGGCACTTGTATCATGTTGCCAAGGCCTTCCAAGAAGAAGGTGGCATGCATCCATATCTACTATCTCACAAAGAATCCTATCATGATATTCACCTATCTTGAATTCAACCCAACATTGTTCTTTCACCACAATTTGTTGGTCCTTGGTTAACCAAAAGACTCTATAAGGGTTAGGATGAGGTATCCTTTGCAATCCTAACTTAGTCACCATTTCATTAGAAGCTAAATTCTCAGAAGAACCTGAATCAACTATTACCTTGCAGACTTTTCCTTTCACCTTGCAAGTGGTTCTAAACAAATTGTTTCTTTGGCGCTGCTCCTTGGTGGCTGGTATGATGAGAGACCGGTTAAACATGATGCATTCTCCACTCTCTGATACTGCATGCTTGGAAGAGGCAGTTTGGTATGATGTGGTGCTTTGACAGTCATCCTCTTGAAGGAGCTACACCCTTCTATCTTTCTGATGTGCAACAGTGTTTCCCATCTTCTCCAGGCACCTAAAGGACTAATTTCCTATCTGATTGCAAGAGAAACACCTTCCAGTGAACATAGTGGAACCCCTGCCTCCACTTCTTCCTCTACCATTACCTCTCCCTCTAAACTGGCCCTGATTAGTACTATTTTTGTCAACCTATACTTGATTGCCCTCTTGTGATCTGCCATCTTGGGGTCTAGAAAAGTTTTCCTTGTTCTGAAATCTACTTCTGCCTTTGAAATTTAGATTGCCTCTGCCCCTGCTAATTGAATCACCTCTCCTTCTTTGTTTGTCTTCAATCCTCAATGCCATTTGAAAACACTTATCCACTATCTCAGGGTTAAAGAGACTTAATTCATCTTGAATGGAGAACTTAAGGCCATTAAGATACCTTGCAAGCTTCTATTTTTCATTCTCAGGCATCTTGTCTTTCAAAGACATCTTGTGAAACTCCTCGGTGTATGTGCTCACATCCATGTCCTTCTGTCTCAAGTTTTGCAACTTCTTGTGCAAGTTGACTTCATAGTCTTCAGGAACAAATTGCTTCTTGATTTCAAGCACCATCTTCCTCCATGTAGTGATAGGGTTCCTATCATCCTCTATCCTCTCATTTTGAATGAAGTTCCACCAATTTAAGACTGGCCCCTTCATTCTAGATTTGGCAATTCTCACCTTTTGATTTTCTGCCACTTCCTCACATTCAAAATAGTTCTCCATTGCCTCTATCCAATCAAGGCACTCATCTGGATTCATCTTACCAGGAAACATAGGTAAATCCACCTTACTGTCCTTCCTACTCAACTTTCCAAGTGCATCTAGGAATTATCTTTCTGACATGCCTCCTTGTGGTTCTTCCATTGGCACTTCTTTTTCTTCATCTTGATCCTCTTCATCTGAATCCAAGATGACCTCTAGCTTCTTCTTCTTATCCTTGTCCTTCTTTAACTTCTCTATCTCAGCCTCCATCCTTTTGTTCTTGGCTGCTTGCTCTCTCACTATCTTTGCCAATTCGGCATTAGTCACCTTTTGAGGAATTTCCTCCTCTTCTTCTCTATCTCCCATCTCTTTGATGGCTCTGATACCACTTGATGCAGAGTGGCACAATGGAAGCAACAAAGGTCTACTCTTCTCTCTGCCCACTCACCCACTTCACCACCTTATACAAGCAAAGTCACACTAAGGGCAAATTAGGGGTTTTGTTAACCAGACTATTATCCAACTCTCAAGACTATTTCCACATCTTCTAATAGGTCTACCAACACCTTCCTTGCAGTTGGTTTGATCCCCAACTTCACCCAACTCTCCAACCTTCACTTGGCCTATTGAGGCTACTAGCCCTCCTAAACCTGTTTTCACAACATAACTTGACAAAACCCTGAATGACCAGACAAACGAATGGTGTATTCTAATACCCTCTATGGGACTCTAACAAACCTCCAAGCCTCCAGTTCCAACTCTACTCCAGCAACCCAAAACACCCACTAGGTCTCTAGGCCTAATTGATCACTTTAGGTCTAGGTTACAAAGCAAAGGGTCTATGTTGGGGTCATAGATCCAGGACAGGAATTTGGAGCACTTCCACAACCTTTAAACATCTCAAAACTACCATCCATTCACTCACCCTATCCAGATTTTGTTGTTCACTTCACCAAATTGCATAATTTCAGTCAAATACATAGAGATATTTGACCTAGGGCATCACTCCAAAATTTGAAGACAGTCTTTCCCAGCAAAAATCTTTTGGAATCATGTAAAGTAAATCCCTAGTCTACATTTCACCAATTTGCATGTGGTTTCACCAGTTGGAATGCATTCTAGGGCTGGATTTGTATGACAAACCATAGAAAACAGGGTTTTAGACCAGTTAGGACACAAAATGTAATATCTCCCTCCTACGATCACTTCAAGACCTCAAATTTGAAGCATTTGAACCCTAACTCAAACTAGTTTCAGAAAAAGTACATTGATCCACCTAGCCAATCTGTATAGGCCGTACAACAATAGAAAAGCAGGGAAAAATAGTCACCTTTCTTGATTTCTATGCCCAAAATTCAGTACAGAAACTCCTCCCCCATCCTGGAGTGAGAAAAACAACATATACACCGATCCAACTCGGTAGACAACCTCCAAATGCAGTTTTAACTGTCCAAAATGAGTTGTAACCAGCCAAATGTGTCATTGACACCATTGGCAACATTTGACCCTATGGTATTTTTGCATTAACACCAAGATACCGATTGGTTCAACTTGTCAAATGGATCTCAAACGACCAACACACTCTCTAGACCATGCAAAAACACAAAACTAGCAAATAGACTCAAAGAAAACCTCTTTAGACCTACTAGGCCTAAGTGGCACAACTAGGGTCCAAGTGGACTAAGAATGATTGAGGTTTATATGATTTCCCAATCATCTTGACCACACAAAAGGACCTTACATCCATGGTTAAAAAGCCTTATTACCAAAACATACTGAACAAGAAACTTAACTTATCAAAATGCTACCAAAATGCTTTTAGGAATCACGATGCTCCTAGGTGCCCTGCACCAATATGTCCCAATATGATACTTGGAAAAAAATTGAGATTGGTGTGAAAAACTGCTCACCAAGAATCACCCATTTTTAGTGTTATGATGCTCGTCATAGATGTTGTAAGAAGGTGTAAGAGATTCTATGACAACTGTAAGTTGTCATAAGAATCTATGACATTTATGATAGCATATGGCATGTCATAAGATGTTGTAAGTGGCTATTTTTGGCCCCTGGGTGTTCAAGCTTGCATGGCCATCATTTTCCAAGTGTATGATGCATGTATGATAGGTTTTATGACCCCATAAGAGCCTATTTATATCCATGGACGACCAAGGTTGTGTTGTTGACTCTTGATAAGTGTTATGAGCTTGCAAGAAGTCATTTAATGTTGCATGGGTGAAGATTCCAAGGTGGACACCCACCTTGAGGTTGTGTAAATTCTATAAATCCATGGCATAGTAGATGAGATGTCTAATAGATGTTAGGTACTCAGGTGCTTCCAGAATACTGTCAGATTGAAGACTGAAGGAGAGATTGGTGGTGTTGTTGTATTGTAAATCATTTTCAGATTAATACAAACATTGGGCCTCTTTCTTGTGTGGAGTTTTTTACCTGAAAGGGTTTTCTCCATGTTAAACATTGTGTCTTATGTTCATATTTCTGATCTTGCATTTCTGTGAAGCATAGTTTCATTTCTTGTTACAATCTCCATCAATAATACACACTTAAAAGATTGTAGAAATTTATTTGAATCATATTTCCATTGAAGTAGTGTTGCTTCCATTTCTAACATTTGGTATCAAAGCCTAGCTAGCTTTGACTCTTGGGTGGTAGTGTGGATGCTATAGCTGCAGTGGGAGACTTGGTTGTGTTTGTTTTACAGCTCTTGTATTGATATTATGGTTGGATACACTATTGCATCAACATCTCGATTGGACATTGATAAGTTCAATGGAACAAGGTATGAGTTGTGGAAGCTAAAAATTGAAGATTTGTTAGAAGAAAGAAACCAGTGGTTGTCTGTCCAAAAAGAGAAGAAACCCGATGATGTCTCTCTAGATGAGTGGGCAAAATTGGACAAGAAGGCACAGGGAACCATCCGTTTGTGTCTTTCATATTTTGTGCTGCTAAATGTCACAAAGGAAGAGACTGCACATAAATTGTGGAATCGGTTGGGTGAGATCTACCAAGCCAAGAGTATGGTAAATAAACTCTATTTAAAAAGGAAGTTGTTTTCTTTGAAAATGAAAGAGGGTAAGTTGATTGTAGAGCATTTAAATTCTTTTAATTTATTGATGAGTCAACTTGCTTCAGTAGATGTTGAAGTTGATAAGGAAGATAAATGTATCTTGCTTCTTTTCTCTTTACCTAAATCATGGGAAAATATCATTTTGTCTATCACTGCTAACCTCAAAGATCTGAAGTTGGATGCTCTTGTTGCAGTTTTACTGGCATATGAATTGAGGAAGAAGAGTTTGGATGGTTCAGGTGATGCTCTGAGTATTAGGGGAAGATCTGAGGAAAGGGGACCTAAAGGAGATCATAAAGGGGCTAAGGACAAGTCCAAGGGCTGGTCTAAGACTTCTGGTAAAAAAAATAGAATTAAGTGTTGGAACTATGGTAAAAGGGTACATGTGAAGGAGTGCAAAAATCCCAAGAAACAGTGGGAGAGTGCTCCAGATAAGTCCTCAAATGCAGGTGAAGATGTTTTACTTTCTACATGTAATGTTGTTTCTAATGATCACTAGTTGTTGACTCAGGATGCTCATTTCATATGACCCCACATAAGGAATGGGTCTCCACATATGAAGAATATGATGGAGGTAATATCTACCTTGGTGACAACTCTTCATATCTAATTGTTGAGAAAGGAAAGGTATTGTTGTGTTTTAGTTATGGGAGGATTAAAACCCTCCATGGTGTTTTACATGTTCCTAGATTAGCTAGAAATCTGAGTTTAGTTTTGAAGTTGAATGATTTGGGAATCATGTGACATTTGACAAGCATGGTTGCAGATTAGTGAGAGGGAACTTGGTGGTAGCGAAAGGGAAGAGATTCGGGAACATGTTTAAACTTGAAGCCACTATAGTTTGTAATGCCTCTTATGTTTCCAAATCTTCTGAAAAAACTTCTATATTGTGGCACTACAGATTGGGCCACACAAGTAATAATGTACTGAAAACTATTAAGAATAAAGAATTGTTGCATGGTTTCTCTTATTCTGATGAGCACTTTGATTTCTATGAGCATTGTGTGTTTGGTAAACAAAAAAAAATCATTTCCTTCATGAAGCAATAGAGCAAAAGGGAAATTAGAAATTATTCATATGGATATGTTTGGACCCAGGTGGATAATGAATCTATTGGAAAATATCATTATTTTGTTACCTTCATTGATGATGTATCCAGATTTATATGGATTTATTTTATGAAACATAAATCTAAAGTTTTCACTAAGTTTAAGGAATTCAAAGTCTTAGAAGAGAACCAATCATGTTTAAAGATAAAAATATTAAGATCTGACAATGGAAGGGAATATTGCTTTAATAAATTTGATGAGTTTTGCAAGAATGTAGGTATAATCAGACAGAAGACAAATCTGTATACACCATAGTAGAATGGTGTTGCAGAAAGTATGAACCGAACAATTATGGAATGAGCCAGAAGTATGCATAGTGATGCATAGTTGGATAAATGTTTTTGGGTAGAGGATGTGTGTGCTACTTTCTACTTGATAAACAAATCTCCATGTAAGGCTCTTGATTTGACTCCTTATGAAGTGTAGATAGGTAAGAAACCTTCTATTTCACATTTAAGGGTTTTTGGCTATGAGGATTTTGTTCATGTGCCTAAGGCAAAGTGATCTAAGTTGGATCCAAAAGCTAAAAAGTGTACATTCATTGGATATGGTGATAATGTGAAAGATTATAAGCTTTGGAATCCACTAACCCGCAAAATTATCATTTCAAGAGATATTATTTTTAGGGAACATAGAGCCATTTCTAAACTTGAGTAGCCAAAAGAAAAAGAAGAAAAGGTAAAAAAGGTGCACTTTGATTTAGAGTAGCAAGATGCACCTCAGGAAGAGCAAAATGATGGATTGGGGGTGAGAAGAAGAAGAAGATTCAAGTAATTTTGATGAAGATGAGTCTCTTGTTACAGAAGAAGTTGGTTCATATGATCATGTAGAAGAACAAGTCGAGTCTCTTACTCCACCCTTGAGGAGATCCACAAGACAATGGAATCTAGTTGATAGGTATAGCCCACCAGATTTCAGTTCTGTATATGCCTTATTGAGTACTAACGATGAGCCTAGATCCTATAGGGAAGCTATTTCTACAAATGATAGCGAGTCTTGGTAATTATCCATGCATGAGAAGACGATGGATTTAGACTCCTGTAACACCTAAAATCTTGTTCATTTGCCTAAAGGAAGAAATGCCATAGAATGTAAGTGGGTCTTCAAGAAGAACTTTGGAGCAGATGGGTCATTAGAAAAGTACAAGGCTAGACTGGTAGCCAAGGGCTACTCCTAGAGAGAGGGAGTTGATTTTGGTGAGATATTCTCTCCTATTACTAAATTGACTTCTATTAGATTGATCTTATTCATTGTTGTAGCTTATGATTGGGAGATTGAGAAAATGGATGTTAAGATTGTGTTCTTGCATGGAGATCTTGAGGAAGAAATATATATGCAACAACCAACAGGTTTTGAGGTAAAAGGAAAAGAACATTGGGTTTGCATGTTGAGGAGGTCTCTCTATGGTTTAAAATAATCCCCCAGAATGTGGTATCAAAAGTTTGATTCATTTGTTTTGAAATTGGGTTTTGTTAGAAGCAAGGAGGATCATTGTGTTTACATTTATTGTGTTGGTGATTCTATATTGGTTATTGCATTGTATGTTGATGACATGTTATTTTTCAGCAATACTAAGGGTATGCTCAGTGAGCTTAAAGCCCAACTTTTAGGTGCATTTGATATGAAGGATCTTGAAGCTACTAGGTATATTCTGGGAATGGAGATCAGAAAAGATAGAGATAACAAAAATTTTTGGTTGTCACAAAGTAAGTATGTGAATACTATTTTGCAGAGGTTTAGTTTGCAGGACTATAACTCAATTAGAGTTCCTTTACCCATTGGTACTATGATTTCATTAGATATGTGTCCAAAGACTAAGGATGATTTTGAGGATATGTTTAATGTGCCATATGCTAGTGTTGTAGGGAGTTTGATGTATGCAGTCATTTGCACTAGGCCAGATATTGCCCAAGCAACGGGAGTTTTGAGTAGATTTATGTCTAACCCTAGTAGACAACATTGGAACTATGCGAAGAAGGTCTTTAAATATCTTATAGGTACTCTTGATTATTGTTTGGTTTATTCTGGTACTGATAGTGCTGATAAATCTTTAGACATACAAGGTTTAGTTGATGTAGATTGGGTAGGTGACTTGGATAGTCAAAGGTCTACTAGTGGCTATGTGTTTACTCTATTTGGAGGTACAATGAGTTTCATGAGTAAGAGGCAGCCCACAATTGCTTTATCCGCCATAGAAGCAGAGTATATTGCTGCAACTTATGTCTCTAAGGAGGAAGTTTGGTTGAGAAGATTGTGTACAGGTATTGGATTTGATTGCACGATCATCTAGATTGGTTGTGATAGCCAGAGTGTTATCTGTTTGGCCAAGAATCACATGTATCATGCTCAGAGTAAGCATGTTGATGTTTAGTATCACTTTGTTTGAGAGTTGGTTGCAAATGGAGAGATTGAGATAAAGAATATAGGCACTCAGGAAAATGTTGCAGATTCATTGACCAAGCCTGTGAGCACAAAGAAGTTTGTGTGGTGCAGAGAGGCCATGGGCCTTGATTCTAGTGCCTGATTATTTTTTATTTGATTTCTTATGGGTTGATTTACAATGCATAATGTCAAGTAGGAGAATGTTGGGATAAGGTGCCATTAACCTTGTAAATCCCAATATTGTATTTATTCCATTTACTATTTGTAATTTGTAATTACCCATAAGGAGATGTACAAGTTTCACCAATAGTGGTAAAAAAAACTTACTATCCATGCTAATTATGGAGTTACTACATGGTAAGTTCCAGTGTTACCGGCAGTAGTTATGGGATGTAATTTACTATGGTAAATGGTAATTGGTCAAAGTGGGGTGCACATGTGGAGGAATTACCTATTTTTAGTGTTATGGCATGCGTCATAGATGTTGTAAGAAGGTTTAAGAAATTCTATGACAACTGTAAGTTGTCATAACAATCTATGACATTTATGACAACATATGATGCATTATAAGATGATGTAAGTGGCTATTTTTGGCCCTAGGCATTCAAGCTTGCATGGGCATCTTTTACCAAGTGTAGGATGCATGTATGATAACTTTTATGACCTTGCAAGAGCCTATTTTTATCCATGGACGCCCAAGGTTGTGTTGTCGACTCTTGACAAGTGTTATGAGCTTGTAAGAAGTCATTTAATGTTTCATGGGTGAAGATTCTGATGTGGACATCCATCTTGAGGTTGTGTAAATTCTATAAATCCATGGCATAGTAGATGAATATATAACAAATTTTAAGCACTCAGGTGCTGCCAAAATGCTTTCAAATTGAAGACTGAAGGAAAGATTGGTGGTGGTGTTGTATTGTAAATCATTTTCAGATTAATACAAACAGTGGGCCTCTTTCCTGTGTGGAGTTTTTTACCTAAAAGGGTTTTCTCCATGTTAAACATTGTGTCTTGTGTTCAAATTTCTGATTTTGCATTTCTGTGAAGCATAGTTTCATTTCTTGTTACAATATCTATCAATAATACACACTTAAAAGATTGCAGAAATTTACTTGAATCAAATTTCCATTGAAGTAGTGTTTCTTTCATTTCTAATAGGTTTAATTAAAATGATGATTGAACCATCCCCAATATGGACCTATGCCAACTCTATTGGGCAACTGAGTCATAAACAATAAAGAGAAAATAAATAGACTGAACCAACATATAAAGAGAACTAAAATATATTCACCTACATTTCCCATATTAAACTTCATCCACTAGACATACTTATTTATCCAAATCCAAACTATAATAACCCACTTTCAATAGAGAAATGAACCAACATAAAGCTTGTATTAATTTAAATGCTATCATACATTATCAAATCTTATTACAATTATACCAGCAAATGTGGTGAATGCAAAATACAAAGATGTGACATTGCATTCCCCTAAATTATTACAAATAGTCATGGAAACATCTCACTGCATGCAAATGCACATTGCAATCCTTCCCATGCTATATTAGACATATTCCTTCATTCATTACCCAGACATTTTCCTCTACTTGATGCCCTAAAATGATCCTTAGGTGTTTTCAAGACCAAACAATTGGTTCAGTGACAAACTCCTTGAAAAGACCTTCAATCTTCTATTTATAGCATGAGTAAATCTTATATAAGGGAAAAAATGGGAGGGAAAACTGCATGAACTCTACCAACCACATTAAAAATATATTTATTAGCCACCCACTTCACATCAATGGCATCTCCAAAAGTATTTGGCATGTTCCCAAGTGGTTGGAAGATCTCAAAAAGCTAAGAAGTTCACCTCTGAAAATTTAGACTTTCAGAATTTGAACTTTGTGGCCCCACCATTTCGCCTCCTTGGAAGAAGACATAACATCATAACTTCGACCCCCAAAGTCCACATTACTTAGAAAATTTTTGGAACCTGAGGCAAACCTCAGCCCCCAGGTCTTCCACCTTGCGCCTTACACCACTTGGCAGCCTTCCACAATTCTGCAAGCCTATTCTGGGTCCACCATAAAGGCTTGGTGGAATGGTAAAATGCCTTAGAAAGGATTAACACCCATCAGGGGTCATCTAATGGGCCTTCTACCTTCCTCAAAGGAAGGAAGAAGAGCCAAGCTCTAACCTCCATCATCTGCCTCATACTTAGAATAATTTTAGACAAGCAGGCCTATCAGACTTTAGATTTTGGGGCTTCTCCCTGACATTTACCATGAAGAAGACCAAATGCCAAAGACCCAAAGTCTAACCTTCGGAACACTTAGAAGAAAAAGACCTCATCAGAATTTGGCCTTCAAGTCCTCCACCTTCAAACTGCAAAACCAAAGAAGGTGAAAGGCTGAAACTCCAACCTCCAAAACTCCACAATACTGCACCATACTTAGAATATTTTCACCACTTCAAATGGACCTTAGCCCTTGGGCCTTCTAACCGATGTCCACCATGTAGAATATCGAAGGCCAAAGGTCTGACCTTTGACCTCCAACTCACTTAGACAAATTTCAACACTTAGGCAAATTTTGAGCCTCAGACCTCAGAGCTGATAGACAACACAAGGCAGAGGCATGAACCTTGAGCTCTGAAACTCTAATAGAGGTGAAAATACAAAGAAACACTTAGAGTTTTTAGGACTTATTCATTTTTTGGGTTTCCTATCTTGCATTTTTAAAAGGCAGACACATGAAAACCTATGGAATGTATCTCTAATTGGTTATAAACTATAGGTTCAATAATGGAGGTATAGAGTGGGACAAAAATGGATTTCAGGGGCAAAATGAGTCATTTTGAGGACATTTTTTTAAAGTCCCAACAGACCTCTCAAGGATGTTTGGCTACTAAGCATTAGGATCAATTGCCTTAGTATCCATTAAGCACAGGAGTCCAAATAAGCCTGAAACAAGCAACTAAAGAAACTGAACTACCCCATAGTAAAAAACAAAGAAAAACAAAAACAACAAAGAATACATTATCTTAATGAGAGAACTTGGAGGAAAGGAAAAATAACACAAAATAAACTAATCTAAGCCTAAACTAACAACAAGGAAATGACATGATTTAACTGGATTTACTAGTTTCTCAAAATAACTACCCCTTCTTAACAATTCACAATACTTTCAATGCTTATGGGAAGCTAACAAGAGGTGGGGAAGGGAACTACATAGATTAAACTAGTTAAACACCTCTTCAAGGATGGAAACAAACTCACTTATCCACCTAAGACAATTGTGAATTTGGCTATCTAGAAGTGGGTAAGTGGTATGATCTATCCCTTCTTGCTTAACTTCATGCTCAGGAGTAAGGATGACAAGTGGTGACTTCTCATATGTCCTTAGTTGGGCTAGATGCCTAATAGGGCATCCCCTTGAAATAGCATGCAAACCAACAAAGCTAGTTTCATGCCTATGCTTTCATTATGTTACCTGTTGTTGGTCTAAATGCACTAGTCCATGTGGCTCAATTAGAAATATGTCCACCTCCACCTTAGGTTCATGCTACTCATGGTAACCATCTAAAATAGGCCTTGAAAAGAAGCATTAAATGCAATCAATGATAAAATATCCCTCACCAAGAAGTCGATATCCCTGGTAGGTAATTGTGAACAAATCTTTAACTTATCCCTCATGATCAATATCTATTGTACTATCCTCTATGAAAGTTTGAATCTCCTCAAATAGGCTCATTCCATCGATTTCTTCTATCCCTAAGATAGGGTCCCCCTCATGCCTTACCAAATCTTTTGTTGACATGGGCATTTGCATGTTTTTTTCATCTGCATCAATAAAAGAAGGTAACTCATTGAACATATCAATGTTAGCACCTTTTGAGGATTTTGTGGCAATTTCCCCTATAATTTCCTCCTAAGTAGGAGAAAAGGATCCTTCATCTTGCAAAAGTTTTTTAATTTCAAGAGTAACCATGAAATTATCAAATTCATCTTTACTTCCTTCTTCTCTTGATTGCACCTCCACTTGATGTTGTAGAACTTGTCTCTGCATGTGACTTATTCTCCCTATGTAGGATTTATATTCTACTCTTATTCATCTCAATAGAAACATGAGAAAACTCTTCAAACGAGCCAATGTCTAGAGGAATCAGCTTCCCATATGAATGAGAATTACCCATAGGTGCAAGATGTTTAAATAACTACTGCTCCAACTGATTAGACTCATTTTCTTCTTACAACAGGTCTAATCTTTCAATTTCATGGTGCATGAGGGTGTACAAATAGTAGACTACTCTTCCCCCACCTCAACCACATCCTTTTATAGATCAAACCACTGATTATCTCACCAAGCAATAGGTCCACCTTTGCAATGTAAAAATGGTACCAAGGAAAGCAGGCCAAGGGATGGGACTGGGAGCCTAAAGGGTCTCTTAAATCTCTTGGAGGGGAAAGGGATTTTGAAAATATTCTTCCTAAGAAGTAAAAGGTTGGGTTTGCATAGGAATAGGCTCTTTTGAAAGATAAGGGGCTCCAAAACTTGGAAACTTAAATCATTGAGGTTGTTCTATGCTTTCTGAAGGCCTCTGCATAGGATGTAGCTCATAAAAAAATGGAATTTTAAAATTGGGAGGCTATTGTGGGGCTTTAGAAGGATTCCCCTACCTAAAGATTGGGATCTTGAAGGTGGAAGCCCTCTCTGTGATAGGTTGATTCATAACTTTGTAGGAGGAAATTGTTTGAAACTAGGAAAAGAGGGGACCGAACAAGTTTCTTTCCTTTGGGTTTGAAACAAGCAATTGCCTCATTTTGTCCTCTTGAGTTTCAATCTTCATAGAAATATTTTCTTGATAAACTTGTCTCCTTTTCTACTCATCTACAATCTTTATAGCAAGATTTTCTTGATAAACTTTTTCTTGTGCTTCCATCTCCTATTGATGAAGGTAATCTTGATGAGAAATCTCACCTTGATGTTGTTTATACTCCTACTCTTCTGCAATATCACATATCCTTCTTTTCATGTCGAGTATAAAATTTTTGAGACTACCAAAATCCATGTTGGAAATATGTTGGTCACTAGGAAAAATAGCTAGGATGATTACAGGTAAAGTAGTCTTCTTGTGGCTAATAATAAGCATGATTAGGTTTCCAAGAAGACTAACTAGGGGTGGGAGAAAGGTAAACATTATGGGAATGCTAGTAACCTACTATAGTAGAGCTATTTAGCATGAAAACATGAGTATTATGGGTCTGATATGGCTTGTAGAGAGGTGTAAATGTAGTATTTTCCTGAAATGGAGGGGAAGAGACATAACGTCCATAATAATTAAACATATTAGAGCATGGAAGGAAGCCATGAAAATATTCAAATATTCTTTAAAGTAAGGGCAATCAGATCTACCCCCAAGAACTAGATACATACAAGAAGAGAGTTGCCAAGTGATTGAAATGCTTCCAAAAGTAGGAAAAGACATAATATCACCAAAATCTTGATCCTTGATAGTCTTTTAAGCACTTTGACTACTTAAACTAGTAGATCTAAGCTTACAGTCACCATGGTGTTGAAGAACCTACTCAGAATGGCAAAAATACACTGAGGAGTAGACCAAAAGTCTTCAATTGATTATAAGGATCATCAATTTGATCCCACCAGGCGTGTCAGAAACTATTGTCACATGAAATTAGACCCTATTTGAGCTAGGTTCAAACATTCCAATGACACATTGGGAATGATCTCAAGGTGTGGTACCCTATACATGAGATCAGACCTCCAGAAAAAGGTTGGTTCCTCTTTCTAAGCTTAAGGCTTAGAGAACTAATCCTAATGCTAACAGATCACCAAGGAAAAGGAAGGAGGAGGAATTCAAGAAAATGGAAAGGGTGATACACCAAATTTTGTTTGTTTCACTAGAACTAACATAACACAATAGTAATCTCAAAGCTAGAATAAACACACATAGAGCCATACAAACTTTAATAGCAATTAGGGAAGAAAACTAAAAAACTACAATACGGGTCATTTTATCCACAAGATAAATGTGTAGCATTCATGTAAACATACTGTAAAAGAATATGAGAAAGGTAGAAATTAGTTTCTTATATTGATCATGACGACTAAATAGCTATTACAAGGAAGGAATAACTCAATATGTAGATCAGCAACAGAACATGACATCTTTCCTTGAGCATTATTGAACTAAAAATGAGAGGTCCAAAATAGACACAGTCCATAAAATTCATACAACTATAGGAAATGACATAAGGCCTAGATCTAATACTAAACCCTTCCACCTAGATAATGACCCAATGACCAATCAACTGAAAAAAGATCATTCAAATATGCATATAGAGCATTAAAATTTACATCAAGTAGTAGCCCTCGATGAAGGAAAGAAGAGTGGTCAACACATTTTATAGGAGTCCTTTGTTTTTTGCATCTTACCCACATGGCCATGTGAGTGAAACCATAGAAAATGGAGTGTTCACCCATGCTAGAGTACATGAATTCATCAATGAAGGGTCTATAGTACCATGGGAGTGTGGGAAACCCATCAAAACACTCCATTAGGCATTGAAAATGTCATTAATGTTGGCCAGGAGGGTCACAAAAAAGTCCCATCATGTTTTGAACTACCAGAAGACTAGGAAGAAAATATCATTGGAGGCCAACAAATTGGTCTTCAACCAAATCTTGTATCTATGAAATGGAATAGAGAAAACCTCCAATCTCTAAAAATCTGAAAGAATGAAGGAACACTACTGAATTTTAGTGATCGAACCCTTGATGGAATGTCTACCACTTTGGAGTGGCAAAGAAAGAAACCCTAAACTCTAAAGTTTGAAGCAAATGAGGAGAAACCATTATATTTCAATAGTCACGCATTTTGTAAAACATCTTCCTACTTAAGAATGGTGTAAAAGAAATCCTCGATCTTGAAATTTTGACTAGGGAACAATTTGGCTTTGAGGATTAGGCCACCACTATAACATCTACCTCAAAAGTACAAAAAACAAGAATATCTCAAAACATCAAAGTTTGAAAAGAAAAGACAAGTAAACTAGTCAGACTTCATGGTTTAGGCCTTCACTGGATCATCTTCCACCCAAGTAGGAAAAAAAGAACCTCTCTATTATCATGATCTTGAAATACATCAGGAATCAAGAATCAAGGACAAACAAGAAACATGTTCCAAAAAGAAAGGAGTCGAATGCATCCAGTTGTGATCCTGATATAGAGAGCATCTACAAAACTTCAGGGATCAGAGAAAGAAAAAAACATATGCCTCAAATGAAGGCCAAAAGAAAGGAAAATCAATGCCCTAATCCTAAAAGACTTAGAACAATTACTTATTGGGGATTGGGGATCAGGAGAGTCATGAACCAGAAAATGATCCACTAAGCAGAAGAACAAGAAACTCCTCTATCTCCGAAGTCTGAAATACTTAGAATAAATACACATCAGAAATTAGGGAGTGGGAACATATTAATACACATGGCACTGAAGCAACTAAAAATGTGAATCATCAAAAGTTTGATCCCAAAACACTTAGTGAAATCTACTAGTAACTAAGGTAGAGTTCATAGCTGATAAGGATGGCATGCTGGTAGAGGAAACATTGAAACTCTGAAAAAGATTAAAAAACAAAGGAAAAATATAGAAAACTTTCATACTTATATTTTATGGGTTTTCTATTTTATTCTAACAAATGATGACCTATTTTGGATCTCTCAAATCGGTTATTAATATTAGGTCAAAAGAGCCAAGGGAAAGAGGGGCACAAACTTAGAATTTTGATTAATTCACATAGAGATTACAAGACTTCCTAAGGGTATACTTTGGGTCTAGAGGACTAAAATAAGTCAACGCAACCTTTTGTTAATATGGAACGTGATGAAGATAAAAGAACTACTCTATTTGGAAAAACCAATTGGTTAGATCCTTACCATAAAACTTTTGCATATCCATCTTTGGAGTGAAATGCCTAGCCATAGAATGATTTGTGTGATGATCCATATTTACATCTAATCCAAACCCAAAAGTATCACATCCCTTAGAAGAAACACTTTCTTCCCAAACTTTTTGGTGTGACTTTCAATTTAGAATCTACAGAACCTTGATGATAATTTAGTCATTTAATCATTTCCATGAGCTCTTTAAATTTTCATATGTATCCTTGTACAAATTTCAACCTTCATCTTGTTGGTTTCTTTTCTAACAACATGTATGGTTATGGTATTCCTCTCCTCTACCAATGGATCCTCTTTATTAGGAGTCTTCCCAAAGATGACAAGATTCTTTTTGCCTCTTTTTGTAGGCTCTATTACGATGGGAAAAATTAATTTGATAGTAAGTCACATAAAAGAAGTCCAAATAATCTAAAAATATATATTGTAGCTGGCATGGTCCTAGATTTGGCTTTATTGAGAAAATCTCCATAAAATTTACTAATTTGTATTCTTGGGAGTTAATTTTCTAGAAACCCTAATTTCATAATAACTCCAAATCTTCTTCAATTGACCTCAAATATTGACTATATTATATTAATTACGGCCTTGAAAACCCCTTAAATTTTTTTTTTTAAAAATACCAAATTGAGAGAGGTATGAGCTTCACAATTTGACCTCTTGAGTTAAAACAAATACTTTGACTATTACTCTTTGAGTTCCAAGATCATGCTTTGATACAATTTATACTAAAATAGATTACACAAGATAAGAATATAATACAAAATATGCTACAAATACTTGATAATGCTTGAGAATAATAAGCCACTTCAATAGAGTGAACCTCAAAATATGTCTAATAAGAACATAGTTCACAATATGATGATCATAAGTTAACCACAAGCTCCTATATATATATATATATATATATATATATATATATATATCATATGTATGCCTTCGATGCCACTCAGTGAAACTTAAGTACCTAAATTTAACACTTAGGATGACTTAATTATTTACATAAGACTATAATAATGATCATATAACTTAATTAAGAGTTAAGGTATCCATATGCAAATATATATATATATATATATCATATGTATGCCTTCGATGCCACTCAGTGAAACTTAAGTACCTAAATTTAACACTTAGGATGACTTAATTATTTACATAAGACTATAATAATGATCATATAACTTAATTAAGAGTTAAGGTATCCATATGCAAACTACTTATAACCCTTTGTGCACTATAGGATTAAGGGCATATCATCCTCCCAAACACTAATTTCAAATTTAAAGAACATAATCATTCTCTTATTAGTTTTTTTATTTATTCTACTAGCCTGCATAATGTGTAGCTTCCAATCTTTGCAAAATCTTACATAGGACAAAGTATGAAATAAGTTTTGTTGGGTTATGTGTTACCACTTTCATCATAGTCATGTATATAGTACAATCTTAAAATGAACACATGTTTGGGAATATAAATCTAGCTTATGCAGTAAATTTGTTATCAAAGTTGGAGAGCACTTGATAGGTCACAATTAAATTCTAAAATCATATTTGAACTCCAAATGACTAGTCAAACTCAAAAACAAAAATAATTGCTCTACAAGACTAAGCCATGGCCACTCCAAGAATGTTGGAGTTCTCCCAAACATGACAAATATCCTCCAAAAGACTAATAACAAGCATAATGCACACAAAAGGTCTATGCACCAAAAAGGGGACATTACACCTCTTCTACTTAGTCTAGTCCATGTCAGCATATACTTGTACACTCATATAAGTTATCAATTCATCATGTTTTACATGACAATTTGATTGACCCCAATGTTAAATAAATACAAATTAATCTTTTAAATTTTAAATCTAGAATCAATAGTTTGAGAAGCTTGAGCTAAGTAATTAACATAAATTATCATTAGTTTGAAATCATTAATTTGAGTAAACATCTATCTACATAAATCTTATTATAAATCCTTTTTCAAAATAAACATAAATCTAAAACATTCAAGTTTGTCTACCTTTATTAAATAAAAAAAATATCATTGGAGTATATTACATAGCAAATTATGCAAAATGAACACTATAATTCTTTAAATCATAATTAAAATCTAATTTAGGAGGGAGAGCCAAGGGGTTTCTCAAGGGTTTTCTAAGATCCTACATGAGCTTCCTATTTGGCTTCTTTCTTTGCCGTGGATTCTTACTTAGTATCATCAGATGTAATTGGTAGGTCTAGTCTGTTTGTTTGATGTGTTTCGAATGTCTTTGCCTTATAACAACATAAGCCTTCTTTTTGCATTGGGGTACATAGGAAAAAATAAATTTTATTTTTTTGAATCTTTTCCCACCCTTATCTTGGTGTTACCCTAGTGTCAGCCTCATTGTGTGTATGTGCGAGTACTGCCAGTGTCTTGTGCTTCACATGCTCTAGAATTTATTGAGAGGTCTTAAGACTTGATGGAAATGTAATGAAAAGGTGAGATTGATAAAGAAGGGGAAAAAATAAAAGTTATTGAGAAGTACTAAACTCTAAAGATGCTTAGGTACTGATAGAAAATGTGGGCTTCACGATGTGGCATCCACTCAGAGCTAATGGTGGAGTCACTGAAGAAGGGAGAACCAGAAGTAAAGGATGGGATGAAAAAAATGTGAGAACATCTCTTTTCCAAGGAAGGTTACTTTGTACCCTAACGAGGACATGCAAAAGGCATTAAAGAATGAAGAAAATAGTTGAAAAATGTTGCAGTTTTTTTTACTTGTATTAATTTAGAAAAACTGCCTTTAAGAAAAAATTTTGATAGTTGATTAATTGTTGTCTAAGGAAAAAATGTTATTCATTACTCATTATGTAGAATGATTTAGAATGGTATATATTGTCATTTTCTTTAGGAGTCATAATATGTAGAAATAAGTGATTAAATTTTTTTTGGAATATTAGTCCTGCACTGTTTAAGGCCTTTGCTTTGGCCCCTGAAACTACACATAAAGAAATACAATTATGTTCGATACCAAGATAGATAGTAATTAAGAATGTTCCTGCTTAGTTTTGGGGATTTCTTCCTAAAGTTGTCAAAACATTTGGAAAAATAATAAAAATTGATGAAACAAGAGCAACTTTACCCCACATGGATGAAAGATTGCTAGTTGGCTTTAATACAGGGGTTCAGATCCCTGAAATACTAGAAGTGTTAGGGATAATAGAACGTTTTGAGTGTGAAGTTGTAGGGTTGGCGGGACTAAACTCTTTCTTTTTATGTAAAATAGATAAACATCAGAAAAGAGACTACCCAATGCTAAATAGAAGAAATAATAAGGATGGTTTAGAATTTAAAACTAATGAAAAGGATATTAATAATTACCCTGGCCAAGGTGTCTCTAATAGTAGGGGAAAGGACTTTGAGGTTGTCTCCCACCTACATGCTAGGTCTAAAAAAGATTTCACATTAGGTGAAAAACACAAGAAAAGAGATAATGACATTAATGTCAACAATGTTGATGTTGAATGTCTTGGTGAGCCCCTAAATAAAGGTGATTCTAATATGACCAATGTTCTTGATTTACCCTCTAATTCAAAGGAAAATAGAGGTCTAGAAGAAACAAAGGTTCAAATGGAAAACTATTGCTCATATAGCACTCAGGAAAATAGCTTGGATTTCACTTCAGTTGAAGATAGAGAAGAAGATAATATAATGATAGACAACCCCTATTTTGAATCCCATGTAGATGATACCCAAACTGATCTTCATGAAAGTGAGGGGAGGCTTTGTTGCCTCCAAGTAATAAAGTTGAACAAATAACTAAAATTTCAACCATAAGGCATGACACTCTCAGTTCTATCAATTTCATCACTATTGCGAGGGGGAAATGCTCAAGAATTGGCTTTAGATAAAATAAGAGGGATAGCAGACCAAAGAAACAAACTAGAATCATTAAAAGAAGAATTTGTAAAAAAGAGAGCAACTGACCCCAAAGGTGTTGCTATCGAAGTCCTGAAGCTAAGTAGTATGAAGGCAATTGCTAAATCAGAAGAGGGTAAGACAAAAAGTAAGATTGAAAAAGGTGATATAAAGGATAAGGATGAGGCAGACAAAATAGATGAAGAAGGTAAAAAAGGAAAGAATATGAGCAGGACTAATAGCTCCATTAATCTTGGTAAAAAAGGCAAAGATGATTAGATCCCAAAGTGTTTCAATAGACTGTATAATGGTATCAAACCTAACTCCTTTTAAATTTAGAATCTGATGAAAGAAATTCATTGTTATAGCTAGAATGTCAGGGGATCAGAGTCCCCTAACAAGAAATATGTAG
Organism: Cunninghamia lanceolata; assembly: GCA_027924645.1. Lineage (NCBI taxonomy): Eukaryota > Viridiplantae > Streptophyta > Pinopsida > Cupressales > Cupressaceae > Cunninghamia > Cunninghamia lanceolata. The sequence continues at coordinate 56,740 of BSBN01001682.1, read as the reverse complement.
TGAGGGACTTTTGAAACAAAAACTAAGACATGGATATCATGTTTATTCAGGAGGTGAAGGTAGTAGGTTTCGTGATGGAGAATACCTTGAGGTTTATTTGGAGGGAAGCTATTTCCTTTTCCTCTAAACATGATAGGGGTAAGGGTGGCAATGCCATCCTCCTAATGAGAAGATGGGAAAAGTATTTTAAAGTTGCAAGTCAGTCCCCCTATAATAGATGTGTGTATTATTTCAGATGCTAATGGATCAAATATAGGATTCTACTTGATATATGCCCCAAATGAGTATAATAATAGGGTTGAACTATGGAATTGGATGGCTAATGAGCTTACAAAGGTGCCTTGGGTTATAGTTGGAGACTTTAACATGATAGAGTAGAAAGATGATAAGTGAGGAGGTAATCCACATGAATGGAGAGGAAATGATATATTTTTCTAGAAAAGAACCAAAAAGATGTTGAAACTAATGGATCCATTGGAAGGTATGAAAAAGACTAGTAAAGGCATATGGTACTCCTAGTGTAATAGACAAAAATCATATAGAAGGATATACAGTGGGCTAGATAGATTTTATGTTAATAAGGACACAATTCATTTTTAAAATTTAAAGAGCATGAATAAGGTGCAAGTTATACCAAATACACTCTCTGACCATCACCCTATTAAACTGTTATAATAGTTTAATAACAAAAGAAAAGGTATAAATCTCAAAAAGAATATAGTTTCAAGTTAAATTGTGAGCTTCTTCTGGATGAGGACTATATAAATGGAATCAGATCCCTAAGAGATATTTGTAAGACTTTATATAAGGAAAACAATGCTTCTCAATACTAGAGCAAACTAATCAGCTCTTGCAAATATAATTTTCAAATAGTGGGGAAGAAATATTCTTTAGATTGAAGGAGAGAAGAACATAAGCTGTAGGAAGAATACCTAAAAGTAGAGGAGAGGATTCAAGAAAATCCCCATGAGGATGAATTAATTGAAAATATTGGAGAAACAAAGCATAGATTGAGAAAAATACATGTTCAAAAAGCCCAATGTGCAAAATTAAGAGCTAAATTGCATTGGTTGGAGGTAGGGGATAAGGGTACAAAATATTTTTTGGTCTCATAAAGTATAAAAACATAAAAGAGAATATACGGCCAATAGTAGAAAATGGGAATTGTTATGAGAAGGATGAGGACATAATTGAGGTGTTTAGGGGCTTTTATGAAATCTTGTTCAAAGTAGAGGACAATAAAGAAGGTTGCAAGGAAGTTCAAGAGCTCTGCAAGAAGGTGTGTATTGAAAAGGTGGATGATGAAATGAAAAAAACTCATTGCAGAGATATCCAAAAATGAAATAGAGGCTACAATTAAGTCAATGGAAAATGGAAAGTCACCTGGGGCTGATGGGTTGCCAGTTGAATTCTAAAAGGCAAACTTGAGTTGGATTTTTTATGTATACAAAGATTCTATTGAGAAAAAAACATTGGAAAAAAATTAATTGGGGAATAATTAAACGGTTGTCTAAAGATGGTGACAAGGCAAACATCACAAATTGGAGACCCATTACTTTATTGAATATTTCATATAAAATAATAGATAAACTATTGGCACTAAGACTAAGGGAAATACTACCAAAAATCATAAGCAATACCCAAATAATATTTATCAAAGGCATGTATATTCCAGAAAATTTGATCACCATTTGGGAAGCATTATATTGGACCAAATAAACTAATCAAAAGGATGTGATTTTGATTTTAGAATTTGAAAAAGCCTATGATAGGGTGGAATGGTCATTTGTCTTAATTATTTTAAAAGATATAGGGTTTCCTAATCATTTTTGTAACATGGTAAGAATGTTATTCAAGGATGCCTCAGCTCAGGTTGAGGTAAATGGAGCTTTATCCTTACCTTTTGATATGGGGAGGTCAATAAGATAGGGTTTTTCTCTTTCCCCTGTCGTATTTGTCATTGCCTTTGGGGTTCTCCATTACTTTCTAAGAATAGAGCTCATTGAAGGGCAATTAAATGGAATTACTCTACCAAATGGAAAATATTTGATAAATGTCTAATTTGCTGATGACACAACACTTTTCCCCAAAATTGAAAAAAATGAAATAGACAATCTGGAGGCCAAACTGGATACTTTTTGTCTTGCTTCTAGTGCTAAAATCTCTCCATCTAAATCTATTCCTCTTGGTTAGGATGACTATGCCCAAAACTGGCTTAGTGACTGTAAACGGCAATGGGGGGCCCTTAGAAACAAGTGAGGTTTTTGGGCATCCACTTTGCCATTTGTTCTTCACTAAAAAAGATGTGGGAATGGCTTTTTACAAAAATTGAAAGGAAATTGAAAGGTTGGAATAGACTTTATCTTTCACTAGCAAGAAGATTACAAGTATGTCAAAAGATCTTGTCATCTTACTCCATTTTCTATTCCTCAATGTGTCTATTCTCCAAGTATCAATTTGATGTCATACAGAAAATTAAAAGGCATTTCTTGTAGTCAGATGGTAAAGGAAAAAGGAAAAACCACTTGGTCAGATGGCAATGGTGCTATTTGGGCAAAGACTTGGGTGGCCTGGGTCGAAAGCACTTGAGAATTCAAGGTGTTGCATTGGCAACAAAATGGATTGTCAAATCCTTAGTTGGTGGGGAGCCCTGAAAATTTTTGGTGAGAAACAACATTTAGAATGCTATTCCAGGTAAGAAAAAGGATTAGGTAACCTTACACCTTTGTGACACTTTTCTTGGGGACTTCCATGCCAAGCCTATGGGATCTCTTGTATTTTGCAGTATTTGAAAATCTTGGGAATAGGCTAAATTGATGATTTTAGATAGAGAAGTTATTAAATTCAAAAAAAACATGATTTGGAATCATATATCTATATGGTGGAATGTGAGACATAAGGGAAAACCTTTAGCCCTTCTTTAAGGATGCTCTACTAAGAAGTGGAATATGCAAGTGTTGTTTGTTCTTAGTGATCTATTTGATGAGAATGGACCTAAATCCCGGGTTCAGGTAAAATAAGAATATGGTTTGGCTATTAATTAGATAAGAACCTTTTCCACTCTTTCCAAGGCTCTTCTAAGCAAGCTTTCCTAAGAGATCTCTGTTCTAGGGGAAGAGTGCTTTGGAAATCTAAAATGGATGGATGGGACTAAATTTCTGAAAGTGGAACCAAAAATGATATATAAGATGGTATCAAACTTACAGATAGTATTCCAACCTATCAACACAACCTGGAAAGACACTATACGGAAAAAAGTTTAGTCTAAAACCTTTAAATTGATCTGGTCAAGGGATATTGAACCTAAAAAATGTTGTTTTAGATGGCTTCTTATCCTCAATAAGTTGTTTATAGGTTTTCACAATTTGTTTTGCCCTTTATGTCATGTTGTTGAAACATGTTTTCATGTCTATTTTAATGTGAATATGTTAAGTATGTCTGGTCTTTATTTATGGGGAATATTTCTAATTGGTGTCATACAATAAATACCAAATGGAAAGAAATTTTGTGTGGGTTTGTTGATGGTTTAAATAAAAAAGATAACAAATTTTGGTTTGTGTTATCAACTGAAATCCTTTGGTTTTTAGAGAAGATGAGAAATGAGGAAAGGTTCCAAGGCAAAGAGAGAGTTCTCATTGAGGCTTTTCCAAGACTCGCAAAATGTAAATTGATTGAATAGATTGTAGTCACCTTGGAGCTGACATTAGACAAATTTAAGGAGATCATGGATAGGGGTACTATGATTTATAAGGAAAACATACATGAAACAAACTTCTACTTGAAGAATCTGAGAATATTTGATCAAAGAATTTACAATGAGTACATAGATTTCCAATAGCTCTATTGTAAATAGCATCAATTAGAGAAGGCAAAGGGTGAGATGCACAAACATTTGGAAATCACTTGTCAGAACTATAGTGTTAGCACTGAACAACTAAGAATCTATCCTAGTATTGGCAAAATTCAAGGCATGGACTCGTATAAAGACAACAAGGACTACATAAATGCTCAAGAGAGAGGAATATTTGATGAACAGTGGAAGGATGGCAATGAAACTCCAATGACAGAGGCAAAATACTATGGAACAAACTTGGATGACAGCCAGGGATATTATTATGAGACAAGAGGCATGGGATTGGAAGAAGACCCAAATCAGACATACAGGGACCCAGAAGCACACAAAAATCTAGAGGAAGTAAATAGAAAAAGTGAACTATCCAATGCAACAATCAATACTTATGAGGAAATGGAACAGTAATCTAGTGATGATATAGCTTGAGCAGAAGTGTGGTATTGAACTTAGAGATGATATATTGTAATAATACTCTATTACGTACTTATGTTTGAAGTGGACAAAATATTTTGTATGTAATAGGACAGTGTGTGTTTTGGATTGATACTAGCTATTGATAAACTTTTGATGTGGTCCTCCTAACCACAAATCTGTAGCTACAGATTTTTTTTCATATAATTTGTGCACGATTTTCAATCCAAAAACAAATATCTAATTTAACACTCATAAATTATTAGATCATAATTGTTCATCAAAAATATGTATTTAAATAGTATGAACAACATAAAAAAACATTTATTTAGATATCCGCAACAACAAAGCAATATAACATTCAAATCAAAATTTCACGGTGCTTAGATTTTTCTCCCTTCAATAACCCTTTGAAAAAACTTAGTAAATGGAGTGATATACCAACCATTCGATTTCTTTTAAAAAAAAAAATTAACAATTATATATAAAATAACTAAGACAGTGGAATTAGAATAAACTTGCCTTCAAATGAGAAAAAAATGGATTTAAGAAATTGATTATTAATTTAGAGAAAAGTACATCAATAATGTTGGATAGACGTTGCTTTTCATTATGTATATGGCGCACAAGTTTTCGATCCTCACACACGACGATGGAAAATAATATATCCTCACAATAACAATGAATTTCTTGTTAACTGCGTATCGGCTTTTGGGTCGTTGTATTGGCTTTGTCTCCTATCGGGGGTTGTAATGGTGAGAGAATTCGATGTTGCCAACAACTCATTTACTACAGTCGGGCAATATACTGCCAATGATAATGATCCTGAATACTGTGCTGTGCGGTGGCGGGATTGTATTTTTGTAAGTGCCGTGGAATCCACCGACCGGTCTATTGTCTATTATCTTTTTTCGATCCGTGAGAGGGAAGAGGAAAACAGATGGACTCGCATTGACATGCCTGCAGAGTTTCCAATTCATTGTCTTCTAGATTCATTTGCTGCTGGTGTGCAAATTTGATACAGCAGGTGGTTAAATGGTATAAGCTTATGCAGTAAATTATTGGGATTTTTGTGGTGTCTCCATATCAGTTTTTTAAATATCAATGAACATGTTCATATAATTCGTTATTATTTATAGATAGTATGTTTTCAGCATTCCTTAATAGTTGCAAAGTTTTATATGTTTAATTCAGCCTTTTGTAGTGGAATGTTTAAATTTTAAGAATATAACATATCAAAGTTGTGAATGAAAAAACAGAAACAACATCTGTTAATTTGATAATGGAAAATAAATAATATAAGCTGTATTTTCTAAATCAAGACATTATTACGTTAAGAGGCGTTCCTATAAATCCAGTCGGTGCCTTGTAAATGACTGGGTGTATGGCTGGGTCCACAAATCCTGCAGTCGAACCGAAAATGCTCGACTTATTCAGCCGTACTGCACGTTAACTGGGTTTGTATTGTTTTCCATTGGCCGTACTAAACGTTGACCAGCGGGTCGCTTACAATGCACCGGCTGGTTAAGACGTTCCTTCCTATAATGGCAGCACAAAATATGTGTACATTTTTATGCCCCTAAACCTGTCATTGGCAAATGGCAATACAAAGGAATGGGTCCCAAGTATATAGGAGAGTAAATTATTGTTAAAGATGAGGGAATAGAACTTTTCCAGTATGCAACGCCTCCCATATTTCAGGTGGGAATATGGGGAAGTAACCACTTCCCATAATGGCAACATAAAAGGCATGGCCGTGGAGGGGAAAGGGAACTTTTGAAAGAAATTTAGTGCTTCAGATTCTTAGGGATTTATTCTTCTTTGAAAGTTCAATGAAAGGAGACCAAACAAAAAAACAGTGCATAGCCATTTACTCTTGTCAAATGAGCTCTGTCTAAGCGGTTAACAGATTCTTTTTATCATAACATAAATATCTGTTTTAGACATAAATCATTCATAATTGCTTTTTAATCTTTAGATACTACTTTGTATTGCTTGCAAATTTTATAGCTTTTTGAGATGGACTGGATTGATTCGTGACTCGAGGTATTTTTCTTTGCGCATAATGGAAATTTCAAGCGTTTATCGGTCAGGATATATTTAAATTTGTATGTTCTGGTTTGTAATCATTTGATGTGTGGATATGAAACATGTATGACCTGTTGAAGTAAGCAACAGTAGCACTATAGGTGCAACTTTGCAAATATTATTGCCTCTATTGGGTGTCCTCCTTGGCGTGTTCAAATCATTTCCCTGAATCTGTCAATAGTAGCGACAGCAGGTGAAGAGTTAAAACTTCTTTTCCATTTTCATCCAATTCCCCTTTACAATCAAAATTGTTGAACAGACTCTTCTTGGATTTGGCTCTAGAGAAGCTATGCGATATGTATCTTTTAGAGGGGTAATTTTTTAAAATAAAAGAATTGTTTCATTTACATTTTTTCTTGTCACAGTTCAAAGAAAATTTGAGAAAGAAAATTTTCCTGCACTATTCTAAGAAAGAGAAGATTTTTTTCATTACACGGCTCAAGGAAAGCTAAGATTGTCTTTTTTTTTGGTACAGAATTTGATAGAGTAATCTGTGCAACTACCTCAAATTTCTTTTTGCATTTAAAGTTATGCATAATGATTTATTCCTGGTTTATTCTGAGATTCTATTTATTAAATCATTTGATAAACATATTTCGTCAATATGTAGTCTATGTCAATTTATATGCCTAGGTGACGAATATATAATCCATGTGCTCTGTCCATGTTTAAATTTATCTTTACTCTACGGTGAAAATCTTATTATATAAAATACTTCCATTCATTAAAAATGCATATATTATATAAAAATTGACAATTTATTTGCAAATTTGTATTTGAAAAAAAAAAAACCAAGACAAAATAAATAAACACATATTACTTACGTATTGAAAAAAAAAAAAAGTATATCTTGAATAGAGCTAGAAGATGGAAGTCTAGCATGCTAAGAAAGATAGCAAAGAACTAATATTTCTTTTTTATTATTTTTGAATAATAAAAAATAAGTTATCTATTTAGTTAAGAACTATTTTATTATTAAATGGTATCATTAATATTATGCTCATTATTAAATATTCACATTTTGATGGGTAATGGATACCAAATTTAAGGTAAAAGGTAATAGTTTTTAATTTTAAAATATTTTAATCACAAATATTTTATTATAATAATTCCAATATATATGTCATCAAAACTAATCAAGAACATTAAGAACATTTGTAATAGATGTTCAAAGGGAAGAATAAAGAAGAAGACACAATGTAGCTAACAGACAGAGAAAGGATAGAAGAAGGGCAGAAGTAATAGTATAAGAATTGGAATCTCAAAATAGAGATGAAGCAAATGTGATTATAAAAAGTCATCAACAAACATATGAACAACTCTCTCATTCTAAAAGAGAAGAAAAGAATACACTTAATTTCCAATCAAGTGGGAGGTACAATCATTGAAATGACGCAAATATTGAGTTGAATCTTGAAAATGAAAATTCAAGATCAATAGAATATGTATCAGCAGCACCTCAGAATACAACTGAAAATGGGATAAGTTTATTTATAGAAGGTAATGTACAAAATATACCAAACCTAAATGTCCAATGTTTCAAGCTGATTTCAAAAGATTTCAAATGCAATTCCAACATCAATTAGATAACTTTAGAATGTCAAACATGTGTTATATGTGTCAAGAATGTTGCCTAGGAATTAAAGTATATCACACCTATGAAGGTCTTGTATGCAATATATGTTGAAAAGAAAGAGGAAATAATAGATTTTCAGCTTCAAATATTACGGATCCTAGGCCGCAACCAGAGGAGCTTGCAAATTGACTCAAGTTGAAGAAATATTGATTGCACATGTCAGCCCAATACTACAAGTGACACATGTAATAGGTGGTCAATATAAATACAAAGGACACAATAATTTTTTCACAAAATATAGAACATGTTGCAAAAATTTGCCACATTCAATACAGCATTTGCCAATCATTATTGTTTGAAGAAAGGATCAGTATGACACAAATTATGACTTTAAAGTCAATAGGGATTGTGTATATAAGGCACTTAAATACAAAGTGGAGAATGACAAGTTTTACTCTGATGTTATAATTGATGAAAATATTTTCATACATCTATCAAGAAATTCTTATGAAAATATTTTCAACAAATTCAAGATAGTGCATATGGAATTTGATTCTAATGCAAATGAATTCATGTTTGTGGGTCCACTCATGGAGACAGATGAAGGTAATATAATTGAACACACAACATCAATGGATTCCAGACCACCTAATGCTCAAAGAGAAATGAAATTGATCCATGCATGAGTTAATAACCCTGATGCAAATCCAACAATATTGATTGGTTGGCCATGAATTGGTGCATCTCCTATCGATGAATATGTTACACCAGGATTGCTTGGTATGACATTTCCAACATTGTTTCATGGTAGTAGATGTGACTAGTTAGAAGTGCAATTGAGGTGAGTGCATTTGCATGAATTTGTAAAGCATCTATTGCGGTATAGGGATCATCATTTTGCTCAACATCGAAGATTTAGATATTTTATAATGAACATGATAATGAGACACCATGCACAAAATTCATCTACAGTGTTTGCAAAAAGAAGTCTTCAAGACATGCCGATCACCATCAATGAGTTGCATAAGCATATGGAAAACATGCCACAGTCCCATCTAGCTAATAGGTTGATGCATTTTGGAACAACATTGAGGGGTACAATGCCATATTGGACTAAATGTCATGCAAAATTGATAAACATGCTTCATCAAATCATCTCTCCTACATTATTCTTCACATTAAGTGTTGTAGATATGTATTACCCTGATTTGCATACATTAATGTTAGGAACACTGCCTACTACTCTACGAGAAGCTCAAAATTGGTGAAGACATAATGTTATAGATTATCCTCATATAGTGAATGTGGTTGATTGGCGTCGACATGCCTTACCCGCAATGGTTCTCTGCGAGAGCACTATCAACATCGCCTGAAGGTCTTGTCTACATTGTCGCAAGCCCCCTGCAAGCCTTTCGACTATGACCTTTCAACTATGACCTCTGTCATGGGACTCCAGCACTCTGAGCTCATGTTTACAATTTAGAGTGAAAGAGTGGTACAATTTATAGTTACTGTGTTGGTGCTTTTGTTGATGGCAAGTTTTATGTACTCGGGTATGGTGCACAAGTTTATGATCCTCAACACACAACGATGGAAAATAATATATCCTCCCAATAACAATGCATTTCTTGTTAACTACATATCTTCTTTTGGGTCATTGTATTGGCTTTGTCTCCTATCAGGGTTTGTAATGGTGAGAGAATTCGATGTTGCCAACAACTCATTTACCATAGTCGGGCAATATATTGCCCAATGATAATGATCCTGTATACTATGTTGTGCAGTGGTGGGATTGTATTTTTGTAAGTGTTGTGGATTCCACCGACTGGTCTACTGTCTATTTTTTTTTCTGTCCAGGAGAACGAAGAGGAAAAGAGATGGACTCGCATTGACATGCCTATGGAGTTTCCAATTCATTGTCTTCTAGATTCATTTGCTGCTAGTGTGCAAATTTGATACAGCAGGTGGTTAAATGGTATAAGCTTATGCAGTAAATTTGATATAAAGTTGTGAATGAAAAACTAGAAACAATATGCGTTAATTTGACAATGGAAAATAATTTGATTTTATTAAAATAAATAACATAAGTTGTATTCTCTAATAAGTATTTCCAACTACTAGTTATGCAAACTATGAATTTATTTTTATGGTGAGACAACTAACATACTATAATAGAGTAATATGATTTTTAAATGCTTAAAGTATCATTCATATATTTTTAAATTTTTGCAAGAATAACAAACTATCATCAATCAAATGTGAAGTAATAATAGTAATGTTCTAAGGGGATGGAAGTGTTAGATATGAGTCGCATTTGTTTGGCTTTCTACAATAAATAATCAATAGTATAGATGGTCAACACATATAAAAATGATGATATAGGACATCACTATTTGATGGAGGATTGTAAAGGGAAAGGATTAGATATAGAGCTATTAACAACTATGTGAGCATTGACATCATTGAAAAGTATTTCAACATAGGCATAAATTTTATGACCAAAACCAATTAATTGCATCATTTAGATGATGAAATCTTAATATATTTTTTCATAGGCTTTGTACAAGTCTAATTTGAGCAACATAGCATCTTAACCTAATTTCTTGGCCATTTCATAGTTTTCCCATGCAAGAATTACATTACCAAGGATATATCGTCCTCCAAGAAAGCATGTTTTCTTTGATTTCGCAATATCCTAAACCACTAGTTTTATTCACATAACTAACATAGTGTCCTCATTCTCCCCTAAGGAAAAAGCTTAATTAAATCCTTGTTGGCATTTGGGGACAAAGATCCTAGTCCAAAATCTTCAAAATAAATCAAATAAAAATAATCTTTAATGTGTGGCCACAAATTGACTAATCAAATTCCATTGAGAGCCTATCAAAGCCTATAATTTTATTATGTGCCATAGAGAAAGAGGACATGTTCAGTATCTTCAAAAGAAATGATTCAATCCAAAAACCTATTCTAACTAGTATCAATTTTATAATAGGGATATAATCTTTGACTATATCTTTAAGTGTCTTCTAAATATTCTCCATTGGTTGTCATCTTTGAAGAGTTCCTCATAAAAGTTTTAGAATATTAATGTTATTTCAAAAGGATCCATTTGTAATGAATTTTGATCCATCAAAGAAATTCCCTCTACCTAGCTTGCTATGATCATTGCTTGGGACATAGAATTTGGATGAAACATGCATACCTCATATTTTATGTGATCCTTTAAATCCCCTGGGAATATTTCTTTCAAATTTTTCTTTGTAATATGGTCCACTCATACATACAAAGTTTGGAATTGATGAATATAGCCCTTGACCATACTTGTTTGCTTTAATTTGGTAAGTTGGTTGAAGTAGATATCCATAAGATTGTCCATATAATGTGTAGTGAGTTCCTCTTAGAAAATAGACCATGTAACAACACATCCCTTCTTTTTCTTCTCTTCACATAGCCAATGATACCAAATGAATTGGTTTGTTTCCAAGTATAAGGATGTCATTGCAACGTATTGTCACATGAAATTGCACCCTATTTGAACCAGGTTCAAACATTCCAATGACACAATGGGAACGATCTCAAGGTGTGGGACCTTGCTAATGAGATCAAACCTCCAAAGAAGGATAGTTCATCTTTTTGAGCTTAAGGCTCATAGAACTAAACCTAATGCTAATAGATCACCAGGGAAAAGGGGAAGGAGGAATGCATGAAAATGGAAAGAGTAATACACAAAATTTAGTTTGTTTGGCTGGAAATAACATAAGACAACAACGATCTCAAAGGGTAGAATAAACACACACATAACCATATAGAATTTAATAGAGGTTGAGCAGGAAACTAAAAAAACTACAAGAGGGGCCTTTTAATCAACAAGATAAGTGTGTAGCATTCAAGTAAACATAGTGTAAAAGAATATGAGAGGTAGAAAGGAGTTTCTTATATTGATCATGTGAACACTAAATAGCCATTACAAGGAAGGAATAACTCAATAAAAATTAGCAATAGAGCACAAATAATAACTTTCCCCTCATTTTTGAACTAAAACAAAGACTTGAGAGGTCCATAATAGACATAGTCCATCAAATTCATACAATTCTAAGAAATGACATAAGGCCTACATCTAGTACTAAATCCTTCTACCTGGATAATGAACCCACGATGAACCAACCCAAAATACATTTTTAAAATATGCATATATAGCATTATAAATCATATTGTAGCAACCCTAGATGGAGAGAAGAGTGGTCAACATGTTTGATAGGTTGCCTATGTCCGTTGCATCATACCCACATGGTCATGTCATTAAAACCATAGAAAATGGAGTGTTCTCCCATGCTGGAGTACAAGAATTCATCAAAGAAGGGTCTACAATAGAATGGGAGTGTGGGAAACCCATCAAAATACTCCATCAGACACTAAAAATGTTATTAATAGTAGATAGGAGGGTCACTAAGAAGTCCTATTGCATTTTGAATTATGCAAAGATGAGGAAGGAAAAATCCTCAGAGGTTGACAAATTAGGCTTCAGCCAAATCTTTTGTGTACATGAAATGGAGTAGGGAAAACCTTTGATCTATGAAACTCTGAAAGAATGAAGGAACATTGTCATGTTTTGATGGTCAGACCCTTGCTGGAATGCCTGCTGCTTTGGAATGGTGAAGAAAAAAACCTCAAAATTTGAAATTTAAAGTGAACAAGGAAAAGACATCAGATTTTGATAGTCAACAAAACATCTTCCTACTTAAGAATGGTACAAAATAAATCCTCGGTCTCATTAGTCCAACTACGTAAACCATTGATCTTCGGGATTAGACCACTACTATAACATCTACCTAAAAAGTAGAAGAAACAAGAATGTCTTCAAACATAAAAGTCTGAAAAGAAAAGATAAAGTAAACTTGTCAAACTTTGAGGTTCAAGCCTTTGCCAAATGATCTTCCACTCGAGCAAGAGAATAAGAACATCTCCGGTAATGTGATCCTAAAATACATCAGGAATCAGGGATTGGAGACAATCAAGAAACATAATTCAAAAAGAAAGGGCTCAAATGCATCGAGTCATGATGCCAATATAGAGAGTATCTACAAAACTTCAAGGATCAGAGTGAGAATGGAATGCATGCCATAAAAGTAGGCCAAAACAAGGAAGACTAATGCCCCAATCCTAAAAGACTTAGAAGAATTACTTATCAGGGATCAAGGAATGGGAAAGACACAAACCAATGAACTTGTCAAGTAGAAGAACAAAAAACTCCCTAATCTCCAAAGTCTAAAATACTTAGAACAAATACATGACAGAAATCAAGGAACTTGAACACATCAAAATGCATGCCGCTAAAGCAACCGAGAGTGTGAATGACCAAAATTTTTATCCCAAAACACTTAAGCCCAATCTACAAGAACCAAGGCAAAGTTTGGAGCTAATAATGATGGCATGCTATTAGAGGAAACACCAAAACTCTAAAACTTTGAAAAAAATTAAAAAACAAAGTGAAACCCTAGGAAACATTCAGACGTAGATTTTAGGAGCTTTCCCTTACAAATTCTAACACATGAATGACCTATTTTGGATGTCTCAAATCATTTATCAACATTAGGTCAAAAGGGCCAAAGAAAAGAGGGACACAAACATAGGATTTTGATGAATTTAGATAGAGATTGCAAGACTTCCTAAGGGTAGACTATTTGAGTTTGGAGGACTAATGTAAGTCAACATTTTGGTGACCTCTCAAGGATGTTTGCCTACTAAACATTAGGATCTAGTCGCCTTAGCATCCATTAGGCATATGAGTCACAAATAAGCCTGAAACAACCAACTAAAGTAATTGAACTACCCCATAGAAAAAAACAAGGCAAAACAAAAACAACAAAGAATACATTATCTTAAAGAGAGAACTTCAAGGAAAGGAAAAATAACACAAAAAAACCTAATATAAGCCTAAACTAATAACAAGGAAATGACATCAAACTGGATTTACTAGTTTTCAAAATAACTACCCCTTCTTAACAATTTACAATACTTTCAATACTTATGGGAAGCTAACAAGAGGTGGGGAAAGGAAGGGCATACACAAACTAGTTAAACACCTCCTCAAGGATGGAAACAAACTCACTTACCCACCTAATCCAATTGTGAATGCGGCTATCTAGAAGTGGGTAAGTGGTCTGATCTAGCCCTTCTTGATGCTTAACTTCATGTTCAGGAGTACAAATGACAAGTGGTGACTTCTTCTCATATGTCCTCAGCTAAGCTAGATGCGTAATAGGGCATCCCCTTGAAATAGCATGCAAACCAACAAAGCTAGTTTCATGCCTATGCTTTGATTTTGTTACCTCTTGTTGGTCTAAATGCACTGGTCCATGTGGCTCAATTAGAAATATGTCCACCTCCACCTTACGTTCATGTTACTCATGGTGGCCATCTAAAATAGGCCTTGAAAAGGAGCACTGAATGTGCTCAATGGTAAAATCTCGCTCACCAAGAAGTCAATATCCCTGCTAGGTAATTGTGAAGAAATCTTTAACTTGTTATCCCTCATGCTCAATCTCTACTGTGCCATCCTCTATGAAAGTTTGAATCTCCTCAAATAGGTTCATTCCATCAATTTCTTCCTTCCCTAAGATAGGGTTCCCCTCACACCTTACCAAATCTTTTGTCGACATGGGCATTTGCATGATTTCTTCATCCTCATCAAAAAAATAAGGTAGCTCATTGGACATATCAGTGTCAGCACCTTCTGAGACTTTTGTAGCAATTTCCCCTATAATTTCCTACTAAGGAGGACAAAATGAGCCTTCATATTGTAAAAGTTTTTCAACTTTGAGAATAGCCAAGAAATCATCAAATTTATCTTCACTTGACTACACCTCCACTTGATACTGTAGAAGTTGTCTCTACATCTAAATTATTCTCCCCATGTAGGATTTGTATTCTACTCTCATTCATCTCATTAAAAACATGAGAAAACTCCTCAAATGAGCCAACGTCTAGGGGACTCAACTTCACACCTAAATGAGCATTACCCACAGGTGCAAGATGTTCAAATAACTATTGCTGCAACTAATTAGACTCATTTTCTTCTTGCAATAGGTCTAATATTTCAATTTCATGGTGCATGAGGACTTACAAATAATAGACTATTCTTCCCCTACCTCAAGCACCTCCTTTTCTGGATCATACCACTAACTATCTCACCAAGCAATAGGTCCACCTTGCAATGTGAAAATTGTACAATGGAAAGTAGGCCAAGGGATGGGAATGGGAGCCTAAAGGGTCTCTTAAATCTCTTGGAGGTGAAAGGGATTTTGAAAATATTGTTCCTAAGAAGTAATAGGTTGGGTTTTCATAGGAGTAGGCTCTTTTGAAAGATAAGGGCCTCTAAAACTCAGAAACTTAAAGCATTGAGGTCTATGGTTTCTGAAGGCCTTTGCATAGGATATAGCTCCTAAAAACATGGAATTTTAAAATTGGGAGGCTATTGTGGGGCTTCAGAAGGATTCTCTTACCTGAAGATTGGGGTCTTGAAGGTGGAAGCCCTCTCTATGATAGGTTGATTCATAACTTTGTAGGAGGAGATTTTTTGAAACTAGGAAAAGAGGGGATTGAGCAGGTTTCTTTCCTTTGGGTTTGGACAAGCAATTGCCTCATTTTCTCCTCTTGAGTTGCAATATTCATAGCAATATTTTCTTGATAAACTTATCTCTTTTTCTACTCCTCATCTACAATCTTCATAGCAAGATTTTCTTGATCAACTTTTTGTTGTGCCTCCATCTCCTACTGACAAAGGCAATCTTGATGAGAAATCTCACCTTGATGTTGTTTATACTCCTACTCTTCTACAATATCATATATCCTTCTTTTCATGTCTAGCATCAAACTTTTGAGACTACCAAAATCCATGTTGGCAATATGTTGATCTCTAGGAAAATAGCTAGGATGATTAGAGGTAAAGTAGTCTTCTTGTGGATAATAATAAGCATGATTAGGTTTCCAAGAAGACTGAATAGGGATGGGTGGGAGAAAACCATTATGGGAATGCTAGTAACCTACTGTAGTTGGGCTATTTGGCATGAAAACATGAGCATTCTAGGTCTGATATGGCTTGTAGAGAGGTGTAAATGTACTATTTTTTTAAAATGGAGGGGATTATACATAACTTCCATAGTAATTCAACATATTAGAGCATGGAAGGAAGCTATAAAAAAATTCAAGAAGAGAGTTGTCAAGTGATTGAAATGCTTCCAAAAGTGGGAAAAGATAGAATATCACCAAAATCTTGATGCTTGATAGTCTTTTAAGCACTTTGACTACTTAAACTACTAGATCTAAGCTTGCAGTCACCATGGTGTTGAAAAACCTACCCAGAATAGTAAAAATACACTGAGGAGTAGACCAAAACTCTTTAATGGATTATAAGGATCATCAATTTGGTCCCACCGAGTGTGTCAGAAACTATTTTCACATGAAATTAGACCCTATTTGAGCTAGGTTCAAACATTCCAATGACACAATTGGAATGATCTCAAAGTGTGGTACCCTATACATGAGATCATACCTCTAGAAAAGGTTGGTTCCTCTTTCTAAGCTTAAGGCTCAGAGAACTAATCCTAATGCTAACAAATCACCAAGGATCAAGGAGAAGGAGGATTGCAAGAAAATGGAAAGGGTGATACACCAAATTTTGTTTGTTTCACTGCAGCTAACATAACACAACAATGATCTCAAAGCTAGAATAAATACACATAGACCCATACAAACTTTAATAGAGGTTAGGAAAGAAAATTGAAAATAATAAGAGGGGTCATTTTATCCACAAGATAAATGTTTATCATTCAAGTAAACATAGTGTAAAAGAATATGAGAAAGTTATAAATTAGTTTCTTATATTGATCATGATGGCTAAATAGCCATTACAAGGAAGGAATAACTCAATATGTATATCAGTAATAGAGCATGACATCT
Source organism: Cunninghamia lanceolata (assembly GCA_027924645.1). Taxonomy (NCBI): domain Eukaryota; kingdom Viridiplantae; phylum Streptophyta; class Pinopsida; order Cupressales; family Cupressaceae; genus Cunninghamia; species Cunninghamia lanceolata. Next base: position 39,851 of record BSBN01001682.1, on the reverse strand, counting down.
TTCCCCTCATTATTGAACTAAAAAATGAAAAAATGAGAGGTCCAAAATAGACATAGTCCATCAAATTCATACAATTATAAGAAATGACATAAGGCCTAGATCTAATATTGAACCCTTTCACCTGGATAATGACCCAATGGCTAATCAACCCAAAATGAATCTTTCAAATATGCATATAGTGCATTATAAATTGTATTGTAGTAGCCCTAGATGAAGGAAAGAAGAGTGATCAACACATTTTATAGGTCACCTATGTTTGTTGCATCTTACTCAGATGGCCATGTGAGTGAAACCTTAGAAAATGGAGTGTTCACTCATGCTGGAGTACATGAATTCATCAATGAAGGGTCTACAGGAGCATGAGAATGTGGGAAACCCATCAAAAAACTCCATTAGGCATTGAAAATGTCATTAATGGTGGCCAAGAGGGTCACTAAAAAGTCTCATTATGTTTTGAACTACCAGAAGACTAGGAAGAAAAAGTCATTGGAGGCCAACAAATTGGTCTTCAACCAAATATTATGTCTATGAAATGGAGTAGGGAAAACCTCCAATCTCTAAAAATCTAAAAGAACAAAGGAACACTACCAAATTTTGATGATTGGACCCTTGTTGGAATGTCTACCGCTTTGGAGTGGCAAAGAGAGAAACGCTAAACTCTGAAGTTCAAAGTGAATGAGGAGAAACCATTATATTTCAACAGTCACACACTTTGGAAAACATCTTCCTGCTTAAGAATGGTGTAAAATAAATCCCCAGTCTCTGAAGTCTGACTATGGAACCATCTAGCTTCGAGGATCAGGCCACCACTATAACATCTACCTCAAAAGTACAAGAAACAATAATATCTCTAAACGTCAAAGTTTAAAAAGAAAAGACAAAGTAAACTTGTCAGACTTCATTGTTCAGGATTTCACTGGATCATCTTCCACCCAAGTAGGAAAATAAGAACTTCTCTATTACCGTGATCTTGAAATACACTAGGAATCAAGAATCAGAGCCAATCAAGAAACATGCTCCAAAAATAAAGGAGTTGAATGAGTCTAGTCATGATCCTGATATAGAGAGCATCTACGAAACTTCAGGGATCAGAGAAAGAACAAAACACATGCCTCAAAAGCAATCCAAAAGAAGGAAGATCAATGCCCTAATCCTAAAATACTTAGAAGAATTACTTATTGGGGATTGGGGATTAGGAAAACTCTGTGAACTAACAAACCATCCACCAAGTAGAAGAACAAGAAACTCCTCAATCTCTAAAGTCTAAACTACTTAGAACAAATACACATTAGAAATTAGGGAGTGGGAACACATCAATACACATGCCACTGAAGCAACTAAGAATGTGAATGATTAAAAGTTTGATCCCAAAACACTAAGCGAAATATTCTAGTAACTAAGGTAGAGTTTGGAGCTAATAAAGATGGCATGCTGGTAGAGGAAACATTGAAACTTTGAAAAGAATAAAAAACATACTTAAATTTTATGGGATTTCTAGGTGAGTGCGAGATCCTGATGGGCCAAATAGTGGCAATGGAGAAAAAAATTGATGGATGAAAAAGTGCTAATATTTAGATTTGGATGGAAATGGTGTTAATATTTCTAGCTCAAATATGGATTCCCTCCAAAAATGCCTTGGGATTACCTCATATTTAGGAAAGTGTGAGTCCCAAAACTTGCCAAAGAAAATTGCAAAACCACCCATTTAGTGTTATCCTAAAAATTTCCACAATTACATCATTGAAGCTGACAGACTTTTTTGTAACTAAATTTAATCAAATGAAAAGGTTTTATAGAGGAAACTATTAAGATTCTAAAAATATAGTATACATCTCATAATAATTTTATTGGGTAATTATTATTAGTTTTCTACATACACTATGTCTGATTTCCTGATAGATATACATATTGAAAAACATCCATAACTTTCATCATATTAATCCTTTTTTAAATTCAAAAGATGCGTCACATTCTAGGATTTATTGGGTATACATTAAAATTTAAAATTTTTTATTTTCATATATTTTGACCAAGTTAGGTTGGCTGGAAAATTAATTTTTAATATTTTAAAAAAGTCACAGTAAAAAATTCATAAATAATTATTTATTTACTTACAAAATTTTAAAAAATATGCATCACATCTGCTCATGTGTCATTTACTTAAATCCAAATCATAAAGGAAAAATATTATCTTTTTATCATACTTAGGTTGGCTAGAATGACACCTACTTTTTATGTTTTTCTGAACATTTTAGTAGTGTTTCATTGAAATATCAAATTTCCACCAAACTATTGTTAAAAATTTCAAAAAAAAAGTAGTAGCCCATAAACTAGACTCAATTTATTACAACTTTTATTACTACCTTATTTCTAGATTGTGTAGATAACTCATTCAATTTTTGACATGAAGTTACTTAAGTCTTTTTTTCACATTTACATTGTCACTTAGGGGTAGTGTTTGGCCCATCATGATCATGCACTTACCTTTCCATTTCATTCTAACACATGAATGACCTATTTTAGATGTCTCAAATTGGTTATCAACATTAGGTCAAAAGAGCCAAGGAAAAGAGGGGCACAAACTTAGGATTTTGATTAATTCATATAGAGATTACAAGACTTCCTAAGGGTATACTTTTGGGTCTAGAGGACTAAAATAAGTCAACACAACCTTTTGTTAATATGGAACATGATGAAGATCAAAGAACTACTTTGTTTGGAAAAGCCAATTGGTTAGATCCTTACCATCAAACTTTTACATATCCATCTTTGGAGTGAAATGCCTACCCATAGAATGATATATGTGGTGATCCATATTTACATCTAATCCAAACCCAAAAGTATCACGTCCCTTAGAAGAAACACTTTCTTCCCAAACTTTTTGGTGTGACTTTTAGTTTAGAATCTGTAGAACCTCGATGAGAATTTAGTCATTTAATCATTGCCATGAGCTCTTTAAAATTTTCATATATATCCCCGTACATATTTCATCCTTCATCTTGTTGGTTTCTTTCCTAATAACATGTATAGTTATGTTATCCCTCTCCTCTACGGATGGATCCTCTTTGTTAGGAGTCTTCCCAAGGATGACGAGATTCTTTTTGCATCTTGTTGTAGGCCCCATTACGATGGGGAAAAGTAATATGATAGTAAGTCACACAAAATAAGTCCAAATAGTCTTAAAAAATGATTGTAACTTGCATGGTCCTAGATTTAGCTTTATTGAGAAAATCTCCATAAAATTTGCTAATTTGTATCCTTGGGAGTGAATTTTGTGGAAAACCTAATTTCATAATAACTCCAAATCTTCTTCAATTGATGTCAAATATTGACTATATTATATAAATTATGGCCTTGAAAAACCCTCAAAAAATAAGAAAAAAATTACCAAATTGAGAGGGGTATGGACTTTAGTATTTGACCTCTTGAGTTAAAAAAAATACTTTGACTCTTACTCTTTGAGTTCCAAAATCATGCTTTGATACCATTTGTACTAAAATAGCTTGCACAAGATAAGAATATAATACAAAATATGCTACAAATACTTGATAATACTTGAGAATAATAAGCCACTTCAATAGAGTGAACCTCCAAATATGTCTAATAAGAACATAATTCACTATATAATGATCATAAGCTAACCACAAGCTCCTATATATATCATATGCATGCCTTTGATGCCACTCAAGGAAACTTAAGTACCTAAATTTAACACTTAGGATGACTTAATTATTTACATAAGACTATAATAATGATCATATAACTTAATTAAGAGTTAAGGTATCCACATGCTAACTACTTATAACCCTATGTGCACTATAGGATTAAGGGAATATCATCCTCCCCAACACTAATTTCAAATTTAAAGAATATAATCATTCTCTTATTAGTTTTTTAATTTATTCTACTAGCCTGCATAATGTGTAGCTTCCAATCTTTGCAAAATCTTACACAAGACAAAGTTTGAAATAAATTTTGGTGGGTTATGTGTTACCATTTTCATCATAGTCATGTATATAGTACAATCTTGAGATGAACACATGTTTGGGAATATAAATCTAGCTTATGTAGTAAATTTGATATCAAAGTTGGAGAGCATCTGAGAGGTCAGAATTAAATTTTGAAAACATTTTTGAACTTCAAATGACTAGTCAAAATCAAAACCACAAACAACTGCTCTGCAAGACTGAGCCACGGCCACTCCAAGAGCATTGGAGTTCTCCCAAACATGATGAATAGCCTCCAGAAGACTAGTAACAAGCATAATGTGCACAAAAGGTCTATGCACCAAAAAGGGGACATTACACATCTTCTACTTAGTCTAGTTCATGTCAGCATATACTTGTACACTCATACAAGTTATCAATTCATCATGTTTTACAAGACAATTTGATTGACCCCAATGCTAAATAAATACACATTAATCTTTTAAATTTTAAATCTAGAATCAATAGTTTGAGAAGCTTGAGCTAAGTAATTAATGTAAATTAGCATTATTTTGAAATCAATAATTTGAGTAAACATTTATCTACATAAACCTTATTATAAATCCTTTTTCAAAATAAACATAAATCTAAAACATTCAAATTTGTCTACCTTTATTAAATCAAAAACATATCATTGGAGCCTATTACAAAGCAAATGCAAAATCAAAACTATAATTCCTTAAATCATAATTAAAATCTAATCTAACACTCATAAATTATTAGATCATAATTCTTCATCAAAAACATGTATTTAAATAGTATGAACAACATAAAAAACATATATTGTATTTAAATATTATGATCAACATAAAAAACATTTATTTAGATATCTATAACAACAAAGCATTTATAACATTCAAATCAAAATTTCATGGTGCTTAGACTTTTCTCCCTTCAATAACCCTTTGAAAAATATATTAAATGGAGTGATATTCCAACCATTCGATTTTTTTTAAAAAAAAAAAATTAGCAATTATATATAAATAAACTAAGACAGAGTGGAACTATAATAAACTTTCCTTCAAATGAGAAAAAATGGATTTAAGAAATTGATTATTAATTTAGAGAAAAGTACATCCATAATATTGGATAGACGTTGCTTTTCATTATGTATATATTGGTTGTGGGATTTTTAAAATTGCAATGGTGAGTTCTATGACAATGGAAATAATTCTGGGTCTCCCAGATGATTTAGGGTTGCAATGCCCGGTGAAGGTTCCATACAAATTCCACAAGCAACTTAGGGTTGTCTCTAAGAGTTGGAGCGTTGTGTTGAGTAGCCCCGAATTCTATAAAGAGCGACAATGCCATAATGAGTGCGAGGAAGGAATAGCTTATGTTTACAGACCTGGAGAAAGGGCAAGTGGTGTGGAAGTAATTATTTACTACTTGCTAGAGAACTAGTGGGAAAGACTTCATATAATCCTCAAAGAATTTCAATTAGAACGGACAAAGTGTTATTGTGTATACGTTAGATCAAAACAACATTTGGTTGTGATGGGGCTTCTCAAGAGGTTTGTCGACAATGCACCTATTTTGATGTTCAATTTTTTATCTCGCACGTGGCTGATTGGCACCAGCATGCCTTTCCCTCGATGGTTCTCTGTAGGTGCACTGTCAACATTGTCTATATTGTCGTGAGCCACCACTTAGAGCTCATGTTTACAATTTAGAGGAAAACAAGTGGTATGATCTTCCACACATGTTTCCCAATCAGCCTCATAGTTACTGTGTTGGTGCTTTTGTTGATGACAAGTTTTATGTACTCCCCAGTCACGGGCATAGCACACAAGTTTACGATTCTCACACACGACAATGGAAAAAATATATCCTCGCAATAAGAATCAATTTGTTGTTAACTGCATATCTTCTTTTGGGTGGTTGTATTGGTTTTGTCTCCTATTGTGGGTTGTAATCGTGAAAGAATTCGATGTTACCGACAACTCATTTACTATAGTCAGGCAGTATACTGCCAATGACTATGATCCTGTATACTGTGTTGTGTGGTGGCGGGTTGTCTTTTTGTACGTGTCATGGACTCCGAAGACCGGTCTATTGTCTATTATCTTTTTTCTATCTAGAGAGAGCGAAGAGGAAAAGAGATGGACTCGCATTGCCATGCCTATAGAGTTTCCAATTCGTTGTCTTCTACATTCATTTGCTATTGGTGTGCAAATTTGATATAATAGGTGGTTAAATGATATAAGCTTATGCAGTAAATTATTGGGAATTTTGTAGTCTCCATATTAGTTTTTAAAATATCAAGGAACATGTTCATATAATTTGGTATTGTTTATAGATAGTCTATTTTCAACATTCTTTAATCTAGTTGCAAAATTTTATATGTTTAATTCAGCCTTTTGTAGTGGAATTTTTAAATTTTGAGAATATAACATATTAAAGTTGTTAGGATTAAGGTACGATCAATCTTATAAATTATATATAATTTATTATTCTTATTATTTTTATAAATCACTCATAAGTGTTGAAAGGTTTCACCAGAAACAATCTTGTTACAGCTGTATGTTTATATCCGGTACCCAACATTAATTCATCCACAATGGGGGTTGCAGGGGGTTTCCCCTCTATGAGGGGTCCAGGGGATCATCCCTCCGAAGAGGAGTCTAGCTGCGAGTTCTGGTGGGTGTCCAGGGACGGCGCTTGCAAAACATCATTTTATTTATATTTTATCATTGTAATTATGGACCATTTGTTATTAGGTCACAGATCTGATGGTCGATATTATATTAGTTTTCTTTCCCTATAAGATAACCCCCTTTTATAAGGATATTTGTACTACATTTTTTTATCATAGATGAGAGTAATACTAGATTGAAGACTAAAGAAGTCTAAGAGGAGGTGCATGTATTGTAATCTTATATTTGAAAATAATACAACTTGGAGCCTCTTTTCTTTATGGTTATTTTACTTGAAAAGGTTTTCTCCATGTTACATACTGTGTTGTGTATAGTTCTTAATGCATATTATTTCTATGTAGTGGGTTTTATTTCTGTTGCAATCTCCATTGATTCTACATTATTTAGAGGACATTAATAACGTTTGAATCAAATTTCTGTTGTGTGGTTTGCAGCTTCATTTCTAATAAAAGTTGTGAATGAAAAAATAGAAACAATATCTGTTAATTCGATAATGAAAAATAATTTGATTTTATTAAAATAAATAACATTAACTGTATTCTCTAAATGAAGACATTATTATGTTGAGAGGCAATCCTACAGTGGCAGCAGAGGATGTGTGTACATTTTTATGCCCCAAATTTAAAATGACATCTTTCAACTTGTCACTGGCAATACAAAGGAATGGGTCCCAAGTACATGGGAGACTAAATTATTGTTAAAGATAATTTATTTTTTTACCAATGTTTTGGATAGAGGGAATAGAACTTTCCCTCACTATCCAACCCCTCCCATATTCTAGGAGAGAATATATGGGGAAGTAGTTCTACTTCCCATAAGGCCAACATAAAAGGTATTAGTGTACACATTTCATTTGGCTTTTATTTGGCCATATTTGGAGGCCTCATATTATGCACATTGCATAAGACACCTCAGCTGGGTTTGTGGCAGTTGGAAGTCTTTAAAACTCTTTCACTCCACTTGTCTTTTGCAGTTTGCCACGTCTACTTGAGATCTCCTTCAGTTATGGAATTGACTCCTCCTCTATCCCATTAACTCAAGGTTACTCAAGGTTATATGTACTCTCTTCCTTTACTATTGATTCATGCATTGTGTGAGGACTTCATTTGATTTCTATATGTATTGATTTGCAATCTTTCATGTTTGTTATTTGTTTCCCTGATTCTACAGGAATTCTACATGGTATCAGACCAAGGGGCATTTTTCAGGCTGTAAGATTGTTTTTTGTATTCTCTGTTGGTTTTCTTTGACAAAAGCATTGTGTGGAAGGAGGTTTCTATGAAACACTTTTTGTAGGTTTTTGTGTGATGCCTGGGTCTGCTATTGCAGAGGATGCCTAGGCAGGGCAAAGATCCTTCGGTGCCCCAGATGCCCTCTCATGCACCAGGAATTCTATAGAGTTCGACCGCTCATAGAGGAGAGGTAAAGCAGCGACGGCCATCAAAAGTTAGGCCCAAAGTTTACATTTGGTTGAGATCTCCCTCTGCAGGGTCAGCTTAACCAAAGCCACCACACACCAAGTTTTGGTCGACAGTCTTCAACTCTACCAATGACTTCTTCTTTGCAAGTGGACACCTCAATATCTCTAGGTTGCAATCTTCAAACTGCAGAGATGTTTATCCTAAATCGGTGTTTGCTTGGAGATTGTTTGGAATGTGTCGATCTACAAGTTTTTTAAGGTCATTACATTCATTAAGATCCTCTTTTTTGGATCTGTATTTGTGTGTTTTTTGGCTTCCAATAGCATTTTGCTCCAGAGGCATGCAGAAGGGGGCGATTTGCTCATTTTCATCTGTAGGCCCTACACTACATTTTGTAAAGGCACATAACCTGTAGAGACCTTACAACCTGCAAAGGAAGAGGCCCAATCTGTAGGCATCGACCAGGTAGGGGCCAAAAACCTTGGTGGGCATTATGGTTTGAGCCACTGAAAGTCTTGAAGGATGATCCAAAGACTTCAAAAAGGCATTCGATCCAAGTCCTGAAAAAGTTTGTTTGATCAATGAAAGAAGGCCATGAGAATTTAGTGGTGTTCTTGCAGTGTGCCTGCGCACCCTGTCCTCTGTAGATGTCCTCCCTATTGTGTGAGTTGATACCTGTGTAGACTCCTGGTGTGTGAGCCAATTGGATGCCTACCATGAAAGACATGCCTCTATTTGTTAGTTGTTTTCTGAATGAGAAGTACCATTTCTTGTACAGATTTCATTCCATGTTTGGCATGAATTTATCCGAGTTGTTTGCTAAAATCACATAGCAGCAATGGATCACCCCTGTTCAAAGCACCAATCTACAGAAAGGGGGCATGATCTATTGTTGGAAATCTTGATTAAGGGTGTGATTTATATGCCCTAAATCCGTCCTCTGCATCCTTGTTCTTTTTTGCCCTAATCTTTTCCCCATAGACTATGTTATGCTTTTATTTTATTTTTGTATTCATATATGATTTCATACCTAAAAACAAAATAGGCATTTCAAACAAATATTTAAAACTATGTTTTTCAAAGGGGTAAGTCAAAATTGCCATAGTTAAAAATTTGTAAAAGAGGAGTCAATTTTTTCTTTTACAATGAATTTCACAAAGGGGGTCATTCCTTGAGTAAAGGGGGTTATAATTTTATGTTTTTTTTTGTCTTTTATTGAGGCTTGCAAGACATAACTTAATCTATGTCTTCTTAATCTACCTCATGACAATAAACTTATAAGAACTTAAATAGCAAATAAGTTTGTAAATTCACTCATATAAAGTGCCACCAAAACTGAGTGTGTGTTCCTTAGGGAGGGAATTTGGGAAATTTGTACTTACACTAAATTATAAAGTGTAATAGGGGGTTGTGAAGAGTCGTGATTTAACATCACAACAATGTCTCCTCATAATTCTCACCTCATTCATGTGTTCCTTTATGCACACCCTTTTTCATGTTCTTGTACATTTTTTGGACCTACATCTTGGTCTACATTCCTTGCACACTCCCAATTTTAGTTGGTCTACTTATTTCTCTTAGCATTAAGGGGGGACTATGATGTGTTATGCTAATGCTTCTTTCAGTGAAGCAGTGGAGGATTCTTTTTAGAAGGTCTTAAATCCTTCATCTTGATCTCTCGTATGGGGGATTATTTTAGTGGATCACATTTTGAGATTCTAGTACTCCTAATCACAATACTATCTATATTTTTGACTTCACAGAGTTTGATTGACTTTGTGTACATTGGTTGAGTAGTGTTCATATGTTCACTCATGCATTGTTTTGTATCTCTTATCTTGATCTACATTTCTTGGAGATTTGTTGATTCCAGTATACACCAGTTCATCATCGGTAGAGTTTACAACTTCTACATACTTCAAGAGTTCTTCATCATCATGTTCCTATCATCAAGGGACATCTTTTCAAAAGGTCTTAAATCCTTCTCTTTCTCTTTTTTGGAGAGGAGTTTTGTTCCCACTGGTTTTTCTCCATTTGTGAGAGAATGCTTTGTACATGGGTACCTCATCAAACCTTGTTACCAGGACCCATCTTTTTCGCCCACCTAAGTTGTGCTTAAGGGGGGGTATTAGTGTACACATTTCACTACGCTTCATTTGGCTTTCATTTGGCCACATTTGGAAGCCTCATATTATACACATGGCATAGGACACCTCAGCTGGTAGTGTGGCAATTGGAAGACTCCTTCAAACTCTGTCACTCCACTTGTCTTTTGTAGTTTGCCACATCTACTTGAGATCTCCTTAAGTTATGGAATTGACTCCTTATTCATCCCATTAACTCAAGGTTACTCAAGGTTACTCAAGGTTATATGTACTCTCTTCCGTTGCTATTGATTCATGCATCGTGTGAGGACTTCATTTGATTTTTGTGTGTATTGATTTGCAATGTTTCATGTTTGTTATTCATCTCCCTGATTTTGCATGAATTCTACAAAAGGCATGGCTGCTGAGGGGAAAGAGAACTTTTGAAATATATTTAGTGCTTCAAATTCTAAGCAATTTATTCTTCTTTAAAAGCTCAATGAAAGAAGGAGACCAAACAAAAAATAGTGCAGAGAACAACACCCATTTACTCTTGTCAAATGAGCTCTGTCTAAGCGGTTAACATATTCTTTTTATCATAACATAAAAATCTATTTTAGTCATACATCATTCATAATTGCATACAGCTAAAGCAGTTCTATGGTAGATACAAGTTTCTGGGTCTAAATCTTTTTATTCTTTAGACATTGCTTTACTTTGTACTACTTGTGAATTTTATAGCCCTTTGAGATGGACTGGACTTATTTGTGACTCAAGGCATTTTTCTTTGCTCATAACAGAAATTTCAGGCATTTATTAGTCGGGATATATTTAAATTTGTTTGTTTTGGTTTATAATCATTTGATGTGTGGATATGAAACATGTATGACCTATTGAAGCAAGCAATAGTAGTAGTGTAGGTGCAAACTCTTTGAAAAATTTATTGGGCCTATGTTGGGTGTCCTTCTCCTTGGCATGTTCAAATCATTTCCCTGAATCTGTCAACAGTAGCAATAGCGGGTGAAGAGTTACAACTTCTTTTCCATTTATTGTTAGGTGCTTCTTTAAGATTATACACAAAATTTATTGTAATGTTACATTTTCATTCAATCCTCCTTTAAAATCAAAATTATTTAACAACCTCTGGTCTTGTATTTGGCTCTGGAGAAGCTATGTGATATGTATCTTTCAGAGAGGTAATTTATTAAAATAAAAGAATTGTTTCATTTACATTTTTTCTTGCATAGTTCAAAGAAAGTTTGACAGAAAATTTTTCCTACACTATTCTAAGAAAGAGAAAATATATTTTTTTATTTGTATGGCTCAAGGAAAATTGAGATTGTCTTCTTTTTGGTATAGAATTCGATAGAATAATCTATCCAGCTGCCTCGAATTTCTTTTTGCATTTAAAGGTATGCAGAATGATTTGTTTCTGGTTTATTCTAAGATTCTCATTTATTAAATCATTTGATAAATATATTCCATCAATATGCAGTCTATGTCAATTCCTCTTACCTTTATATGCCTAGGCAACGAATAGATAATCCATGCACTTTGTCCTTATCTTTACCCTACTATGAAAATCTTATTATATAATACATCCATTCATTAAAAATACATATATCATATAAAATTGACAATTTATTTGCAAATCTATATTTGAAACAAAACAAACAAGACAAAATAAATAAACACATATTACTTACATATTCAAAAAAATATGTATATCAAACTAAATCTTGAATAGAGCTAGAAGATGGAAGTCTAGCATGCTACAGAATTGCATGGAAGTTTGGGGAAAGATAGCAAAGAAATAATATTTCTTTTTTATTATTTTTGAATAATAAAAAATAAGTTATCTATTTACTTAAAAGCTATTTTATTATTAAATGGCATCGCTAATGTTATGCTCATTATTAAATATTCACACTTTGATGGGTAATGGCTATCAAATTTAAGGTCAAAGGTAATAGTTTTTAATTTCAAAATATTTTAATCACAAATATTTTTTATAATAATTTCAATATATATGTCATCAAAACTAACTAAGAATATTTTTAGATGTTCAAAGGGAAGAACAAAGAAGAAGACACAATGAAGCTAACAGACAAAGAAGAGCTATAAGAAGGGCAGAAGTAATAGTACAAGAATTGGAATCTCAAAATAGAGATGAAGCAAATGTGATTAGAAATATCCATCAACAAACATCTAAACAACTCTCTCATTTTGAAAGAGAAGAAAGGAATACACTTAATCTCCAATCAATTGGGAGGTACAATCATTGAACTTCAATGCAAATATTGAGTTGAGTCTTGAAAATGAAAATTCAAGATCAATAGTACATGTACTAGCAACACCTCAGAATGCAATTGAAAATGAGATGAATTTATCTGTAGAAGGCAATATGTACAAAATATACCAAACCCAAATGGAATGCTTCAAGCTGATTTCAAAAGATTCCAAATGCAATTTTGACATCAATTAGTTAGCTTTAGAATGTCAAACATGTGTTATATGTGTCAAGAATGTTATCTAGGAGTCACAAAGTATATCGCACCTTTGAAGGTCTTGTAGGTAATAGATGTTGACAAGAAAGAGGAAATAATAGATTTTCAGCTTCAAATAATATGGATCCTGGGCTTCAACCAGAGGAGCTTGCAAAATTGACTCAATATGAATAAATGTTGATTGCACATGTTAGCTCAATACTACAAGTGACACATACAATAGGTGGTATATATAAATATAAAGGACACACAATAAGTTTCCCGCAAAATATAGAACATGCTGCAAAAATTTTGTCACATTCAATACAACATTTGTCAATCATTATTGTTCGAAGAAAGGATCATCATGGCACAAATTATGACCTCACAGTCAATAGGGATCATGTGTATAAAGCACTTAAATACAAAGTGGAGAATGACAAGTTTTACTCTAATGTTATAATTGATGAAAATGCTCTCATACATCTATTAAGAAATTTTGATGAAAATATTTTCAACAAATTGAAGATAGTGCATATGGAATTTGATTCTAATGCAAATGAATTTGTGTTTGTGGGTCCGCTCATGGAGACAGATGAAGGTAATATAATTGAACACACAACATCAATGGCTTCCAAACCGCCTAATGTCCAAAGACAAATGGAATTGATCCATGCATGGGTTAATAACCCTGATGCAAATCCAACAACATTGATCTTGATTGGCCAAGAATTGGTGCATCTCCTATCAATGAATATGTCACACCAAGATTGCTTGATATGACATTTCCAACATTGTTTCCTAATGGTAGATGTGACTGGTTAGAAGCACGATTGAGGTGAGTGCATTTGCATGAATTTGTAAAGCATCTATTGTGGTATAGGGATCATCATTTTGTACAACATCTAAGATTTAGATATTTTATGATGAACATGATAATGAGACACTGGGTGCACAAAATTCATCTGCAATGTTTGTAAAAAGAAGTCTTCAAGGCATGTCGATTACCATCAATGATTTGCATGATCATATGGAAAACATACCACACTCTCATCTAGCTAATAGGTTAATGCGGTTTAGAACAACATTGAGGGGTACAAAGTCATATTGGATTAAATGTCGTGCAGAATTGACAGACATGCTTCATCATATAGGCTCTCCTACAATATTCTTCACATTGAGTGTTGCAAATATGTATTGGCCTGATTTGCATGCATTAATGCTAGGAACAGTGCCAACTACTCCACGAGAAACTCAAAATTAGCGAAAACAGAATGTTATAGACTATCCTCATATAGTCGCATACTACATTCACTTAAGACATTCAATATTTAGAAAATAAATTCTAGAAAAAGGAATGAATGTGAAAGATTACTGGTCTAGGTATGAGTGGCAACATAGCGGGTCACCACATGTGCATGGATTCATATGGATTAATGGAGCACTGAATATGGACAACATTTATTGGCTAAATGAGGAGCAATGAAAAAGTGTTGAGAGATATTTTCATTCTATTGTTCATGCATGGAATCCTAGAGAAGATCAACATCAGCGAAATATACAGGCATGTTTATACATATTTAGACATGTATATATAATATCACATAAACTATTTATAACTAATAATATAACTAATACATTTGTTTGTTTTCCAATTGTAGGCATTTCAAAATTTTCTTCAACATCCATGTCTGAAAAATAAAAGACAACTTGTAGAGATAGATATTGAGCATGACTATGAAGAGATTTTGAACTCTATAGAATGGCACACAGTGTGTAGGGAAGGGGCAAGCCTACAAACAAAGAGGAAGGATGGTTTGCAAGTAACTATTTCGTTAAGTAGAAATCTTTGTATTGAAATTAAATATAATACATCTACAAAGTAATAAAATATACAAGTTTTTGATATTGATTATAGGTATAATCCTCCTTGGTCAATGAATTTGGGGGGATCAAAATTATATGAAGACATAAAAACAGGTGAAAAAAATTTGAGCCAGCAAGAAATGATGACAAAGTGAATTCATACAATCGCTACATACTGCAACTGTGGAGAGCAAATATAGATTGGCAACCTATTCTTTCCAAGCATGTGGTGATCAAATATATTGCAAAGTATGCAACAAAAGAAGAGAAAAACTCAAAATCATACCACCAAATGTTGATGCACCTTGCAAACATAGAAACCCCTGATGATTTAGTTGCACAAACATATAGAAGGCTTCTGACTAAGACAATTATAGAAAGAGACATTAGAGCTCAAGAAACATGTCACATGCTGTTAGAACTTACATGGGTAGATAGTAGTAGAAGATTTAAGACATGATATTTCCACAATCCATGATAAGTTAGAATGTGTGCTTCTGGATTAGACTGTGTGTAGCTTTTTTAGATCGATGTTTTGGATTACACTCCGTGATCCATCATCAAGATGAAGAGAAGAGAATAAGTAAGTTGTAATTGCAGAGATGGTTACTTATAAAGAGAGAGGGGAGTGTGGGCATGGAGTTTAACAAGAGGGGAGATAGACCAGTAAAGGAAAAAGAAACATAAAAAGGAAAATACATGCATAACTAAAAATATAAATGTGAGATAACGGAATGTATGCTTACCATGGTGACTAAATAGATGAGAAAATAATGTAACTAAAATAAATAAACCTAAAATGTGTGGAAAAAAGTGAGTAGAAGAATGACTAGATACAAAGTATTGAGGAGAACAATGAAGAACAAACAAAATTATTCATTGATAGATATAAAACTAGGCCTTTTTCTATGGAAGGTGTCGCACTAATTGATGCAACCACATCATGCATATATAATTCTAAATGAAGAAGAGGCAACAAATGGAAGCCAAGGCAAAGAGTAGCTATTATCAAAGTATATTTTAGGTATGTATCTATTCCTTCATGTGAGTGAGATAAATAGATTGACTTCTGTTTGTCAGAGTTATTACTGTACAAACCATTTTGTGTCATAGACAGAGAGATATTGGTCATGATAATGACTCCATAATAGCAAACTAAGATTCCTTCAATTATAATCCTTTGCATGTGGAATGAACAACAATTGTAGAAAATGTTGAAAATATCAGTGATTCTGAAACTGAAGACAACGAAGTTGTTCAAGGGAATACCACAGAGCATGAATAGGAAACTATATCTAGACTACATCATGGTCAAGATATGCAAGTTTTATAAATAGATATATTGGGGAGGAGAGACATTGATAGACAAATAGAATTAGTCTAATGAATATCAAGGTGAAGAGTACATAGCTTGAGCAATCAATTTCATAAGAAGTATGAGAGATCATGGATATCTCATACATGATGATATACAGCAATGCATCAACTACACAACCCTCAGTGATAAATAGAAAAAGGCAATTAACATAATTATGGCAAACTACTATAGAAATAAAAATGGACTACCCTTGTTCATGATGATTCAAGGAACAATAGGAATAGGAAAGTCATATCTAATTGGTGCCATAAGTCAAGCTCTTGAAAATGCAGCAATCCCTAGCCATTTTCCCTTTCTATTACTTGCACCAGTAGGAGTTCTACCATTCAATATAGGAGCCTTTATAGTACATTTCAAATTGAGAATGTCAGTACAAGATTTTTCTTAGCTAGAAGGAACAATATTGACAAGTTTTCAAGAATAAATAGCACATATCAGATACATTTTGATTGATGAAATGAGCTTCATTGGTCAGAACTTGCTAGAAAACATAGATTTGAGACTCCAATAAGCATTCCCACAAAGTGCAAACATGAGATTTGGAGGTATACATTTTATTATTATTAATCAAGACACTAATTTTATTTTCTAATACATGTCATTCATATGTATTAAATTTTATAATAATATATAGTTTTGAAAATAACTTTTATCATTTATCTTTCAAGTATATCTATGATTTTGGTTGGAGATTTTAGCCAGTTGCTTCCAGTTAGTGATAGAATGGAGCATATGACAGCAATAGACGAACTTGTGAAAATAATTTAAAATTGTAGTTAATTTAGATAAAATTTTCAGTTAAGATGGAGAAAAAACCAAGCAACAAATATTTTGATAAATTTTGATGAATCTAAGAGATGCAAACCCAACAATTGATGACTGGAAGTTGCTTATGACAAGAACAAGTGTTAGCATAGATGCTGCAAGAAATGATGAGTTCAACAATGGTGTTCATTTGTTCTCTATAAATGATAATATTCATAATCATAATAAGAAAATGTTATATTCATTCAAGCATCCTGTTGCACGTAGTGTTGCAACAAAAGTGGGAAATGTTAATATAGCACAAGGATGTCCAAATGAACAACTTGATGTGGAATTATTGATTAGTAAGAATGCAAGGCTAATGTTGACTTCAAATATTTGGATACATGCAAATTTTCTAAATGGAACTCTAGGATATATTCGAAAGTTTGTATACAAACTTGGAAGTGCTCCACCAGAACCACCAACATATGTAATGGTTGAGTTTGATAGTTATTAATGAATACCATTTAAAGATCATCATCCAAATACAATTCTAGTTGCAACAATACAAAGGGGCAAGACAGTTCAATTACTATTAAGATTGACATGGGCATTCACAATAGATAAAGATTTCATAGGGTTTGACTCTTTCAAAAGCCACTATTGATATAGGACCAAGAGAAAGAACAAGATTGACTTTTGTGGCCATATCTTGTGTAAAGTCACTAGAAGACCAAAGAATAATACCACCATTCACCTTGACCATTATGAAAAAATGAAAAAGGGTAGACAACTTGCAAAGCGAAAGGCTGAAGAGAACAAATTGAAATTTTTAGAAGATAATTGGTGTAGTATATTATGTTCAAATTTGCTTCAATGGCTATTAAGTGTTTTAATAAATTATGTTCAAATTAGCTTCAATGATTATTAGGTGTTTTAATATATTACATTCAAATTTGCTTCAATGACTATTAATTGTTTTAAGTCCATATGTTTCTAGTGTGTATAACTTTATACTTTAATATATATCAAGCAAATTTGTATTAATTTACTGACCTCAAATTTTCTTTATTATGGCAACAAATAATACTTCCATTACAAATGTTCTTAGTTTTGATGACATATATTTGGTTAACATTTAGTAACATATACATGGTTTTCTAAAATGTGTGGCAATATATATCTTTCGGTATAATAAAAATGAGTAAAACAATATTTATTTTGATGTAGGTGAGCAAGATGTTACATAATGTAGATACATGGGTGTCAACTTGATTTTCTAAGTATCACTAGTATCTTCCATGGAATGTCCTCCTTTGTATAGAGGAATTAAGTATCCGTTATTGGTTGAGGGAGAAGATGGTTAATAGAATTAACGTAAATGGACCAAGGTGACAATGAGCTTGGATGTTAAATTTTATAATCTACAAATAGAGATTGGAGATTTTTTGACTGGTTAGTTGCTCTATACTATGTGCTTCGAGATCTTTCCCTCTGTAGATATATCTGGATGGTCACTATTAGGCCAACGGTGATCATCAACAAGCACACTTCTTTTAATGATCTTAGTATGAGATTCATGAGAATCCTTAAGGGACAATAATGAATTAGTAATCATGTGGGCCCAATTGAGGAATGGTTGCTCGTTGTTTAGAGTTTAAGTACTCTGTCAGATTCCAAGTGCATCATGTTATTCCATCATCCAAGTTGTTACATACACACTATGGGATACCTACCTTGTATGTTGTGAAGTCTAACAAGATTATCAAAGTTTGGCCTAATCTTTATGAAACTGATAATGAAGAGTTGTTACCGGTGCATAAATGGCTCACTATGTGAAAGTTTTTAGAAACTATTTTATTATCACAGCAAATATATATGAAATATTTTTTGACAAATGTTTAGAGACTATTTACAAATTGTATCTATTGGTTCCCAAAATAACAACACAAAATTCTAAAAAATAATTTCTAAATCACCTAGGCCAAGGATTGTCATCAAGGTGATAGAAAGAGGTTTATCAACAAGTAATGGGTGATTTTGGCCAACTATAGGAGTGGGTAGACTCCTCTGCTCTTTGAGCTTAGCTTAGACTCTAGAGGGATATTCCAAGGGGTATACCTAAGTAGGTATTAATATCAAAAACAAATGAACAACTAAAAATATTTGAACAACCAAACCCAAATTGCTTTCTCGGCTCCAAATTTATCACTAAGATGAGAATAACTAGTCATTTTTTATATAATAAGCAGCATAAAAGGGTGTCGATCCCATTACATATCAGCCAAAAAGATGCACCAAAGTTCCATTAAGAACCAAAAAGCATAAACAGAATGAACCAACAGAAACAGCAAAAAAGAAACCCAGGACTGAGACATAGCAAACCGACAGTAGATCAATAATAGACAAAAACCATAGGCAACGACCGAAGCCCCAATGGCTAATTAAACATCTAGTCCCAATCTTCAGCTAGAAATTGGTAGATATCATGGTACTCCTTGAGTTCTTTGTCCTTCAATCCCTAGCTGGTAAGCTCGGCATCTTGGAGGACAACAAGGGTCATGGCAGATCTATACATCACTTTCACAAAGAACTTGGCCAGAGTCTTGAATTTCCCCTCCAGCACAGTGTTCCTAGTGGAGAGAATATCAATCTCCTTGTCTTTAACAGCATCCTTGCCCTCTCTCTTCATCTTGCCTAACTCCTTCACCATTTTCTCCAAACTCACAAACTCAAATCCCTTAGCATTGAGCTCGAGGAAATTACTAGGCCCTTCATCCTCTTCGGTCTCCACATTATCATTTTTGGTCTCCTTGTTGACAGAAAATTCCACACCCATCTGTTCAATCTTAGGCACAATAGTATCCACTTTGTTGTTTTTTCTATCAGAAATACCATCACCCTCCAAGTCCACAATATCTTCCTCCACCTCAGAGACCTTCTTGTGGAGAATAGGATTAGGCTTAGCTGCAAGCCTCGTCGACCTCCTTGTCGATGGCACCTGAGGTTTACTTTCCATCAAGGTAAAATCCTCATCGGTAGTGTTGTCGCTACCACCAATACCTTCCTTAGAGATAACCTCTTCCACCACCACAGAAACATTCTTTGCCTTATTATCGCTATATGTACCACTTTCTTCCTCCAAACTACCCCCTTTCTTTTTCTGTGGGATCACCTAGGCAGAATCACCGGGTAAAATCTTTCTTTTAACAGAGGTCTTCACAGAGGTCAAGGGAGTCTGGTCCCTAGATTTTGGCTCTGGGCTTTTACCGATGGTAGTTTTTTTCTTACTATAATTTATGGATTTAGCATACTTTTCCGAAGTGACCTTCGTTATTATCACAGGGCTAGACACCACAGGATTGGAGTAGGGTAGTAGAGGAGGTTCAACCCTAGTAGCCGTGAGGGTTTTAGGCGGCAGAGTGCTAAATGGAATTTATACAGTCTGAGGATAACCCTTGATGAAGTGAGATGAGGGGTTTGTTGGGGTCAACAGCATGTTGTTCAATGGCAGATGAAATAGAGGCTTCTAGAGATGAAAACAGATAAAAAAGAAAACTTATCACTTTGCTACGACGAAAATGATTGAGTAGAGCAAAATGATTATGGAAGAAGCGTTTGAATCTACCTTCCAGATTGAAGTACTTTATGAGCATGTAACACACCTCATCCCATAGTTTTGGCAGCATTTCACAATCAAAACCCCCCTATAGATTATGAAGAACCTCCCCTTTCTTCAGAAAACAAGCCATTCCCTCAGGGTCAAAAAATTTTCTCTTTTGGGGGTTTTTGGTGCCATCCGTGGGCATCCCCATCGCCATTCCTATCACTTCTTCCAAAATTTTGAATCCTACACTGCCCACCTTGACCTTTTTGTCCTCCCAAGAACGTAGGAACTGCATTGAGAGGCTTTCATCATGACCTTGTAAGCATTCAAGGTAAGAGGCCACCCTGCCCTCCTGGAAAATGTGCTAAAGGGTCTTGTTGCATTTAATCTCTTCACAGGATTCAGGCTCAGTGCGAGACCTATCACCCCCCATGGCCAAATTACCCCAATTTCTCCTAGACAATCTAACAATGCAAAAGGCAGCAAAAGACTTAGAAACCTTTGAACTGCAAAAAACTCCCAATCCCCAATATTCATACTCCAGTTAATGAGTATATTGTCTTTTTGGCCGCTGGAGGTGGCGTACTTACTTAAATTCGTAATATGCGAACTATCACTTCTTTTCTTGCCATGATTACCATTCATTAATTGATCATAATTATAGGTTATGCATAGGGATGTCAAGTTGGTCACGTGCCCAGTCATGAGAAATCTCTCCTTAGGCATCCATGTCTGACTGGGAAACAAGCAATCTTTCATACAGTGGCAGGTCCCACCTCTGACAATTCTGAGCTGGCAAGCAACCGTCACCCCTTCTCAACATAAGACCTCAAATCCGGATGGCTATCGAGACTCGATCCCAGATGGCCCCTAAAGTACTCCCTTGGAATTATTTTAATCATGTGAGAAGTCAAGAGCGGGGCTTTGCTCCTTTTCAAGAAGGTTTTGAATCTAGATAGGTAATTTTTTCTTACTCTTCCAACATCTCCACATGTCCAAGCTTTGTCCAAGGTTAGCCAACCCCTTCACCACTTTGTTACCTTCACGATAAACATGTCCAATTTCAATCTGTCTAAACCCATATAGTAAGCAGACAATGTCATCCGTAATATCCTTCAGTTTCCAGTCGCTATTTGACCTACCAAGAGCCACCTCAATGATGAGTTTAGAATCTCCTTCCACTTGTAATTTTTCCATTCCCATAGAGAGCAATTTTGAGACCCCACAACAAGGCCAATCCCTCCACTACATTATTGGATTGGTTGCCGATGGACCCAGCATAAGAAGCAATGAAGACACCCTGGCTATATCTGAATATACCGCCCCTACTAGCTAGCCTAGTATTTATTTTTTCAACTCCGTCAAAATTGAGTTTGGTCCAATCTTTGGGAGGGGCTCTCCAAAGGGTATTTTATCTAGTGAGCTTTTTGGAATTGTCGATCTTGGTTATGTCCTCTGTCAGTCCCCAGTTCAAGGTTGTCCGCACTTCCACCAGAGTAGGGGGTTTCTCAGCCATATGCAGAGTGTTGTTTGACGAGTTCTCAGAGACCATCCTGTTGCAAGCATGGGCCTAACCGGTGTTGTCATTGATGTCAACATACTTCTGTTACATTGATGATAAGGATTGGATGAGCTGTATGTTGAGGATATTGAGAAAATTAGTCCTATCAGGAACAGAGAAGAACAATGAAGATAGTGAGGTAAAGATCCCAACTAAGATGAAGATCAGAGGATACGTATCAAAGGGTTTGTAGAGATATGCCTTAAGATGATCCAGTAAAGATTTTAGAGGTCCGCATGAAGATCTAAAGAAGTTATGGCCACTTAAGTAAAACCAGTTTTGGCAAATATTCAGAGGTGACAGAGTGACTCAGATAGGTCCGGTGAGATCTAGAAATGCAATATCTTGTTCTGTGGATTTGGTAGAGTGTTTAGGAAGTCAATGTGAATTGACAACTCAATTGGTTCGTGGTCTGGAGGTCCACAAGCATCTATTCCAATATGACAGTGATGATAGACTATGTTCTTGAGGTGCCAGATGAAGGAGAGGAGGATTTCAGCAAGCAGAAGTAGTGTGGATGTTCTTGGTGATTCACGAAAGCTTGTGGAGGTCTTTGGATTGTGTCCAGTTCGTGTTGGTGGTCCGCATTGAATATTGAGCTCATAATTGAAGAATTACTTCCGGATGATGATGTTCTTCCTAAGTCTGGCCGACCAGATAAGTTACACATCCTGCAGATGATCTTGAAGATGTTCTGTGAAGAATGGTGTGTTCCTAAAGAATAATTGAAGTCTCAGATCTGTGTGGCTGACAGTGTGTTGATTCGCGTGAAGTCTTTTTGAAATTAGTCATGTTGTATTTGCTCTGTAATGTATGCCGACTAGGACAGTTATCCCCAAGTCGATATCTTGTATAAATAAGAAGTTGTGAAGTCATTTCAAATGCATCTTGTGGAGATGAGAGTGTGGTAGAGAGGAGCAAAGCGAAAGACAAAGCAGAAGTATTGAGCTTAAATGGAACTGACTCAAGCATGGTGAAGATGCTATTCTTCAATTCAAGTATGTAATACTTATTATTCTGTAGACAATGTGTCTCCTGTAGGCAGTGGGCCTCTTGTGAGCAGTGTCCTCGGGCAGTGAGCCCTAATTGGCATGTGTCATTTTGTTCTTTCTATTCTTTTAACAGAGAATACAATCTTGGGTTAGTCACCTTGTGGTTTTTCCTTTAACCAGGTATTCCACATCAAAAATCTTGGTGTCATATGTATTAATGTGTTCTACTCTTGAATTGTTGCATTATATTTCCATGATTGATTTATTAATATGCTACTGAATTAAGAAAAGGATTTAAGTGATTAAATGCAAGAAAGTTTTGACAACTGATTCACCCCCCCTCTCAGTTGTCTCTCCTAAATCTAAAAATTGGTATCAGAGCTAAGTTTCTCTAAAAGAGATTAACCACTTGAGGAGATCCAGGATGTCATCCTACAAGAAGGATAGTCTAAGGTTTGATGGAACCAATTTCACTCTTTGGAAAAGTCGCATGGAATGTCACTTGCAATGTATGGGAATGCAGTATTGGATCATGGCTTCAAAGAAGTATGTTCCTCCATAGAATGGTCCGAGAACTATAGATGAAATCAGAGATGCTGAAAACAATCTTCAGACTAAAGAAGCTCTACTAAGTGCCCTATCTGATTTTGAGCTGACAAATATTATTGACCTAAAAAATGCTTATGAGATTTAGAAAAAATTAGAACTTCTGCATGAAGGAGACAAGTATGTTAAATGTGCCAAGCTACAGAGTCTAAAAGGAAAATTCGAAAACCTGAAAATGAGAGAAGATGAAAATATCACTACATTTATGCCAAGAGTAAATGAGCTTGTTTGTGGCATTAGATGTGCCGGTGGAATCTTGGATGAAGATGAGATTGTTGGCAAAGTTCTCAGATCCCTTCCTGATTCTTCAAATATAAGGTTGCTGCTAATGAAGAATTCAGATCCTTTTTAGGTATCACAAGAGATCAATTGGTTGGTAAACTAGCTGCATTTGAATTGACCGAGTTTGGAAATGCCCCCCCCAAGACTAAATTGCATTCAAAGCTAGTGCCTCTGTAAAAGGAAAACAAAAGTTTGATCTGGGAGAGAACTCTTCAAAGAAACTATCATGGTATGAAAAAGCAAGAAAAGACCTAGAAGAAGATGAAGCAGAAGCTGCTTAACTTGAAGCCCTTATTGCAAAAAGACTGCCGAGAGGATCCAGTAAGTATGAGGGGAAACTGCCTTTTAAATGTTTTAACTGCAATAAGATTGGTCATTTTGTCTCAAGGTGTCCGAAAAGATTTTCAAGGCCAAATCCTAATAGATCAAGGTTCCAAAAGAAATGTTACTATGTTCATGAAGATGATGATGATGGATTAACAGATGATGAATCAGAGACAGGAAACAAATCCGGAAGTGACTAGGTATTTATTGCCATCAAGGAAGAAGATCCAATGCCCTCTGAATATGTCAATCACAAAATTGTAGAAAGAGCTCTGGCTGCCCAAGTTGAAGAAAAAGATGATTGGGTCATTGACAGTGGATGCTCCCACCATATGACAGGTGACAAAAATAAGTTCATAGATTTGGAAAGGTATGAAGGAGTGGTAAAATTTGGTGATAATTCTGCTGGCAGAATCAAAAGTAGAAGAACTATTTCTTTTGATGGAAAGAACAAAACCAGTAATGTACTGTATGTTGAAGGCCTAAAGCACAATCTTCTCAGTGTTGGATAGTTGGTGGACAAAGGCTATGATCTCTGATTCAAAAATGGAAAATACAAGATCTTTGAAAGTTTCAGAATAGAGATTGCATCCGGTACTCAAACTAAAGGTAATATCTTCCACTTGGTTGGTACTGGTAAAAGTTGCTTATTTGTTCAAATTGATCAGAGTTTGTTGTGGTATAGGAGAATGTATCATGTGAATTTTGATAATATCATCAAGATAAGCAACACTCAGGTTGTAAGAGATCTTCCAAGACTGGTGAAACCTACTAATAGTTTGTGCAAAGAATGTCAATTGGGTAAGCAAAGCAGAGTCACATTCAAAAGTAAAGAAAAGTCTTCTACCAGATTATTGGACTTAGTTCATACTGATCTATGTGGTCCAGCAAGAATAAGGAGTGTGCAAGGTGATAGATACTTCATGTTATTAATTGATGATCACTCCCGGATGATGTGGGTAACTTTTCTGAAAGAGAAATCTGAGGCCCTTGAGAAATTCAAAATATTCAAGGCTATGGTAGAAAATAAAACTGGATTGAACATAAAATGTCTAAGGTCTGACAAAGGTGGAGAATTCACATCCGGTGAGTTCATAGAATTCTATGAGAAACATGGGATAAAAAGACAGTTATCTGCTCGAAGGACACCACAGCAGAATGGAGTAGTAGAGAGAAAGAACTGTACCATCGAGGAGGCATCTAGAACCATGATGATGGAAGCAAACATTCCTCAGATCTACTGGAGAGAAGTTGTAAGCACTGCAGTCTACACTCTTAATCGAGTTCAAATAAGAAGCAATACTGGTAAGACTCCTTATGAACTATGGTTTGGCATCACTCCCACTGTGAAGTATTTCAGAGTCTTTGGTAGTAAATGTTACATTAAAAGAGATGAAGATCTAGGCAAATTTGATGCTAGAAGTGATGAAGGAATATTCTTAGGTTATTCTACTCAAAGCAAAGCATACAGGTGTTATAACAAGAGATTGAGAAAGATTATAGAAAGTACAAATGTGAAGGTTGATGAAGGTATTGAAAAACCCTCAAGGTTTTATGAATATGATAAAGATGATCAGAATGATGTTTTGATCCAAGGAGTCCAAGCCCCTTCTGAAATTTAGATTCAAACTGATCCGGTGAATCAGGAAGAAGAGATAAGTTTGAATGAACCTGTGCAAGAAATAGAAGTGCAAATAAGTCCCAAAATTCCTAGGTATGTAAAATTGAATCACTCTGAAAACTAGATCATAGGTGATAAAAGCAAAGGTCTTTAAACAAGAAGAAGGATTGCTCAAGATTCAGAAGAGTATTCTCTGATTTAAGAGATTGAACCTAAGACAGTGAATGAAGTATGCAATGTTGAAAACTAGACTAAAGCAATGGAGGAAGAGCTGATGCAAATTGAGAAAAATCACACTTGGGACCTTGTTCGCAAACCTAAAAACAAGAATGTGATTGGAACCAAATGGGTCTTCCAGAATAAACTAAATGAAGATGGTGAAGTAGTTAGAAACAAAGCTAGATTGGTCTACAAGGGTTACTCCCAAGTAGAAGTAGTTGATTTTGAAGAAACTTTTGCTCCAGTGGCAAGAATTGAAGCAGTCAGATTATTTCTTGCCTGTGTTGTCTTCAAGGATTTTAAAGTATATCAGATGGATGTCAAGTCTGCCTTCCTGAATGGTGACTTGGAAGAAGAAGTTTACATTGAGCAACCGGATGGATTTCAATTGTCTGATCATGGGGATATGGTCTGCAAGTTGAAGAAAGCACTGTATGGACTTAAACAAGCCCCAAGAGCCTGGTATGAAAGACAGGATAAGCATCTTTTGAAGATTGGTTTCAACAAAGGTACTGCTGACAGTAACTTGTACTTCAAAATTGATCATGAAAATATCTTGATTGTTGAAGTGTTTGTTGATGATATCATTTTTGGAGGAAGAGATAGTATGTGCAAAACTTTTGCAAATCAAATGAAAAGTGAATTTGAGATGTCCATGTTTGGGAAAATGAATTTCTTCTTGGGTCTGCAAATCACTCAAATAAAGAAAGGAATCTTCATTTCTCAGACCAAATATGTGAAAGAATTTTTGAAGAAATTTGGGATGGAAGACTCAAAACCAATGAGTACTCCCATGGCAACCAGATGTAAATTGAGCAAAGATGATGACTCTCCTAAGGCTGATCAGAAAAAGTACAGGTCAATGATTGGAGGATTATTGTATCTCACTCAAACTAGACTTGACATTATGAATGTTGTTGGTCTTGTTGCTAGATTCCAAGCTGATCCTAGAGAATCTCATGTCATGGCAATCAAGAGGATTTTTAGATATCTAAAAAGGATAGTTGAGTATGTGGTATCCTATAGATCATGATTTCTCTCTTCATGCATATACAGATGTGGATTGGGCAGGAGATGTGGATGACCGGAAGAGTACCAGTGGTGGAGCATTCTTTTTGGGGAAGAGATTGGTTTCTTGGTTGAGCAAGAAACAAGAGGCAATATCTCTGTCCACTGTAGAAGAAAAATATATTGCAGCAACAGGTAGTTGTACTCAAGTATTGTGGATGAAGCAAATGCTAAGAGATATCAGAGTGGATTATGAAGAACCTATCACAATCTTTTGTGATAATTCAAGTGCAATTAACATATCAAAGACCAAACATATATCCATCAAGTTTCACTTTTTGAGAGAGCAAGTAAACAATAATGAAGTTAGATTGGAGTTTGTGCCTTCCAAGGATCAGATTGTAGATATTTTTACTAAACCTCTACCTAAGGACTCTTTTGAGTATCTCAAGGAGAAGTTAGGGGTTATTACCCCTCAGGTTTTGAATTAAGGTGCACTGATGTGCATCAGTCCGGTGGATCTCACCGTCATATTTTGTAGTCCAGATTGATGATGGGAAGCTGATATTCAGGGGGAGCAGCTAGTATGATTCTGAAGTGATGCAAGTATGTGCCCTTTGCCATTGATGTCAAAGGGGGAGAGAAGACATGTGAAAAACAAGTAGTTTTTAATCAAAGGGGGAGAAGTAAAGGAAGAGAAGACATGTGAATGGTTGTTGTTGATAGGGGGACTTATGTCAGTGAGGAGAAGTTCTTGTCTTGATGGTTAAAATAGTTTTTCACATCATATGTTGCCATCAATGACAAAGGGGGAGATTGTTGCAAGTATGGGCCTAACCGGTGTTGTCATTGATGTCAACATACTCCTGTTGCATTGATGATAAGGATTGGATGAGCTGTATGCTAAGGATATTGAGAAAATTAGTCCTATCAGGAATAGAAAAGAATAATGAAGACAGTGAGGTAAATATCCCAGCTAAGATGAAGTTCAGAGGATGCATATCAAAGGGTTTGTAGAGATATGCCTTAAGATGATCCAGTAAAGATTTCAGAGGTATGCATGAAGATCTGAAGAAGTTATGGGCACTTAAGTAAAACTAGTTATGGCAGATATTTAGAGATGACGGAGTGACTCAAATAGGTTCGGTGAGATCCGGAAATGCAATATCTTGTTCTACGGATTTGGTGGAGTGTTTAGGAAGTCAATGTGAATTGACAACTCAATTGGTTCATGGTCTGGAGGTTTGCAAGCATCTATTCCAATATGACATTGATGACAGACTGTGTTCTTGAGGTTCCGGATGAAGGAGAGGATGATTTCAACAAGCAAAAGTAGTGTGGATGTTCTTGGTGATTCAGGAAAGCTTGTGGAGGTCTCTGGATTGTGTCCAGTTCGTGTTGGTGGTTTGCATTGAAGATTGAGCTCATAATTAAAGAATTACTTCCGGATGATGATGTTCTTTCTAAGTCTGGTCGACCGGATAAGTTACACATCCTGCGGATGATCTTGAAGATGTTCTGTGAAGAATGACATGTTCCTAAAGGAAGAATGAAGTCTCATATCTGTGTGGCCGATAGTGTGTTGATTCGTGTGAAGTCTTTTTGAAATTAGTCATATTGTATTTGCTCTGTAATGTATGCCGACTAGGATGGTTATCCCTAAGTAGATATCTTGTATAAATAAGGAGTTGTAAAGTCATTTCAAATGCATCTTGTGGAGATGAGAGTGTGGTAGAGAGGAGCAGAGCGAAAGGCAAAGTAGAAGTATTGGGCTTAAATGGAACTGACTCAAGCATGGTGAAGATGCTATTCTTCAGTTCAAGTACGTAATACTTATTATTCTGTAGACAGTGTGTCTCCTGTAGGCAGTGGACCTCTTGTGAGCAGTGTGCTCAGGCAGTGAGCCCTAATTGGCATGTGCCATTTTGTTCTTTCTATTCTTTTAATAGAGAATACAATCTTGTGTTAGTCACCCTGTGGTTTTTTCCTTAACCGGGTTTTCCATGTCAAAAATCTTGGTGTCATATGTATTAATGTGTTTTTGCTCTTGAATTGTTGCATTATATTTCCATGATTGATTTATTAATATGCTGTTGAATTAAGAAAAGGATTTAAGTTATTAATTGCAAGAAAGTTTTGACAACTGATTCACCCCCCCTCTCAGTTGTCTGTCCTAAATCTAACACATTCTACTGAAGGAGTGAAAGACCTCATTAGTAGATTGAGCCTTATCCCTGAAGATTCTATTGTTCCTTTCTTTCCACATACTCCATCCAGGTGTGGGGGAATTTGTCTCCATAGATCTCTAATCCTGGGGTGCGAGAAAGGGGAACTCCAGCTCTGGGTGAAATCCATTAGGTTTTGTAGTACATTTCACAGTTGAGTATATTGTCTTTTCATTGATGACAAAATGATGGTGGTTTTCATTGATGCCAAAATGGTCTTCATCAGTGACATGGTCTTCGTCAATGGCAATGATTTCAGTGATATGGTCTTCAGTTCAGTAATATGGTTTTCAGTTTAGTGATATGGTCTACATCAGTGACAATGGTTGTTAGATCTCTCAGTTTTGATCTTTCAGTGGTCCTTCATGGTAATGACATCAGTGACATCAATGTTGATCTTGTGTGAAGTTGTTCTGTGACTTAGTCATTTCAGTGGTCCTTCATTGTAATGACATCAATGACATTAGTGTTGATCTTGTGTGAAGTTGTTTTGACTTAGTCATTTCAGTGGATGACATTAAGTGCATATTATCAGGGCAAGGGCTTGTGTCATTTAATAAAAGTTAATATGCATCAAATTAACTTCATTTAACTTGCATTATATTAACTTCATGACAGTGGCAGACCAGTTGAAGTTTGGTTTACAATGTTGAGGTTTTAATATGGTGTTGAGGTGTTTACAATGTTGAGGTTTACAATGGTAAATGTGGTTTACATAACACTCAACAAGTCTTAAATATGGTGTTCAACATTTATCCTTTATAACCTTACTGCCTGTCATAATACTCTGCACTTTATGTTATAATTTGAAGGTGACCGTTGACAGCAGGTTCTTTTTAAGTAATGACCGGTTGGAGGCATTGTTAATCGTTGTGTGGTAAGTTGCTCTAAACCTAACCTCCTAGCGCAAACGGTGGACATAAAGTATGTTTTAAGTCATCGCATCCAACGATCACTATTTGAATATATTGTGGCGGGCACCGCAGATCAGAAGGTGGGGATTTAAATAGAAAGTTGCTACAAACGGATAGTTCATCGAATTAAAGTTGACGTTCACTGTTGCTTAAAAGGCAGTAAAACATGTTATTTTTGTCTTTTCTCACCGAAGTTCAAGGGGAAATGAAATTGGAATTTTTGTGTGAAGGAAAGAGTGAATTGTAGAAGGTTTCTAATTGTGAAGAATATGAAAAGGCAGAGTTTTCGAAGAGGATTCATTTTTTTTTTGTTTTGCTGTTTGTTTTTTCATAAGAGAAGGTGATAAGTTTGGGATAAAATTAATGTTGAAGCTGAACCGGCTACAAGCATATGAAAGGATGAATGTTAATGATCTTTTTGAGTGTGCAGATATGTTTTCAAGGATGAGTGATAAGATCAAATGTAAGTGTGAGAATTTTTGAATGTGAAGAAGTATGGTTTGAAGAAAGATAATCTTTTGCAGAGAAATTTTTTCATGAAGAGACATTTTTGATAGAGAAATTTGCTCAGTTTTGGAGATGTGTTGGTGAAATCAAGAATGGAGATTTTTGATCAGAATTGAACAATGTTTTCTCAGAGAAGAATAAAGCTTTGAAAAATGATTTTGGAGAAGGTTAAAAGTTTTTTCAATATTGCAGTGAAAGAATCTATGAATTTGCAGAGTATGAATTGATTTGTTGATTTGCATAGACAGAGGTATGAAATATCTTAAAGATCAAATTTGATTGATTGTTGTAAAGATGATATGATAACAGTTGAAGGTTGATTACAGAAAGTATACATTTGATTGTTTTTGAAAAGGAGAAATAAGGTATTGATTTTATTGAAACAGGAAAATCCCTGTGTTGTAATGGTCATTGAATTTTCAGATGTTGAAATGTCAGTGAGACATGCATAGTGATACAATATGCCAGTGAGGCAAAATTGTAATGTCAGTGAGACAATTGTAATCAGAAATTTTGAGTTAAGCCAGTGAGGCAGTTGAGTGGTTTTTATACCCCAGGAGGGTTTTCCACTCGGGAAATTTCTTGTGTCAAGTTTTTGTTTTTGATACTCTGCATATGTTTTCTGGTTCTATCTGAAGAATTCTGAATTTAAATTAAAAAGGAGCAAAAATTGTTAAAATTGTTAAACAACACTGATTCACCCCCCCTCTCAGTGTTGATTGTATTCCTACAATTGGTATCAGAGCCTGGTACCCTGTCAAAGCTTAATCAGCTTGGGTAGATCATATTTCTGGAATACTTATCATGGCAAGTCAAGAAGGTTACTCAAATTATAAGGCACCTATGTTTGATGGCTCTAACTATGCTTTTTGGAAATTCAGGATGGAGTCATATTTGTCATCTCTGGGCTATGATATGTATGATGCTATTGTTACTAGATATACTGCTACAAACCCTCCTAGCACAGCTGATGAGAAAAGGGCATATGAAAATAATGCTAAGGCTAAAAATGCATTATGTTGTGGTCTTACCAATGACATACTTGTAAAAATCATGGAGTGTAAAACAGCCAAGGAAATATGGGACAAATTGTCTAATATTTATCAAGGAGATGATAAAATCAAAGAAGCAAAACTGTAATCCTACAGAGCAAAATTTGAAAGTCTCAGAATGAGTGATGATGAGAAAGTGGCAGAATATCTTCTAAGGGTCCAAGAAATTGTAAATGCTATCAGAGGACTTGGTGATACACTGGAAGAGAAGACAGTTGTTACAAAAATCTTAAGGACCTTAAATCCAAAATATGAATCCAAAGTGTCTGCTGTTGAAGAAAGAGATTTAAGCAAAGTTACTTTTGATGAGCTTCATGGCACTTTCATAGCTTATGAGATGAGGATTAGTAATGACATACCTTCAAGCAAAGAAGCTGCTTTCAAATCAGTCAGAAAAGAAAAGGAGATTTCTGATTCAGATGAATTGGATGATGAACAAGAAATATCTCTTGCAAGCAAGTTAAAGAAGGGATCTGTTGGTAAGTACAAAGGTAAGCTTCCATTCAAATGTTTTGAGTGTGGAAAGATTGGACACTATGCAGCTCAGTGTCCTTACAAAGATCCAGACAGTGATGAAGATGAAAACAAGAAGCAATTCAAAAAGAAACAGTTTGTTTCTAGAAGGAAAAATAATTTCAGAAAGAAAAGAAGTCAGTTCATAAAAAATGTTGATATGACTGAAAGTGATTCAGATGATTTTCTTGATGAAAATGCACAGACTTTGTTTATGGCTATTCTAAATGAAAATGAAAAATGTGAAGAACAATCAAACAGTTGTGAAGCTGTTATTGACTTTGAAGGAGAATTGATATGTGCATTAAGTCAAGTCAAGAAACTTAAGAAGGAAATCATTGCTCAAAGAAGTCAGTTTCAAAAAGAAAATGATATCATGAATAACAAGTTAACTTGTTATGAGAAACAGATTACTGATCTAATTCTTTCTCTTGAAGAAAGTAAGAAAATTATTGATGATAAAGACAAAGAATTGAATAACAAGGACAAGGAATGTCATACACTTGAAGCTGAAATTGTTGGTCTAAGAAGAAGACTTGATATGTGCAGAAGCAGTGATAAATTAGATGATCTTCTTGATAGACAAAAAGGATTCAAAGATAAATCAGGTCTTGGATTTGAAGAGGGACAATGTTCTCAAAAGGCTAGTATAAAAGGCAAATCAATCATAAGGACAACAAACTACAACAGAAGTGATACTTTCAGGTATAATGCTCACTTTACTGGATATTGTTTTTGTTGCAACAGGTTTGGACACAAAGCCAGTGAATGCAGATTTGGAATCAGAAGAGAAATGCATCCATTCATGTTCTTAAGAAGTTTGAAGTGTCACAATTGTAAAAATTTTGGGCATATTGCAAAATTCTGTAGACCTTCATTGCAAATGCAGCAAACAACAAGAAATACTGTCTCAGGTTTGTCTTCTTTGGGTTCTGAAAAGAAATTGCTTGTTTGGAAACCTAAGGTAATCAATAAGAGCTTAGATGTTATGATTGCACAAGCTACTTTTCATGCCAAAAAGAAGGAACAGTGGGTGATTGACAGTGGTTGCTCCAACCACATGACAGGGGACAAAGATAAATTTGTTAAGTTTGAAGACATTAATGAAGGCTCTGTTATGTTTGGAAATAATGATTGTATTATGATCAGAGGCAAAGGTACAATTCTTCTTGATGATGAAACACCACTAAATGATGTGTACTTTGTAGAAGGACTGAAGCACAACCTGTTAAGTGTCAGTCAAATATGTGACAATGGTTTTAGTGTGGTTTTTGATGCACATGGATGTGAGATCAAAAATAAATCAGGTAAAGTTATTGCAGCAGGTCTAAGGACTAGTGGTAACATCTACAATCTTCATAATTCAGAAACTAAAAGTGTTGATAGCCATATCTGTTTCATGGGTCAAATTGAGGAAAGCTGGTTGTGGCATAGAAGACTTGGTCATGTGAATTTTGACAATCTTGTGAGAATCAGCAGGAATCACAATGTCAGAAATATTCCTCATATTTCAAAACCAAGTAATACTATATGCAAAGAGTGTCAGCTGGGTAAGCAAACCAAAGTTAGTTTCAAGCCTAAGGAGTATTTTACTTCAAAACCTCTGCAGCTGGTACATTCAGATTTGTGTGGTCCTACAAGGACTAAAGCTCTGGGAGGAGAAAAGTATTTTATGCTTTTCATTGATGACTTTTCAAGAATGACATGGGTAACATTCTTAAGGCATAAATCAGAGGCATTTGATAGATTCAAAATCTTCAAGAAGATGGTTGAAAAGGAATCTGATTTCAAGCTAAAATGTCTAAGGTCAGACAATGGAGGAGAGTACACTTCAAAGGAATTTGAGGAGTATTGTGAGAAACATGGGATAAGAAGGCAATTCTCCACTCCTAGAACTCCACAGCAAAATGGAGTAGCTGAAAGGAAAAACAGGACTGTAAAAGAAATGGCAAGAACTTTACTACATGATGCAAATCTGCCTAATGTCTATTGGAGAGAAGCTGTTCATACAGCTGTATATACTCTGAACAGAGTTCAATTAAGGGTAAAGTCAAATTATACTCCTTATGAACTGTGGTATGGTAAGTCAGCTAATGTTAGGTATTTCAAAATTTTTGGAAGTAAGTGTTACATCAAGAAAGATAATGATAGCTTATGTGGTTTTGAGTCTAGATGTGATGAAGGCATTTTTCTTGGTTATTCTACACATAGCAAGGCATATAAATGTTTTAACAATAGGCTCAAAAGAATAATTGAAAGTATTAATGTTAAGGTGGATGAGGATTTGTAGCCCTGTATGCAGTTGATTCATGACATTGAAGTTGATCATCATTCACAAAAGGAAGAAGAAATTCAGGAAGAGAAAGAAGATCCTGAAAAATCTGTTGATGTTAAGACAAAGACTCTTTCAAAGGCATTTCAAAGAGATCATCCTCATGAGTTTATCATTGGGGATAAGGACAGTGGTGTGTTAACAAGAAGAGGAAAGCAAGTTGCTGCACATAATCAAGCACATGTGTGTTTGATATCTGAAATGGAACCAAAGAATTATGTTGAGGCCAGCAAAGATGAAGCATGGGTTAATGCCATGGAAGAGGAGTTAAGCCAAATAGAAAAGAACAAAACATGGGAACTTGTTCCAAGACCAGAAGGTAAGAATGTCATTGGATCAAAATGGGTGTTTAGGAATAAGCTTGATGATAAAGGTAAAGTTGTTAGAAACAAAGCCAGACTGGTTTGCAAAGGGTATTCACAAATTGAAGGTATTGACTTTAAAGAAACATTTGCTCCTGTTGCTAGATTAGAAGCTATAAGGATGTTTTTAGCTTTTTCAGTTTATAAAAATTTCAAAGTTTACCAAATGGATGTAAAATCAGCATTTCTAAATGGAGATCTTGAAGAAGAAGTCTACATGGAACAACCAGAAGGTTTTGTGAATAAAGATAATTCAGATTATGTTTACAGGTTGAAAAAGGCTTTATATGGTTTAAAGCAAGCTCCAAGGGCTTGGTATTATAGACTGGATAAGTATCTGCAGGAACAGGGGTTCACAAAAGGAGGTGTGGATAGTAATTTGTACTATTTAATCAAAGGTGAGGATATTCTGGTTGTTGAAATTTATGTAGATGATATCATTTTTGGTAGTAACAATGATGATATGAGTCATTCATTTCCTAACATCATGAAATCAGAATTTGAAATGTCTATGTTGGGAGAATTGTCTTTCTTTCTTGGTCTTCAGGTATCTCAGCTTGAAAAGGGAATATTCATCTCACAAAATAAATATGCCAAAGAGATGTTAAAGAGGTTTCAAATGGATGATTGCAAACCTTTGGGTACTCCTATGGAGACAGGGCATAAGCTAAGTAAAAATGATGAATCACCTGAAGTAGAACAATCTCTGTATAGATCTATGATTGGGAGTCTTTTATATCTCACTGCTTCTAGGCCTGATATTATGCAGGCTGTTTGTTTGGTTGCTAGATTTCAAGCTTGTCCTAAACAATCACATTTGAATGCTGTTAAGAGAATCTTTAGATATATTAAGGGTACACTTGATTTTGGTTTATGGTATCCTAAACACAATGATTTTACACTTCTTGCCTATACAGATGCAGATTGGGCAGGGTGTCCTGATGACAGAAAAAGCACAAGTGGGGCAGCTTTCTTTCTAAGTGATAGATTGGTTGCATGGCATAGTAAGAAACAAGATTGTGTTTCTCTATCTACAGCTGAAGCTGAGTACATTGTTGCTTCATCATGTTGTACACAGGTACTTTGGATGGTACAATCACTTCTTGATATTAAGGTCGAGGTTAAAAAGCCTGTGTCTATTCTTTGTGATAACACAAGTTCAATCAATATGTCAAAGAATCCTATAATGCATCCAAGAACTAAGCACATTGCTATCAGATATCATTTTCTAAGGGAAAAGGTGATTGAAAATGAAGTTGCTTTGGAATATGTGCATACTAGTGATCAATTAGCTGATATCTTCACAAAGCCTTTGCCAAAGGAGACATTTGAAACTTTGAGACAGAGATTAGGAGTTCTGTCTCTTGTCTCTCTTCAGTAAGTTACAAAGATATTAGATTCAGGGGGAGTTGTCTTCTAGATTATTTTTGATGTCCTGAATCTCATTTGTACATAGCCTGTATATAGTTTTTTGTACATATTTTTGTGGTTGATAGTGTTATAGTATTGTACATTTGATCAGTTTGAAGTAAAGTGTTGTTTTTGACAAAAAAAAAATTTCAGAGGACTGTATTTACAAGAACAGGAATCTATTGGTTGTGGTGTTATTTCTTTTGCCTTTGACATTTTTATGTCAAAAAGGGGGAGAAATCAGTTATGGTTTTGCCATCAATGTCAAAGACAAAGGGGGAGTTTTGTAGTACATTTCACAGTTGAGTATATTGTCTTTTCATTGATGACAAAATGATGGTGGTTTTCATTGATGCCAAAATGGTCTTCATCAGTGACATGGTCTTCATCAATGGCAATGATTTCAGTGATATGGTCTTCAGTTCAGTAATATGGTTTTCAGTTCAGTGATATGGTCTACATCAGTGAC
This sequence comes from Cunninghamia lanceolata, assembly GCA_027924645.1. NCBI lineage: Eukaryota > Viridiplantae > Streptophyta > Pinopsida > Cupressales > Cupressaceae > Cunninghamia > Cunninghamia lanceolata. Next base: position 3,222 of record BSBN01001682.1, on the reverse strand, counting down.
AATGGTTGTTAGATCTCTCAGTTTTGATCTTTCAGTGGTCCTCATGGTAATGACATCAGTGACATCAATGTTGATCTTGTGTGAAGTTGTTCTGTGACTTAGTCATTTCAGTGGTCCTTCATTGTAATGACATCAATGACATTAGTGTTGATCTTGTGTGAAGTTGTTTTGACTTAGTCATTTCAGTGGATGACATTAAGTGCATATTATCAGGGCAAGGGCTTGTGTCATTTAATAAAAGTTAATATGCATCAAATTAACTTCATTTAACTTGCATTATATTAACTTCATGACAGTGGCAGACCAGTTGAAGTTTGGTTTACAATGTTGAGGTTTAAATATGGTGTTGAGGTGTTTACAATGTTGAGGTTTACAATGGTAAATGTGGTTTACATAACACTCAACAAGTCTTAAATATGGTGTTCAACATTTATCCTTTATAACCTTACTGCCTGTCATAATACTCTGCACTTTATGTTATAATTTGAAGGTGACCGTTGACAGCAGGTTCTTTTTAAGTAATGACCGGTTGGAGGCATTGTTAATCGTTGTGTGGTAAGTTGCTCTAAACCCAACCTCCTAGCGCAAACGGTGGACATAAAGTATGTTTTAAGTCATCGCATCCAACGATCACTATTTGAATATATTGTGGCGGGCACCGCAGATCGGAAGGTGGGGATTTAAATAGAAAGTTGCTACAAACGGATAGTTCATCGAATTAAAGTTGACGTTCACTGTTGCTTAAAAGGCAGTAAAACATGTTATTTTTGTCTTTTCTCACCGAAGTTCAAGGGGAAATGAAATTGGAATTTTTGTGTGAAGGAAAGAGTGAATTGTAGAAGGTTTCTAATTGTGAAGAATATGAAAAGGCAGAGTTTTCGAAGAGGATTCATTTTTTTTTGTTTTGCTGTTTGTTTTTTCATAAGAGAAGGTGATAAGTTTGGGATAAAATTAATGTTGAAGCTGAACCGGCTACAAGCATATGAAAGGATGAATGTTAATGATCTTTTTGAGTGTGCAGATATGTTTTCAAGGATGAGTGATAAGATCAAATGTAAGTGTGAGAATTTTTGAATGTGAAGAAGTATGGTTTGAAGAAAGATAATCTTTTGCAGAGAAATTTTTTCATGAAGAGACATTTTTGATAGAGAAATTTGCTCAGTTTTGGAGATGTGTTGGTGAAATCAAGAATGGAGATTTTTGATCAGAATTGAACAATGTTTTCTCAGAGAAGAATAAAGCTTTGAAAAATGATTTTGGAGAAGGTTAAAAGTTTTTTCAATATTGCAGTGAAAGAATCTATGAATTTGCAGAGTATGAATTGATTTGTTGATTTGCATAGACAGAGGTATGAAATATCTTAAAGATCAAATTTGATTGATTGTTGTAAAGATGATATGATAACAGTTGAAGGTTGATTACAGAAAGTATACATTTGATTGTTTTTGAAAAGGAGAAATAAGGTATTGATTTTATTGAAACAGGAAATCCCTGTGTTGTAATGGTCATTGAATTTTCAGATGTTGAAATGTCAGTGAGACATGCATAGTGATACAATATGCCAGTGAGGCAAAATTGTAATGTCAGTGAGACAATTGTAATCAGAAATTTTGAGTTAAGCCAGTGAGGCAGTTGAGTGGTTTTTATACCCCAGGAGGGTTTTCCACTCGGGAAATTTCTTGTGTCAAGTTTTTGTTTTTGATACTCTGCATATGTTTTCTGGTTCTATCTGAAGAATTCTGAATTTAAATTAAAAAGGAGCAAAAATTGTTAAAATTGTTAAACAACACTGATTCACCCCCCCTCTCAGTGTTGATTGTATTCCTACAGGTTTTCTAGGAAAACCCATTCAATCTTAAGTTTCTCTATAGTTCTTCCCCATAATTCTTTAGAAAATTCACAATGGAAAAGGAGGTGCTAAATGGATTCTTCAGCTTTAAGGCAGAGTACACATCTATTAACCAACTGGAACCCCCCTTTTATTGAGGTTGTCAGTAGTAAGGATTTTGTTATGGGCAACAGCCCACTAGAAGAAGTTTATTTTGGGGGATCTGTCAATAATCTCTAATTTATCCCCATTTTGTAGGTATTTGTCTTTCATAATCTGAACCCAATCTTTCTCCTCCTTAAGGAAGGTCCATCCCACTTTGGTGAGTAAAGCTTTATTCATCACCTGTATTTTTCTGATTCCTAATCCCCCATGAGTTTTGGGCAGGCAGACTTTGTCCCATCCAACCAGCGATATCCTCTTCTTATCCTCAACTCCTGTCCATAGGAAGGTTCTTTGGATCCTTTCCAATTTCTCCGCCATGTATCTAGGCATTTTAAATAGGGATAGAAAATAGGTAGGGATGCCCTGCAAAGAGGCCTTCAACAATTCATGCTTGTCAGCTTGACTAAGGAGTTTACCTTTCCATCCCTCCATTTTCTTTTGGATCCTTTCCAGAACAGTGTTCTAGAAAGTCAGGGTCACTTCCTTGACCATGAGGGGTAGACCCAGGTAGGTAGCTAGGAGATTAGTTGTGTTGCACTCAAGGATGTTTCTCACCCTGGCTTGCAGCTCCAAGTCAATGTTGAAGAAAAATACATTACTTTTTTCATAATTAATGCACTGTCCAGAAACCTCTGCATAGGAGTTTAGCAAATTTTTCCATCTTCTTGCCTCAACCACCGAAGCCACCCCAAAGAGCATAGTATCATCCAAAAACTATTGGATAGCAGACAAACCCAAGGTGGACGCCACTTTGACCCCCCTAGGGACTGGCTATCCAGGTGGGATAGGATGTTTCTTCCTAGAATCTCAGCCAACATTATAAATAGGTAGGGAGAAAGGGGATCTCTCTGTCTGATACCTCTACCTACCTCAAAGAACCCTTGGGGAGTGTCATTGACCAGGACCGAGTACTTGATGATGGTGACACATTCTTTTATCAGAGTAACCATTTTGTCTTTGAACGCAAATTTCCTAAGGACCTTGAACAGGAAATCCCAGGAGACTCTGTCATAGGCTTTAGAAATATCCATCTTGAGAGCCATGCTCAGAGTATTACTTATGTCCATCGAGTGAATGATTTTGTGGGTGGATATAGCCGCATCCATAATTTGTCTACCAGGGACAAAGCCTTTCTGGCAATCTAAGATAATACTGTCCAACAGTGGTTGAAGTCTGAGGACCAGGGTCTTCGTGATGATCTTATAAATGGTGTTACAAAGGCTAATAGG